>OY856409.1:1412875306-1414075306 GCA_963693085.1 Alisma plantago-aquatica | reverse complement strand
AGAAATAAATTCTTGTGTGATAGCAAGAATGATGAATAATCTATTCTTACCTTGAATGTTTTAATGTTAGGGATGTTTATTGTATATGATCAAAATGAGAAGGAGAGGTAGCAAAACATAAGTAGTAAAGAATGAGGAGAGAGATAAAGGAAAACACTAGCTTTGTGTAATATGTGAACTCGTTTTTAGAAGTATGCTTTGTTGAAGGCATACTAAGGTATGTAAGTTGGTTCTATGTATGATTTCAGTGTATTTGTGCAAGCTATATGTTAATTAAAGGTGTATGATAGTTGAAGTAATTCATACCAGATATGCATCCTAGTATTGTGTATTTGTAATATTGTGATACAGTTTGGATGATGACGGAAGACATGGAGGGATATCCTGAATAAGGTAGTTATACCTATTCACTCATATTAATAGAAAGGGATGATAATCAGATTGTCTGGATAAGTAACCCTAATGAGGTATATCTTGTTATACCTAGCTCTAATATAACTGAGTGATGGTAATTGAGTATGATTAATGCTTGAATGACTGATACAATTGTGGATTACTTTATTACTGTTGTTGAAACCCTAAAATGATATAATACGATGGTTACACTTTGAATTGTGTGTGGGCCCATAACCCACAGGTCCCAGGATCGAAACAGGATAGTATGGAATAAGGTGGTAATGCTTCACCTCATGCATCCATGACCCAATGGGGATGCCAAGAGTAGTATTGTGCAATTGATTGTTGAATCTAGTCTTTTAATTCAAGACTATTTTGCTATTTGAATAGCACTTTATTAAAGTTTAAAACAACATGGTGAACTCGCTTTTGTCACTTAAAGGTGATACAGAACAATAGAACTTTCTGGGCCGCATAAGTTGAGATAGTTGTATCAGAGTATCAGAGTTGCACAGAGAAAGCGTGGTGGTTTATCTTTGCATTCTATGTTTGACTGTGGCATAAAGAATTTGCTTGATATCATTGAGAACTATTTGAAATATGTTGTGATTTAGTAAAGAATTAAAAGATCTAATGTTGAAAACTACATTCAGGTATGAAATATAAGAATATAATGACATGGAAGCCTTTAGAAGCTTAGAATAACCTTGAATGTATCTTTCTTGTAGGTTTATGTTTCGAGGACGAAACATTCTAAGGGGGGAGAGTTGTTACGACCCCATCTGAGCTTAATTGGTAAACTAGGGTTTACCTAGACAATTGCAAAGATTAATTGGAATAATCATCCTTGAAATCTAATTAATGACGATAACACAATTAGGATGTTTTAACTATGATAAGAAGTCTAAATGTTCTTTTGTCTTGAGAATTAGGGTTTGAGAAGCATAGACCCTAATCGGCCCAAAATAGGGTTTTGATGATACATGAACACAAAATTTGACAAGTATAATGTCTCAGTAAATGATTTTTAGTATTTTATGTGTAACTCTGATTTACTTCAAATTTGGATATGATTTGGAAATATAAAATATGAACAACATTGGAAAATATCAGAATTTTTGAAGAATGTTCTGACCTGTTTATCGGTCAAGTTTCAAACTCGACCGATCATATTTCCAGATTTATATAGCAGTGTGGTAATTGAATTTTATATTTTTATTGGTATATCCAATTAATCTCAAATTTTAACTGTTCTTGAAAAACACAATTTTAGACACTCTGTTAAATTGGCGTAATTTTTGGATGACTTTTTATCTCTACAGTGAGGGTGTCGGTCGAGTTCTGTGCAGGACAAACTCGACCGAATCTGCTGCAGACTGCAATATAGCAGTGCACTTTTTGATTTTTAATTATTTATTGGTAACAAGAAATGATCTCAAATTTTTACTGGAGGTCTTAAACTTCATTAGGTATAATATATAAAATTTCCAGAATTTGTTGAGCTTTCGTTTAGCTATTCAGTAGGCGAATTACAGAAACTATCGTGAAACTGAATATTCAGCCAATATAATTAAAGTTGAGTGTTGGGTCAATATGCAATTGACCCAAGCAGCTCAAATTGACTTATATGATCGACCACACACACACAAAGCTCCCATTCTTCGTCATCCACCCCAGAGAAATGAAAATCTAGAGAGAGAGGGAGAGTTAGGGCTTGAGTAGAGAAAGAGGAGGAATTGCTGACCTAGGGTTTTGCGGTCCGAGGAATGGTGAAATCAAGTAAGTTTGGATTCTTTGCATAGACTTTTATGGTGAATCTTCTCTCTCATGTCAAGATTCCGTCCATGCTCTGATTTGATCCAAGATGATGTCGAAATTCCCTCTTTTCTCACCCTTTCTTCATAATCCCTCATTTTCAAGGTTTCCGAGTTGAATGGAAGAAGAATTAGGAGATTTGTTAGGGATTTGATATGAGTTTGAGATCCCCTGAGTTGAGCTGCAGTTTTGAGGTGTTTTCACACCTTAGGGTGAGTGGGTTCTTCCTTCAAACAGTGTAATGCATGAAATTTGATTATAGCATCCAAATCCCTAATTGCTTAGTATGTGATTCTAAACCCTGAATGTCCATTTGTTCTGTGTAGTTGCAATTTGATATGAAATGGGCTCCTTCTCTGTTTGAATGACTCTCTGATGATAGAATCATATTAGAAATGTATACAACACATTCTAGAGAGAATGCCTTTCGGATTCATATTGTATGATGTAATTAGGGTTTAACCTAACTGAGATCTCACTAGAGTTTTAATCCAATTGAAGAGATATCTAGACTTAAACCAAACCTAGGTCTAAATGCTCTCAATCAAGTCTAAGGCTATCATATTTCAATATCTAAAACCTTTGGGATTCGTCACTAAGTCTATGACTTTGATTTCACTAGTTTAAGCTCGAATGACCTGTGCCACGACCGTGGTGAGGCGACTGTGCCACGTCCGTGGGGTGACACCACGACCGTGTTGGAGCAAACCCTAATTGAACACTTAAAGATCAAAGTTAAATAAAGAGGACTAGTAATCCTATAAGTGGTTAGGATGTACCTCATGGGTTATCTTAATTGAATTTTATTCTTGATACATGATATCTCAGTGAATGGTATGGAAAACCTAAATTTAGTTAAATTTCCATGGTTTCATATCTATATTGATTGTATATGATTTGTTGAAAACAATCTTTATTTAGTGAATGCTTATATCCTATGAAATCCTTATGAGAGCCATGTGACAAGTGAATGAGGCAAATGAAAAGGTGAATGAGGCGAATGAAACCCTAAGAGTAGGGTGTTGGCATGTGATGAATGAATAAGGCAAATGAAACCTTAAGGATAGGGTGTTCAATGAATCATGTTATGGTGATATGAAAGGTCTCTATATGAGATGTGGTGATGCTTAACTATTGAATTGTATGTTTCTAGTGCATTTAACTTTATATGCTTGTTCTCTCTGAGTTGATATCTACATACTGCATGGCTTCTTATTTTCAATACATATCTCGTAAATTGCAGGTGATGAGATATGACATGCCCTAGAAAGGGATGTTACTGAGTCATGTTTAAAGATGACAAATGATGTATATGTGTTTTCAAGTGATGTTCAGAATGTGAAATAAGTATGAAATGTGATATTCCTGTTTAAGTGTTTATATGTTAATCAGTTAATAGACTTAGGTGCCCCAACACCGTAGAACCCCATTGCGCGGTCTATACCTTTGGGGTAAAACGGTCAGCCCTGGGGATACGCCCAGGCATCGGAGACTCGTGTCCAACAAATACCGAATGTCTCGGTGACACGAAGTCTGAGAGGTAGGATCCGGTCAGCCCTGGGGATACGCCCAGGCATCGGAGGTCCGAGAGAGGATTCCGGTCAGTCCTGGGGATACGCCCAGGCATCGGAGGTCTGAGAGAGGATCCCGGTCAGCCCTGGGGATACGCCCAGGCATCAGAGATCCGAGAGAATGTCCCGGTCAGCCCTGGGGATACGCCCAGGCATCGGAGACTTAGAGACCCTACGACTGTGCACTACAGGTTACGGGAGGAGTCCAGAGCACTCA
Source organism: Alisma plantago-aquatica (assembly GCA_963693085.1). NCBI lineage: Eukaryota > Viridiplantae > Streptophyta > Magnoliopsida > Alismatales > Alismataceae > Alisma > Alisma plantago-aquatica. The sequence goes on along the minus strand of OY856409.1, from coordinate 1,414,071,307 downwards.
GAGTTAGTGCAGTGAGGCCTTGTGAGCCTGAGAGTCCTATGCAGACCAGGACAAGAAGTCAGACTTAGCATTTCCCGGGTGTGTCGCTAAGTCTTGTACGGTGGGATCGTAGTTCGCTACAGATCTTCATATGCAGAGTGCGCTGCATATGTTTGGGGCATAAGATGAAATATGATCATATAGGTTCACAAAGTTCCTTATAAATGAAAGAGTTAAGGAAGACTAGAGCATAGTCTTCTTGTAGTTATTCTTTGAATGCAATATTTACATTCTTTGTTATTTCAATTATATTGTTTTAGAACTTCTCAGTGTAGTATTTATTGTTGTTAAATTTCATAACGTTTACTCAAAGTTATATCTGTAATCACATTAGTGCCTTAGACTGTTTCTTTGAAGTACTCATTCACTGAGCGAGTAGGCTCACCCCTCTACTCAAACATTTTTAGGGTTAACCGCGTGGAGTTGAAGATGGTCAGAGCATCAGTGTAGATCTTCCACAAGAGTTAAGTACAAGATTAGTTGAGTCAGTCGGTCCTTGTCACTCTAGGTCCTCAGTAAGAGATAAGAGAGAGAGTTGTAATTACGATGTGTAATATTATTCCTCTTTTGAAATTGTATGCTAATTAGTAGGTCTTATGTGCATAAGGTGTGAGAGACATCATGAATGTTTATACATGTATCTTTACTATTAAAGTCTGTTTAGTAAAAGAAATGTTCAGATTCCCTTGTTAAAATGATTTATGTGGTTCAATGCGAAGAAACAAGAGTTTTAAAGAAAAAAAAAGGTTAAGGGTGTTCTTTGTTTTACATATAAATCCTATCTTATGCCCTAATCTCATGATTTGAGGAAATTGTGAGATCGGGGTGTAACAACTTCCATCACAAGACAATGAAAATGTTAGTCATCAAGACCATCCCATTGGGTATGAAGTAGAGTATGAATCACCATCCTATTCAGACCATCAACTGGATTCACCAGGATTTTTCTGTGAAGACCAACCCACTTGGGAAAGCCCTTCATTCTATCCAGATGACCCAGCTGATGAACCAATGGAAGAAATGAGTCATAGACATGAATGGGTCCATGATGACAATGATGAAGACTCGAAAAGCCAATCGACCTCACAACCAGAAGGTTGATTTGAGGAACCAGAGTCAGATATTGAACCAGACCAGAGTGACATTTCTCATATTGAGACATGTCATTTTGCTTTGAGCAGTATGCCAACCATGGTTTGGAACAATTTGTTCGACGATGACAACTGCTCGACATGGAGTAGTGAGTATAGTAACGAAGACGAGTTGGAGCAGCACGAGCCATCATTCGCCACCATACCTTTACAAGGCTTGGTGGACGTCAAGGGGGTAGGATGGACGGTTCACTACAACATGGTTGTTGAGCATGAAGACACCCCTGACTCCACGCCAGGTGATAAGCTTGGGGTGGTAGAACCACAAACAGATTCTTCAGGGGGTACTTTTTGCTTAGAAGATGATTGGATGACTTAGACAGTACATGAAGATTTATCTGAACATCCAACCTCAAGTGCAGAGATGGAGAGAGAAGATATGAGTCCTCAAGATGACGTCCTACCTTTCTCATCTATCTCATCCTGTGTCGACATCCCAGGACCTTCATTTTTAGAATCATATAATGAAAGGTACCTTGAGGATGATATGCCGAAGAATTCATCCCAGTGTAGTTCAAGCCACTTCCAACACAAAGATGACTTCACCGAGTCGCCGGATTTCACTTTTCTTCTTCAGACTCGCCAGGGCCAACACATCCTCCTATTCTACTCATATTATGTGGAGGAATCTGTCGGCAAGACACAAGAGACACTGGTCCCAAAACTTAGGATTTGGGATCCCAGTGTCGGTATCGTGGGGCAGCCACCCCCTTTTCTATTACCCACCCTCCTGCACTTTTATTACAATAAATTTTGCTTTTCATGTTCTTATTAGTTAGCTTCTTTCTTCTAACTGTTTTTATATCTTTGCACCCATGCATCATCTTTATAACTTCAATAACTGCCGTTAAAATCATGTATTCCTGCCTCACTATCTCAAGTTTAAGTCTTGCTCGAGGACGAGAAATTTTTTTAAGCTTGGGGTAGTGGTAGGCTTCGCCCTTCTTTCTCTTCACCCTTCTTGCATGCATGTCTATTTCCTGCATTTAGTCTTAAATTTTCAAAATTTTCAGCTTTTTAGCTTTGCAATTATGGCTATATGGTACGAACCTAATAGATAAATTCTTGACTGTATGCCTAGATGCACAATTTTCATCTTAAAAATTGCTTGACCTTTTTCTTGACTTACTCTTTGACTCTTTCCTTGAGTTTGGTAATAAATCTAAGGTTATGTCCCTTTTTCATAGCTTAAAGCTAAGTTCCCTTGATCTATGTTGTGAATGGCGAATCCATGGTAAAGGACCATTGGAATGAGCTAAAACATGATTAAAGAATCCTAGTTGCGGTTTCACAAGCTTGCCTCTATTCTAAGGATTCTTGAATCATAATTGCAAACTTTCACACAGGTGTCAAGTGGATCATGATGGGCTTTGAGCTATGATCAAGATGAAATTTTTTCCTTGATGGACTACACACCTTCTCACATTAGATTGAGTCAAAAAGATGAAAAACATAAAATTGTGCAAAAGAGGCTTGGCCGCCCACAAAATCCCAAAAATATCTATATAGTTCTCACCCAAGCCTACAAATAGAATGCAGATGTTAAAAGCCTGAGTGTGAGCAATAAATGAGTGTTGTTTTCTCTTTTAGGAGAGTTGAGGATGGTGTCCAGTCGGTGTATGACTGCGCTCATGAACGCAGATATGTCGTGCCTGGTAGTACCACTCTAAAAGCTCATTAGAGAGTCACTAGGAACCCACTAGGTGACCTATGAGATCATCTCAGTAGTAGGGTTGGTTTGAGCGCAGTACGAGGAGTTCGTCTCACTACTCTGGGCCAACTGGCTCAGACTGCAGGGATTGTTGCTCGTTACATGGACCAACCTGACGCAGATCGGGATTCTCAGAAGTCAGTAGAGTCTTTTTACTTTGTTTCTTAGGACATGAATAAGTGAGAGGTGTGGTATTCCTGATTGGTTTGCATGGATTCATGGTGATGGCTCATTTCTCATCACCCGTGTGATCACCTGTGTGACAGCTCTTTCATGTTTAAATAATTATGGTTCAAACCCTCATGAGTATCGACAGGTTGTAGTGGATTTGCTTAATCTTGCCTGGAAACTCTTTGATCTTGCTTTGGCAGGATTGTGCCTGACGGGTGGGGGTTTGTTTTGAAACGACATGGATCAGGAGAATTGATGTTTTAAACTATTTTTCTTAACCTTAGCATTTATTGCCAAGCTTAATTTAGATGTTATCTTTTTGTTCTTTGAGCATGGCCTTGCTTGAGGACAAGCAAGTTTTAAACTTGGGGTAGTTGATAACACCCAAATTAGTGCATATTTTCTATGCATTTATCTATAGTTTTGTTCCACTTTAGTCTTAATATGCACTCTTTTTCTCATGTTTTATGATTTCTGTCTCGCATTAGATAAAAGTAGTAAAAATAGCCAATAATGTAGCTAATTAGCCAATTTTTGACTTACAGGCACCAAAACTAGCCAATTTTGGGACTCTCAAGTACCGAATTTGAAAAGACAAGAATTCCAGCAGCTGGCCGATACGGCCTGGCCGATACGGCTGCCCGATATGGTCTGGCCGATATGGCTGCCCGATGCGGCCTGGCCGATACGGCTGCCCGATATGGTCTGGCCGATATGGCTGCCCGATATGGCCTACCCGATATGGTTGCCCGATACGGCCTGCCCGATACAGCTGCCTGACACTCCCCCTGCCCGACACGGTCTTCGGGCGACAGTCATATTGGCCCACCTGATGCCTCAAGATCGAAGCCACGGATGAAGGACACGTGGACCAATAAAAGCTACAACTCCCATCAACTCGATGCCTATAAATTGCAGTTGCCGACCTACAAAGCAGGGGAGGAGCCAGAGGGAGGATCCTGCAAGAGCTAGTGCCTAGACCAAGGAGCTAGTGTGTCGAGTTCCCTAAAAGTCAGTTGCCCGATACGGTTGCCCGATACGGTCTGCCCGATACGGTTGCCCCACTACGGTTTGCCCGATACGGTCTAGAGAGAGAGAGAGAGCCGAGGAGTCCAGAGGGACGAAGAGAAGACCCAAGGGCCAAGATCCGACCTACACAGAGGCCGAGGAGCGAGAGCCACCTCTCTTCTATGGGCTATATCTCTTCCCTCTTCTCTTTCATTCTACTGCATTCCTTTGTTTCTTGTACAAACGATGTTCATCCATCCTTATTCGGTTCCAGCTATGCTTGTCTATGGCTAGTTAGCTCCTTCTTGGCTATGTAGCCCGATCTGGGCATGTATATGTACTTTTGCCTTAAGCAAGTAGATTCATATCAGATCTAGTATGTTGCATGTTCTATTTTCTCTTTCTAAGTTATGATTGCTAGTTTAGTTGATCTCTTACTCGCTTGAACTGCTATTTCTTCCTGTATCGAGAGATCTGTTGTAGGAATAGCTAAGAGACGATAGTTTGGATCTGAACCCGAGAGGAGGACGATCCAAGGTATTCTGTTCCTAACACCCCGGAATATCCTAAGACCCGAGAGGAAACTTAGTGTATTCTGAGGTGTTGATATGTCCTTCATCGAGAGAGGGTCATTGACATATTGTTGATGGTTTTAGTCACGCATCGCATGAGCGAGTGGGACGACCCCATAGGACAGATGTCATCGTGCGTACTAGATGCTTGCTTGGGTGTTCGAGGGTTGTCTACACCCGAGAACGAGTGCATAGACTGCCCCGTTTGTGGTTACATAGCCAGGAACTCTCTTAATATGATTAGTAGAATCACGAGTTATGTTTTGTTTTGTTTTCTTTTCTGTATTTTGTTTTATATCGTGACAACCTGCTAAACTAGTTCTAGCAATTACTTTTCATCGACTATCGTCTTGGCTTATCTGACTAAAGAACAAGATCTGTGGCGTCCTAAACGTCACCACGTCCCTGTGTTCGACCACGTATATCTACTTCGATCCCGTAATAAAGTTGCGGGGGCCTAGAGGGTTTCGGGTTATAAATTTAAAGCTTAATTCCTTCCTTTGTCCCGCGTTCATTTCTGGACGCATGAAAAAGGCCGATCAGGACTGTATCGGTACAACATCCTCAATAAATACGCTCCTTGAAGTAATGAGATCTTTTCTCTCCTTTGATGATAACCTAATGTTGATTGATCCCCCCGGAGAGGAGGAAAATCTTGCATACTTTGAAGCGGATGTATTGTTTATGTATGCCCGAGCCGGATGGATTTAACCCCGCCTTCTATCTTGCGGTGTGGGACATTGTGAAGGCTGATATGATCAATATTGTGAAGCATTTTTTTACGAGCAGGACATGCCACCGTAGTCCGAAGTGTAGTCAACTTTGCTCGATTCCAAAGGTTGATAAGGCACGATCCTTTTTGTCGGACTTCGGCGCAAAATTAGTGGTAAACATCTTCATCTGCCTTCTTGCTCGTATGCTTAATAGTAGACCGTCGGGTTTGCTTCCTAAGATGATCTCCCCTGAACAAATAGTTTTTGTCCATGGAAGGGACATGGCAGATCTGGTCAACATGTATGATCTATCGGTGGAAGGAGTAGATGATAACATGGTGATTAAGTTGGACACAAAAAAAAAGCTTATGATGGAGTCAACTGGAACTTTTTTTGTTTGAAACATTTTGGGATAGCTGAAACAATAGATCTTTGTATGTCATTCTTTGAAGGGTTGTGGCGCCTGTCTGTGATTCTGAATATAGGTTTCTGTCCTATATTTAGCGGGCTGAAGCAAGATAACCCCCTCTCACCTTCCCGTATCATTCTATCTCAAGAGCATCTCTGTAGAGTGTTAAAGGAGGCGGCCCAAACGAGACGAATACCGTGTTATAGGACTATGGGTAATGTTGACACCCCTGTATACTTATGTATATATACTGATGATATAGTCATGTTCTCTGGTTCTGCTAAATCAGCCCTCCTATCCATTGAGGAGATTCTGGGAAAATACGAAAAGGTCTTTAGTTTGGTTAGAGAGTGAATAAAGTAAAGTCAGGCTTTTTGATGCAGAGTGTGGAGAAGTTGGGGATTCATATGATGGATGATATCCTTATGTATCTCGGGGTTCCTGTCTTGAAGAATCGGTTCAAGCCGGTTATCTGAGGAAGAGGATCGACTCCAATATGGCCTCGTAGAAAACTGGGTTCACATTGAAATGATGTTTTCACTGTTGTTATGGAGTGGCCGAGATGGATGGTCGAGGCGAGCGTAGGTTCCTTGCTCTTCTGTTGCCAAACCCCTCCTAAGAGTACGACTAGGGCCTTTATGATGAAATCACCATGGAAGATGATAGAAGGGGCGTCCAGCTGGGCCACTTTTGTCGTGCTAAATACAGCAGTATCAGGAGGCGTTGTGATTATTCCTACCCATATATGATTCAGCTGTCGTCCGGACCATGTCTGTACTGGCGGAAACTTTTGAAGATCTTCCCTTTGGTCTGGCCCCTCGACAGATGGACAGTTGGGGAGGGCGTTCCCTGTTATTTTGGTGGGATAAATGGTGCGATCAACCCCTAGCTGAGCATGCCAGAAGACCGGTGGACATGTATCGGCAGCTTCAGGTAGCAGAAGACCGGTGGACCGGTGGATGGAATTGGGACAATCTTCCTATAAGGAGATCGAATTGGGGACTCAGTACTGTTAGGCACACAAACTATTTCTGCTCCATTTTTTGCGGGTATTTTAAAGCCGCCGCCCCCGAAATAATCTGGCCCGCAATAACAAGAATCCCTATGTTGAACGCACGTCTAGCGCAGTCTGATTGCCGTACTCGCTAGCGTGCGCGGGGGATCAACAACCACATTCGCTCGGTGACTAAGGCCGGAGTGAGCAAGCGAGCGAGCGGAAACCATTCCTTTCCGCTGCCGCCGTCGCAATGGCGCCTCCACCCTTAGTCTGTACCGTCCGTGAGGTGCTGCAATCCCACAACACCGAAAGCCGCGCGTTCGAGCGCCTCCTCCGGCTACGCGCCTGCCCGCGCGACATTGCGCAACGTGTGACGGCGCTGTGGATATGGCTGGAGCAGGTACTGGGGTACAACAACCTCCTCTCGTCGATCCTCGCACAGCCCGACGACAACGCGGCGCTCCCGTACCTCCGCGAGGCCAAGCTCATCTTGGAGGTTATCTGTCCTGGCGTGCCGCCTCCCAAGAACAATCTCCTCCAGGTTCCGCTTTCTCTTACGTGCGCTACGGCGCCGCCGAAGAACAGGAACCTCCGGTTCTTCTACGTCAACCGCGACGTCGTGGCGCGAGGGATCGAGGAGGTGATAGGCTCCGTATGTACTGTCCTGTTCGACGACGCCGTCAGGGCGCTCATGCTCACCGATCCGGACAACCCCGCACTGGCAAAGAACTTCAAGCCGCACGTCCTCAAACCCGGGAACGAGCACGGCCGCACGATGTTTATAAAGTTCCACTCCGGCACGGCGCTCACCAGAAAGGAAATCGTCGATTTCATCGCCCTGTAAGCGCAAGGACATTCTTCCGGCCCCGAAAATTTTTCAGATTCCCTCCCCTTTGCATGCGTTCCCTAGCCGCATGACCTAGTTCCTGTCTTTCATGTTCTTGCAGCCGATGTGGCCTCAACTCCGTCGACCGCATCGTGATAGAGGCCGCGACGCCAGGCGCAGAGCTACTCTACGGCAGGGTCGTGTTCAAGACCGCGGAGTGCCTTGAATTGATGCTTGGCGGCCACCAGGAAGCCAATTTCAACATCGCCGCCAACAGGTCGTTCCGGGGGTCCAGGCCCGATTCGCCGTCAACTACCCTTACGCTTGGCTAGGGTTACCGGTCAAATTGGTGATATTGCATACGTGAACATTCGCCAACTCTCGCAACGATCTACTTGCTACTTAATTGTCGTGACGATCGGGCATACTTCATTGATTGCAGGATATTTTCGTGAAATGTCGAATTAACGATGTCAATGTGTTTCTCTTCTGAAAGCATCATTTCCTCGTTACGCGATTTTTCCATTGCGCGATCGCACGGATGGTGGTTCAGTCCAATGTGTAACAACCAGTAGCATACAATATGGCTGCCGCCCAGCATTACATTTTCTACTGCTGTGCTTTTGTATTATTTTATGCTTCTGTAGCGTTGAGTGCGCCAACAGAGTCTAGTATTCTCACCAGCCAAAAATCACACTATGGTTGATCTTGCGTCCGAATGCAAAAATCAAACTGCTGTGTGCCCGGGAAGGAAAAAGTGTTTGAATAAATACTTATTAATAAACGGACTTTTTGGGCGAGGTGAATTGTGATAACTTGGGATCATAAATATAGGAAGTCCAAACCCAACCCGGCAACCCGTAGTACCAAATCGATGGTGAGGAGCAACGGATGGTATGGTGGTGGCTACTGTGGCCAACAAACTCAACTTCAGCGCCCTACATCTGTATCTGCAACCACTTTTGGAAGGCACTGTTGGGATTCGGACAGAAGCCTTCCAAGTCTTAGAAAATACCATACGAGATACAGCCCTAGTTTGCACGATAAAAGCGACAACGGTCTCTCAGTCGACAGGCCAAACCGACAAATAAACAACCAATGAAAGAACTGAGTTGGCGAAGAAGACCCACAAAATTCTATTAAGAACTCCACAAAGATTACAAGAATTGTCGCTCTCCCACAATCCCATGCCCACAATAGAATTTCGTACTCCACACTTGCTATCTTCCTTCTTGGTTGTCTGTATGCCTTCCCAGGTGTTGACACACACAATGTTTGACGTTATTCGGCACACCAATAACCCATGGTGTCTACCTCTATCTATGGGTACAGAACATCCTTCTGTAAGAAAGTAAGAGACTTACGTCTATTCTATAAGGACTAGGAGAACGACAATAGAATAGGAGAAGGAAATAATGCTTGAACTCTACGTTCGAAATTACTTTCCCTTTTCAAATATGGTTGGACTTAATTTTAATTCTAATCCAATTAGGATAAGAACTAAATCCTAACAATCTCTACCTTGGATCTTATTCGCTGAAGTATCTACTCTTTCAAAAAATTTACTCTCATTCTTCTTCTATTTGCTTCTTCCCTCGGAAGTTGCTTTCGTCTTTGGAAGTACTCTACTGTTGCACGCCTATGCGGAGTGCATCTCTAGACATGGTTGCTCTGACCCTTCATCTAAGAGCTCCTCAAGTGTTACAGTTTGGAAAACTGCACCGCCTCCACCTACAATTGGAATAATTACAGTCTTCATTCCTTTGGCCCTCCATGCCATAGGTTTGTACCTTCTCTGATCTCCACCTTCTCGCTGGTACTGCGTGGTCGGTCTTGTCATGTCTTCCTTCTTCCAACAATTGATAGTTACGCCTCTGCATCTGTTGAATTTTGTAGCCAGTCTTGCAGCATTGCATGTGACTGTCCCTGAGAGTTGAAGACATGTAGCACGTTTTGAGCTCACCTCACATATCTACGCCTCAAGTGGTAGAACTCCCGTCAACTACTCCTGTTTTATTTAGAACCTCCCCAACCAATCGATATGCTCCTTTGGATGAGGTACCCTTCATGATCACTTTTCCATTGCATGTGACTTGCACGACTCCACCTTGCTTTGAAATCTTGCAACCAATGGATTCAAGTGTCCTCTCTAATATTAGTTTCCTCTTGAGATCGGGGACACATCGGACCCCCGACAATGTGCGATGTGCTCCATCATGCATCTTGAATGTAAATGTTCCGATTCCGGCGATTTGGTAGAGTTTGTCATCTGCCAGTTGAACAATCGCACGTGCCCAACGAAGAGATCCTTCATCAAATACATCTGTCTTTGGACAAATGATGTAGCGAGAGCCTGAATCAAATATCTACCCATGATTGATACCTGATTTTATGACATCTAGTGCTTCTGAATATCTTTCGACTAACGAGCAAGCTCCACTCTTCAACTACTTCAGCGTTGAACAATCTTTTAATATGTGGCCCTCCTCGTCACATATATAGAATACGCGTCTGTCTTTGCCCTTTTGATTCTTCTTCACGTGACCCTTGCTTTTGTAGCTGCCATCTGTACACTACTACAGAAATAACGTTCAATGTCGCTTTTCTGGGCGTCGGTTATTTAGGAAAACCGACGCCTATAATATCAAGCGTCGGTTATTTAGGCAAACCGACGTCTATATTCGAAGACCAGCCAGACACGGGTACCACTTTGTATTCAGCGTCGGCTTACTATTACCAACCGACGCCTAAAAGCGCCTGCGAAATCCAATTTTCGAGCGAAAAAAATTTGGGCCACATACAGCGTCAGTTTTTTAACTATTCACCGACGCCTATTTAAAATGAAATTTTGCGCGAAAAGTTCCACTTTAGGTATCGGTTATCCTTGGATAACTGACGTTGATAATAGTTCCCGCCAACTAATTTGGGGTCAGTTTTTTACTATCAACCGACGCTGAAGATAATAGGCGTCGGTTATCTTATATAACCGACGTCGTTGCCCAACTTAATAGAGGCCCGATCACCCGACTCTTCCCCCTTTCTTCCTGTTTCATCGATTCTGTGCGCTAGCTCATCGCTGCTCTCCCAAAATCGCCGCCTGCTGCTTCTCGCTCACCGCTGACGATCCGTGCTGCTGCTCTGCGTCGCCACCGCCGCCCGCCGTCTTCCTCCTTGCACCGCCGCCGCCCTCTCCTTCCTCCCTGCTCCTTGCGCCGCCGCCGCTTCCTCCCTTCCTGGGCGCCGCCGCCGGTTGTCTTCTTCCTTGGCACTAGTCGCCACCGCTGTCTTCTTCCTGGAGCTCACCGCGCCTGCCCTGCGCCGCCGTCTTCTTCCTTGCCTCCAGCCTTGTTCTCAAGCAGGTACATGCCGACCTACCCAGGCACCTAGGCAGCCAGGCGTTCACCTAGGGTTTGCCCAGACGCCCAGCCTAGTTAGGCCTCTGGGATGCCTGGGCGATGCTTGGGCTACGCCAAGGCACAATGCTGCTGTGTATTTTTTTTAAAATTAAGTTATTTACTGATTTGTGTTTATTTATGTACTAATTTGTATTTATTTATGTATTGTTTCAGGAATTAATTGATCATCTGCTGCTGCCCGCCGTCTCCCTGACTGTCGCCTGCTCACCTGCCTGCTTGCCTGCCTACTCACCTACCCTCTGTCTCGCCCAAATAGAGGTAAATCCTATTTTATTACACTCCTTGATCTTTAATCACATAGACTTAATCAACATTGCTACTTGTATGATCCTAGTGATTATTATACTGTTTGTATGATCCTAGAAAGTGAACAATCATTGTTCTTTATATTACTTGTACATTGGTATAAATTAGAATGAACAATCACTAAATTATATACTGTTTGTATGGAGTCCGGCTTCATTGTAGATATCTATTATTGTGTTTGTTGGCCTAGAAGCCCGTCCAAGATTTACTCATTAGGAGTAAATCTTGGATAGTCCCCAGTTTGGGACTATTCTTGAACACCTAATCTCACTTAGGATGTAAGTGTATAATGTGTATTGGGTTTTCGAGAAAATTTCGATAGCATTTCCCCGTTTGTTCTCTAAGTACATATGTACTTAGAGAACAACGGGGAAATGCTGCTGAAATTTTCTTAAAAACCCAATACACATTATACACTTACTAGTGAGATTAGGTGTTCAAGGATGGGATAGGTGGTACACATTTATTATATATAAGAATGACATCAAATGTGTTTGTTGGCCTAGAAACCCGTCCAAGATTTATTCATTAGGAGTAAATCTTGGATAGTCCCCGGTTTGGGACTGATCTTGAACACCTAATCTCACTTAGGATGTAAGTGTATAATATGTATTGGGTTTTCAAGAAAATTTCGGTAGCATCTCCCCGTTTGTTCTCTAAGTACATATGTACTTAGAGAACAACGGAGAAATGCTACCGAAATTTTCTTGAAAACCCAATACAAATTATACACTTACTAGTGAGATTAGGTGTTCAAGGATGGGATAGGTGGTACACATTTATTATATATAAGAATGACATCAAATGTGTTTGTTGACCTAGAAACCCATCCAAGATTGACTCATTAGGAGTAAATCTTGGATAGTCCCCAGTTTGGGACTGTTCTTCAACACCTAATCTCACTTAGGATGTAAGTGTATAATGTGTATTGGGTTTTCGAGAAAATTTCGGTAGCATTTCCCCGTTTGTTCTCTAAGTACATATGTACTTAGAGAACAGCGGGGAAATGCTGTCGAAATTTTCTTGAAAACCCAATACACATTATACACTTACTAGTGAGATTAGGTGTTCAAGGATGGGATAGGTGGTACACATTTATTATATATAAGAATGACATCACATTATACACTTAGGATGTAAGTGTATACCCTAATCTTTTCCTAATATATACTTGTTTCCTAATATATACTTGTTTTCTCTTTGATCATAGAATGGATAGATCATGGATGTCCATTCGTAATCGTTGCACCCCAGAGTTTATATCTGGTCTTGATCAGTTTATTAGATTTTCCGAGGAACATAGGAAAAAACCTACAGATAGGTTCTACTGTCCATGTAGGCATTGCGGTAACAACTTGAAAGTCAACACTGGTGAGGAAATCAAAAGTCATGTCATGTGCAACGGGATTGTACAAGGCTATACAGAATGGCACTGGCATGGAGAGATTTCAAAATTGAAACCAGTAGATGTCGATAGCAGTGCTTGGGTGGAAGAAGAAATTGCCTCCGATGACGTAAATGTGAACGAACCAGTTCCAGCAGACATCGTTGATGCGATGCTGGATAGTTGTAGGATAGAGCACACCGATCCACCTCCTATCTTTAGAAACATTGTGTATGATGTTGAGATACCGTTATACACATGTTGTGCTAAGTTTACGAAGCTTAGCGATGTGTTGAGATTGTATAAGTTAAAAGCTAACAATAGATGGAGCGACAAAAGCTTCACTTCATTGTTGACTTTGTTGAAATAAATGCTTCCTGAAGGAAACGAGCTGCCAATCTCAACATACCAGGTAAAGAAAATGTTGTGCCCAATGGGAATCGAGGCCAAGAAGATACATGCATGCCCGAATGATTGTGTATTATTTCAAAAGGACTATGTAGATTTGAAAGATTGTCCAAAATGTGGTGCGTCACGGTATAAATTGACGACTTCGGGGGAGTCCAAAACTGGTTCTCCTGCCAAGGTATTGTGGTATCTACCTATAATATCACAGTTTCAACGCTTGTTTGCAAATCCGAAAGATGCGAAGAATTTGAGGTGGCATGCAGATGTTAAGAAAAATAATGATGGGATCCTACGACATGCGTCTGATTCCCCACAGTGGAAGAAGATTGATCTATTGTACCCCAAATTTGGTGAAGAAGATAGGAATCTAAGAATTGGGCTTTGTACAGATGGGATGAATCCGTACGGGACATTGAGTAGCCAACATAGCACTTGGCCAGTCATGCTTGTTATATACAATCTTCCTCCCTGGATGTGTAAGAAAAATAAGTACGTTATGTTGTCGTTGTTGATATCGGGCCCTAAACAACCCGGAAATGATATCGATGTTTATCTTGAACCTTTGATTGATGACTTAAAGAAACTTTAGGCTGAAGGTGTGATGACCTATGATGCTTCAGCAAGAGAGACATTTCGTTTGCACGCTATGTTGTTTTGCACTATTAATGACTTTTCAGCATATGGGAATTTGTCTGGATATAGTGTCAAAGGAGCTAAAGCATGTCCTATATGTGAAGAAAACACTGATTCAATAAGACTAAAACATGGCGGCAAGACTGTATATCTTGGTCATCGAAGGTTTCTTTCAAAATTCCATCCGTATCGTAGGAAGCGCAAAGCATTCAATGGATGGAATGATGAACGGAGTGCACCTAAACCTATACCAGGGGATGTTGTTTATGAAAGAGTAAAAGACATTGTCAATGAATTTGGTAAGAAATCACAATGTAGTATGGCCACACGGAGTGACAATTCTTCATTCAAGAAAAAGTCAATATTTTGGGATCTTCCTTATTGGAGTTCTTTGACAGTCAGGCATTGTATCGATGTAATGCATGTTGAGAAAAATGTCTGTGATAGCATCATTGGTACTCTGTTAAATATACCAGGTAAGACTAAAGATGGGATAAAATCCAGACTGGACCTACGTGAAATGGGAATAAGGTCAGAATTAATAGAATTATGTGAAATGGGTAATAAAAGAACATACTTACCTACCGCTTGTTACACGTTGTCTAGAAAGGAGAAGAAAACTTTTTGTGAATGCTTGGTAAATGTTAAGGTGCCACATGGTTACTCATCCAACATCTGTAGATTGGTATCAATGAAAGATCTAAAGTTGATAGGTCTTAAATCTCATGATTGTCACACTCTAATGCAACAAATATTGCCCGTGGAAATTCGATCTATATTGCCGAAGCATGTAAGGTTTGCAATTACCAGACTTTGTTTCTTTTTCAACAGTCTATGCAGCAAAGTTATTGACCCTGATACTCTCGATAATTTGCAAAGAGAAGTGGTTGTTACCCTATGTCAGCTTGAGATGTATTTCCCTCCTTCGTTCTTTGATATCATGGTACATCTTGTTGTCCACTTGACTAGGGAAGTGAAAATGTTGGGACCAGTTTTCTTGCATTGGATGTATCCCTTTGAACGATGCATGAGCGTTTTTAAAGGTGATGTTTGAAACCGTTATCGGCCTGAAGGGAGTATTATTGAAGGTTATGTGGCGAGAGAGGTTATGGATTTTTGCAATGACTTTCTCAGTGGTAATGACACTCCTGATAATGACAAGAATATTGAGGAGGGCAAAGGAATTTTGGGATCACGGGTGAAAGTAATCAGCCGCGAGCAGTTGGAACAAGCTCACTTGTATATTTTACACAATATGGACGAAGTGAGTGTTTATATCGAGGAACATACCAATTTCATAAAGAGACAACATCCTCGAGCAAGTTCAATGTGGCTTGCTAGAGAGCATAATAAGACTTTTACTAAGTGGTTTGAAGATAAAGTCTTACATCAACTATCTCAAACACCAAATGATATTACAGAAACTATCAAATGCCTCGCCTTTAAACTAAAACCGAATGTTATGTCTTATGAAGGGTTTGACATTAATGGATTCACATATTACACAAAGTGCCAAGATGATAAGAGTGTCGTCCAAAATAGTGGGGTCACTCTTCAAGCGTCGACTATGTACTTTGCAAGTGCAAAGGATAAGAGTCCACGTGAAGCTAAAATGTCATATTACAGTGTCATTGAAGACATTTGGGAGTTTGACTACATAGATTTCAAAATTCCTCTCTTTAAATGTAATTGGGTTGATAACACCAAAGGAGTTATAGTGGATGAATTGGGTTTCACTTTGGTGAACTTTGAAAAGATTGGCGAGAAGGGTGAACCATTCATATTGGCATCACAGGCGAAACAAATATTCTATATCGATGATCCTGCAAATGATAAATGGTCAGCTGTTCTTCATGGTAAAAGATAGTTCATTGAAGATCCTATAGATGAAGAAGAGTACTATGATAAGTATGATGACTCCAGTCCATTCTCAGTTGGGTTGCCAACTCCACAAAATATTGAAGCTAATGATGACTTATATGTGCGCGGAGATCACAATGAAGGATTGTTAATTGATAAAAGATCACAATTTTAGAGACATGTATGTTTATACAAATGCTAAATGTTTGCCTTTTTCTAGTTAATACAAATGCTAAATGTTTGCCTTTTTCTAGTTAATACAAATGCTAAATGTTTGCCTTTTTAATGACATTTTCAGATGGCTGACCATGATGAGCATGGTGTCCATGATGAGCATGAAGTCCATGATGAGCATGCTGTCCATGATGAGCATGGCGAGGATACCAATGTAAGTTCTAAAAACATATCCTGTATTTCTATAAAATTCATTATCTTCTAGTTATGTCATATATCCTATATTTCTATGCTGGGCTAATTCAGTGTGTTTATATTTGTCAAATTTTAGGTTGATGATGCACATGTACCCACTGAAGCACTGAAGCAACTTGATGCGCAGCACCAAACACTTAACAAGAAAAGGGGCATCACTCTGTTGAAGAAGTTAATAGTGCTAAGTGGTAGTGGATCTAAATTGGTTGTGGAGTTTGATAATGGAGGAAATTCAATTGGAGTGAACCGCAATAATTTTGTAAACTATCTTGGGTGTACCACTCAGAGCCATTGTGGTGTTAAGTATGATAATCGGCATAAAGTTCCTCAGGGGAAAAAAGACTTGATATGGAAGGATTTATGCGTGAGTTATTATTATTTGCAATTCTATTTTGTAGATTACAAATTCTATTATTTGCAATTCTATTTTTGATACTAGTTAATAACATTTCTATTTTACAGAATCTATTTGCATTGGATGAGAAGTTGCATCGTAAAAGTGTGATGCAACACGCTGGAAAGATGCTTAGGAATTATAGGACAAATCTGAACAGAGAATACATAAAAGAGGGTGATAAGAAGAAGAAGTCAGCCCTTGAACAATGGAACTTCTTGGACAAAGAAGATTGGGACAATTTTGTTGCTTCAAGAAAATCTGAAGAATTCAAGGTATTAGGCGTCACTCCCAATTTAATTAATATACATTGTATTCACCTTTTCAAGATTAACATTTAGTGCTACTAACCAAATCATTAATGTGCATACTAACTAGGCCCTCAATGACGCACAAAAAGCAAGGCATGCACTGAATGTGCATGACCACACTATGGGTCCAAAAGGCTATGCAAGCGTTCGCCAAAGACTACAGGCGGAGTTTGCGGCTACTCAGGAGTCTGCGGCTACTCAGGAGTCTGCTGCTACTCAGGAGTCTGCCACACCCATGCCGCGCCATGATATCTGGATAGCTGGGAGGAAAAACAAGAAGGGTGAAATAAAGAAGCCTGTAATACAACTCTTAGAGCAATCGTTTGAATATTGATTATTTGTGGTGTTAACTTACCAATTTCTATTGATGGTGATTAGCGGGAGCTGCACGTGTAGAGGAAACAAGGCACGTTCATCCCTCAGGGCACAAGGGATGAATTGACAGTTGCTCTGGGTAACCCAGAGCATCCTGGACGTGTTAGGGGTGCAAGCGCTGGTGTGGGCATCAAAGCATTCTTTGGGCCATCCCAGCGCAAACCCAGAGCGGGACTTTCACAAGAAGAGGTAACCTATACTTTTTTTAGAATGTTACTGCAAAAGGAAATTCAATAATAAGAAGCTAATGTTTCTTTTATTCATGTATAGGAGAATAAGAGAGTCGAGGATATAGTTGCTAAGAAGGTCAACGATGTAGTTGTTGAGAAGGTCAAGGAAGAATTGCTGCGGTGGCAGGCATCTCAGGCTTCCAATCAGCCTATGGCGACCCACTCTTCTCCTGATGCACAGACTGCGAGTAATCCTGGAGACCCATCGCCTAACACGTCTGCTGTAAGTATTGTTTATGACATTGTAGCTAGTCTTTTCAAGATGATATGTTTTCAAGATGATATGTATATATGTATAACATTCTTTACGTAAATTTGTAGGCATTGAAGCCATGCCGCTTAAGAATGCAAGACTATGTTGTTGCAGAGGCGCAGGCTTACCAGTCCCTTCCTGGGGCAACGTTTCATGGGACTCCAATGCCGCAGGGCTACGTTCGTGTGGGCCCGATATATGTATTACCCGATTGGAGGGAAGCTGCATTGCCATATGCCCACCCAGATATTGATACACTTGGTGAGGCAGAAGGCGGGGTGATATTGTGGCCCAAAGCAGATGTCGTCTACACTACTGAAATTGTAAGATAAATTTACATTACTTTAGATTGTTAATGTGTATATTTGAGGTAAACTGATCTGAAATTATATATACAGGTTAAAAAGAAGACACCAGGAGCACCTAGGCCTCCACCTCCACTTCCCGCATTACCAAGTTGGGTTCCAACTAACCTAACATACCTGTTAGGTCCTGCTTGTAGGGGAATGGCATGTTGGCTACGGGCACATAATATACATTGCCCTATAATTGTTTCTTTAGATGCAGATTATGCAGGTCAATCATACGATAGCTCTTTATTTATACAAGATATTATTGAGCTGTTTAAGTATGCTTGGATGAATACATCAATGATAGAGACATGGATAAGGTGAGATCTTGTTTATACATCCATATACCTTGTGTAAGATCCGGTGATCTGGTTTCTTATATATTAATGCATACATAATACATGTTTTGCAGCTACTTAGTCGAAGATCAATGCAAACAATTTGCATTTGATCATGTGGGATTTTTGATTCCATCATTGATTAGTATGGTAGCTAAAGACCCTGATAGTGTTCAACAATACTGTATAGATGCTTTTACAATTTTTGGTCAGCAAAAGAAGACGATAATAATAGCTCCATTCAATGTCAAGTAAGTTTACTTTATTTATAATTTGGACTTAAGCAAATTCCATTTTTATTATGCATTTTGAGTTATTAATTGTTAACTTTTTACCTCTAGCGGTAGACATTGGGAGTTACTAGTTATTGTCCCCGGGACGTTCACTATTTATTATCTCGATCCCGCGGGAAGTACATTAAACACTAAAATTGGACACGTAATGAGAATGCCATTATTCTGGTGAGAAATATTTCATTTTTGTATCTGTTAACATCTGTTATTACATTACTATTTACTTATGCAATTTACTGTGTTATATTAACATGTAGGGGTTTAGATGCATTCAAAAAGGCTGGAGGAACGGTCCCAAGGAAAAAGAACCAGCCAATAAATTGGCAGAACGTACAAGTAAGTTCCCGACTCCAATGTATATATTATTGATGTGAATTGTGCTTAGTTGTATTATTTTGTATGTTTCAATTTATAGTGCGCTACACAAGACAACGGCTAGGCATGCGCATACTATGTGATGCGATTTATGCAGATGATTATCTGACATGCCGCATTGGATATTAATACCATACATGAGGTATTATATATAGTCTCATTAGTTAGTATGAAATATATCAATCTTATTTTTATATTATTACTTATATATATACATCATTCTCTTTGCAGGTGTTTAAAACCGACCACACTATAGGTAAATGCTTAAAAAATGTACATGCTCCATATACGATGGAAGCATTAAATGAAGTAAGAGAAGAATGGGCAAAAGCCATACAAGCAGTGGCGATTGTAAGATATAATTGGGATGCTGATAGCGATCCTGAATGATATTTTGTAAATGAATATTTCTGAATGTTAATACATGTATTTGAATGTTTCTATATGTGTGAATGTGAGAATTGAATTGATGTCTGAATGTATCTACTTGTGTGAAATTTTTTTTGTTAATTTTGCAGGTTTGTTGACTGTTTGTAGGCTGATATCAATGGATGTCGTAAACCTGCAGTTCAGAAAACTGAACTGCAAGTTCTCATCCTACTGACCAGCCACAGCAGGCCTACAAACTGATATGAAAAAAAAATAGATATAGGCGTCAATTATTTACAGAAAACCGTCAGCAAAGACCTACATCGTCGGTTTTTTGAACAAAACCGACGCCTAATGTTGCCACGGCCGTACTGGAAATGGCGTCGGCTGTTAGTGTACAACCGATGCCTATAATACATATAGCGTCGGTTGTTTAGTTGATCACCGATGCCAAATGTGTCGTGCCACAGAAAACGGCATCATCTAGGACACTTTCTGCGTTGGTTACCAATTAAACACCGACGCTATATTTATTATAGGCGTCGGTCTTTTAGTAGATAACTGACACAGAATGTGTCCTAGATGACGCCGTTTTCTATGGCGCGAACCCTTTTGGCGTCAGTTTTCTATAAACAATCGACGCCTGTACGTTAAATAGGCGTCGGTTAAAAAACTGACGCCGAAGTGTTCGACCTTTAGCGGCGCCCACATAGGCATCGCTCGGAAACCGACGCCAAAGGGGGTTAAACAACCGACGCTAAAAGGCATTTCTGTAGTAGTGGTAACAGCCAAAACATTACCACCCGAGGAGGAAGATTCATATGGCTTCTTCAAAGACTCCGCCTCCAATAAATCTGCAATCGCTTCATTGAAGTCAAGTGTAGTCTTTCCGACAAGGATGTTCATCACCATTTGTTCCCATGACTGTGTGGTAGAGATGATGCTAAGAGAACAACCTTATCGCTCTTGTTGATCTTCTCCTCCATGCTAACCAGTTGTGTGACAAACTTGTTGAAGACATTGAGATGGTCGACAAACCTTGTTCCTTCTTCCATGCACAATTTGTACAATTATCATTTCAGCACCCACATGTTCATCAGCGACTCGTAGTACCAAATCGATGGTGTAGAGCAACGGATGGTATGATGGTGGCTACTGTGGCCAACAAAATCAACTTTAGCGCCCTACAACTGTATCTACAACCACTTTTGGAAGGCATTATTGGGATTCGCACAGAAGCCTTCCAAGTCTTAGAAAACACCATACGAGATACAACCCTAGCTTGCACGATAAAAGCGACAAAGGTCTCCCAATCGACAGGCCAAACCGACAAATAAACAACCAATGAGAGAACTGAATTGGTGAAGAAGACCCACAAAATTCTATTAAGAACTCTACAAAGATTACAAAAATTGTCGCTCTCCCACAATCCCATCCCCATAATAGAATTCCGTACCCCACTCTCGCTATCTTCCTTCTTGGTTGTATGTATGCCTTCCCAGGTATTGACACACACAATGTTTGACGCTATTCGGCACACCGATAACCCATGGTGTCTATCTCTGTCTATAGGTACATGACATCCTCCTGTAAGAAAGTAAGAGACTTACGTCTATTCTATAAGGACTAGGAGAACGACAATAGAATAGGAGAAGGAAATAATGATTGAACTCCACATTCGACATTACTTTCCCTTTTCAAATATTGCTAGACTTAATTTTAATTCTAATCCAATTAGGATAAGAACTAAATCCTAACAATCTCTACCTTGGATCTTATTCGCTGAAGTATCTACTCTTTCAAGAATTTTACTCTCATTCTTCTTCTATTTGCTTCCTCCCTCGGAAGTTGCTTCCGTATTTGGAAGCACTCTACCGTTGCATGCCTATGCGGAGTGTGTCTCTAGACATAGTTGCCCGGACCCTTCATCTAAGAGCTCCTCAAGTTGTACAGTTTGGGAAACTGCATTGCCTCCACCTACAATTGGAATAACTACAGTCTTCATTCCTTTGTCCCTCCATGCCATAGGTTTGTACCTTCTCCGAGCTCCACCATCTCGCTGGTACTGCGTGGTTGGTCATGTCATGTCTTTCTTCTTCTAGTAGTTGCTAGTTATGCCTATGCATCTGTTGAATTTCGTAGTCAGTCTTGCAGCTTTGCACATGACTGTCCCTGAGAGTTGAAGACATGTAGCACGTTTTGAGCTCACCTCATGTGTCAATGCTTTATCTACGCCTCTAGTGGTAGAACACCCGTCAGCTACTCCTATTTTAGTTAAAACCTCCCCAACCAATCGATATGATCCTTTGGATTAGGTACCCTTCATGATCACTTTCCCCTTGCATGAGACTTGCACGACTCCACCTTGCTTTGAAATCTTGCAACCAATGGATTCAAGTGTCCTCTCTAATATTAGTTTCCTCTTGAGATCGGGGACATATCGGACCCCTGACAATGTGTGATGTGCTCCATCATGCATCTTGAACGTAACTATTCCAATTTCGGCGATTTGGTAGAGTTTTTCATCTGCTAGTTGAACAATCACATGTGCCCAATGGAGAGATCCTTCATCAAATACATCTCTTTTTGGACAAATGATGTAGCGAGAGCCTAAATCAAATATCCACCCATGATTGGTACCTAATTTTATGACAGCCAGTGCTTCTGAATATCCTTCTACTAACTAGCAAGCTCCACTCTTCAACTACTTCAATGTTGAACAATCTTTTAACATGTGGCCATCCTCGTCACATATATAGCATATGCGTCTGCCTTTGCCCTTTTGATTCTTCTTCACGTGACCCTTGCTTTTGTAGCTACCATCTGTAACAGCCAAAACATTACCACCCGAGGAGGAAGATTCAGATGGCTTCTTCAAAGACTCCACCTCCAATAAATATGCAATCGCTTCATTGAAGTCGAGTGTAGTCTTTCCGACAAGGATGTTTATCACGAGTTGTTCCCATGACTGTGGTAGAGATGATGCTAAGAGAACGACCTTATCTCTCTTGTTGATCTTCTCCTCCATGCTAACCAGTTGTGTGACAAACTTGTTGAAGACGTTGAGATGGTCGACGAACCTTATGCCTTCTTCCATGCACAATTTGTACAATTTCCGTTTCAGCACCCACCTGTTCATCAGCGACTTCGCCATATACAACTCTTCTAAGACCCTCCATAATTTATTCTGTGAATCTTCATTGATCACTGAATATTTTACCTCCACAGAAAGACTCAAATGGATTGTACTGACCGTCTCACGCTCCATCATCCTCTAGTCACCTTCAGACATCTTGTCCAACTTTTCCCCTTCAAGAGCTTCGATCAGCCCTTGTTGGACTAAGACATCATTCACCGTGCTTTGCCACACACTAAAGTTGTCTTCAAATTTGTCAAATATGATGACTCCTCACGTTGCTAGTCAACGCAGTCATGCTTCACGTGCCTCCGATGCTCACTGATCATCTCGTAGCAACCTTCGCTCTGATACCACTTGTTGGGATTCACATAGAAGCCCTCCAAGCCCAAGAAAACACCACACGAGATACAACCCTAGCTTGCACGATAAAAGTGACAACGGCCTCCCAGTCGATAGGACAAACTAACAAACAAACAACCAATGAGAGAACTGAGTTGGCGTAGTAGACCACAAAATTCTATTAAACAACTCCACAAAGATTACAAGGATTGTCTCTCTCCCACAATCATGTGTCCACAATAGAATTTCATACCCCACTCTCGCTCTCTTCCTTCTTGGTTGTCCGTATGCATTCCTCTGTATTGACACACATAATATTTGGTGTTATTCGGCACACTGATAACCCATGGTGTCTACCTCTATTTATAGGTACAAGACATCCCCCTATAAGGAAGTAAGGGAGTTACGTCTATTCTATAAGGAATAGGAGAACCACAATAGAATAGGAGAATGAAATAATACTTGGTCTCCAAACAAATCCTAACATGCAATGACAAGTCCTTCATTATGTAATGATGCTCTAGTCAGCAATTCCGCCAATCGATCTTACACTAAATTTTCATGGGGATTTGCTCTGCTGCTCTATACCAATGAAATAGCTGCTAATAATCTGTGACTCAGTGTATCATTGTGAAGTTGCGGGTTGAGGAGGAGATCAACATACTCTCCTAAAGTTAGTTGTGACCACTTGTGAAAACTGGGACGTATAGCGGCAATGTTATCTATTAACTATTAAAGGAAGAATAGAAGTAAACAAGGAGAAGAGAAGAGGAATCTGTGGCAATGTGTAGCGCCTCTCTCCCTGCTCTCTCACCCTAGTTCTTCTAGGGTTTCTTCCTCCATAGGAGGCTGGCTGGGAGGAGGGGGTTTGGCCGCCGCAAAGCGGTGCCCCACTCCCCCTCTGCCTCTTCCCGCCCATCATCAGTAGGGTCTCTTCTTCGAGAGGTGTGTGGGTGTGGTGTCTTTGGAGGCAGGGGTCTTCTTCCTCCCTGTCGTTGAGCCTGGATGCGACGAGTTTCCTATCCCCTTTCTTTTTTACTAGCTTTCTGTTTAGATTGTTCTCTTATTTTGTCTATCTCATTGTTAATCAGCGCTGCTTTCTCTTCTCGTGGTAGATTTTTCTTTCTCGATCAATTTTATTATGGAGTTTGTATGGCAGCAAGTGCGGGAAAAATATCCTTTTGGAACACCAATTTGGTGAAGGTACTCTACCACATATACATACTCAGGTTGAAGGTATTCCTCATAGAAAGCTACCTTAACCAGTGAAGGAGAAGAGGGATCTATACATCATTGTCCTTATCAGATTCTGATATGAGTTTTTGTGGTGGTTTATATCTATTCTTGATCTTTGTGTGGTCTTTTAGTTTGTTTTTCTCCTCATGTAGATGTCATATGGCTCCTCCATAATGAAATGTGTCTGTTTAACTTCAAAAAAGAAAGGAAAAGAGAAGAGGAGAGGTGAGGGCCCCGACCATGTGACGATATCGGAGGCTGCCAACTTGGATTCTATCATGCGACATTTGGTAATGAGTTTGACATCGCTTCGCCAAATAGGGCACTAGATTTTCCCCCTACTGTAATTGGGCCTTGGGTGATACCACGACGTTGGACTTGTAGAAAGACTCTACCTAATGGTGTGACTAGGCATCAACGGATAATATAGTTTTACCTATACGTCATTATCCATTATAATTCCTGAAACAAGCTTTATCTCAGATAGGGATTAAAAATAGGTTCATGTCCAAGGAAAAAAACAACTCGGAAATTGTTGTCAACCCTAGATATATATATATATATATATATATATATATATATATATATAAATCTTTTAGTCTACAAGTTCAAAGATTCATTTCGCTCTATAGATTTAGATGTTAATGCATCGATTCAGGGTCTCACATATGACATAAATACTACCTTTTGGAGATAGTTTCTCAAGTAATGGAGTTAGAATCGCAAGTCTATATAGATTGTATCTTTAGAAATATGTTATAACTATGCCTACTATTATGCCTCTTATCATTATAAAGTAACATGGTGTACTAAACCCATATGTTATTCCAAAAGGCAGAAAAGGCTAAGAAAATTATGATACAATTCATTCTTTCTAATATATAAATAATTAAAATATTACAAAATTAGATTCCCAACTTGCTAATGCATGAGAAAATAAATAACATAAATATACCACCAACACTTCCCCTAAAGTTGGAGAATGCACATCATGTATTCCCTACTTGCCAAACATATAGGAGAACGATGTAGGTGGAAGAGGCTTGGTGAAGATATTTGCAGTATGTTCTCTCAGTCTTTGCATTTGGTGTGATGAGTGTCTTATCATGAATCAGGTCTCTCACAAAGTGGAAGACAACCTCAATGTGTTTGGTTTGTTCATGAAATACTCGATTATTAGCTATATTATGTTGGTATGTATGCCCAGAGAGCCAATCATATGATGATCGGATTGGCATATGTTTTGATTGATTTGATAAATATCAAAGGCAAGCTTCTAATTTATTCTAGCTCAATCAATTATGAGATATATGATAGAGAAGAATGAATGTCTAAAGAATCACAATACTCAATGACGTATGTCTTTAGGTTAAGGACCTGAACAATGAGATCATACAGATGCTAAGAGTATGTACATTCTTGTTATGTCCCTAGTCGGATGTCATTGTGGAAGGTTGATAGACAACAATGACACATCAAGACTAGAGTGTGTTTGGTTGATAATAGTGTCTCACTAGTCATGATATATGATATCAAACCAAGCACATAGATACATGTTAGAGAACATTGTATTGGATAGACCCACCATGAGAGTGACACATGGAACCATGACATGGTTGTCAGAAGCATCTATCATAGTGATGGTGGTGTTTGTAATTCTTAGACCTGAAATCATTGCACTCGTTGAATGTGATTGGGTACACTTTGACATCGTCAAACACAATCCTGAAACATTGGTTGTTAAAATGGTGATGATTGGGTGGCTTTGACGCATGAGATAGACAATGAGTGATAGATATGGGATTTTTCCCTCCTAAAGGAGTATGATGTCCAGGTCACTTGATAAGTGAGACTGAGAAACGAATGTTCATGCACATGTGAATTAATATATGATATTGACGTCCACATATCTCAGACAGTCTGCTCTAGTTCAAGAAATATGAATGAATGTTGAAAGGATGATGACCCCATGCCTTG
Source organism: Alisma plantago-aquatica (assembly GCA_963693085.1). Taxonomy (NCBI): domain Eukaryota; kingdom Viridiplantae; phylum Streptophyta; class Magnoliopsida; order Alismatales; family Alismataceae; genus Alisma; species Alisma plantago-aquatica. Next base: position 1,414,045,295 of record OY856409.1, on the reverse strand, counting down.
AGTTCATTTAGGATATCAGAGACAAAGGAATTATACATTCACTGTAACATTAATCACAGACTGTAGGATCAAAAGTTGTTCTCCAACTTTTCTTTTCACTTGGGCAGCACTAATGCATGACTAGGTACCGCTCTTTGCTTGTGATGTCATAAGCTAGTTATGTACATTCACTGCCAATGTGAAAATGGACCTATAGGGCCACACACAAAGGATTAACATGGAAGAGGAATTTATCCATGAATGCTATTTGGATTGATTACTAAAGTGTTTAGGTACTCCATCAAACATTCAATCAATAGACTTGAGTCAGAATCATTGAGTTCAAGTGTTGAACCAACTGATTAGAGTATTAGATTGATTGAGAACTGAATTGACTGTGTTTTGCACAATCTGGACCACCAATCGACTGATTCATTGGGTGAACCAATTGGCTCATGGTCAGTGAGATGACCGGTTCACTCTGGTGAATTGATTGGTTCATTTAGACCAAACGAGTAGTGTTGGGTTTTCCAGATTTGTGAGAAAAGTTTTTTTTTCACTTGTCCAATTCGATTGGGACAAGAATTAATATTTGCATTAATTAGAAACGAATAAGGAAAGTCAATTGTAGGAAAGTCTAGGAAGTGAAACGACCAGTTCACTAGGTGAACTGATCGACTCACACTCCCAAACGACCTATTCACTAGTGAAGATTGGCTCACCTTACCGAATGACTGTTTCAGTTATGAAATGACCGGTTCGCCTACCGCATTGCAAATTATTCATGGAAATTTTGGACCCTTCTACTCCGAAACAGACTGGGAACCCTGACCCTGCCCTCTACTATGAACAGAGGGGTATAGGGGGCTTCTTCAGAGACACAACTCAGAACATCATTTGCTCTGCAAAGTTGTTGTCCTCTCTAGTTGTGGTAACCGAGAGAGCCCAAGCAAGTTCTACCCATCCAGGAATGAACAACGATGGAAAGACAACTGCTGAAAAGTATCTGGTGGTGAGAGAGTGTGTCGGTGACTAGTACGCTGATAGAAGGGGACAACTCCTTCTAGTCTGTCCTTCAGGAAGACTAAAATTTCCGATAGTCTGTGTGGACCATCTATCGAGGCGCGAGACTTCTGCCGCTCAAGAGGATGACAGTCAACCATAGTCTAGGTCAAGACCAAGAGTTGCACAAATGTCATCAAAGATAGGTGAATGAAGACCGCACTTGCTACGAGGTATAGTCATTGAGCAAGCCTCAGGATCAGGTATAACTCACTAAAACCATCCTTCCCTTATATAGATATTGATGCGATCTGCTGGTTATGGGTTTATGGTCAAGTAAAAATTTTATTTTCGTTCCTACTCCAACCACAAAAAACCCAACAGTGGTATCAGAGTCACGTCAATACTCTATATTTTGGGATAATCAATATGATCAAACTTTGGTTTTACAATCTTTTATTTATTGCATACAATGTGGATATTTAAATGACTAATGAGAATATCCGATTAATACCACATGATCCCAAACTGATATATACATATATGATATGGTATATATGCAATCGATACGTGTCGCCCTAAAATGGTTTTGATGGTGGATGTGTATCATGGTTATGGCCTATAAACCCTATGTGCATGTGTGTGGTTGGTTATGGTTGTTTGCATCTCGGTCTGCACACCGAGCACTCTTCTTCTATTCTGAATGTAATTCAAGATAACTCAAGATTCTCTTCTACCTTTGCTCCCCTCAAATGTAACTTGAGGTTTTACAAATATATATGTAAAATAGGATTAGATTTATTTCTTGTTATGACGAAGACTGAAGATGACCACTTGATGGACCGAGATGACCGACTGAGGAGCAGTTGGTTAATGAAGCTCGGACGAGCCGACCATCTAGAGGAGCCATACGACCAACTAGAGGAGACCAATCGACCGGCCAAGAGGCGAGTCTACCGGTTCAAAGGTTGAACCAATCAACCCAGATTGGCAAGCATATATCTTCATTAATAATAGGTTGCATGTGATGTAGACCTTAGATGACCATAGTTTCTTATGGCTCCAAGGAACTACAATAGGATGGCTATAATCATCACTTTATGATTATTATATGTTTTCATTTGTGGGTTATAGCACATATATGATACGTACTATATATGTGGTGATTGGATACATATATGCATATATGAGCATATTAAAACCCCTCAACAAACATATTAAGTTGAAGATGCCTTCCAAAAGCAGCACACATGAAAAGCTTGATCGACTAAGTGTGGGCATGCCTTCACGTGGTGCACTATTTATCTCATAGAAGTGTGATGGTGAATATGTGGGTCTGCCTTTACAGGGTGCATATTCATTGTGTTGGCTTTTGGGTCAGACTTAACAAGGTGACCTTGATCGGATCAAGCACCTTGAGGCATAAAGATGAACATGGCAAGGAGTTGTGCATGACATCTATCAAGAGTTGCATAAGATGGAATTGGCAAAAGTTTCCTACCTGAAAGAATCTAGTTGTGGGTGATAGCCCTAGCTAGTCCATGGCTTAGATGAAATCAGGATCTTGCTCACTAGAAGGTTGTACGCTACAATCTTCTGAATTGATGGTGAGGGCTATCAGTTTGATCAAAATAGTGGGAGTGATAATTAATTAAAGACCTAATTAATATTGTCAATTTTTAAATTAAATCAAATCAAAAGAGTTTTGGAATAAAATTGCACATTTACTTTTGTAGAATAAATGGTTACCAACAACAATCACTTTTCATTGTGATCGGTCCTTGAGAAGGACAAGCTAAATGGGAACAACTTCCACGACTGGTTTAGGACATTCAGAATTGTTCTCACTCAAGAGTGAAAGCCCTATGTCCTAGATACACCAGATCCAGAAGAACCTACTCCCACCCACCAAAGGCTGAAAGGAATGCTTACAAGAAGCATACTGAGGATGCCATTGATGTGAAGTGCTTGATGTTGTGCTCAATGAACTATGAGTTGCAAAGACAACATGAGAACATAGACGTCATTGATATGGTTCAACATCTCAAGAACATGTATCAGACCAGGCACGACAAGACAAATATGTTGTCTCTAAGGCATTGTTCAAGTGTGTCATGACAGAAGGAGATCCAGTAGGCCCTCACACACTCAAGATGATTGGGTATGTGGAGAACCTAACTCGATTGGGATTCACTCTAAGCCAAGAGTTGGCTACTGATGTGATACTGCAATCGTTTCAAGAATCCTACAGTGAGTTTGTGAAGAACTACAATATGAACAACTTTGACAGGCCACTAACAGAGTTGTTGGGCATGTTGAGGATAGCTGAGGCACATATTAAGAAAGACAAACCCAAATTTGTGATGATGATTAGTAGAAAGAAAGAAAAGTCTAAAGGCAAGGGCAAGGGCAAAGCAAAGAAAGGTTCTGATGCTAGCCAGCAGCCCAAGTCATCTTCAAATCTCAAAGCTAAAGGGGGGGGGTGAACAAGGGAGGCAAATGTCACCATTGTCATGAGCCAGGACATTAGAAGAGAAATTTCCCTCTCTACATAGATGATCTAAAGAAGAAAAAGGAGGGGATGTAAGTCTCCACCTCAGGTATCATGAAATAAACTTAAAATGCTAATTTATCTTAGGTATATGATACCACGATATAGATATGACATATATTATGTGTAGGATCTAAAAATAAGTGATGGCCTTTATGAAAGGACCAAGAAGGAACACTCATCAACATTGGAGCAAGTGTTGCTGCCATAGATAGAAGTACCTTTGAGTTTATTTCAGCCCAAAGGGCATGTAATAGAGTTATGAACTGCTATTTCAATTTGCCAATAAATAGAAGAACTTTATTTCTACATCTTGTAATGACAAGGATGTTTATCAATAAAGTTCATGTTTCAATTTTAAAGATATGATCTTTTATGGCAATGCCTTATTTATCTTGTGGTACTTGGTATGCATGAGATAAAATAATAATACCTAAAAGTTATTGATGACTCAAACAATAAATTAGCATTATCACCTAAAAAAATGAATGAGAAATTCATCTCTAGGTTCCATGTTGATGGATAGAACTAGACTCTCTTGGTTAATGAACCATTGAGAGATATGAATGTCTTGTTTATTGGGCATGATGACAAGTCAATCTTCACTAGATGTAGTGGGAGAATGACTATTCTGTTAGGTATAATAAATATTGATATATATACATACCTATTGGAACAAATGCTAATACGTTAGATATGGTATTTCATGAAATGCCAATATGAATATCTTGAAATGTTCAAGAATATCATAAATGAAGAACAAACTTGGTAAAAGTATTAATTCTTCGATATGATCAATGAACAAGATACTTAAACCAAATGTTTGAGGACCTTGTGAGTAACTATGATAGTGTATCATAGAGAACTCATGATTAAGGCATAATGATGTCTAAATCAAAGAAGGAATCATACTCTAAATAGTAAGAGCATGATCATCAAACAAATAACTAATCTTCTAGAATTCTTCTAAACAACATGCTTTACACTAAATAAACGTACAAAAGGAGATTAAGTATCACAAGTGTTGTGGAATCTCAAATTCCTTATGTAACAGATACACCTCATATATCTAGTAGAAAACACCTTGAGCTTGATGGATAATGATATCCTACAAACTCAAAGGTGATTAATTGGTCATATGATAATGAGCCAATAATCCATCTAGATGATGTTGAGGAACCAAATTTTGAGTTATGCCTTGAAGCCATAAGATCCAAAATGACTTCCATGTGAACCAAATAAGGTATGACCTTAATGGTAGCACTTATAGGGATAAAACCCATAAGTGAAATTGGGTCTTAAGGGTTAAGACTGACACAGATGATATTTGAAGAGTTGATTGGTTGAGATAAATTCAAGTGAGTTCAAGGTTTGAACCTGATGATTTTATTTAACCAATTGTAGTGGCTATAGGCCATAAAGGATCATACTTTCTATTGGAACTTGAAGACTATGATATTTGGCATATGGGTATTAAAACCACATTCTTAGAAGGAATAACATGAGGCTATGTACGTGACTCAACCTGAAGGGTTTTATAATTCCATTAGTGTAAATGTAGTCTATAAGTTACAAGAGTTTAATCAATATGATTGATTAAATACAAGCACCTCAGAACTGGAGTCTTTACTTTGATTATATAGTCAAAAGGTTTGACTGATATATCGAAATAAAGAAGGGATCTGTGAGTAAAAATATTTAGTGGGAGCGTATTCATATTCCACATGATAATGAGGAATACAACGAAACAGGTTGGAAATACGTTCTTTAAAGGAATAAAGAGAAATGTCCTATGTGATAAGAATAGAGACCAATTGAGATAGTTCTCGAAAGTCTCTTGAATTGATAAAGAAAGAGCATACATTGACAGTCTGTGTTGAAGGGTTCAGTATGTAAAGATTCAGTGGGAGAAAACTTATCCATATTACATGGAGTTAGTCTCTTAAATGCCTAGTGTCCCAAATTCTTATGAAGAATAGGAACACACAGATAGATGCCTTATGCATTTGGAATTGGATCGGTCATGTATGTAATCATCCCATTGTCTTGTATGTATTGGGCATGACAAGAATATATATATGCATTCATCATCTTGTATGTATTGGACATGACAATATGATGTGTTCATCCAGTTATCTCATTTGCAATGGACATGATGAGTGGATATCTGTCTACTTCTTGTGAGAGTCAATGTAATGCCATAAAGAACTTATTTAAGTACTTATGAAGTATTAAAGGATTAGTTCTATGGTAATAAAAGGAAGAGTTGAGTGTAAATTAGTTACACTGATGCAAACTTCCAAAATGACTGAAAATGATCGCAAAATGCAAAATATAAAAATTATATTCAATTGGAAAGTGAACAAGAGTTGTTAAATGGAAATGTTTTGAGTAAAATTAAAAGGCCATTTAATTCTAAAAGGAATATTGAGTATCCTTGTGTTATGAACACCAGAGGATACCATATGGATCTAGAAGTTCATACAGATGAACTTATAGATATTCCAACCATTGATGACAAAGTAGAAATACTAAGTCAAACTATGGAGCTAATTGTTAGGTAAGGAATATCAGATAGCATATTATGCCAACTCCAATTCATACAAAATGTTGTACAATGAGGAGATGTAAAACATGCAATATACTGACTAAAGAAAAATGTTGCTAACTCATTGGATTAGCACTAGCACAACAGAAACATGTGGGACATGTTTACAGATCACTAAGAATATGATTCAAAGGTGATTGGCTCTAAGTAAGTGGGAGTCTGTTGGCATGTATGCCTAGATATCCAATCATATGATGATCGGATTGGCATATGTTGTGATTGATTTGATAAATATCAAAGGTTAGCTTCCAATTTATTCTAGCTCAATCAATTATGAGATATATGATGGAGCAGAATGAATGTCTAAAGAATGATAATACTCAATGATGTATGTCTTTAGGTTAAGGACCTGAACAATGAGATCATACAGATGCTAAGAGTATGTACATTCTTATTAAGTCCCTAGTCAAATGTCATTGTGGAAGGTTGATAGACAACAATGACACATCAAGACTAGAGTGTGTGTTGGTTAATGACAGTGTCTCATTTGTCATGATATATGATATCAAACCAAGCACATAGATACATGTTAGAGAATAGTGTATCAGACAGACCCACCATGAGAGTGACACATGGAACCATGACATGGTAGTCAGAATCATCTCTCATAGTGGTGGTGGTGTTTGTGATTCTAAGACCTAAAATTACTACACTTGTCGAATGTGATTGGGAACACTTTGACATCATCAAATGCAGTCCTAAAACATGGGTTGTTATAATGGTGATGATTGGGTGGCTTTGACGCATGAGATAGACTATGAGTGATAGATATGGGATTTGTCCCTCCTAAGGGAGTATGCTGTCCAGGCTACTTGATAAGCGAGACTGAGAAATGCATGTGCATGCACATGTGAATCAATATTTGATATTGATGTCACACATATCTCAGATAGTCTGCTCTAGTTCAACAAACATAAATGACGTTGAAAGGATGACAACTCCATGCCTTGAATTCATTCAAGATATTAGAGACAAAGGAATTATACATTCAATGGAACACCAATAACAAACTGTAGGATTGAATGTTGTTCTCCAACTTTCCTTTTCACTTGGGTAGCACTAATGTGTGACTAAGTACTTCTCTTTGTTTGTGATGTCATAAGCTAGTTATGGACATTCACTACCAATGTGAAATGGGACCTATAGGGTCACACACAAAGGATTAACCTGGAAGAGGAGTTTATCCATGAATGATGTTTGGATTTATTACTATAGTGTTTAGGTACTCAATCAAACATTAAATCAATAGACTTGACTCAGAATCATCAAGTTCAAGAGTTTAACCAACTGATTAGAGTGTCAGATTGATTGAGAACTGAATTGACTGTGTTATGCACAATCTGGACCAACAATCGACCGATTCACAGGGTGAACCGATTGACTCATGGTCAGTGACACAATCGATTCACTTTGGTGAACTGATAGGTTCATTTGGACCAAACAAGTAGTGTTGGGTTTTCCCGATTTGTGAGCAATTTTTTTCTTTTCACTTGTTCAATTCGATTGGGACAAGAATTAATATTTGCATTAATTAGAAATGAATAAGAAAATTCAATTGCAGGCAAGTCTGGAAAGTGAAACGACCAATTCATTGGGTGAACCGATCGTCTCACACTCCCAACTGACCACTTCACTAATGAACTGATCGACTCACCTTGCCAAATGATCGTTTTAGTTATGAAACGACCAGTTTGCCTACCGCAGTGCAAATTGTTCATGAAAATTCCACACCCTTCTACTCCTGCACAGATTGGAAACCCTGACCCTGCCCTCTACTATAAATAGAGGGGTATAGGGGGTTTCTCTAGAGACACAACTCAGAACATCAGTTTCTCTACAAAGTTATTGTCCTCTCTGGTCATTGTAACTGAGAGAGCCCAAGCAAGTTCTACCCATCCAGGGAGGAACAATGAGGGAAAGACAACTGCAAAAAAGCAACTGGTGGTGTGAGAGTGTGTCGGTGACTAGTACGCCGACAGAAGGGGAAAACTCCTTCTAGTCCATCCTTCAGGACAACTTAAGTTCCTGGTAGTCCATGTGGTCTATTTATAGAGGCGGGAGACTTCTTCCGCTCAAGAGGACGACAATTAACCACAGTCTGGGTCAAGACCAGGAGCAACAAAGATGACGTCGAAGATAGGTGGTTGATGATCACACTTGCTGCGAGGTATAGTCACTGAGCAAGCCTCAGGACTAGGTATAACTCGCTCAAATCATCCTTCCCATTACAGAGATATTGATGCGATCTTCTAGTTATGGGTTTATTGTGGCAACACATCCCACTATCACACAGACATCGACGTGTTATGCGAAAACGTGTGGAGATCACCATAACCACAGATTACCAAAAACACGGGTTAATTAAAACCGATTGCGGAAAACTGATAAACTGAGAAACTATTACATTCCAGTCCACATCCTGCAAGAAAACAGGTTATATAAACATATACAAGCCTTTGAAACTTGTCCACAACTTAGAGAAACAGCTGTCTTGTCATCACATGAGTTCATCACCTGTTCATAGGTACATAAAGGCCCACATCCAGCCAACAACGAAATATACAAACATCAACAGCTATACATCGTGAAACAACGTCAAAACACCTCCAAGGACCTGAGAGTACAGGGATGACTCTAGACTCTACTACAAAACATCCAAAACATCATCATATCCATCGCTTGCCTTCTACTGCTCTTCTTGCTGCTTGGCTGCAACTCCACGACCACCTCCATGTCTAGCTCGACCACCTAAAAAGGGTGTAAACCAGCGGAGTGAGACAATTGAACATTGTCCCAGCGAGAAACATAACTCCCCGCCGAAACTACAAGACCTCATATATATATATATATATATATATATATATATATATATATATATATATATATATATATATATATATATAGAAGCTAATTGATAGGAAGTATAACAAGAGCAGTTAAATAAAGTAAAGTTGTTCATACTAAGAAAGCTTACCAGGAGTATAAACATTTCTTTGTGCAGCATGATTAATCAAGATATATAAGTCCTACTACATATGAGGAACATACAAGCAACTGCAAGGTATGACAAGACTAATCTACACAAACAAGGCCTCAACCAAGGTTTCATGTTGTCTTAAGCAGTAGTACTATTTGGCTGAATTACATATTATTATTCCCTGAGGAAGTGAGCCGTACCGCTCAAATCCAACCTTTAATTGCGAAACCCAAGCCGGTGCCATACAAGGTCAATGGAAGAGCCGGACTCCACGACCTCTCCGCCTCATGGTCAGTGCATGAGTACAACACAAGCAGGACCGCAGTCTCATGCTGAAGTGGTCTTAGCCACAGGGTCAGCTCCCGCAGGCTACCCTCTGCCTAGCCCACCTTGGTACAGGTCTCAGCGCTAGTGAAACTGAGCCACGGGTCTGTTCACCATGTTCTGAGCCATGAACGCATTCATGCTCCTCATATCACATATCCTGAGCCATGGGCCTGTTCACCATGCTCTTATCATAGTTGGGCTACGGGCCTGAACCCGCACCCCTGAGTCTACAACCAAAGTTGCACTCTTACCTCCTCACTTTAGGCTAGGAGCAACCTCACATATTCAACAATATGCGCTCCGGGTTAACCCGTAGGAGAACCCGTTTCACCATCACCAATTCCGGACGATGATGGATCTATGCCCAGGGAAACTACATGATATATTTCACTGTGATTAATTAGAATCTTTTATGTGGATTGCAAGATTCAACCAAGTTATATAACATGCAATAATAACAGAAGTAAACAATATAAAACTCAACAGTTGCTTTTACTACAATTCACATCATACTGATCCATCACAAGGATCCCACATCACATGTTATCACTTGGCCTCTTGCCAATCAATCTAGATCAATCTCAAGGATCATAACAGACCATGGGATCTCAATCCCTCATCATATACTACCATTGTCTCTCAAGGCCTGCATCAACATCATAATAGGATAGGAATCATATTCAGATTTCAATATCAAGAGTAACAATCACAGCAGGGTTACTCAACATATACATATGCCTCATAGTCCTTTTATTTGATTGTGCATCACCTGCATGGTTAGTCCTACTCGATAATCATCATGAATAACTTAGAAACTCATATCATCAACACGGGGTGACATTTATGATTAAGTGCTTTGTCAATATAAAGAGACATTAAAGATTATATACTTTCTTAATCATGCCTTATCTTATGATCACATGCATAAGACACATCATTAAGAAAGCCATGTTACATGCTCATTATCCTCCTTAGTATGGTGCAGATACTCATGATGATCAAGTTCATGTATAAGGATATGGGTGTTATATAAGCAAGCGTTACCATGATAATTACCATTATCATCACCCTTATATAAATAAGGAGTTACCATCGTTTTAAGTGAGAACATAAACAACAATCAGCTTTCCAAGATACGTATAACCCTCACTAGAATGCCAAGTACCCTCACTAAAACTATATCGGGCAGGGCTCACCCTCACCATAGGTCAGATCGACAACCTGCCCTAACTCAAAGCTCATCATCTAACGGCCAGCACATGACGATGTGTTGCCACCAAGGCAACCAGTGTGCAGCAGCGCAACGCTGCGTCACAAGAGGGATATCGCACGGGGTGTCGGGCACTCCCTTATCGGGCAACGCCCGTCACAACTCATGGTGTTATCAGTCGGTACAAAGACATGTGACACCCATCACATCAGCAAGGAAAACAGCCCGTCACAAACATAGACTATCAGCCAAGATCAGATCACCAAAGCATCGTTCAAGGTGGGTAGCTCAACCATGCATCGTGCAACCTACTGGACCAAGACCTAACGACCATCACAGGACCATACCCCAACGCCCCATCGATCAAGGCATATCAGCATAAGGCAAACATCTGACTAAGGTGTATCGGGCATGTCATCTCAGCATGGTGTGACGCCCGACACAACATCCATCATGTGTCGTCTAAGACTCAAGATCAAGGGGATATCATTCATCACAGCTACCCCCATCTATCGTCCAAGGCATCTAGGTCAAGGGGACTACCGGACAACACCTCCCCACGTTCATATCGTCTAAGGTGTTAACTCTCAATGTCGTCTTCCACCCCACACAAGGACACCCGAAACCCTAGTGGGTCAAGAAGAGGCTCACCTCAATCAACTAAGAAGGAGGGGTCTTGCACATCTTCTATCACCAAACGGGTCATAAGGAGAAACCCTAGAAAGAGTCACCACCATAGCCAAGCTCACGCTTCTAGCCCATGGTGAGAGGAGAGTGTTGCTTAAGCAACTAGAATACAAGCGCACCTCAATCGGTTAAGGGAAAGAGGGGTATTGCTCATGATACTAGAAGCTCAAACTCACTCCTCTAGACCAAGGGGAGAAAGGAGTATTGCTCCAAAAGAAACCCTAGATCATAAGGTTTGGCCAACATGGAAGCTAAGAAAGAAACTAGCTACTAACATGTAAACAAGATCATAACAAGAGATAATGTAATTAGGGTTAGAAGTTATGCAACCCACCTCAAGCAAGCTCCAAGCTCCTAGCTCCAACCACCACCAAGCAAGGAAGAAGAACTCCAAAGCTATCAGCCACCAAGTTACTCCTCAAAGGGGGTATCGGCCACCACTTGCCAAAGAGAGGGGTGTGTCGTGCACCAAGGTGGAGGAGAAGAAAAGGAACCCAAAGGAACTCCTAGAAAAGAAAAGGACACGCCTATATAGAAGGAAAGTGAGGAGAAAACAAGGTAGAGCAAGGCAAGGTGTCGCCTACCTAGGGACACTTGTCCTAGTGCACGAGCCACCGCTCTAGCAAGCTCCTTACACATGTCCAAGATATGTACCAAGTGTCCACTAGTGGTGACACAAACGAGGTCAAGGCTAGGTCAAGCATCATGGGCGACACAACAACTAGCACCTTGGGAGACACACACACACCTTAGCCGATACACTCACCTCTTGGGTGATACACCACTAGGGTGACACAAACCATGGGTGTCACAAGCTCAGGCCGACACAGCTTTCTCCTTGCCTGACACAGGGCACAAAGAAGCAAAGGCAACACTCAACAAGGCCCAAACAAGCTCAACCAGGTCCAAAAGAACTCAAACAACGAGCCCAAACCTTCCTCTCAACACCAGAGGAAGCAAAGAGAGGGAGGAACACCTCACAAGGTGGCAAACTTGCCCACAAAACCATAGACTTGGGTTATTTGCAAGTAGCACCTCCAACTCTCAACAAAGCACAACCAAACCCTAATCACCACCAAAGGTGATTAGCAAGCACCAAAGCATCAAAGTTAAGCAAATCAAATAGGGTAAACCCTAAATGAAGATCAGGGTCCTTACAAGCTAACCCCCTTCAAAGGATTTTGTCCCCGAAATCCGAAGAGAAAAGCGAGGGATACTTCCTCCTCATCTCTTCCTCAAGCTCCCACATGGCTTCCTCAACGCCACGGTGATGCCAAAGAACCTTCACAAGAACCAGGTCCTTCCTCTTCAACTTCTTAACTCTTCTGTCAAGGATCGCCATGGGACCTTCCTCATAGGTCACACCCGCATCAAGCTCACCTTCAATCAGCTGTATCATTGTTCCCGAATCCGGATGACTTTTCTTCAGCATACTAACATGGAACACTGGATGTAACATGTGCAACTCTGGAGGCAACTCTAACTCATAAGCTACCTTGCCAACACGTGCTATGACTGGGTAAGGTCCCATATACCTGGTTGCCAACTTACCCTTCTGTCCAAACCTTAGCACTCCTTTCCACGACAAGACTTTAAGATACACTTTGTCTCCTACCTGGAACTCCAAAGGTCGTCGGTGATTGTCTGCATAAGACTTCTGCCTGTCCTGTGCCACCTTTAACTGTTGTTGTACCACTTTGATCTTTTCTGTTGTCTGTTGTACTAACTCAGGACCCAACAAATGATGCTCACCAGACTCATACCAACACAAGGGAGATCTGCACTTCCTTCCACACAAGTCCTCATAGGGAGCCATGTTGATGCTCCGTTGATAACTGTTGTAATAAGCAAACTCTATCAGACTAAGATGTACATCCCAGTTGCCTAGAAACTGCAAAACACAAGCTCGAAGGAGATCTTCTAGAGTCTGAATATTCCTCTCAGACTGTCCATCTGTCTGTGGGTGAAAGGCGGTACTGAACCTCAATTGTATTCCCAACACTTTGTGCAACTGTTCCCAGAAACGACTCGTGAACTGAGGACCTCTGTCAGAAACTATCGTTACTGGCACACCATGCAAACGTACTATCTCATCCATATACACTCGAGCGAGTTTCTCAGCTATATATGTCATCTTCACTGGTAGGAAATGGGCAGACTTCGTCAATCTGTCCACTATCACCCAAATGGAATCATGATTCCTAGTTGTCCTGGGTAGACCAACTATGAAATCCATGGTTATATGATCCCATTTCCACTGCGGTATCGGAAAAGGTTGCAACGTACCTGATGGTTTCTGATGCTCAGACTTCACTTGTTGACATACCGCACATCTCGCCATGAACTCAACTACATCTTTCTTCAAATCGGGCCACCAATACAAGTCCTTTAGACTATGATACATCTTGGTGACACCTGGATGCATAGAATACATCGACGTGTGTGCTTCCTCGAGAACTAACTTCCTCAAATCAACAACATCTAGAACCACCATCCTTTCACGATAGCAGACTAGTACATCCTCAGACTCATGGAACCCATCACGCTTTTCGCTGCCGAACTCTGATCTGATCAACTGTACCGCATCGTCTGTCTGTTGTGCATTTTTGATCTGCTGTCTCAGCGTAGGCTTGACTTGAATTTGTGCTAAAAGTCCGGTTAGCAAGGAAACTTCCATCTGTACATTCATTTGTCGTAGAGAAATAAACATATCTCGCCTATGGCATACCAGAGAACTCAATCGTGCCTTTTTGGAAGAAAGAGAAGAATACTTTTGGCTAAGCGCATCAGCGAACACATTCGCCTTACCAGGATGATACTCGATAGTGCAATCGTAATCATTGATCAACTCCATCCATCGAAGGTGTCGCATGTTCAACTCGTGCTGTGAAAAGATGTACTTCAGATTCTTATGATCCGTAAAGATTTGACACACCTCCCCATACAGATAGTGTCTCAAAATTTTTAACGCATGAACCACTGCTGCCAACTCCAAGTCATGAGTCGGATAGTTCTCCTCATGTTTCTTAAGCTGTCACGAAGCAAAAGAAACCACATGATCTTCCTGCATCAGCACACAACCTAAACCTTTCTTGGAAGCATCACAAAAAACAACATAGCCCTTTCCAGGCTCTGGCAAGATCAACACTGGAGCACTGGTCAGCTTCTCCTTCAAACTCTGGAAAGCTTGCTGACACTGATCATCCCAAACAAAAGGTACATCCTTTCTGGTCAACTTCGTCATCGGCAACACGATCGCACTAAAGTCCTTGATAAACCTCCGGTAGTATCCTGCTAAACCAAGGAAACTACAAACTTCTGTCGGCGTCTTCGGTTGCTCCCAATCTGCAACGGATTCCACCTTCTTCGGATCTACTTTGAATCCTTCAGCAAATATCACATGACCTAAGAAAGTCACTTCTTCCAACCAGAACTCACACTTACTGAACTTGGCATACAACTGATGTTGGCGAAGAAGAGTCAACGCTAGACGAAGATGTCGCTCATGTTCTAGCCTGTCCCGACTATAGATCAAGATGTCATCTATAAAGACTACAACAAACTGATCTAAGAACGGACGGAACACTCTGTTCATCAGATCCATGAAAGCAACAGGTGCATTGGTTAGCCCAAACGACATAACCACAAACTCAAAGTGACCATACCTCGTCCTGAAAGCCGACTTTGGTATGTCATCTGCCTTAATTCTCAACTGATGATACCCAGACCGTAGATCAATCTTCGAAAACACTGTAGCACCACACAACTGATCAAACAGATCATCTATACTCGGCAACGGGTACTTTTTCTTGATCATGACTTTGTTCAACTATCGGTAGTCTATACACAACTGCATCGAACCATCCTTCTTCTTGACGAACAACACAGGAGCACCCCAAGGCGACGTGCTTGGTTAGATGAAACCTTTGTCCAACAACTCTTGTAACTGCTTCTTCAGCTCTGCCATCTCCACTGGAGCCATCCTATATGGTGTCTGTGCAACTGGCTGCGTACCTGGAACCAGATTGATCTCAAAATCAATCTCTCGGGGTGGAGGAACACTAGGAAACTCCTCAGGAAACACATCTGCAAACTCTCGGACAACTGACACTTCTTCAAGGCTAAGACCTTTCACCTTGGTCTCCACAACGGTATCCACCACATGAGCCAAGAACGCCTCACATCCTTGTCGTAACAACCTATCCGCCACCATGGCTGATACCAGACATGTCGGAAGAATCTTCCTATCTCCTTGGAAGATCCACTTCTCTCCTGCATCATCAAACACTGCCTGCTTGGAACCATAGTCCAAAACCACCTTATACTTCTCTAAGGTATCCATCCCAAGGATAACATCAAACCCATGCATATCAAGTGGCATGAGATCCACTTGAATGTGGTGTCCCGAGAAAGACAAGACATAAGATGGACACTCTTCTTGAAATATCGAGGAACCATCAAGAGGGGTTTCTAACAACAAGCTATCCTTCTTACAACGAGAAGGTAAACGACAGTTCTCAAGCATACTATAGGTGATAAAAGAGTGTGTAGCACCCGAGTCAACCAGAACAGATATAAAGCAAGAAGAAGACATATCAGAATGAAATAACTCCATCTGACCTGTCACTACTCGCGGGTTGACTATCGCCTCCGGCTGATTCATAGCATAGAATCGAGCCGTTGCTTGTTGTCTACGTCCTCTGCTCCCTTGAGTAGACGATCCAACTTGAGACGCTTGACCGTGTCCTCACCCTCTACTGCCACTGGGCTGCTGTCTGTCAGATCCTTGTTGATTCTGCTTCGGCTGCTGCGTCACTTCAACATCTCTATACGGGCAATTGAACCTGAAATGCCCGAACTGACCACACCGATTGCATGTTCTATCGTCAGCCCGTGGCCTGGATTGCCCTGTCACTGCCACAGAAGATGTACTATGTGCCTTAGATGGTGAAGAAACATATCCTCTCCCCCTACTCGGAGACCACTGAGATGGTACACTGGGACCTCTCATCACTGACAATGTTGTAAACCTTGGCTTCTTGAAGCCACCAAACCGCTGTCCCTGGAACTGAGCAGGTCTCTTCCTAGCCATAGACTCTCTCTTCTCTCTTACAGATCGTTTGATCCTCCGTACGGATTCCACAAACGTAGCAAACCGCTCTCGGTTCTCCAAAGAAGACACAGGTGTTGTCAGCTCAGAACTCAAACCTTTCTCGAAACGTCTGATCCGCTCCTCATCTGTCGCTGCCATGTGAGGACAGTACCTCAACAGATCCATGAACTTGGCTTCATATTTGGTGATGTTCATTGTTCCTTGTCACAAGCCCTCAAACTGACTGATCTTCTCATCCAGATACGTCCTCAGAAAATATCTGCTGACGAACTCGCGCCGGAAAACTTCCTAACAGATCACCTCACCAGGCCGCTTTTCTGCCTCGATGGTCCACCAGTGGCCAACACTACCCTTCAAAAGGTAGACAACGTGCTTTACTTTGTCTGCTTCGGGAATGTCGAGGATCCAGAAAGCCTTCTCAAGACTTGTCAACCACAGATCCGCATCTGTTGGATCGGCCGTTCTAGCATAATCCGAAGCTCCGACTCGGCGAAGCCGCTCAAAGGTCTTCCCAATACCCAATGCTTCTCCATGGGGAGCATGTGCTCTCAGAGGAGGCACTGGCAATCACTCAACCATGAGATTCATCGTAGCCATCATCTACCCCATAAGCTGTCGGTAGGCAGGGTGTTCAAGAATGGCTGGGTCAGGTTGGGGAACCTCAGGCACCCGATCTCCATGTGCCTGTCCTTCAGCTGAAGTAGCATCACTGTACTCAGCTGAGTGTTTTTCATTGTTTCCAGACATCTTGACTTTTCTTCCGCTGAGGGCAGAAGACGAGTGTAAGAAAATATGGACAACACACAAGAACAGACAACCTAGTCCTAAATCCCTGTAAACTCAGCGAACCTAAGGCTCTGATACCAAACTTGTGGCAACACATCCCACTATCATACAGACAGTGAGGTGTTACGTGAAAACGTGCGGAAATCACCAAAACCACTGATTACCAAAAACACGGGTTAATTAAAACCGATTGCGGAAAACTGATAAATTGAGAAACTATTACATTCCAGTCCACATCCTGCAAGAAAATAGGTTATATAAACATATACAAGCCTTTGAAACTTGTCCACAGCTTAGAGCAAAAGATGTCTTGTCATCACATGAGTTCATCACCTGTTCATAGGTACATAAAGGCCCACATCCGGCCAGCAACAGAATATACAAACATCAACAGCTATAGATTGTGAAACAACGTCAAAACACCTCCAAGGACCTGAGAGTACAGGGATGACTCTAGACTCTACTACAAAACATCCAAAACAACAACATATCCATCGCTTGCCTTCTACTGCTCTTCTTGCTGCTCGGATGCAACTCCGCGACCACCTCCACGTCTAGCTTGACCACCTAAAAAGGGTGTAAACCAGCAGAGTGAGACAATTGAACATTGTCCCAGCGAGAAACATAACTCCCCACCGAAACTACAAGACCTAAGAGATATATATATATAGCAGCTAACTGATAGGAAGTATAACAAGAGCAGTTAAATAAAGTAAAGCTGTTCATACTAAGCAAGCTTACGAGGAGTATAAACATTTCTTTATGGAGCATGATTAATCAAGATATATAAGTCCTACTACATATGAGGAACATATAAGCAACTGCAAGGTATGACAAGATTAATCTACACAAACAAGGCCTCAACCAATGTTTCGTGTTCTCTTAAGTAATAGTACTATTTGGCTGAATTACGTATTATTATGCCCTGAGGAAGTGAGCCGTACCGCTCAAATCCAACCTTCGGTTGCGAAACCCAAGCCGGTGCCATACAAGGTCAATGGAAGAGCCGGAGTCCACGACATCTCCGCCTCATGGTTAGTGCATGAGTACAACACAAGTAGGACCACAGTCTCATGCTGAAGTGGTCTTAGCCACAGGGTCAGCTCCCGCAGGCTACCCTCTGCCTAGCCCGCCTTGGTACAGGTCTCAGCGCTAGTGAAACTGAGCTACAGGTCTATTCACCGTGCTCTGAGCCGTGAATGCATTCATGCTTCTCATATCACATATCCTAAACCATGGGCCTATTCACCATGCTCTTATCATAGTTGGGCTACGGGCCGGAACCCACACCCCTGAGTCTACAACTGAAGTTGCACTCTTACCTCCTCACTTTAGGCTAGGAGCAACCTCGCATATTCAACAATATGTGCTCCGGGTTAACCCGTAGGAGAACCCGTTTCACCATCACCAATTCCTGACGATGATGGATCTATGGCCAGGGCAACTACATGATATATTTCACTGTGATTAATTAGTATCTTTTATGTGGATTGCAAAATTCAACCACGTTGTATAACATGCAATAATAACAGAAGTAAACAATATAAAATTCAACAGTTGCTTTTACTACATTTCACATCATACTGATCCATCACAAGGATCCCACATCACATGTTATCACTTGGCCTCTTGCCAATCAATCTAGATCAATCTCAAGGATCATCACAGACCATGGGATCTCAATCCCTCATCATATACTTCCATTGTCTCTCAAGGCCTACATCAACATCATAATAGGATAGGAATCATATTCAGATTATTTCAATATCAAGAGTAACAATCACAGCAGGGTTACTCAACATATACATATGCCTCATAGTCCTTTTATTTGATTGTGCATCACCTGCATGGTTAGTCCTACTCGATAATCATCATGAATAACTTAGAAACTCATATCATCAACACGGGGTGACATTTATGATTAAGTGCTTTGTTAATATAAAGAGACATTAAAGATTATATACTTTATTAATCATGCCTTATCTTATGATCAAATGCATAAGACACATCATTAAGCTAGCCATGTTACATGCTCATTATCCTCCTTAGTATGGTGCAGATACTCATGATGATCAAGTTCATGTATAAGGATATGGGCATTATATAAGCAAGCGTTACCATGATAATTACCATTATCATCACCCTTATATAAACAAGGAGTTACCATCGTTTTAAGCGAGAACATAAACAACAATCAGCTTTCCAAGATACATGTAACCCTCACTAGAACACCAAGGACCCTCACTAAAACTATATCGGGCAGGGCTCACCCTCACCATAGGTCGTATCGGCAACCTGCCCTGACTCAAAGCTCATCATCTAATGGCCAGCACACGACGCTGTGTTGCCACCAAGGCAACCAGTGTGCAGCAGCGCAACGTTGCGTCACAAGAGGGATGTCACGCGGGGTGTCGGGCACTCCCTTATAGGGCAACGCCCGTCACTACTCATGGTGTTATCGGCCGGTACAAAGACATGTGATGCCCGTCACAGCAGCAAGGAAAACAGCATGTCACAAACATAGACTATCAGCCAAGATCAGATCACCAAAGCATCGTTCAAGGTGGGTAGCTCAACCATGCATCGTGCAACCTACTGGACCAAGACCTAACGGCCATCACAGGACCAAACCCCAACGCCCCATCGATCAAGGCATAGCAACATAATGCAAACATCTGACCAAGGTGTATCGGGCATGTCATCTCAGCATGGTGTGACGCCCGACACAACACCCATCATGTGTCGTCCAAGACTCAAGATCAAGGGGATATCATTCATCACAGCTACCACCATCTATCGTCCAAGGCATCTAGGTCAAGGGGACTGCCGGACAACACCTCCCCACGTTCATATCGTCGAAGGTGTTAACTCTCAAGATCGTCTTCCACCCCACACAAGGACACCCGAAACCCTAGTGGGTCAAGAAGAGGCTCACCTCAATCAACTAAGAAGGAGGGGTGTTACACATCTTCTATCACCAAACGGGTCACAAGGAGAAACCCTAGAAAGAGTCACCACCATAGCCAAGCTCACCCTTCTAGCCCATGGTGAGAGGAGAGTGTTGCTTAAGCAACTAGAACACAAGCTCACCTCAATCAGTTAAGGGAAAAAGGGGTATTGCTCATGATACTAGAAGCTCAAACTCACTCCTCTAGACCAAGGGGAGAAAGGAGTATTTCTCCAAAAGAAACCCTAGATCATAAGGTTCAGCCAACATGGAAGCTAAGCAAGAAACTAGCTACTAACATGTAAACAAGATCATAACAAGAGATAATGTAATTAGGGTTAGAAGTTATGCAACCCGCCTCAAGCAAGCTCCAAGCTCCTCGCTCCAAGCACCACAAAGCAAGGAAGAAGAACTCCAAAGCTATCGGCCACCAAGTTGCTCCTCCAAGGGGGTATCGGCCACCACTTGCCAAAGAGAGGGGTGTGTCGTGCACCAAGGTGGAGGAGAAGCAAAGGAACCCAAAGGCACTCCTAGCAAAGGTAAGGACACGCCTATATAGAAGGAAAGGGAGGAGAAAACAAGGTAGAGCAAGGCAAGGTGTCGCCTACCTAGGGACACTTGTCCTAGTGCACGAGCCACCACTCTAGCAAGCTCCTTACACATGTCCAAGATATGTACCAAGTGTCCACTAGTGGTGACACAAACGAGGTCAAGGCTAGGTCAAGCATCATGGGCGACACAACAACTAGCACCTTGGGCGACACACACACACTTTGGTTGATACACTCACCTCTTGGGTGATACACCACTTGGGCGATACAAACCCTGGGTGTCACAAGCTCAGGCCAACACAGCTTGCTCCTTGCCTGACACAGGGCACAAAGAAGCAAAGGCAACACTCAACAAGGCCCAAACAAGCTCAACCAGACCCAAAAGAACTCAAACAACGAGCCCAAACCTTCCTCTCAACACCAGAGGAAGCAAAGAGAGGGAGGAACACCTCACAAGGTGGCAAACTTGCCCACAAAACCCTAGACTTGGGTTATTTGCAAGTAGCACCTCCAACTCTCAACAAAGCACAACCAAACCCTAATCACCACCAAAGGTGATTAGCAAGCACCAAAGCATCAAGGTTAAGCAAAACAAACAGGGTAAACCCTAAACGAAGATCAGGGTCCATACATTTATGGCCAAGTAAAATTTTTGTTTCCGCTGCCTACACCGACCTCGAAAAACTCAACATACTAATAGTTGTCCGATTATCACACTTGAGAGTTGCTGGAGATGAGAGGGGAAAACCTAATTTTTGAAAAATAGAAGTCACGCATTGGATTTCATAATAGCATGTGACGTGACATGATATTTTGTCTTAGTACTAGAATGAGCCATGACATACTGCTTCTTACTCAGCCAACTAATGGATGACCAAACAATAGTACAAAAAAGTCAAAAAAGATCTCATGTCATTCAGGTCTCCAGCCCAAATGGTATCTACATAGTAGGCCAAAAAGATATCTATAGACTATGGTTTCTTATAGAGGATACATTTATCATATGCAATTTTTAGATATTGTTAGATACATTGTACTCAACTCTAGTGGAAAAAAAATGTTGGCCATGTGTTGACTAATAACACTAACAACAAAGGCAATATCTGATCGGGTATTCATAAGATAGATAAGTTGCACAACCCTGAGTTGATATTGTTCAGGATCAGGAAAACAACTCCCCCCTAGATAGAAGTTTGTTGTAACATTCCATAGGTGAAGAAACATGCTTAGGTTCAAGTGGTCAATGATGTACTTCCATTGAGATAAACAAGTGCCCTAGTCAGAATGTAGAACCTACATGACTAATAAGTAGTGACGTTGTGCCAGATGCTTGGTATGAAAGTGTTTTTGGAATGCATGTTTCAAAGTTGAAATTGCATGGGCATCACTACTGGTGATAATGATATCATCAACATAGACGAAAAGAATGATAGTTCTTGCTACAGAAGAACTAAATAAGAGATTACGATCACTAGACGATCTTACAAAATCCATGCTAGGAATAACTCCACTAAAATTTGTAAACCAAGTCCATGGTGATTGCCGGAGGCCATACAAAGAGTGTTTGAGATGACAAACTCTTTGTGAAGACTCTCCCTAGATATGAAAACTTGGAGATTGTTTCATATATGCTTCCTCCTCTAAATCACCATAAAGAAAGGTGTTTTTTATGTTTAGCTGGAGTAGAGGCCAATCCATGTGTGGTAAGGGAGATTATAACCTTGATAGAAGCAATACAAATGACTGGTGAGAAGGTTTTAAAGAAATCCACACCATATGTTTGGATGAATTCTTTTGGAAACAAGCTCATCTTTAATTTGTTCAACTGATTCATCTGAATTAATTTAGATAGAGAAGACCCACATAAAATCGACAATATTTTAATCTAGAGAAGGAGGGACAAGATCCTAGGTCCCATTCTCACGCAATATTGTCATTTCGTCAAGCATTGTAGATTTTGAACCATGGCATTGAAGTGCCTCATGATAATATTTTGGAATATGAATAGAGTTGACTTGTTGGGCAATGGATTAGAAGTGTCAGAAATCTTGAATATGCAATGGGTATGAGATATAGGGTGATGAAAAGTTCAAGAGTGTATATCTTTTGAGATAGCAATGGGGCGTGATAGATCCTCAAATGTGAGTAATGGTGTCGGAAACTTCTTCTATGCACATGCATTTGTGAGGCTTGGGGAAGTTCTCCCCACTGGATTGGGGTCATTCGGGGCCTTATTTAGGTACTTGGTACAAGGTCAGTGTGGCAACACATCCCACTATCACACGGACAGCGAGGTGTTACGCGAAAACGTGCGGAAATCACCATAACCACAGATTACCAAAAACATGGGTTAATTAAAACTGATTGTGGAAAATTGATAAACTGAGAAACTATTATATTCCAGTCCACATCCTGTAAGAAAACAAGTTATATAAACATATACAAGCCTTTGAAACTTGTCCACAGCTTAGAGCAACAACTGTCTTGTCATCACGTGAGTTCATCACCTATTCATAGGTACATAAAGGCTCACATCCGGCCAGCAATAGGATATACAAACATCAACAACTATACATCGTGAAACAACGTCAAAACACCTCCAAGGACCTGAGAGTACATGGATGACTCTAGACTCTACTACAAGACATCCAAAACAACAGCATATCCATCGCTTGCCTTCTACTACTCATCTCGTTGCTCGGCCGCAACTCCACGACCACCACCTCCACGTCTAGCACGAACACCTGAAAACCAACGGAGTGAGACAATTCAACATTGTCCCAGCGAGAAACATAACTCCCCGCCGAAACTACAAGCCCTCAGATATATATATATATATATCCACATATATATATAGCAACTAACTGATAGGAAGTATAACAAGAGTAGTTATAGAATAGAGCTGTCCATACTTTAGCCGGCTTACCAGATGTACTCAATTATTACTTTGTGGAATATGATTAACAAGACAAGATATATAAGTCCTACTACATTTGAGGAACATATAAGCAACTACAAGATATGATGAGAGTAACTACACAAACAAGGCCTCAACCAATGTTTCGTGTTTGTCTTAAGCAGTAGTACTATTCGGCTGAATTACGTATTATTATGCCCTGAGGAAGTGAGCCGTATCGCTCAAATCCAACCTTCGGTTGCGAAACCCAAGCCGGTGCCATACAAGGTCAATGGAAGAGCCGAACTCCACGACCTCTCTGCCTCATGGTCAGTGCATGAGTACAACACAAGCAGGACCGCAGTCTCATGCTAAAGTGGTCTTAGCCACAGGGTCAGCTCCCGCAGGCTACCCTCTACCTAGCCCGCCTTGGTACAGGTCTCGGCGCTAGTGAAATTGAGCCACAGGCCTGTTCACCGTGCTCTGAGCTATGAATGCATTCACGCTCCTCATATCACATATCATGAGCCATGGGCCTGTTCACCATGCTCTTATCATAGTTGGGCTACGGGCCTGAACCCGCACCCTTGCGTCTACAACCGAAGTTGCACTCTTACCTCCTCACTTTAGGCTAGGAGCAACCTCTCATATTCAACAATATGCGCTCCGGGTTAACCCGTAGGAGAACCCATTTCACCATCACCAATTCATGACGATGATGGATCTATGGCCAGGGCAACTTCATGATATATTTCACTGTGATTAATTACTATCTTTTATATGGATTGCAAGATTCGACCAAGTTGTATAACATACAATAATAATAGAGGTAAACAATATAAAACTCAACAGTTGCTTTTACCACAATCACATCCACCTGATCCATCTCAAGGATCCAACATCACATGTTATCACTTGGCCTCTTCCTAATCATCCAGATCCATCTCAAGGGTCATCACATGCCATGGGATCTCAATCCCTTATCACATAGTGCCACTGCCTCTCAAGGCTTACATCATCATCATCATGGAATAGGAATCACATTATACATGTTATCTCAGTATCAAAAGTGACTATCAAAGTAGTGTTATTCATCACATATACCTTATAGCCATTTTTCTTGGCTAGGCCTCACTTGCATGGTTAGTATACAATAATCATAGAATGATCATGCTATCACATAAGGTTACATAAATGGTTAGATATGCTTCCTTAACCATGCCTCAACTTATGATCATATATTTAAGCAAACCATATTACGTGCCTATCATTCCCCTTAGTATAATATAGAGAATCAAGAGGGTCACATTCATGTGTAAAGACATGCGTTTTACATAAACACACATTACTATAATAATTCTCATCGAGTAAAATGATTTATATGGGGGCAGAACCCTCGCTAACAACACCAAGAACTCTCACTAAAAGTTGTGTCGGGCAGCATGCCTTCACTATAGGGTATACCGGGCAGGGTACACACCCTATCGCCCAGCACCTGTCGGTCAACACATAACGGCCAAGAATGTGATGCGCAATGCTATTTTAGCAGCTAAGCAAAGAAACATGACATGCACCGGGGTTTCGGGCATCAAGGTAACACGCAACGCCCGTCATGGGCTGTCGGTCGACACTCACAGAACTTAGGGTGATGCCCATCAGGGTTCAGGGTGCAACGCCCACAGCAGGCCAACTAGCAACACTCTGTCCAGCACGACAACCAGCCACTTCTAATTTAGGTATACAAGCTCAAACAACCAGAAAAGGCTACTGACCAACTAACCAACCCAGTGCCAAACGGCCGTCACAAGGGCAAGGTCTAAGAGACCTATCGTGCAACCAACTAAGCCAGACCTATCGGCCGACACAAGGCAAGTAAGGTGTGATGCCCGTCACAAAGACATGGTGTCATCCACCACCTCCCAAGCATATCGTCCAAAGGGGTAGGTTAAGAGGACTGTCAGGCGGAACCTCCCCTAAAATCATATCGTCCAAGGTGCAACTCACAAGGTTGTCTTCCACCTCAAGCACAAGGAGACCCAAAACCCTAGAGCGTCAAGGAGATGGCTCACCTCAATCAACTAAGAAGGAGGGGTCTTGCACACCACCTATCACCCATCGGGCAACACAAGAACACCCTAAACAATGTCCACAACAACCAAGCTCACCCTTCAAGTCCATGGTGAGAGGATAGTATTGCTCAAGCAACTAGAACACAAGCTCACCTCAATCAATTAAGAGAAAGAGGGGAGTTGCTCATGATACTAGAAGCTTAAACTCACTCCTCTAGACCAAGGAGAGAAAGGAGTATTGCTCACCAAGAAACCCTAAACCCTAAGGATCGGCCAACAAGGATACTAAGCAAGAAACAAAGCTTGCAACATATAAGAACATGAAAGGAGGTAGAATAGATAGGGTTAGGAGTTATGCAACCCACCTTAAGCAAGCTCCAAGCTCCACCAAGCAAGGAAGAAGAACTCCAAAGCTATCGGCCACCAAGCTACTCCTCCAAGGGGGTATCGGCCACCACTTGCGAAAGAGAGTGGTGTGTCGTGCACCAAGGTGGAGGAGAAGCAAAGGAACCCAAAGGAACTCCTAGCAAAGGAAAGGACACACCTATATAGAAGGAAAGGGAGGAGAAAACAAGGTAGAGAAAGGCAAGGTGTCGCCTACCTAGGGACACTTGTCCTAGTGCATGAGCCACCACTCTTGCAAGCTCCTTACACATGTCCAAGATATGTACCAAGTGTCCACCAGTAGTGACACAAACGAGGTCAAGGCTAGGTCAAGCATCATGGGTGACACAACAACTAGCACCTTGGGCGACACACACACACCTTGGCCGATACACTCACCTCTTGGGTGATACACCACTAGGGCGACACAAACCCTTGGTGTCACAAGCTCACGCCGACACAGCTTGCTCCTTGCCCGACACAAGGCACAAAGAAGCAAAGGCAACACTCAACAAGGCCCAAACAAGCTCAACCAGGCCCAAAAGAACTCAAACAACGAGCCCAAACCTTCCTCTCAACACCAGAGGAAGCAAAGAGAGGGAGGAAAGAGAGGAACACCTCAAAAGGTGGCAAACTTGCCCAAAAAACCCTAGACTTGGGTTATTTTCAAGTAGCACCTCCAACTCTCAACAAAGCACAACCAAACCCTAATCACCACCAAAGGTGATTAGCAAGCACCAAAGCATCAAGGTTAAGCAAAACAAATAGGGTAAACCCTAAAAGAAGATCAGGGTCCTTACAAGCTAACCCCCTTCAAAGGATTTCGTCCCCAAAATCCGAAGAGAAAAGCGAGGGATACTTCCTCCTCATCTCTTCCTCAAGCTCCCATGTGGCTTCCTCAACGCCACGGTGATGCCAAAGAACTTTCACAAGAACCAGGTCCTTCCTCTTCAGCTTCTTAATTCTTCTGTCAAGGATCGCCACAGGACCTTCCTCGTAGGTCACATCTTCATCAAGCTCAACCTCAACTGGATATATCACTGTTCCCAAATCCGGATGACTTTTCTTCAGCATACTAACATGGAACACTGGATGTAACCTGTGCAACTCTGGAGGCAACACTAACTCATAAGCTACCTTGCCAACACGTGCTATGACTGGGTAAGGCCCCATATACCTGGGTGCCAACTTACCCTTCCGTCCATACCTTAGCACTCCTTTCCACAGAGAGACTTTAAGATACACTTTGTGTCCTACCTAGAACTCCAAAGGTCGTCGGCGATTGTATGCATAAGACTTCTGCCTGTCATGTGCCACCTTTAACTGTTGCTGTACCACTTTGATCTTTTCTGTTGTCTGTTGTACTAACTCAGGACCCAACAACTGATGCTCACCAGACTCATACCAACACAAGGGAGATCTGCACTTCCTTCCATACAAGGCCTCATAGGGAGCCATGTTGATGCTCCGTTGATAACTGTTGTTATAAGCAAACTCTATCAAACTAAGATGTACATCCCAGTTGCCTAGAAACTACAAAACACAATCTCGAAGGAGATCTTCTAGAGTCTGAATAGTCCTCTCAGACTGTCCATCTGTCTGCGGGTGAAAGGCGGTACTGAACCTCAACTGTGTTCCCAACACTTTGTGCAATTGTTCCCAGAAACGACTCGTGAACGGAGGACCTCTGTCAGAAACTATTGTTACTAGCACACCATGCAAACATACTATCTTATCCATATACATTTGAGCGCATTTCTCAGCTGTATACGTCGTCTTCACTGGTAGGAAATGGGCAGACTTCGTCAATCTGTCCACTATCACCCAAATGGAATCATGATTCCTAGTTGTCCTGGGTAGACCAACTATGAAATCCATGGTTATATGATCCCATTTCCACTGCGGTATCGGCAAATGTTGCGACATACCTGCCGGTTTCTGATGCTCAGCCTTCACTTGCTGACATACCACACATTTCGCCACGAACTCAACTACATATTTCTTCAAACCGGGCCACCAATACAAGTCCTTTAGACTATGATACATCTTGGTGACACCTGGATGCATAGCGTACATCGACGTGTGTGCTTCCTCGAGCACTAACTTCCTCAAATCAACAACATCTGGAACCACCATCCTTTCACGATAGTAGACTAATCCATCTTCGGACTCATGGAACCCATCACGCTTTTCACTGCCGAACTCTGATATGATCAATTGTACCACATCGTCTGTCTGCTGTGCATTTTTTATCTGTTGTCTCAGCGTAGGCTTGACTTGCATTTGTGCTAAAAGTCCGGTTAGCAAGGAAACTTCCATCTGTACATTCATCAGTCGCAGAGAAACAAACATATCTCGCCTATGGCATACCAGAGAACTGAACTGTGCCTTCTTGGAAGAAAGAGAAGAAGACTTTCTACTAAGTGCATCAGCGACCACATTCTCCTTACCACGATGATACTCGATAGTGCAGTCGTAATCATTGATCAACTCCATCCATCGACGTTGTCGCATGTTCAACTCGTGCTGTGAAAAGATGTACTTCAGATTCTTATGATCCGTAAAGATTTGACACACCTCCCCATACAGATAGTGTCTCCAAATTTTTAACGCATGAACCACTGTTGCCAACTCCAAGTCATGAGTCGGATAGTTCTCCTCGTGTTTCTTAAGCTGTCGCGAAGCAAAAGAAAACACATGATCTTCCTGCATCAGCACTAAACCTAAACCTTTCTTGGAAGCATCACAGAAAACAACATAGCCCTTTCCAGGCTCTGGCAGGATCAACACTGGAGCACTGGTCAGCTTCTCCTTCAAACTCTGGAAAGCTTGCTGACAGCGATCATCCCAGACAAAAGATACATCCTTTCTAGTCAACTTCGTCATTGGCAACGCAATCACACTGAAGTCCTTGATAAACCTCCGATAGTATCCTGCTAAACCAAGGAAACTACAAACTTCTGTCGGCGTCTTCGGTTGCTCCCAATCTGCAACATATTCCACCTTCTTCAGATCTACTTTGACTCCTTCAGCAGATATCACATGACCTAAGAAAGTCACTTCTTCCAACCAGAACTCACACTTACTGAACTTGGCATACAACTGATGTTGGCGAAGAAGAGTCAACGCTAGACGAAGATGTCGCTCATGTTCTAGCGTGTCCCGACTATAGATCAAGATGTCATCTATAAAGACTACAACAAACTGATCTAAGAACGGACAGAACACTCTGTTCATCAGATCCATGAAAGCATCAGGTGCATTGGTTAGCCCAAACGGCATAACCACAAACTCAAAGTGACCATACCTCGTCCTGAAATTTGACTTTGGTATGTCATCTACCTTAATTCTCAACTGATGATACCCATACCGTAGAACGATCTTTGAAAACACTGTAGCACCACACAACTGATCAAACATATCATCTATCCTCAGCAACAGGTACTTGTTCTTGATCGTGACTTTGTTCAACTATCGGTAGTCTATAGACAACCACATCGAACCATCCTTCTTCTTGACGAACAACACAGGAGCACCCCAAGGCGACGTGCTTGGTCGGATGAAACCTTTGTCCAGAAACTCTTGTAACTGCTTCTTCAGCTCTGCCATCTCCACTGGAGCCATCCTATACGGTGTCTGTGCAACTGGCTGCATACCTGGAACCAAATTGATCTCAAAACCAATTTCTCGGGGCGGAGGAACACCAGGAAACTCCTCAGGAAACACATCCGCAAACTCTCGGACAACTGACACTTCTTCAAGGCTAAGACCTTTCGCCTTGGTCTCCACAATGGTATCCACCACGTGAGCCAAGAACGCCTCACATCCTTGTCATAACAACCTATCCGCCACCATAGCTGATACCAGACATGTCAGAAGAATCTTCCTATCTCCTTGGAAGATCCACTTTTCTCCCGCGTCGTCAAACACTGCCTGCTTGGAACCACAGTCCAAAACCACCTTATACTTCTCTAAGGTATCCATCCCAAGGATAACATCAAACCCATGCATATCAAGTGGCATGAGATCCACTTGAATGTGGTGTCCCGAGAAAGACAAGACACAAGATGGACACTCTTCTTGAAGCATCGAGGAACCATCAAGAGGGGTTTCTAACAACAAGCTATCCTTCATACAGTGAATAGGTAAACGATAGTTCTCAAGCATACTATAGGCGATAAAAGAGTGTGTAGAACCCGGGTCAACCAGAACAGATATAAAGCAAGAAGAAGACATATCAGAATTAAATAACTCCATCTGACATGTCACTACTCGCGGGTTGACTATCGCCTCCGGCTGATTCATAGCATAGAATCGAGCTGTTGCTTGCTGTCCACATCCTCTGCTCCCTTGAGCAGATGATCCAGCTTGAGATGCTTGACCACGTCCTCACCCTCTACTGCCACTGGGCTGCTGTCTGTCAGATCCTTGATGATTCTGCCTCGGCTTCTGCGTCACTTCAACATCTCTATTCGGGCAAGTGAACCTTAAATGACCGAATTGACCACACCGATGGCATGTTCTATCGTCAGCCCGTGGCCTGGATGGCCCTGTCACTGCCACAGAAGTTGTACTATGTGCCTTACATGGTGAAGAAACATATCCTCTCCCCCTACTCGGAGACGACTGAGATGGTACACTGGGACCTCTCATCACTGACGGTGCTGTAAACCTTGACTTCTTGAAGCCACCAAACCACTATACCTAAAACTGAGCAGGTCTCTTCCTAGCCATAGACTCTCTCTTCTCTCTTACAGATCGTTCGATCCTCCGAACAGATTCCACAAACATAGCAAACCGCTCTCGGTTCTCCAAAGCAGACACAGGTGTTGTCAGCTCAGAACTCAAACCTTTCTCGAAATGTCTGATCCGCTCCTCATCTGTCGCTGCCATGTGAGGACAGAACCTCAACAGATCCATTAACTTGGCTTCATATTCTGTGATGTTCTTCATTCCTTGTCACAAGCCCTCAAACTGACTGATCTTCTCATCCAGATACGTCTTCGGAAAGTATCTGCTAACAAACTCGCACCGGAAAACTTCCCAACATATCACCTCACCAGGCCGCTTCTCTTCCTCGATGGTCCACCAGTGACCAACACTACCTTTCAGAAGGTAGACAACATGCTTTACTTTGTCTGCTTCGGGGATGTCGAGGATCCAGAAAGACTTCTCAAGACTTGTCAGCCACATATCTGCATCCGCTGGATCAGCCATTCCAGCATAATCTGAAGCTCCGACTCGGCGAAGCCGCTCGAAGGTTTTCCCAATACCCGATGCTTCTCCATGGGGATCATGTGCTCTTAGAGGAGGCATTGGCAATCGCTCAACCATGAGATTCATCGTAGCCATCATCTGCCCCATAATCTGTCGGTAGGCAGGGTGTTCAAGGATGGCTGGGTCAGGTTGTGGAACCTCAGGCACCCGATCTCCATGTGCCTGTCCTTCAGCTGAAGCAACATCACTGTACTCAGCTGAGTGTTCTTCATGGTTTCCAGACATCTTGACTTTTCTTCTGCTGAGGGCAGAAGACGATTGTAAGAAAATCTGGACAACACATAAGAACAGACGACCTAGTCCTAAATCCCTGTAGACTCAGCGAACCTAAGGCTCTGATACAAAACTTGTGGTAACACATCCCACTATCACACATACAACGAGGTGTTATGCGAAAACGTGCGGAAATCACCATAACCACATATTACCAAAAACACGGGTTAATTAAAACCGATTGTAGTAAACTGTTAAACTGAGAAACTATTACATTCTAGTCCACATCCTGCAAGAAAATAGGTTATATAAACATATACAAGCCTTTGAAACTTGTCCACAGCTTAGAGCAACAGTTGTCTTGTCATCACATGAGTTCATCACATGTTCATAGGTACATAAAGGCTCACATCCGGCCAGCAACAGGATATACAAACATCAACAACTATACATCATGAAACAACGTCAAAACACCTCCAAGGACCTGAGAGTACATGGATGACTCTAGACTCTACTACAAGACATCCAAAACAGCACCATATCCATCGCTTGCCTTCTACTACTCGTCTCGCTGCTCGGCCGCAACTCCATGACCACCACCTCCACATCTAGCATGAACACCTGAAAACCAGAGGAGTGAGACAATTGAACATTGTCCCAGCGAGAAACATAACTCCCCGCCGAAACTACAAGACCTCAGATATATATATATATATATATATATATATGTATGTATGTATATATAGCAGCTAACTGATAGGAAGTATAACAAGAGCAGTTATAGAATAGAGTTCTCCATACTTTAGCCAGCTTACCAGATCTACTCAATTATTACTTTGTGGAATATGATTAACAAGACAAGATATATAAGTCCTACTACATATGAGGAACATATAAGCAACTACAAGATATGATGAGAGTAACTACACAAACAAGGCCTCAACCAATGTTTTGTGTTTGTCTTAAGCAGTAGTACTATTCAGCTGAATTATGTATTATTATGCCCTGAGGAAGTGAGCCGTATCGCTCAAATCAAACCTTCAGTTGCGAAACCCAAGCCGGTGCCATACAAGGTCAATGGAAGAGCCGGACTCCACGACCTCTCCGCCTCATGGTCAGTGCATGAGTACAACACAAGCAGGACCGCAGTCTCATGCTGAAGTGGTCTTAGCCATAGGGTCAGCTCCCGCAGGCTACCCTCTGCCTAGCCCGCCTTGGTACAGGTCTCGGCGCTAGTGAAATTGAGCCACGGGCCTGTTCACCGTGCTCTGAGCCATGAACGCATTCACTCTCCTCATATCACATATCCTGAGCCATGGGCCTATTCACCATGCTCTTATCATAGTTGGGCTACGGGCTTGAACCCGCACCCTTGAGTCTACAACCGAAGTTGCAATCTTACCTCCTCACTTTAGGCTAGGAGAAACCTCGCATATTCAACAATATGCGCTCTGGGTTAACCCGTAGGAGAACCCGTTTCACCATCACCAATTCCTGACGATGATGGATCTATTGCCAGGGCAACTTCATGATATATTTCACTGTGATTAATTAGTATCTTTTATATGGATTGCAAGATTCAACCAAGTTGTATAACATGCAATAATAACAGAGGTAAACAATATAAAACTCAACAGTTGCTTTTACTACAATTACATCCACCTGATCCATCTCAAGGATCCAACATCACATGTTAGCACTTGGCCTCTTGCTAATCATCCAGATCCATCTCAAGGGTCATCACATGCCATGGGATCTCAATCCCTTATCACATAGTGCCACTGCCTCTCAAGGCTTACATCATCATCATCATGGAATAGGAATCACATTATACATGTTATCTCAGTATCAAAAGTGACTATCAAAGTAGTGTTATTCATCACATATACCTTATAGCCATTTTTCTTGGCTAGGCTTCACCTTCATGGTTAGTATACAATAATCATAGAATGATCATGCTATCACATAAGGTTACATAAATGGTTAGATATGCTTCCTTAACCATGCCTCAACTTATGATCATATCTTTAAGAAAACCATATTACGTGCCTATCATTCTCCTTAGTATAATACAGAGAATCAAGAGGGTCACATTCATGTGTAAAGACATGTGTTTTACATAAACAAGTGTTACTATAATAATTCTCATCGAGTAAAATGATTTATATGGGGGCAGAACCCTCACTAACAACACCAAGAACTCTCACTAAAAGCTGTGTCGGGCAGCATGCCCTCACTATAGGGTATACCGGGCAGGGTACTCACCCTATCGCCCAGCACCTGTCGGTCAACACATAACGGCCAATCATGTGACGCACAATGTTGTATTAGCAGCTAAGCAAAGAAACATGACATGCACCGGGGTGTTGGGCATCAAGGTAACACACAACACCCATCATGGGTTGTCGGTCGACACTCACAGAACTTAGGATGACGCCCGTCAGGGTTCAGGGTGCAACGCCCACAGCAGGCCAACTAGCAACACTCTGTCCAACATGACAACCAGCCACTTCTAATTCAGGTATACAAGCTCAAACAACCAGAAAAGGCTGCTGACCAACTAACCAACCCAGGGCCAAACGGCCGTCACAAGGGCAAGGTCTAAGAGACCTATCGTTCAACCAACTAAGCCAGGCCTATCGGTCGACACAAGGCAAGGAAGGTGTGACGCCCGTCACAAAGACATGGTGTCGTCCACCACCTCCCAAGCATATCGTCCAAAGGGGTAGGTTAAGAGGACTATCGGGCGGCACCTCCCCTAAACTCATATCGTCCAAGGTGCAGCTCACAAGGTTGTCTTCCACCTCAAGCACAAGGAGACCCGAAACCCTAGAGGGTCAAGGAGATGGTTCACCTCAATCAACTAAGAAGGAGGGGTCATGCACACCACCTATCACCCATCGGGCAACACAAGAACACCCTAAACAATGTCCACAATAACCAAGTTCACCCTTCAAGTCCATGGTGAGAGGAGAGTGTTGCTCAAGAAACTAGAACACAAGCTCACCTCAATCAATTAAGAGAAAGAGGGGTGTTGCTCATGATACTAGAAGCTTAAACTCACTCCTCTAGACCAAGGAGAGAAAGGAGTATTGCTCACCAAGAAACCCTAAACCCTAAGGATCGTCCAACAAGGATACTAAGAAAGAAACAAAACTAGCAACATATAATAACATGAACGGAGGTAGAATAGATAGGGTTAGGAGTTATGCAACCCGCCTTAAGCAAGCTCCAAGCTCCACCAAGCAAGGAAGAAGAACTTTAAAGCTATCGGCCACCAAGCTACTCCTCCAAGGGGGTATCGACCACCACTTGCCAAAGAGAGGGGTGTGTCGTGCACCAAGGTGGAGGAGAAGCAAAGGAACCCAAGGGAACTCCTAGAAAAGGAAAGGACATGCCTATATAGAAGGAAAGGGAGGAGAAAACAAGGTAGAGCAAGGCAAGGTGTCGCCTACCTAGGGACACTTGTCCTAGTGTACGAGCCACCACTCTAACAAGCTCCTTACACATGTCCAAGATATGTACCAAGTGTCCACTAGTGGTGACACAAATGAGGTCAAGGCTAGATCAAGCATCATGGGCGACACAACAACTAGCACCTTGGGCGACACACACACACCTTGGTCGATACACTCACCTCTTGGGCGATACACCACTAGGGCGACACAAACCCTGGGTGTCACAAGCTCAGGCCGACACAGCTTGCTCCTTGCCCGACACAGGGCACAAAGAAGCAAAGGCAACACTCAACAAGGCCCAAACAAGCTCAACCAGGCCCAAAAGAACTTAAACAACGAGCCCAAACCTTCCTCTCAACACCAGAGGAAGCAAAGAGAGGGAGGAACACCTCACAAGGTGGCAAACATGCCCACAAAACCCTAGACTTGGGTTATTTGCAAGTAGCACCTCCAACTCTCAATAAAGCACAACCAAACCCTAATCACCACCAAATGTGATTAGAAAGCACCAAATCATCAAGGTTAAGAAAAACAAACAGGGTAAACCCTAAACGAAGATCAGGGTCCTTACAGTCAGGGTGGAGAGCACATTGTTCAACATCTTTGATAGTTCATGGTAATAGCATGGGATCAAAACCATGGTGTAAATGCGCCTAATTATGGTACAAATGTGCCTAATAAATGTGCAAATGCACCTAATTATGGTGTGAATGCACCTACTTCTTAGAGTATATGTGCATAAATATCAAATTAACACAATGTATGGAAAATGTGCCTACTTGTATGGAAAATGCGCTTACTTTTTTGGAAAATTCACCTACTTGTGTGGTAAATGCGCCTACGTGCATAGTAAATGTGCCTACTTCTATTGTCATGAATGAACAACTTTTCATTGAAGCACCCACTTTTGATTGAATGCGCCTACTAATGTCGTCCATGCCCCCAATTTTGATTGAATGCACATAATTATAGTGTGAATGCACCTACATCTTAGATGTTGTGAATAAATAGAAAATTAGCACAAACCTTAACATAATGCGCCCAATATTTGTAGAAAAATGCCCAATTATGGTGTGAATGCACCCAATTATAGTGTGAATGCACATAAATAGAAAATTAACATAAATCTTAACATAATATGCCCAATATATGTAGAAAAAGTACCCACTTTTTTTTGAATGCACATACCATTGTCCTCAATGTGCATATATTGGATGACCAACCAATAGTAAACAAAAATCAGAAATAGATCACATGCCATTCATGTCTCCAGCCCAAATGGCATCTACATAGTAGGACAAAAAGATATCTGGAGACTATGGTTTCTTATAGAGGAGGCCTTTTTCATGTGCCCTTTTCAGATAGTGTAAGATACATTGTACTTGACTTTAGTGGCACAAAAGATGCTGGCCATGTGTTGACTAATAGAAATAATAACAAAGGAAATATTTGATCAGGTAATCATATGATAGATAACTTTCACAATAGTGAGTCGATATTGTTCAGGATCAGGAAAACAACTCCCCCTTAGATAGAAGTTTGTTATAACATTCCATAGGTGAAGAAACATGCTTAGGTTCAAATGGTCAATGATGAACTTCCATTGAGATAAACAAGTTCCCTAGTTAGAATGTAGAACCTACATGACCAAGAAGTAGTGAAGTTGTGCCAAATCCTTGGTATGAATGGTGTTGCTGGAATGCATGTTTTGATGTTGAATTTACATGGGCATCACTACTGGTAATAATGATATCATCAACATAGATGGAAAGAATGATGGTTCTTGCTACAGAAGAACTAAAGAAGAGATTGTGATCACTGAAGGATCTTACAAAATCCACGCTAGAAAGAACTCCACTAAAATTTGTAAACTAGGCCCATGGTGATAGCTGGAGGCCATACAAAGAGTGTTTGAGATGACAAACTCTTTGTGATGACTCTCCCTGGGTATGAAAACTTGGAGATCGTTTCGTATATGCTTCCTCCTCTAAATCACCATGAAGAAAGGTATTTTTATGTTTAGTTGGAGTATAGGCCAGTCCATGTGTGGTAAGGGAGATTACAACCTTGATAGAAGCAATACAAGTGATTGGTCATAAGGTTTTAACGAAACCCACACCATATGTTTGGGTGAATTCTTTTGAAAACAAGATCATCTTTAATTCATTCAACCGATCCATCAGAATTAATTTATATAGAGAAGACCCATATAAAATCGACAATATTTTAATCTGGAGGAGGAGGGACAAGATCCCAGGTCCCATTCTCATGCAATATTTTCATTTACTCAAGCATTGTAGATTCCCAACCATGGCATTGAAGTGCCTCATGATAATATTTTGGAATCTACATAGAGTTGACTTGTTGGGCAATGGATTAGAAGTGCGAGAAATATTGAATAGGAAAGAGGTGTGAGATATAGGGTGGTGAAAAGTGTAAGAGTGTACATCTTTCCAGATAGTCATGGGGCGTGATAGATCCTCAAATGTGAGTAATGGTGTTAGAAACTTCTTCTGTGCACATGCGTTTGTGCGGCTTGGGGAAGTCCTCCCCTCTAGATTGGGGTCATCCTGGGCCTTATTTAGGTACTTAGTACAAGGTTAGGGTGGTGGACATGTCGTTCATCATCTTTAACAATTCATGGTAATAGCAGGGGATCAAAACTATGGTGTAGCAAGTGCTAAGATGATCTTATCAAGTTCTTTGGATGGTGGGTAGTATGGGTTGATAGGTGATTGGCAGTTGCATCCATGATTTTCTTAGTAGCAGGGGGTGGGGGTACTAGATTTTATAGGCAAGAAAGGTTGAGTTCAGGAGTAAGCATGTAGATTTAAGAACAATATATCAAAGTTTTTGAAAAGACACAAACGTTTTCAATTAGAAAGTGTGGCTCATTAAAAGAATACATCTTGGAATCAATACAAAATTCTCATGGAGTCTCATACTGAGAAGGTCCCATTTTATAGGTGTTTTAGTCCGCAAGAAAAACATGAAGGTGGGGTCTAGATACTCCTTTTATTATTATTTAAACTTTCTATTCCATGCAACTGAAAACACAAACACCATGTCTCCTTTCTTAATTTGATTTTATACAAATAGATCTCATCCAACAAAGTGTCCTATCTTATCTTAATTTGTTTATATAATGTATTTCTTATTGATTATTTCTAGCCACATCCTAAACTAAATAGGCCCCAATGATTTATATATAGGTTCTTACTATCTTCCAATATCATTATACAATTAAATTACATTGTACCTCTAGTACTCAATAAACTCTCATATGCATAGAGCTATTGTAGTGTATGCAATAGTCTCATCCTTAACATGTTAGTATTTTCATTAGTTTCATTATCATTCACTTAAATCGGTTATGAAGATTGCAGTGTTATCATAAGTAGTGGGATCCCAGAGTGGAACCACTCCATCTAATATAAAAAGGCAACATCCCAAACCAATCACCCACATAAAATTTTTCTCAAAAGGGATGAAACCAATTTATGCAACATGATTGTATCATAAAACCAAAGTATCAGCGGAATATAAAGATGTATCTAACCATTATAAAGCTTGTTATCATAACTAGCCTATCACCACACAGGGTGACATAAGTTTGGATATGAATTTGTAATCAATTTCTCAGAGTGGAACCACTCCATATAATATAAAAGGCAACATCCCAAACCAATCACCAATATAATTTTTTTCTCAAAAGGGATGAAACCAATTTATGCAACATGATTGTATCATAACACAAAAGTAGCAACGGAATATAAAGATGTATCCAACCATTACAAAGCTTGTTATCATAACCAGCATGTCACCACTTAGGGTGTCATAAGTTTGGATACGAATTTGTAATCATAAGTTTCTCCAAATTTGATGAAACTTCATCCACAAGTCATATTAAGTGTGTTGGATACGAATTTGTAATCAATTTTACATGTTGGAGTTGTTTGTACAATTATTTAATATTTTGAAGGTTCGACACACTTTCTCTCTCCTAACTTCACATGTATATTAAAGATTATCCAAATTACATGAAAATTCACCCAAAAGCTATTTTTAATGTGTATATTATGAATCCAAAGTTATTTTCCACTTTTGGAGTCATTAAGTATTTTACTTAATATTTTGAAGCAAAACTCACCTTTTCTTTTCAAAATAAAAGAAATATAGTTATTTTCATTCCGAAATTATGAAACTAGGCCTCCAAGCCAAATCAAACCCAAGGAAAACTAATCTCAAGTTATTTTTAACCAATTTATCTTCCTTTTATGAATTTTAGTCCATTACCCATTATTACCACAATTTCTCTTATTAAATAATTAAATATCACATTACATTTCTTAAAGAGTTATTATTTATCTTTTTATCTCTTCCTTTTAGTACCACAATTTCCCTTATTAAATAATTAAATATCACATTACGTTGCTTAAAGAGTTATTATTTATCTTTTTATGTCTTCCTTGTTCAAGAAGGCTATGGAAAGATCTAGAATGAATCTACCCTATCATTATGTCACATAAGTTTATTTATTTCATATTTTAGTTGAATTATGTGTCATTATTCTCATTTATGGACACCTTGTCTCATTATGCACATTATTACCCCATGTAACATATCATGTGCACCCTTCACTGGCCTTATGATTAATTTGAAGGTATTAGGTAATATTTATATATATTCTACATGTTAGGGTGATTTATTCATTTATTAACATATTTAGGGTTTCAATTAAGCCACTAATGAGCATACATGTATCCTAGTTTGTCAAAGCCCAAAGACTAAGATCTCTAACCTCTTAACCTTGGAATAGGATTAAGTTCTTGGTTTCGGTATGTTACAGTGACAATTCTACCCACCTTATTAAAATTTCATCCTCAAAATTTTCATATACTACCCAACTTATGATTTCACGTATTCTTAGATTGTGGTAAACCTACATGACATAAATGTTTCCATCTAACTCAAACTAAGGTTCAAAGATGTCATGCCTTCTTCATTAACTTCACTTAATTCTTAATGTCTTGGGCTTTAATTCTTTACATGGGTCTCTAATATACAATTGCATTAGATTTAAGGGACTTTCCAATTCATGCCTTTTGTATCAACTCTCTTAGTGGAACCTCTAGATTTGTCTTGACCAAACACAAAACTAAAGGTATGAGAACTCATTCTACTAATATTTAAGATATTAGTATGATACATGTCCCATACCACATATACTAGAAAGAAGAAGAATATATGCATAAGCCTTTTTGCTCTTGACATTTCCTCTAAAATTCTCAATTGGTTGGCCATCACTATTGAGGATAAGAGAAGACATGTCACTAGCTATGATAGAGTTAACACAAATGATCCAAATTAGATAATCACCTATCATTAACATATACATATTTAGATATCTCTCTAAACTTGTCTTTCTATAAGGATATCCCACCTCTTAAGTAAAAGGGATATATATTCTAAATGATTGGCTTCCTATCCTCTATACATATGTTTCCTATCATCGTGTGTGGGATGTACAAAATACCTAGGAAATCGAGAAAATCCTGGTGACCAACTATATTTTTAGCTATGACACAACATTATAGCACCCCACTTTTTCAAATATCTTAATTACTGAGCGGAAGCATAATTCTCAAGAGGATGTTACAACCATGATAATCATTGCATAAAAATATAATTATTTGAACCAACACAGATACAATTTCCCTTTCTCACATATTAGGTTCATAACATGACTCATACATGAACAAAATCAAATGTGTTCCTCCTTAAACACCTTACACTTTCTCATAAACATGAAAATAAATCTAACTAGGTATAGTGGCACCCCATCGGGTCTTTTCTTCTAAAGATCCTTGAGCTACTCCTCGCACGTAATATGGGTTTATCCTCTATGTTTTCTCCTTACCTATAGGCATCGTGCCCCACTACAGCAAAAATGCCCATTAGTGGCATTTATTCTAGTGGCTTTTATGAAAAAAGGCCACTATCTATCCAATTTACAGGCATTTTTAATTAAAATGCCGGTAAACCACCTATTATAGAGTTTCTAAAAAAGACTAAATATTAAAGGCATTTATATATCTAATTAGTGGCAATCTAAAATTTCCAAATTAAAAGTGGATCACTTGCTAATCTAAAATAGTTAGCCAAGGGAAGAATTCAGTGAACCGTGTGAGTCCCTGCTCTGGTGATCGGGCGGCCGACCTAGGGCTCATCTTCTCTTCCTGGGGGGACGACAGCGGCCAGCGTGCCCAGCTCACCGATGGTTGTGCTGGCCTGCTTGAGATGCAGGCTGCAGTAGTGGACAACAGGATAGGTCATGACAGCGGCGACAACTTTAGGATTCGGAACGGCCATGACACCACCTGCAATGGACCTTGTTCTTCAATTACTCCTTCTACTCTGTCTTCTTCTCTAGGATCAAATAGCAACTTCTGTGAGACCGTGTCCGCCTCCTCCTCCTACTCATCTTTGTCGTCGGACTTGATGGATGACACCACATCACCGTCTAGTCGGCTGAGCCCTCTGTACGAGATGGCCACACTGATGGTCGATTTGCCCATCAAGTAAGCACACCAGGATTTATTTTTAGCATTCAACTTAATTTTCTATTTTTTCAATTTATCACGTCACCGTGTCTGACGTTTCCCCTACCATCGTCATTCAGGAGAGGCTTGTCCCAGCACTTTCAAGGCAAGTCCCAGTCTTTCGTGTCCCTGGCGGCCGTCGCCAGCATCTACCGTCTTAGTGGGAATGTCACTGCCGCAGATGATGGTAACTTTTGATGTTATACGTTCTTGTTTATTTTATACATCTGCTTTAAAATAGAATGGAAAAGACCAATACCTCTTTCTGGGCTGGGTTGCTGATGTGAGAGTATAGAAAGAAAAGCTGGGATAGATCAACCGGTGGTTCTCTATACCAGTATATGGGAAGATGTGGTCTCAAAATCCATTATAGGCATTTCCCTGTGAGGACAGACCATATAGAATTGCTAACATTTTTCTATAAACATTAACACAGAAACTGATACCGATTGCTGACAATGGGGCATGCATTGTTGTTTCTTCTTTGTTCTGAAATCTAAAAGAAGAAAGTAGAACTAGATGTCCATACATGATTCTATTTGCAATCTACAAAAAATCTTTAAAAAATGATTGTTGATGGTATTTATGTTTGCTGTTAGGTACTATTACTTTTAAGAGGGTCGACAGGATGGTAAGTCCTCTCTCTAATTTTGCTGTCAAGTACTATTTGTAATAATTGTCATGTCAGGTTGTATTTTCAATTTATGGATGTAGATTCGTCTTACTGGTTCAAACTCAGTGATTGGAAGGGCTATTGTTGTGCATGTTGATTCTGACGATCTTGGAAGAGGTGACTTCCAAATACTCCCTTCCTACTAATTACAAGAATCTAATATTTGAGAAACCCCTAGCGTCGGGTGCTTATGGAGATCTGTGAGTCACCTTCCAATTTTTCTTTACGCCTTCAATATAAGATCTCACTTTTACAAATGATTTCTTTTCAGCTTCAAAGGTACACACTTCGGTCAGGAGGTTGCAATTAAAATGCTTAAGTCGGTCCGCATGACCTCTGTGATGAATAAGGAATTCTGTCAAGAAATCTTTATAATGAGGTAACAATTTCACATGTACTGTTGCATATAACATATGAAGCGCATATGTCTGCCATATATCATGATCTTACAGTTAACCTGTGTAGTTATGAATGTTTTAATTGCAAGCAGACAGTTTTCATTGTTGATGAATTGACGAGCTTGTAAGAAGATTAATACCTTGAATAAGCTTATTATCATTTCCTCAATAGTAGCCATCCATGTATTCATACATAAATAGCTCATGCAAAGATCTTGTCCATTTAGTGGTAGATCTTCAATTGCATGTTTATCTATGCAGAGAGACTTTCCTATAGTTCCCCTTCTGATAGAGGTTTTGTGTACTCTATCAGTGTAGCTTACAATGCAATACTTATCAATTGTGTGGACACTTAGGTGACAACAATTACGAAAGTTCTTGTCCTTGTGGAACATTACTTTTCAGTGGTTCAAATTGTTCTTGTTATAAGAGTGTGTTTTCCTGTACTTATTGGCGCCTAATGAACACCTCTTCAATTATAGACGTGATGGACAACTCTTGGATTAAATTAGTTAGTCCTCTAATGATTATTTTATTAAGGTTTGATTGACATGTCTTTCAAGGCAAGTCATACGATGGCTCGTGGTGGCAATGCTTCTCTAAACAGAGGGAATATGGTCTGACTTCTAGGTTCAGGATGAAAGTTGTACAAGAGCCAATATGGTAAAGTTTTTGCAAAAAGATATTCAAGACATATGCTTTTGTGGGGAAGTGGGGTTGAGGGTGTGGGGTTAAGTTTTTGCTGTGGTCACTGATTCCATCTTCTTTTACTAACTTTATAAGTTACCATGTGAATTTCCTTTTGGGTGGGGGTGGATTGTTACAGTTACATGGCTTGGTTTTCTCCTCACGTTGGCCTTCTCTATCCTGGACTGTAGCCATATGCCAGCCTAGTCATGTATGGCCATAGAGCGATAGCACTAAAGAGGGCAACAAGAAGCCGACCTCCCCTTATACTCCTTCAGTGACCAGTCATGACTTGATTCCAGGACTTCATAATAGAAAACTCCACTTTGTATTAGACTTGGAGATACCATGGGACAGCCACATGACTGCCATCTCCCTGACTCTCACCTCGTACATGCCTAACTTGCATTAAACAACAATACTAGTCTGAGGAAGAAAAAGGTGTGGAAGGTAGTCATTAGTATCATATTTCTTAGTTCTCTCTATTCCCAACCAGGGACAGGTGGCTTTCTTCTTATTTCTCTCTTTTCATAACCAAGGATAGTTAACTTTCTTCTTGTATCTCTTTTTTCCCAACCATGGTGAGGCCTCCCCTTCCATATGGGATTGATGAGCATGGATGATAATGGCCAACTGCAACAACAATTAAGATGAAATACTAACACTCACTACAGAAAACATACTCATTAGCGGCCTTTCAGAAATGCCACTAAAAAAAATAAAAGCCAGTAAACAGGTTTAGCTGCATTTGTTGACATTTAAAAAAATGCCTCTAGCGCCAATGCCACTAGGAAGATAGTGGCTTAAGTTGTAAAAGCCACTAAAGGTTTTTTTTATATTGGCTTCGAATAAATGCCACATAAAGGCCACTAAACCATCATTTGGCATTTATAAAAAAGCCACTATCCATCAATTGGCTTTTATACAAATGCCACTATTTTGTATTATGTTGGTGTATGAAAATGTTCTTATTGAGGTTAATGGCGTATAAAAAAGCCACTAATGACTACTAGTTATGTATTACTACATTTTCATGGCTTTTAGTCATTCAGTTTTCAATTCATTATCATTATTTCTAAATGAATGTCAATTGTAGACGAACTCACTTTTCTGAAAGTATGAATAATTTTTATTTATAATAAATTGAGAATTACATGGGGAGGACA
This sequence comes from Alisma plantago-aquatica, assembly GCA_963693085.1. NCBI lineage: Eukaryota > Viridiplantae > Streptophyta > Magnoliopsida > Alismatales > Alismataceae > Alisma > Alisma plantago-aquatica. Next base: position 1,414,000,734 of record OY856409.1, on the reverse strand, counting down.
TTTTACCTTGCCCCTTATATTGAATTACATGGGGAGGACGTTTTACCTTGCCCCTTATATTGAATACAACACCAATGTTTACCAAGTTCCATTGAACTAGGATGGCTTCACATGCCAATATAGTCTTCACTGACTTAAAAGAACAATAGTAGGGAGGCGTGAATGACTGAATTAACTGAATTAACGATCTGTATAGCCGCTTATAAACCAGAAACTACAGGAGTTGCAACATGATTCTATTGATTAAGTCTGTATTCATTCCTCAGGTTGTACAGATCGGCTTTGGTGTGATTAAACTTTGATCTACTTCAGATGTCGCTGCTAGATTCTGAAAATCCTCTAGTCTTAGACTTCTTCTGTTAGTCTCAATCTTTCTCGCAGACCCTCGCCTCTTCATCTTTGTGCCACTTCCTTTAATTCTCCTACTTACTGATCTCTCTGGAGTGACATCCATATTGGCTTCCTTGGTTTCCTTTACTACAGAGATTTGAACTGAATCCTTGTTTGTGTGCAGGTCATCTTTCTCTGCATCCACCAGGACGTTTACAAACTCTATTATTTCATCCAACTCTGGGTAAACAACTGTGTGATTACTGCATTATCAACAATAGTGTAAAGCAACAAATAATAAGGGAAAATAATTTACCTGCTGACTCATCTCAACAATGCCACCTGCATTATCAACAATAGGTCCAAACATATCCATAGTCAATACATATGCAGCAGTACTCAACATCCATGTTGAATCCACCAAGTGGCCTAATACAGAGCAGCTGCAACATCCATGTCGAATCCACCAACAGACTAACTGACAAATGGCCAAGCAAACCTTTCTTTCTTGTTTTGCAATTTCAGTTTCCTTTGATAGCTTCCTCCAAGGACCTAATGCAATTTCATGCTCTTCTCAGGTTTTAGCTCTAAAATTAGAAAAAACCATTACCAAAAAAAAACTTTCAGGAATTGTTAATTCCTCTTGCAAGTTGCAGCAATAGAAGTGTGATTTTCATCAAAAAATCTCACTAGTACATGATTACAGTTAGCATGATAGTACATTGGTTCATCAAATTAAAAAGAAATTTACATTCCATCTCTATCAAAGCAATGTTCATGTTTTCTTATTCATCAAATTAAAAAGAAATTTACATTCCATCTCTATCAAAGCAATAAGAGAACTAACTTCAATAAGTATGAGTGATGTTTGCTTATTCAATAGAGAACAATATAAAAACTCCCCAATAGATGAAATTCCCTTGGCAATATGTATGAAGGCATGTGACGAATGAGACATAATAACAAGGTAAATAATGATTCCTGATCTACAAAAAATGTGTGGAATATGCAATGGTAAATTCATGAGTTAATTATTAAATAGAGATGTAGAAAAGATGTGCACCAAACATGCTTGTCCTACAGGGAAGCCGAGCATACTCCTCAGAAGCATGTAGTTATTAGCCAAAGATGTGGCTGCCACAGCTCATTGTACAAAGTGTAATGCTTCCCTCAATGCAGAAGGAAATTCCACCATCTTACCTATAATCCAATCATTATCTCACATATTTGATAAGGCTGCAACTGGGTTGTCTTGGATTGTATTCAGCCACTATAGTCTTCCCTATAGCTAAAAATTAGTTTGGTCTTGGTTGGCTCCACTTCTAACTTGGTCATGTCCAGTTCAAGAACATGAAAGTAACTATACATAAAAAGGCCTGGAAAGTTTGTATTTTCCTCAATCCACCACTTTGGGTGCACCTTTGGAGTTGTGTGTGTTAATCAGAAAGAGATCAGGGATAGGAATGCAGAACTGCAAGGCTTTTGGCCATATTTGGCTTAAAGTAGATGCAAAACAGAGCATGCACAGTTCATATTATATATAGAGGAAGCCTTGTCAACCCTAATGGTGCAAGCCTCATAGACATATGGACCTCCAACAAAATCTAGCATATGCAAAAACACATGTGATTGTTCAACTATCACAACAACTTGAGTGGTCACTTGAAGGCAATTTATAAAAAATTACAATTACACTTACAAAGTGACATGTTGAATAACCTTCCCTCTTCAGCTCATCCTTCTCTTCTAATTGAGCCCTCAACACATTTTTCTCCACTCTAAGATTCTCTAGTGGAAACTGAAATGATATGTAAATAAGTTTGGTATCTTTAAAAATTAAATGATGGGCATAGAAGCACTAAAGCATGGGCAACAATAATGATGGTAACTTCTGGTTCACCTGTATGATATGTATCATTATAAGTTAGTAGCATACCATCTTTGTGCACACTTAGCATCAATAGAATGTCTGTCATTCCCATGGAAAGCTTCAGACATGCATTCAACAAAAGGAGTCTTTGAAATTCAATGCAACTCGATCTTCACAAAAATGTACATGTATACATGTCCCTTTCTAGCATCAAGATAGAACTGTAACACAAAGGGGTAAAGATCAGCCTCCAATTCCAATAAGAATATCCATTATAATTGAATTTTTGTCTATAAGAGAATGTTCAGTGTATATCTTGCATAAATTTATTATAAATTTACAAGCTATAATGTATTGTATTTAATTATAAGTCTATATTTGGCATGTAAAACATTTTAACATGGACTACATTCTATATGTGTTGTTTGTCCTAGCAAAAAAAGAATATCACATGGGAATAACATGAAATTTTATCAAAAACACTAATGGAGACAAAATTAAAGATCAATGAACACAAAACTAATCGTGTCCTCTCATAAACACATACTATAGCATGATGATTTCGTGTTAGCTTAATGACACTGAAGGACACCAAAATAAAATAACTTCATGGATGACAAAGGAAAAAGTGAAAAATTTACCTAACTCTTAAATTATGGTTAGGTTTTAGTTAGCTTGTATCTCTTAAGCATTCAAAAACCCATACATATGCTAAGGAGTCAAAATTCAAAACTTACAACAGCTATTGATGGCTTGTTCGACTGCCCAGGGCTCCCATGGGACACATCCATTCCTAGTATAATAGTTGGCTCTTAGGAGATCTTTGGCATGGATGGAGGATGCTCAGTTGTGGTGAACTTCTCTGCAGGCTTATTCAGGATCTCATTTTTTGTGGAAACATGAAGTGCGTTGTCAGTAAAAAAAATTATGTATTTCGTTTAACTAATTTAAATGAAATACATTAAAAGATTTTACTTACAACACCCTTCATGTTTAATTTCCACAGTGATTGAGATCCTGAATATGCCTACGGGTGTCACATTGCACAGAGAAGTTCACCACAGCCATGAGCATCCTCCATCCATGCCAAAGATCTCCCAAGTGCCAACTATTATACTAGGAATGGATGTGTCCCATGGGAACCCTGGGTAGTCGGACAAGCCATCAATACAGATTGTCAGATCTTGAGATTGACCTTTAATTAATCTCCAAGTACAGAGCTGCAGTTAGCAGAGGATCATTACCATAGTTATTGGCTTTTAGGGCCTGCATCACAACCACATGTTACAGAAAGGGTATTATTTTAGATGGAGGGGGTAAAGGAAAAAAGACAAATATACAAATGTTGTTTTAATAATTAAGGGAACAAGGAGGAACCCACATTACTAAGAACACCCATTCTTTCTTGAGGCTTCTGCCTAGACTTCTCAACCAGAGCAGACCTCTGAAATGTTGACAATGACTTAGTGTGCCTCTACAAAATGCAAAAACACTAGGCTATATTATACTTAGTACCAAAAACAAAACATTCAAAAACAACGCAGTGAGAAAACAGAACAGCACTCGTACAAGTAACGCACCTCATGATCTGATATGATGCAAGTTGGATATGAAGCCCACAAATATGAAGCACCTGCAATATGCATTCCTTCTTATATAAGCAATTTCATTCCAAGATATTATCAAACAGAATCAAACATGCATAGGTTGGGAAATAGAAAATCATGGTATACGATGTGTGGCTGCCATACAAAGGGACAATTACCCTTTTACTGTAGTAGTTTTTACATTAAAAAAGAATTATTCAGTCCACATCACCCATCCACATTAGTTGTAAATTTTGAAAATCCAAATCATAATAATCCATTTACTAGCTGAGTAATTACAAAATGGAAAGAAATGGATCAAATAACCGTAACTCATTTTCAACTAAATTTTTCATCTGTACCCACAAACAAGAAGCTAAAACACTGCTCGTAGCTAAAAACCACAAACCAATCATAATGCGTGTATCATCCATAATACTAAGATTCTCCATAACAAAATTAAAAGTAGGACAAAACAAAATAGGATTGTTATTTGGCAACATTGTCTATGACAATGAACATGAAACACCATTACTTTGGATCGGCATGTACGAATAACAAAGTGGATTACATAAAAATAACTATAGCTCTCCTCTCTTTAGATAGTATCCAAGAATGCAATTAAATTTAAACTTCATGTCCTGCAACAAATGGAAACGACTTTAGATACTACTCTTGTTTTCAATTATGTAACAGTATAAGCAATACTTTATGCTCACCTTGGCAATGTATGTGTTTTCGGCCATGCTATGACGTTGCCAACAGCATCATCAACATATTGATATTGATCATAAGATCTAACTAGAGGATCGTTGCCCAACAAAGCAACCTCTACAAAAACAGCAACAAATGATGAGCCTAAAATTGCACCTCCCACCCTTTTCATGGGGTCAACCTCAGAGACTCGACCGAATGCAATTCTAGCATTTGGATCTGTAAAACTTAGCAGATACACATCCTACAAAAAAAATACAATTTACATAACAAATTTATATAAACGTAAAATGAAGTGTAATTCACAGTAATACAAACATACTTGTCCCTTCTTAAATGATGAATGTCTTATATGAAGTGGAGTTTGTAATGATAAGTTTGTCTGCACAATTATTTTATTTTTGTCATAAGTCCATAAAAGTCAACATGGAAAATAATTGATACCACACATCTTGTATAAAATGTATTCATACTTGGCCAATGCCAACATGTTGTGCTTGACTGTTTCCTGCTCTAGTTAAGGCAAGTAACTCCTCTAATTTTTGGTTGAATTCATCCTATTGTTCTTGAAGTTTTGCATCAAATTCCAACCATTGTTCTTCAAGCTTATCCTAGAAATGCTTCCTTTGTACTTCTTTAGCTTCTCAGGATTTACGGTTCTTGCCCCAAATATCAGAAGGTGATGGTCCAAGTCCATAACCACGAACATATCCTGGTCTCTCTTCTCCCATAACATGCCTATAAATTTCATATGAAGTAACATTAGGTTGTTTTCTTCGTAGCTCTTCTCCTACATACAACAAATCATACGAGATGCAATTTATACCAAATATATACCTCTATGAAATTAGTAAATGTAACATAATACTATAGGATATTATGTGTTGTACCAAAATTTTGGCGGATTCAACATCAACTATGCTCCCATCTTTTTTACGATGAGTTTTCTCAAAAACACATTATGGGATCCACTTCTCCACCTATTTCCTTCTCCATATTTATCATTCAAACAAGGTTATTGTAAACATCAAATTAACGGATGCCATCAAATTATCTAAATGGATCACAAAAATTACTAACTTACATCATATTTCAGACATGCAAACGACTTGGTTCTTGTTGTGTGGCTAACCTTTTGAAATTTTCTGCTTGTCTTGTTAGTTATAGACTTTCTCTGTGGAAAATATTGCAGTATTGTGCATAGTAATTATCTGTGCGGTACTGTAAGTATCAACGAATAGAAAAAATAATATTACCTTTCCTTTATTACTCCTCCAATAATCGACAAGAAATTTCCAATGCGACTTGTCCACATGGGGAACAACTTGTTCAAGCTATTGTTCGTATGGACTATCTTCTACGAAGTATAGTCTCCTTAACTCGCACTTGTGGTCCTTCCATTTCTTTCCTAGTCTCTTCATTGTCCACTCCTTCAGATCTGAATCCATTGAGAATTTACTCTACCGACATAAAGGATATCAATCAGATGCTTCATTTAACCATTTAAAAATAAAATTTAATAATATACCTTCACAAAATTCCATGTAGAATCTTTTTTATTTGCTGGAAATTGTCTCCAGTCCTCATAGTTTAGTGGACAAAGATTGGGATCTCTTGCAATGGTTGTCAGAAAACTTGATAAGTGACATTGGTTTTCACCTACTGGTTGTCCAAATTGATTTTTCTCAATGGAAATTGGATCGTCGGGCTTTCTTTTCCAAACTTTCAAACATTGTGTTCGGCCACGTGCTCGATGTTTTTGACCTAAGCATTCATTCATAAAGGATAAAATATATATATGCATAATTATATATGATTAAATGCAGCATTATAAATACAATGATATGAATGAAATGAGTACCTAGCCCATCAGAAGGTGTTGTTGTAACATTCAATGACTCAACATGGTGATCAGAGATGTTATTTTGGTCCATGTTATCAGGAAATACATTGCTATTTTGGTTATTGGCAGCTCTATTCTCTACAATTCTTGAATGAATAGACACGGAAGCATTGACATTAGGCACACGGGGTAGCTGTGAAATTCTTGATCTTGTAACTTTATCGCCACTTTCTTTGTTTTTCTGATTTTGGAACCTTGTTCCCATCTCCTTTTAAGTTGTGCATGTTTGAGAGGATTTCAAACCACCAACCATATTAGAGTCTTGGGGAGACGTGGCTGATTGGGCATTTTTGGCAGAGCTAGCAGTAGTTTTATTGAATTTGTTTGCTCGATGTTTTTGACCTAAGAATTCATTCATAAAGGATAAAATATATATATATACATAATTATATATGATTAAAATGCAACACTATAAATACAATGATATGAATGAAATGATTACCTAGCCCATCCGAAGGTGTTTTTGTAACATTCAATGACTCAACATGGTGATCAAAGATGTCATTTTGGTCCATGTTATCAGGAAATACATTGCTATTTTGGTTACTGGCAGCTCTATTCTCCACAATTCTTGAATGAATAGACATGGAAGGATTGACATTAGGCACACGGGGTAGCTGTGAAATTCTTGATCTTGTAACTTTATCGCCACTTTCTTTGTTTTGCTGATTTTGGAACCTTGTTCCCATCTCCTTTTCAGTTGTGCATGTTTGAGAGGATTTCGAACCACCAACCATATTATAGTCTTGGGGAGACGTGGCTGATTGGGCATGTTTTGCAGAGCTAGCAGCAGTTTTATTGAATTTGTTTGCTCTATCATTATGAATTTCAGTTGGAAGGGAAGCTAAATTTCTTTTGGAGCGATTTGAGGATGACATTTTCAAAGATTGCCAACAAACATGTCGAGTAATTCTAGGCAAATGAGTCTCCATACATGAGTCATTGTTGTTGTTCTTATCATTGCTTGTGGTTGTCATGTTATGGCAGTTGTCACTATACTATTCTCTCATCCTGAGTATATCAAGTCACATAAAAATGGTCACATTTAGAAAAATATTGAACAACATAATAACAATTTTATTAATAATATTTAAAAATGAAACACAGATATTTAATCAAATATAATTATAAACAATAGTAGAGACAAGGATAAATATGAATAAGAATCATGTCAGACATGCAAAATTGATACACCTAGCTAGAGCACAATGTGAGACAGAAAATTAAAGAGATACATTGAGCCAAAAAAGGCTTATTTAAGTCAAATATTAATGACAAACAAAAAGAAACATTGGTTGCTATTTTGTAATCTTCTCATTCAGAACAGTCGTCATCATCACTTTGAGATACACTTTCATCATCCTACTGAATTCGGGATTGGTCTTTTTCAGTTGTTGAACTAGCAACAGTAATTCCTTCCATATCCAATCTAACTATGTCACAATCAGTATCTTCATCCTCTGATGTCTTTGATGGCCCATCTCCAGTTTCACCTTGCACATAAGCTTCGACATTCTCAATACAAGATTGTTCTTCCATGTTGAACATATCCCGTGGGGAAATCTTTGCAGCAAAATGCCACCCTTTTGTAGTGACATCTTCTACATAAAATACTTGTCCAACTTGAGATGCCACTACAAATGGTTCTCCTGTAGTTTGAAGGCATCTCAAATTAACAAGAGTCAACCCATGTTCATCATGCTTGATTCCCCTCGTTGAGTAGATGTCCACCCAATCACACTTAAATAATGTCACCTTAAAGTGTTCATAATAATTGAGCACAATAACATCCTTCAAAACACCATAGTAGGTTACATCTCTAGTAATTGGATTGTGGTCAGTGGCTTTAGAATAACAATCAGTCTTAGCTACCAGAAAGACTCCACTATTTTGTGTTGTTCGATTTGCATCTTTTTCCTTGGTATGAATTTTGTGACCATTGACAACATAGCCCTTTTACTTAATGGCCAGTTGATGTGGACCTTGAGAAAGAAACTTGATTTTATCATCTACCATATCTGTTCTTAGGAGTGTCTCAATCTAATAAAAGAAAAGTTTGTTAGACTTTATTCATGAAGCATAACTAATTTAATTACCACAACTAAACTTACATGTTCCTTAAACCATCCATCAAATGAGTTACTATGTATTCTCTGAACCTCCTTTAAGGACTTCTGAGGATGTTTTTGCCTAATGATATCATAGTGCATCCTGAATACAAAATATGTGCAATATGTTATTGGAATATGTTATAGCATTTTATTAATAGAAGACAGTTGACACTAACTTACTTAATGTAGGGTTCAATTTCTTCACAATTGAATAGTACATACTTATGGGCTTGTTTCAATGTATGTCCGTCCAAGACACATGTTACCATTTTACCAATACCACGACCTACTGTCGAGAAAATAGACCAATCATCACTGTCAAGTGTTGGCTCGTTTTCCAAATTTGCTTCGTCAGTATCATTTCTATTTGGCCGATTTAATTTTGTTTCAACTCCATCCAAGTATCTTGAACAAAAAGTTAGACACTCTTCAGCTATATATCCTTCTGCTATTGATCCTTCTGGATATCTTTTATTACGAACATATCCTTTTAGGGTCACCAGATACCTGAAAACAAAGTTGAGGAAAATATTATGATAAATTACATTCCAATAGGTAAAGTCATCACGACGTGTGAAATGTTACCTTTCAATTGGATACATCCAACGATACTGAACATGGTCAGCTATCTTAGCTTCATAAGAGAGATGGACTGATAGGTGCACCATTATGTCAAAAAAACATTGAGGGAATATCTTCTCCATCTCACAAAGTGTAACAGCTATTGCATTTTCCAATGCAGAAAAATCAATTGGATCTATGACTTTAGTGCACAACCTTTGAAAACAGCGACAAAGATTAATAATACATGACTTAGCATTCTTACTGGGCAAGGACACAGTGACACCTAATGGAAAAAGTTGTTGCATCAGCACGTGATAATCGTGACTTTTCATTGGTAGCATCTTCTGATCCTTCGGCCGTGCACATCTAGATATATTAGACGCATACCCGTCTGCAACTTTGACATATTTTAGGAGGTTGCAAAATAATATTTTTGCATCTTTTTTCATTGTATAGCAAGCTGGAGGTAGGATGGTATATTTACCAACAGTTTTTGGATGAAGCAGAAATCTGATTCCCATATCCTCCAAATCCTTCCTTGCATTCAAGTTGTCCTTACTTTTATCCTTCAAACCTAGCAATGTTCCAACAATACTCTCACATATATTCTTCTCAATGTGCATGACATCGAGATTGTGCCTTACAATGTTAATTTTCCAATATGGTAGCTCAAAAAATATGCTTTTCCTTTCCCAATTGTGTGTTGAATCCTTACCTCTTGGCCTTTTCTTACCAATTACAGTTCTTCCGTCCTCCAATTGTGACAAGATTTGAGCTCCAGAAGGAGGTTTAGGTGGACACCTAAATTCTTGCTCACCGTCAAATGCCTTTGCTTCTTTTCGGAATTTGTGGCTAGTTGGCAAAAACCTACGATGTCCTCTGTAGCAAACTTTACGGCTATGTGGCAACCAACGTGAGATAGTATCTTTATTACAATAGGGACATGTTTGTAGCTTTTAGTACTCCAACCAGATAGATGTGCATATCCTGGAAAATCACTAATTGTCCATAATAAAGAAGCACGCATCTGAAAGAATTCCTTGGTTCCAGCGTCATATGTATGTACACCAGTATCCCATAGTTCTTTCAACTCTTCAATCAATGGATGCAAGTACACATCTATATTTTTAGGTGAAGTTGGTCCAGGAATGAGTAGGGACAACATAAAATATGGTATTCATGCACAACCAAGGAGGTAAATTATATGGAATAATCACAACAGGCCATGTACTGTAAGAAGTACTCATTGTCCCAAAAGGATTAAATTTGTCAGTTGCAAGTCCCAATCGAATGTTTCTAGCATCTGCAGCAAATTCTGGATGCATCACATCAAATGTTTTCCATGCAGGTGAATCAACCGGGTGTCTTAACTTGTCATCTTTTTCATATTCTTCTGCATGCCACCTCATTAAGGATGAGGTTTTTGATGACATGAATAACCGCATTAGGCGGGGTATAAGTGGAAAGTGTCTGAGCACTTTGATAGGTATTCTCTTGGGTTTTTTTGCAAGCTCGTCATCATCATCTGGGATTGTAATCGGTTTCCATCTTGATGCTCCACATGTATCACATACGTCTTTATCAGCAGAATCCTTCCAAAACAACATGCAACCATTTAGACAAACATGAATCTTCACATAATCTAAGCCCAACCCCGTAATCGTCTTTTTTAGCTCATAAAATGAATTAGGTAACTGTTATCCTTCTGGTAGCATCTTCTTAAATAACATAAGAAACATAGATGATGCTTTCTTACTCAAGCCATTAAGACAAACCAGGTGATAGAATTCTAGGATGCAAGCAAGTTTGCTATATTTCTTACACCCTGGATATAATTCTGTCTCAGAATCCTTTAAAAAGATATAAAATTTTTCAGTATTGAAATGTTGATCACTAGATGGCTCCACTCCTTCTTTATTTCCATCTTCACTGAAACTCGGAAAAGTATCATGCAACATATCTTGTAAATTTTCAGCATTAAGAAAATCTCCCTGATCAGTAGGAGCATCCATTTGAACATCGACATCTTCACCATGAAAAGCCCAAGAAATATAGCTTGGTAAGAAGCCATGCCACAGTATATAGCTCAATGCAGTCTTTCTGGTGACTTGGTATACATTAGCATACTTTCTACATGGGCATACAATCTTGTCTCCAATCGATGAATGTTCAAAAGAAAAATCCAAAAATTTTGATACTCCACATAAGTATTTACTGCTGGTTCGGTCATCCTCTGCTATCCAAGACTTATCCATTCTATAAAAATAGTAAAACATATAACATATGAGTAAGTATGTCATATTAAAATAGACTATACAATATGAGAAAATACTAGTGTAATCATGCAAATGAAGTTCACGTGAGCCTATCCGACTAGGCGGGCGCCCAAGCATTTTTTGAAATACTTATAATAAGGATAAAAGAACATAGTTATAATAAGGATAAAAGAACATTTATAATGAAATTTATCAGTAATTTGTAACATAATAGGATATGCATATTTCTTTTTGTTGTTTGGTTTCGAATGTGTCATTAGATAGGATGGATTTGTGAATTTGGAACATTCATGGGAACACACACTTCAGTTATAAGCATTCATGTAGCAACTTTCAGTTCCATTCATTAATCTCTTTTTACATCCACACACAGGGGTGTACCCCTAAACAGTAACTAAACAAAGGGGTTGGTGTACCCCTAAACATGCTCATAATTAAAATAACTATTAATACAGACAAGTCTAGATAGATAGACAACTAAATACTACACCAACATGGTCCCGCATCAGTAACTTCGAGGACTTATCATTGTGGTGATCTTCTCCTGAAGTTCAGAAAAGAAAGCAGCTATGAGTATTGATTGCTTTCAGACAAAAAGTGTAAACCCAAATTTTTTTGTCTTGACAATTATATTTGTTAATTGGACCTATCGTGGCCTTTTTGATGATTATGCTGTGTCGCGGAGCTCCTCACTGTATTTAGACAAATTTGAACTGACATGGGCCTCATAATCAGATTCGTTCAAGCTTGAGCTGATATCCTCCATCGTGCGCTCATACCGCCGTAGATGATCGGGGGTCTCGCAGTTGATGTTGGTTATCCAAACATTGATGGCATTATGGCCAACTGGACAGAGAAAAAGCCTATCACTACGGCCCACTAGCATCTTTCTAATCCAATCACGCCAACCGGATTTTGATACAAGATTTCCCGCCAAATCATACTCAACCTCGATAACATGTGAATAATTGCCAAAATTTAGGGTCACTTCACCAGGCATGTAGTGTCTTCCTTTTAGAAAACGCCAATGTTTGGGTATGGCCAATTGGTTTAAGGAACGATCATCTAGGATGATGTCCAATTGTTCTTCAATAGGGAACGTTAAAATTGACATAGAGGCCCAGTTCATAGTGACTGTTGTGGGTGGACAGAGACTGCATAATATTAGTATTAACAAAGTGTAAGTACATATAATGATGTTATATATTTTCAGAAAAAGTTGTATAACAGCAGTTAACCTTTTATTGCTTGTCATAACCAACTTTATTGTGGTAGACATGATAGCTTGAAAAGAAATCTAATAGAGGAGATCATGTCCTATATAGAGGCTATATCTTTGCAATTGGTCCAATGCTCACTAATCCTTCTTTGAGATTTTCAATGAAGTAACTAGTATTTTCTATAATTTGATGTATCTTGGTATTCCATACAATGAGGTGACACTTATTATCTATTTGTTGAATCAACACTCATATTTTAGATTATCAAAGAGGTTAATGGTGTCTGGCTTATTTTGTACAGGTGTGAGACCTATTTAATTTGGAGTATCGATGCATTACTATAGAAGGTGTGAGACCTATTTAAATAGGTTACTGGTGTCTTTCCAAAATTTTACTACAGTCGTGTACTTTTGTGTTTATCAAAACACTACTACAAGATATCTTATCATCTTATTATTTTGATAGTACCACAAAGTTTATGACAAGAAGAATTCATCTAAAAATTGTAAATTTTCTAAATGAGTTACAAGAAGGATTCATCTAAAAATTGTAAATTTTCTAAATGAGTTATGTGAGGTTATTATTCTCTGACCTATATCTAAATGGGATAGATTACTACCACTTTAGTTTTATGAGTACATGACACTATGTTTGAAATACTATTTAAAAGGATAAAAGAACATACTTATAATAAGGACCCAGGCACATTCTAATCATTTTGAACTGAATCAGAAAATGAACAGGAGCCTGGGTCCTATCCGTCAGTATCAAAGGAGAATTCGTAAACCTCAAAACCACCAACATGGTTTCCAAACCTACAACCTCAAATTCTACAAGCTCACCTACTAGAAACCTTTAGAACATATACACCCAGAAAGTAGGAATCTATACAACCAAATACCAAAGATACAATCCCTGATATGAAGCTGAACACCAAGGTGTATGTTCTTCATAACATGGTACTCAATCATATCTATATTCCTTTTTTGGTCGGTCGAAACTCTTGTTTTAAAGGATAGGAATAACATTTCAAAGAATCCCAAAAGAGCCTTAAAAAAAGGAGAACCATACGAAGCCATTTCAAGCACTTCCATAGGCAAGAGCCAGCATAGAATCCCATCCTTGGATGACATCAAACAGGGAAAATACAAACCAACCCAAGGACAAATCACATATCCGTCAGCCAACGATAACCAACAGAAGAAAAAAGTAGAACATCACTCAAAACCACATCAGAAAAAAGGATTCAAAAGAAAACAACATACAAGACCTTCCAATCAAAACCAACAGAACCTTCAACCAGCAGAGCCTGACAAGTGGTGGGAGAAAAGTACTGAACCTTGACCAAGCATAAGAATAGAAGCATAGCATCCAAAAGTTCAGAATCAGAATGAACAGAATATGATAAGAGGAGCAATCGCCCGCCCTTTGACAAGGGAAATCGAATGAACAGAATATAATTGTGCTCACATGTAACCAATTCATGGTGAAGGGAAATGGTGTATTTTTCTTTGTTATTTCTTAGTTGTATCATCTTCAGACTACCCCCCCCCCCCCCGTTTAGAAGTCAGTGATGCTCAGTAAGTCCCTACTTTTTTGAAATTTCATTTGAAGTATAGTTTCTACTATATAAGTGGATCAACGCATGTATTTTGGTATAGAAATTAACTGTGATGAAGATGAGATGCTTAATCATTCTTGGCCTCTGTGCTTTTGAGAATATATTAGATTTCTCACTTATATTAAAGGGAAACATATAGCAATAAAATGACATTGTTTTGTAACCTATTTATATACACTAATATAAAAACATAAAAGAAAATTGGTGTGGGTAATGACATATCACAATGTGTACTAAAAATAGCTAAGCCTAATCAAACCTAATTTCATGTATATACCATAACCATGAATAATTACACTTCATTAAAATTAGCTTCTAATTAGAACATGGGAATCAGGATGGCATACCAGGTCTAATATCAGGGAGGTTCCTTGTCTCAAAACCATTCCAAAGATTATAAAATCTTAATTTGTACTTCGTTGGAAGTTGTTATGCATAAATCTTAGTGATTCTTGGCCTCATTAAAATCCATGTGTCTTAGAGGTGTGCTGGTTGCAACTGAAACATCGACTCAGTTGTAATGCCCACGATCAAATTTCCATTATCCTATACTTCTTTAAGTCTTAGTCCCCTAAATTAATGGAAGTAATGAGATTTGATTATTTGAATACTTTTCTATCTTATGTTTATAACTATTGAAGTTGGTGCTAGCTACAATTCTTGAGTTATTTCTGACCTTATCTTGTTTGTCGTTTCCTCCTTGATATCAAAATCTACATTGATGGACAGTCTATTAGTAAGAGTTAAACCACTAAAGAAAGTGGTGTTTAGATACCCATCACCAAACCCATGATTGCATCTTGATGCGATGATTTTGAGTCGCATTTAGAGACATATTTTCCTTGTGTTTTATGCAGCTATTGGTCATTTTGGTGGTTAATATTGCATAATTCATCTACTTTGGTCTATGATCATTCTCTATGTCAAATCTCCCTTATTTCAGTATTTTGAGCATAAATTATCACAAGAATATGTTTTGTTTCGGCTTATGTGGTTTCATGTTGAAATTTCAGGAAAAACAAGTATCTGCTACTGTCGATACCATCGACCGGACCACAGGCAGCCAGCAGCAAGGAGCAGCAAAATCTGGATACTATCGACAGGAGAGTCGATGGTATCGAGATACCATCAGGTTTCTTCAGAAAAGAGAGTTGATACTATCGACACAAAAGTCGATACCATCGACGAGTGGAGCTACAGCGACGTAAAAGGACAAAACCGACGCCTATGAATGTCGATACTATCGACCCGCGTCGATGGTATCGAGGTGGCATCAGTTGCGACAAAGAAAAGAAAAGAAATCCAGCCGATACAGTGCAGGGTCAATACCATCGACTCGTGTCGATGGTATCGACACCGTCAGATACATGTTTGCTTCAGATTGATCTAAATCCGACGGCTGTGGTAATTTGGCGACCGAATTCGGAGATTATACCTAATGACGGCGGCCAAGAGCAATCGATCACGTCATTAGCCACTACACACGTCCCGAGAAGGTGTGGAGAGAAGAACGGAGCCCAGAAGCATGCCCCAGCCGTTCCGGACGCCGAAGAAGATGATTTCCACCACCGAAAGGAGAGAGAACGCGTATTCTACGCCAAGGAGCGATTGGATCTTCTCTGTTCAGGGGTTTCACCACTCAATCACGTTTTTCTCCATGTTTCCCTTTTTCTCTACCATGTTTTGCTTTGAGATGAACATGCGAGGCTAATCCCCTTTGTCTTTAGGATCGGGAGTAGCCCAGAAATTCATTGTATGACAGTTTTATCATAGTAATTCATCATTTATCTCTTAAATCCGTGGCATAATTTCATTTTCTCAATTACATTGTTATGCTTGATCACCATAATAATAACCTAATGCCCTTAATTACTTTGAAAGAAGAATTAATGGTTGAAAAGAGACGAAATTCACATTAATTGACAAATCCCTTGAACAAGGCGGTGTAAGGTTAATGGTGGATACCGAGAGATCGACTCTAATGCACCTATTTTAGGGTATAGGTTGCTACGACGGTAGAACCGACCTAGACATAGGTAGTGAATTGTACCACGACAGTGGGCAATTCTGATATCAGGCCACTACCTGGATAGAGAGATAAATCTGAGTGACTAAGTAGAAATTCATACAATGAAAACCCGTGGTGAAACCGCAATCCTAAAGATTCCCACTTGAATTGATTAAACTAAATATTTAATCGATTGCTTTGTTTTGTTTTATTTTATTTTCTTTTAATTTTACAACAACCTCCAACTTTTTAATCGGTCTAGCTGATTGCGAGTAGTTAGTAGTAGTCTCCGATAATTCACGTGTCCCTGAGTTCGACTCGGGCCTCACAAAGGCCTATATTACATTGACGCATACACTTGTGTTTCTACGCACGTAAAAAGTGTGTCAAGTTTTTGGCGCCGTTATCGCGGACATGGCAGTTGTTGGCACTATGAGTGATGCAAGCGGCCACTCTAGGCCACTTTTTATTTTTTTTAATTATTTTGAAATCATTTCCAAAAATTTATATCTTATCTTCGCATCTTGTAGTTGTCTAGCACGGTACTGAACTTAAATTTTCACTTTGCAGGTACTGTGCATGGTGCAGACGCGTAGCACTGACTACACGCAACAAGCACCAGAGGTTCCATTGCAGGGACCAGAAGATGAGGAGGATTTCAATCAAGACCATCTGGAAGAAATAGACTCAGAATCCGAACAGGAAGCGATGGCAGAGCCACAGACAATATGGGAGAAGATCAAGGCTTCTTCTTCATCTGCTTCAAAGGGGCCGATCAAGAAGCAGGCGATCAATATTCCAACATACAAGATTGACCCTGCGTTAATTAATTTGGTCAAGTCAAACACATTCCATGGGCTCAAGAACGAAGACCCAGTCACGCATATAAGCCAATTTGTGGAAAATTGTGACATGATAAAAATTGACAGATTTCCACAAGAGACGCTTTACTTGAAGTTGTTCCCGAGTTCTCTGGCAGGAACTGCACGTGAGTGGTTGCACAATCTGGATGATGAATATGTGGAATCCTGGAACCACATGGTAGAAGTTTTCTTTAAAAGGTTCTTCTCGCCCGAGAAGACCAATGACATGATCAGGAAGATCCACAACTTCACTCAGAAGGAAGGAGAGACCTACTCTGAGACCTGGGAAAGGTTTTAGATCATGCTTAGGTGGTGCCCGCATCACGGGCTTGACAAGGAGACACAGGTCAAGATCTTCTATTTTTCTCTCTCCGAGCATGATAGAAGTAACCTCGATTCAACAGGCTTAGGATTCTTCTTGAACAACACAGACACAAGGTGTTGGGAAATCCTTAAGAACATGGCCAAGAAGCAATCTTGGGGCGATAGGGACGCCGTTGAGCACGTTCGAGTAGCAGGGGAGTCTAAAGCAATCAAGGAGCTAAATGAGAAGATGGACCTTCTCGCAAAGAAACTGCTTGCAAAGGAGGATACTAAATCCGAGGACGAGGCACAAGTCAAATTCATGAGGCAGCAAGGTTACAGAAATAATGATTACTCATGGAGGAAGGACAATAAGTTCTCTTGGAAGGATCCAAACAACTTTTTGCAGGACCCAGATGCAAAACCCCAGCCAGTAGCGGAGGACAAGAGCACGAAGTTGCTAAACCAAGTGATAAAGCAAAATCAAGAATTAATGACTACTTTTGGCCAGCAGATAAAGCAACAGGGGGAATTTATGAACCAGTTCGGGCAGACATTGCAGAGCCATGGGGCTCAAATGAGGACAATAAAGACGTCCATGGTGCAAATGGCATCAGAGATAGCCAATCTGAAGAAGCTGGCGCATCAAGGTTTTTCGGGTAATACTAATATTCCAGGAGGAAACCAATAGGTGAAGGCCATCTTGCTAAGGAGTGGCAAGAAGCTTTTAAACCCTAGAGCCGATGAACCAAGCAAACCCCAAGCAGAAATTGAAGGTGAGGCCACTGAGGAGCTACCCATACTGGTCACAGAACCAGTTGCGGATATAGCAGTGGATGCTACTGAAGATCCTATTGCAGATGAGGAGGAGACGCAGAAAAGGACACCTTATGTGCCACCGCATCAAAGGGCACAGGTTGTCGCGGTCCCATATCCAAACAGTGCAAAGGCAAGGAAAGTGGATGCCCAGTTTAAAAAGTTTCTAGATAGTTTCAGAAAGCTTTCAGTCAACATCCCATTATTGGAAGCAATTGAGAAAATCCCTTCTTACGGTAAATTTATGAAAGACATCATTAGCAAGAAGAGGAAAATCCCAGACACGGAGGTTGTAGTGCTTAAGGAGCAGGTGAGTGCCTTCATCATGGGCACATTGCCACCAAAGAGGCAGGATCTGGGCTGCTTCAACATCTCATGTTACATTGGGAAAGTGAAGTTTGGTGAAGTGCTATGTGACTCCGGGGCGAGCACAAACTTGATGCCCCTCTCTACATTCAAGAAGCTGGGATTAAAAGAGTCACGACCGAGCAACATGACAATCCAATTGGCGGACAATTCTGTGGTGAAGCCATACGGTATTTGTGAAGATGTGCTAGTGAAAGTATATCGATTTGTATTTCCAGTAGATTTTGTCGTCATGGAGATGCAAGATGAACAAGGCAATGAGTTACTACTCGGACGACCCTTCCAAGCTACAGCTGACATGATACTTGAGATGGGGAGAGGTCGTTTGACCTTGGGTATAGCCGATGATCGCTTCGAGATGGTCATGCCTTCCAGCACTACGTCACTTAAAGACAAGGAGCAGTGCCACATGGTAAAGCATTTTGATCACAATATCTCACTTTGTCTAGGGAAGCCATTTTTAGATATGGCTCATGTGATGACCAAGGTGGAAAAAGGGACATTGGCTGTGGACATCATGGAGCAGACTAAGGTGGTATCCCTTAGCAAGGCTGTAGGTTTTCCGAA
Organism: Alisma plantago-aquatica; assembly: GCA_963693085.1. Taxonomy (NCBI): domain Eukaryota; kingdom Viridiplantae; phylum Streptophyta; class Magnoliopsida; order Alismatales; family Alismataceae; genus Alisma; species Alisma plantago-aquatica. Next base: position 1,413,981,616 of record OY856409.1, on the reverse strand, counting down.
TGATGAGGAGGATGACATTCCTCCCTCTACTGAAGATGAGGCTATAGCAAATTCGGTTTTTGACGCACATCCAGAATTACCACTTGAAGCCTGCTTAGTCAATATCACACATGATTGGATGAGAAGCAAGTCACTGCAGGAGTGTGCCAAGATGCTTCAGATGTTGTCTTACTTCTATGCAAGGTACTATGAAGACTTAGGCAAACTCCCACCACTGCTTCAATCATCTTTAATCAGCCCGCCAGAATTGGAGTTGAAGCCGTTGCCACCGCACCTAAAGTACGCATTTCTAGCTGAGGAAGAAAAGCTACCTGTGATTATATCGGCTTATCTGAGTGCCGAGGAGGAGGACCAGCTGCTTATTGTGTTGAAGAACCACCGAAGAGCATTCGGGTGGTCGGTTGCAGACATCAAGGGGATCTCCCCTACTTTGTGCTAGCACAAGATTCGGCTCGAGGAGGGAGACAAGCCGGTGATTCAACCGCAACGTCGACTAAATCCGAGCATGATGGAGGTTGTTAAGAAGGAGGTGATTAAGCTCCTTTCTTCCGGTATCATCTATTTAATTTCTGACTCGACGTGGGTGAGTCCTACATAGGTAGTCCCTAAAAAGGGGGGAATCACTGTTACCCATAATCTTCTAAATGAACCTGTCACCACCCGCTTGGTAACCGGGTGGCGTGTTTGCATAGATTACCGTCGATTGAATGCCGCTACACTAAAGGATCACTTTCCTCTTCCTTTTATTGATCAAATTTTAGAGCGCTTAGCCGGCCGATCACATTTTTGTTTTCTGGATGGTTATTCGGGGTATAATCAGATTTCAATTGATCCTAAGGACCAAGAGAAGTCCACCTTCACTTGTCCTTATGGAATGTTTGCATACCGCCGTATGCCTTTTGGGTTATGTAATGCACCAACGACCTTTCAGCGTTGTATGCTCGCCATTTTTTCTGATATGGTAGAACGCTGTCTAGAGGTTTTTATGGATGATTTCTCCGTCTATGGTGCATCTTTTGATGAGTGCCTTTACAATCTGGATAAGGTCTTGCAACGTTGTGAGGACACACATTTGGTCCTCAATTGGGAGAAATGCCACATGATGGTGAGTGAAGGAATAGTGCTAGGACATAAAGTGTCTAGCAAAGGTTTGGAGGTAGACCCGGTAAAAATTGAAGTGATTTCCAAATTGCCCCCACCAAATTCGGTAAAAGGGGTACAAAGTTTCTTCGGTCACGCCGGTTTCTATCGTCGTTTTATAAAAGATTTTTCTAAAATTGCCAAACCTTTATTTGAGCTTTTAGAAAAAGATGATGTTTTTGACTTTAATGAAAAATGTCTACATGCGTTCAATGTGCTTAAGGAAAAATTGATTTCTGCATCAGTTGTGCAAACACCGGATTGGACCAAGCCGTTTGAACTAATGTGTGATGCATCTGATTTCGCGGTTGGGGTTGTGTTGGGACAACGGGTGGACAATAAACCCGCTGTGATTTTTTATGCATCTAAAACTTTGAATGACGCCCAACTCAATTACATGACCACCGAGAAAGAATTGTTTGTCGTTGTTTTTGCTTTTTAAAAATTTCAGCAATATCTAGTTGGATCGAAATTCGTGGTATGGACAGACCATGCCGCCATTAAGTATTTGATGGAGAAAAAGGATGCCAAACCTGGATTGATTAGGTGGATCTTTCTTTTACAGGAATTTGATATCGAAATCAAAGACAAGGTGGGGATTGAAAATGTGGTCGCGGACCATTTGTCTAGGTTAGAGAGGGTAGATGAAAAGGATTTACACATACACATTACCGAGACATTTCCGGACGAACAACTTTTGAAAGTGAAATTGAAAGACCCGTGGTTTTCTTATATTGTGAACTATCTTGCCTGCAAAATCATCCTGGATGATTGGACGTACCAAGAGAAGAAGAAAATTTTCCATTCTTTACGTTATTATTTCTGGGATGACCCTATTCTCTGGAAGCAATGCAGGGATGGTGTTTTACGCAGGTGTGTGCCGGAGGAGGAATATGAAAGTGTTCTTAGTCATTGTCACACACTACCGGTGGGTGGCCACCATGCAAACTCTCGCACTGTAGCCAAAGTACTGGAAAGTGGCCTATATTGGCGCACCTTGTTTAGGGATGCTTATGAGTTTGTGCGTCAATGTGATTCCTGCCAAAGGGAGGGAAACATATCAAAAAGACAAGAGATGCCCCTTAATGTATTCTAGGAGGTTGAGATATTTGACTTATGGGGCATAGATTTTATGGGACCCTTTGTGTCCTCAAATTCTAATTTGTACATTCTTTTGGCTGTTGATTATGTGTCAAAGTGGGTAGAGGCAATACCCACAAGGACTAATGATTCCGCTGTAGTGTGCATGTTTGTCAAAGAATATATTTTCTGCAGGTTTGGTGTACCAAGGATGATCATAAGTGATGGAGGTACACACTTTCGGAATCAAAAGTTCATGGCACTGTTGAGAAAGTACGACGTCAAACATAACATTGGTACCCCGTACCACCCGCAAACTCAAGGACAAGTGGAGGTCTCCAATAGGGAGATTAAGAAGATATTGGAGCGTACTGTGGCTTCCACAAGGAAGAATTGGAGTACCCTACTACCAGATGCGTTGTGGGCATGTAGGACAGCGTTCAAGACACCTATAGGCACTACGCCTTTTAGGTTGGCTTATGGTCGGGCCTGTCACTTACCGGTGGAACTGGAGCATAAAGCGCATTGGGCACTGAGGAAGCTAAATATGAGTTATGATGAAGCGGGAAAGAAGAGGTTACTTGAACTCAATGAACTTGACGAGTTGCGAATGAATGCATATGAAAGCTCGCGGATCTACAAGGAGCGCACAAAGTTGATTCACGATCGCCATATTCAAATGCGCATTTTCAAGATAGGAGACCGTGTCCTATTGTTCAACTCCAGGCTGAAGATGCATCCCGGGAAGTTGAAATCCCGATGTAGTGGACCATTCACAGTAGAGGTGGTCAGACCACATGGCGCGATCCTGGTGCGTGATGGTGAGACCACATTCCTGGTCAATGGACAAAGGTTGAAATTGTATTTTGGTGAAGATTTCACAAGGAAAGTGAATGAGGTCAAACTCATTGCACTTCCATGTCGTCTAGCCTAAAACGTTAAATAAGGGCGCTTGTTGGGAGGCAACCCAGCCATTGGTACTTTAGTTTAGTTTCTTTCACATTCATAGTTTGATTTGTTTTGACTTTGTTTTAGTGTAAAAAAGATACCGTGATCATTTACTCATTGTGCAGGACTGTGGTAGAGTCGATACCATCGACCATTATGTCGATGGTATCGACCGGGGTACAGGTTGGCGACTGCAGAAATCGCACTGCGTCGATACCATCGACGGCCTCGTCGATGGTATCGACATACCAACAGGCTGATCGCAAGTAGAGGTCGATAGTATCGACATGGGTGTCAATACTCGTGAGATCTCTGGAGATATTCAGAAGAAATCGTCTCAGTAAAGTCGATACCATCGACGGGCCTGTCGATGGTATCGACCCAGTTTCAAAAAGAAGGCGGCGGCCGGGCCTCGCGAGGGTGTTGCCCTAAACGGAAGTCGATACTATTGACTTGCGTCGATAGTATCGACGCGCCACATCACCGATCTGCGAGAGGAGATCAACGGCGATCGCTGCAACCAGAAAGTCAATCAGGGGGACGGGTCGATACCATCGACACCTGTCGATAGTATTGACACGTCAGCGATCCGGGCCCCGCAAATCCAGCCATCGATGACCGTCGATACCAGTGGCAGTACGGATTGTGCTACCCGTGTCGATACCATCGACCCGCGTCGATGGTATCGATGGGCATTTAGCTGCGCCGGCCACGGCTATATATGAGAAGGATTGTCATCATATGACATCACAACTCCAGAGCAATTCTTCTCCACCTATTCCGAGCATATTCCAGAGCGATCTGAGCCCTGCGACGAGCATCCAGGAGCACGTTCTTCATCGAGCGGAGATTTCCTTCTCCGATCTTCAACGAGCTCTTTCTCTACTTCTCCTTCTTCCGCAACCATGGTGCATGTTGCCGGTGCGTCTTCTTCACGCGCCAACCCGATGGACATTCTGGAGTTCATGCCTCCACCGACTGCATCGATCCCACGCCCATGGATTGTCCATCCGTCCACGGAGGTCAAGAAGATCTACGAGGAGATCATGAAGAGGAAAATCGAGCCGACCCGCTATGTTGACCGGGAGGTGATCCGCAACTTGGGGTTCGAGGCTAATCTCGCCTATGTCTTGAAAGGGCAGGCGAGGCATATGAGCAGGATGCCCGATGAGATGGAATACCATGCTGATGGCCAGCCGTTCTTCGGTGACTGGCCGACATACAAGGAGATGGTGGCTGAATTCATGGCGTCGTTGGACGTCTGCGTTGTGCCCAATGACGTCATCACTACGGATCGTGAATGGATCAAGGGCCACATTTCTTTTCGGCTGTACAATAATGACTACACTCTCACCCTCCGCCAGTTCAACTCCATCTACAACTGGAACCATGGGCGAAATGACTACCGGCAGCCAGACAACCGGACCGACTACGACGCCATCTTTGCCGAGCTTGTAATGGTGCCGCCGGGAAAATATGTGAGCTATCACAATGCAGCGGTAGCAGACTTTGAGCATCCGTTTGTGCGGATTCTTCATCGGATGCTGTGGTCTACCCTGTTTGCTAGGAGTGATTTGTCTCTTAGCAAATTCTAGGAGACGGACTTGTTTTTCTTGCATAAACTACTGAAGCGCCAAGAGTGCAACTGGGGAGCATTCTTTCTATAGCGGGTGTTGGCTGTAAAGCGGAGTACGCAGAAGGCGCCAATTCACTTTGGAGGGCTCATTACACCGCTGGCCTCTTACCTTGGGTTGAATTTCTAGCAGCTTACTCCTCTCTCCAGCAGAAGCAAGGTTAATTTGTAGCATCTTCACCGATCCAATCTTATCTTGCTTCGGGATGGTTTACCCTATGCTCATTGCCATATAAACCACGCATATCACGAATGTTCGCTTCCCGACCCTGTCTTCCATATCGAAGGTGCTCAACATTTCCGATGGCCCATCATAGCCATTGCTGACTCCGATGAAGACGGCGGCAACGACAAAGACAACAATAATGACGACGAGGCTGAAGAGGAAGAGGATGCCTACACTCCTCTTCGGGCACGAGTAGCACCTAGGAAGCGTCCTCGCATGCATTCGGGTGCATCTTCATCTTTGTAGCCTCCGCCACCACCACCGCCCTCGCAGCCAAGCGAGGATGTTTATTCGATGCAAGGAATGTATGCCATGTTGCAGGATATACAGCAAATGCAGCAGCACCATACAGCAGTGTACACCGGTGTTCAGGAGATGACAAACCGGTTACTTGACAATCAGAGGGCTATCTTTGAAAATGAGCGCCTCCTCCTCGACAACCAACAACAGATTCATGACAGGTTGCATAGGATGGAGATGCAGCAGCAGCCCTTTTATGATCATTACTGGAGCCATAACTACTTTGGGGGGTATCCACAACCTCCACCTATGCCACAGTTTGATCCGAGCTTTCAGGGGCAGTACCCATCCTGGGATCCCATGGCCCCACAGTACCCGCCTCCTCCAGAAGAATAAATCGGTATCTCTATTCCAACCTTTAAGATTGTTTTTGACTATGAGGCCATAGTCTAATTCAAGCTTAGGGGGGGTGTTGGAACAGCTCTATCCTTTAATTTTCTCAGTTTTTAGTTTTTATTGTTTTACTTCTTGTCATATAGTTTTTGCAATCTTAGTTTGTTCATAGGATCCACATTCTATCTAGTGTAATTGTGGATGTCTTAAGTCATGTGTCATCTCATTTGCTTGTACATGGGTTAAGGGAAAATTAAAAAAAATTTTGAGTGTTCACAAGCTTGTGTTGCTCAACCTTGAGCACATAACTTAAGAAAATGATTGGTTTTGTCAACTCTAAAATAGAATATCACAATTGTACATTCCTAATGATTCATGAAAAGTGGACGGAATTGTTTGTGTGAGCCTAAACTGACCAAATGATAATGAGACTCTAATTTGAAGTAAGAGAGAGAGACCTCTTAACTACTACACAGGTCAGTAAGGAGGGACACATAATAATTTTCAAAGGTTCAGTCAATTAGTCTTGTGATCTTTCCACCTCATTGTTTTAAACAATCCACCATAAGAATTGGAAGTACTTTACGATTTTAATCTTTTTGATTGCATCTCATATAGATAGGTTTTGCATTGCAACCACTTTCACATGTTTTACATGAAAATAAAAAAAATTAGAATAGTTATACATGCACATTATCCTTAGGTGCGTGTCATTTAGCTGCATTCATAATTTCTATACATAGAGCACATCATGTAACTTATTTCTTCTCTAAGGGTGATTAGTTGTTCCATACCTTCATAAATGCTTCAAATATTTGAGCTATGCAGAAAAAGTGAGCCCAACAAATAATTCATTGTCAATTATGGATATAAGGGCTTAAGAAAAAAAGAGTGAAAAAAATGAAAAAGAAAAAGAAATTATTGAGAAGCAAGTAGAATAAGAAGGAGAAAGGAACATAGTCTCATTCACATTTTAAGATGAGTAAGTACATGATGTAGCTCAGTTAGATATTCCATCTCATTTTGAGACGGGATGTTAGTGCATGCATCATTCCACCCAATCTTAGGCATTAGGGCATGTTCATGTGCAAATGCATCATTGAGGGCATTTTTGTTTTATGCATGTTGAAACCGTATACTGCTTCCGTTTCTTCCTTTAGCCACCCATTCCATCCACCCGTTGCTCGAATTGGTAGGCCACCGTGATTTTCTCCTCATTTTTGAATATCAGGAGAGCTGCTTCCATGTAGATGGTAGTTAGGGTGAGCAACGTAGTATAGGAGATCACAAGATGCACCGAGTCTGGACCGGCGAATTTTATTATGTTAACTGCCTTATGTGATAGTGTTCATCAGTTTTGAGGTAGATATCTTTTATGGATGATTACTGTCGCCTTTAGGGTAATTATCATTCCGTGGTTAGTGAGGGCCGAAATGTGAATGTCCGGTGGGGATCATATGGTAATGTTTGTTGTGATGATTTGTTCTTTAGTTGACTCTGGAAATTCTATTCTAAGGTTTTGTTGCTCGAGGGTGAGCAATGTTCAAGCTTAGGGGAGTTTGATGCGATGATTTTGAGTCGCATTTAGAGACATATTTTACTTGTGTTTTATGCAGCTATTGGTCATTTTGGTGGTTAATATTGCATAATTCATCTAGTTTGGTCTATGATTATTCTCTATGTCAAATCTCCCTTATTTCAGTATTTTGAGCATAAATTATCACAAGAATATGTTTTGTTTCGGCTTATGTGGTTTCATGTTGAAATTTCAGGAAAAACAAGTATATGCTGTTGTCGATACCATCGACAATGGTCGATACCATCGACCGGACCACAGGAAGCCAGCAGCAAGGAGCAGGAAAATCTCGATACTATCGACAGGAGAGTCGATGGTATCGAGATACCATCAGGTTGCTTCAGAAAAGAGAGTCGATACTATCGACACAAAAGTCGATACCATCGACGAGTGGAGCTACAGCGACGTAAAAGGACAAAACCGACACCTATGAATGTCGATACCATCGACCCACGTCGATGATATCGAGGTGGCATCAGTTGCGACAAAGAAAAGAAAAGAAATCCAGCCGATACAGTGCAGGGTCGATACCAACGACTCGCGTCGATGGTATCAACACCGTCAGATACATGTTTGCTTCAGATTGATCTAAATCTGACGGCTGTGGTAATTTGGCGACCTAATTGAGAGATTATACCTAATGATGGTGGCCAAGAGCAATCGATCACGTCATTAGCCGCTGCACATGTCCCGAGAAGGTGTGGAGAGAAGAACGGAGCCCAGAAACACGCCCCAGCCGTTCCGGATGTCGAAGAAGACGATTTCCACCACCGAAAGGTGGGAGAACGCGTATTCTACGCCAAGGAGCGATTAGATCTTCTCTGTTCAGGGGTTTCACCACTCAATCACGTTTTTCTCCATGTTTCCCTTTTTCTCTACCATGTTTTGCTTTGAGATGAACATGCGGGGCTAATCCCCTTTGTCTTTAGGACCGGGAGTAGCCCGGGAATTCGTTGTATGACAATTTTATCATAGTAATTCATCATTTATCTCTTAAATCCGTGGTATAATTTCATTTTCTCAATTATATTGTTATGCTTGATCACCATAATAATAACCTAATGCCTTTAATTACTTTGAAAGAAGAATTAATGGTTGAAAAGAGACGAAATTCACATTAATTGACAAATCCCTTGAACAAGGCGGTGTAAGGTTAATGGTGGATACCGAGAGATCGACTCTAATGCACCTATTTTAGGGTATAGATTGCTACGACGGTGGAACCGACCTAGACATAGGTAGTGAATTGTACCACGACAGTGGGCAATTCTGATATCAGGCCACTACCCGGATAGAGAGATAAATCTGAGTGACTAAGTAGAAATTCATACAATGAAAACCCGTGGTGAAACCGCAATCCTAAAGATTCCCACTTGAATTGATTAAACTATATATTTAATCGATTGCTTTGTTTTGTTTTATTTTATTTTCTTTTAATTTTACAACAACCTCCAACTTTTTAATCGGTCTAGCTGATTGCGAGTAGTTAGTAGTAGTCTCCGATAATTCATGTGTCCCTGAGTTCGACTCGGGCCTCATAAAGGCCTATATTACATTGACGCGTACACTTGCGTTTCTACGCACGTAAAAAGCATGTCACATCTCCACATTCTCATGAACTCTATTATTCCTCTCCCTCCATAACTAGTATAGGATGCACATTGCCAAACAATGATTCTCCTTGCTAGTGCAATTAACCAAGTCAGTCATGGAATAGGAATAATGAGTAAGCCAGGAACTCTCATTTCAGTCCAGATCTTGCTCAAAACTGAAATCAATCCAAAATAAAGCAAGAATATAGAAAAATTAAGGGAGGGGCAAGAAAATCGTAGAGGTAGGAATGTATCTTATAGAGATGGTTCTTCCTCTACTAGTGTGAATCAATACAAAGCAGCCGATTGTGATGGTGATAATGGTTGGGGAAGAGAATCTATTTGTAATCACCTGGCACCAATGTAGCAAATGTGGCTGAACTGGCTTCCTCGGCATCGGCAAAGTAGACTCCTGGCTTCCTCGGTGCCGGCAATGTGGCACTTCACCGGCCAGTAGTCGAAAGAGATCCTCCACACTACGATCAACGTGCCGCCACCAGTCAGTCGATGCACTCGATCCTCCAAGACGCTGTTAGCTAGGGCGAGCGATGATCGACTAGGAGGCTATATCTCCTCCACGCGTTGTCAGGTGAAAGAACATCGACGAGGATTGGGGAGATCAATCGCCATAGTCACCGCGATACTAGCTATTACATACGTGGGAGTGCGAAGGAAAAGCGAGAGGAAAAGCGGGAGAAGTGAAATGAAAATTTCCGATAGATAATACATCGCACGCGTCATTTGGTTTGGCAATTTAAAATTTCCACTAATTAAACATAAGAATGCCTTTAATGTTAAGTCTTTTTTATAAACTCTATAATAGGTGGTTTAGTGGCATTTTAATTAAAAATGCATGTACATTAGATAGATAGTGGCTTTTTTTATAAATACCACTAGAATAAATGCCACTAATGGGCAATTTTGCTGTAGTGACTGATTCACATAGGATGAGGGATACGTACAAGACCCCTACATATATTAAATATCCTACATTGATTGACTTGGCTATTGAGATTCTAACCCAAGACCATAGAATTGGTGTAACTATGGATACTGACTCTTCAATGAAAAACAAGTAACCATGGAGTTCAATGAAAAACAGTCCCCTTCCTGCATTTATTTTTTTCACAAACATAGTTCATAAATACTGGACCTAGACTTTGTTGTTAGATACTTGGCATTATGGTATTGCAATCTAAAACTATAGTCATGTGTACTCTTTTTTATTTTTCTCTGAGCGACCATTATATGTTGGAAATGACAGTGATGTTGTACTTAGAATTGTTTACTTAGAATTTCTTTTAACTAAATAACGAAATCATATGATGGCCATTAAAAAATGTTAAGACTTGTTCCGCAACATGACAACATCTGTAATCTCGCATAAACATAGTTCCTTATGATAATCCATTTCACTATATTTTGTACGGATTAAACTATATTGTGGACCCGTGATTAGTTAACTGACATAAAACTTGTTTTTTGTAGGCCCATGTATATAAAGCATCCTCTGGGGCTTGTGTAGCTTTTGTTGCCAATATTAATACTCAAGACACAATAGTATCTTTCAATGGTAATTCTTACCAGTTACCTAGATGGTCAGTTAGCATCCTTCCAAACTGCAAAAATGTGGTTTTTAACATAGCTCACGTTAGTCTTCTGCTGTTTCAATTAACAAAAAATAAGATAGCACATAGCACATTGTCAACCATTAAAAGACTGCTACATACCCCATTCCAGTAATAATCACAGTTGTTATGTTTTCTATAAAGGTTAACTTTTTTTATGCATAATATATTTAGACATTTCTCTGAACCAGACAAAATGATTACATATATTGCTTTTGTTGTTCTCTCCGTTTCATATCATTTGATTGCATTGGTTCTTGCTTAGACATGTGGTTTTAGAATGACATAGTTGATAACATACACACTATGAAGCACAGATATGGGAAGACTATGAGTGCATGGATACAACAATTTTTGAAAACATAGGATACGGGTGCGGCCTGACACAATTTTATGTTTTGAATATTTGTTTTAATTTTTCTAAAAAACCAATATTTTTATTCATAAGAATGAAATTGAAAACAATCCAATGCCATTCACATAAACATAAAGAAAAGTGATCAAAGGGTTTAATAAAAGTCATTTTGAGTTTATTTGTATTTCATAGCATTTTATTAGCACTCAAATGATCAAGAATTGTAGTTCTAGTTCGAATTTTTGTTTAGGAGCCATACTCTAAACAGTCTCAATTTGTTAAACGAAATACATAAAAAGATATTACTGACAATGCACTTCAGGTTTCCACAACGAATGAGATCCTAAATAAGCCTGCGGGTGTCACATCGTGTAGAGAAGTTCACCACAGCTAAGCATCCTCCATCCATGCTAAAGATCTCCCAAGAGCCAAATATGATACTAGGAATGAATGTGTCCCATGGGAGCCCTGGGCAGTCGAACAAGCCATCAATAGCTGTTGTAAGTTTTGAATTTTGACTCCTTAGCATATATATGGATTTTTCATCCCATTATTTTTGTTGGGCTCAAATCAATATGTCACTATGTTCATTTTTCTTATCTGGGGTGTTCTATGTTGCTCTGCTTGTGTCTTAGGTGTGGTTGTTCAAGGTGTGGAGTGTGGGTGTACAAATGCATAAAAACTATAGTTCACCAGTTATTGGAGTGTGGTTCTACAAGGTGTGGTTGTACAGATGCAGAGGATTGAATGTCAAGAATTCCAAGTCATTTGAGGTTGTATACCATGATTGGTTGTATAAGGTGTGGTTGTACCAGTTATTATGATACTAGATTGCAACATGACTTGGACAATATATCTCTGAATGTCAAGAATTCCAAGTCATTTGAGGTTCTATGTAAGCATTCTATGTGATAAGTACCTATGCTTGTGATATTGTCTTATGTTTCAACTAATTTTCAAGATTGAAGTTACCTCATTGTTTTTGCTAATAAATCTGTAGGTGTCATAGTGCACAGAGAAGTTCGCCATAGCTGAGCATCCTCCATCCATGCCACAGATCTCCCAAGTGCCAACTATTATTCTAGGAATGGATGTGTCCCATGGGAGCCCTGGGTAGTCGGACAAGCCATCAACAACTGATGTAAGTTTTGAATTTTGACTCCTTAGCATATATATGGGTTTTTCATCCCATTATTTTTGTTGGGCTCAAATTTATATGTCACTGTGTTCATTTTTCTTATCTGGGGTGTTCTATGTTGCTCTGCTTGTGTCTTAGGTTGTCATCTGTCGAGAATGGCCTTTAATCTCCAAGTATAGAGTTGTTGTTAGGACTCAGTCACCCAAGGTAGAAATGATAGACTCTCTGTTTAAACCCACCGATAATAATGGGGATGATGGTCTTATCAGGTTTGTTGCCACTTTTTCCTTCTTGTGTCTTTTATCATCTATACTTTGCATTGGCATATTGGCTATCTTTATACAGGGTTGTTTTATCTTATCTATTTTGGTATATATATGCCTCATATTATTAGGTAGTCTATTTATCATAGTGTTAGTGATCTATCACCAGGTGCTTCCTATTTGTTGCATCCCTACTCACCCTTGTATAGAAAACCCTACAAGATGATAATCAATTTCCTAAATTTTCTTGTTGTAAGTAATGACCATACAACTCATGTACATGTGAAGTAGAAGGCCTTGCTTGATTTCTGTTGCAGGTTGTTCAAACAATTGCTCCTAATATTGAGGTTAGTTTGAAGCTAGAATTGGTTAATTGCTTAAGATTTATCTCATTTTATAGATCTTTTGTTGAGGTTATGGTACGGTAATTCTATATGCCTTTTTATATTCTATACATGTATATTGATACTCCAAAAGTTGTTGCAAAAACACTAATTGCATTTGGATTAACCAAGATTTGTCTTGTGACTGGTAATTTTTTTGCTAGTATGGGTTGTCTACTAAAAAGCTATGTAGATTTAGTTTTCTCATATTGTTATCAAGTATTGGAGTCCAGCTAATAAATGATTGCTAAAAAACAAATGAACTACATTTGTATTTTTCCATATTGTTCTTTCAGAATCATTGGTTCTTGTTTTAACCTAGGAGGAATCTGTCCCACAAACTTGATAGTGCATGTTTTGTAGTTGTGTCTAGGGCACCTTGGAGACCTATTTCTGTTCATTACTCATTGATCTTTAGGTATAAACTTCAAATCATATGTTTTATAAAATAAATATGACACATTGCAAGGCATTGTGGAGAATGGAGATGCCATTCATTAGACAGATCTTTACGGCAAAAGTTTGGACTCAACCAATTAAGCAAATAAAATGATACCTTAGAATGTGGCATGAATATGTAAGTTAAAGTAGCTTTAGGTAGTATACTAATGGGAACATGATAAACATAATAAAGCAAAAATCAGGTATGTATTTAATTTTTCTAATCACCTTCTAATGGGATTAAATATAGGACTTTTTATGGATTTTTTGCAAAGATGGGCTTATCAACAATTTCAAGCATTTGGCAAGAAGAAGGATTCTATGTGCGTCAACTTGCTTCATGGTAGATACCTAGGAGGTGACTCTATTTAGTAGGGTAAGCATACCCCCACTTACTCACATATGTGGAATCAACTTATGAAGTTATTATGTGAAAGACCAGTTTTAGATTTGGAAAATGGGAATAAAGTGCTCATGTGGAGAGATCATTGGCTTGAGGAACATATATTTTTCTTATGACAAGGTTGATCCTTCTCTTTGCTTAAAGTTGAGGGGAGGAATGTTGACTACTCATAGATTTGTTATTCTCAAAGTTAAGTGGAATACTAATGATACAAGGAGAATGAAACATGTCTGTTTTCTTAAATTATGTTGGTACCTCTTCTATAGAAGATTATGTTATTACTTTGTATGGGGCTGAATTCATTAACTTGAAGTCTTGAACTATGCCAAGAACCTTATTAGAGTAAAGAACCAAGAAATCAAGTGGGGTTGGTGGCTTTGGACTCATCAAATGCCTAAGAGATTTAGAATTATTTCTTAGACCAAACTGTACTGAATGCCTTACTACAATAGAGTACCTTCGTAAAATGGGCATGATGATCAACTTTTACTACTTTCTCTGTAGGGCTAACAGTGAATTCATTCAGCATCTATCCTTTGAATGTTTGTTAGCCTCTGAGATCTGGAAGGAAGTTGTTAGCATAGGAGTTCTGCCTTGTCAACCAAGAACCATTAGTAATATGATTACTCTGAATTCCAAAAAGACACAACCTTCTTAAATAATAGAAATTAGCATGCCAACTATCCTCCTCTTAAGCAATCTTACAGATCTAAGGAACCAGTCACCCCTGAATATGAAGATCACAAATTCTTAACTCTATTATAGGCTCACATTCAAGTTTGTATCCCATATGAATATAAATTTTTGATACTATTAGTCTTGTTAGCGATGAACACATTTCTCGCACAATTGACACATGCCTCTCACATATTAGTCTTGTAACTGAAACTTTGTTTGTATGCACAACACATAATCATGTTACACGATCAATTTCAGTATTGACGGACAATGGTAAACAACTCTATATAGACACCAGCACAAAGGGCAACCTGAAATTTAACAGTTGGGATGATATTCTCGATGGAAATAGGACACTTAGAGGCAATACATGTCAATATATTGCTTGGAAAGATGACTCATGTTCTGGATATGGCACATTCCTTGTGTGGGTCTTACACTCTGGTTACTACAAAGTATTATCATACTAAACCAATCCCAGGAAGGTATGCAACCCATGTGGTTTGTTTAAGGTTCTTATAGCCTTCTCTTCAGAATCTCATAGAGCATCTTATCTTGGTTTAAACTACTAATCTATTTGAATATGGTGGACTTATTTATTGTCTCTTCATCTTGTTCCCATGCTTGTGAGCTATCTTTTTGTAGATTTGATTGTCCATATATGGTTTATGAATATTTGATTTGTAGTATAAGGTTCCTTAGCGTTCCGGCTGTCAATGAACAATTTTATACATATTTTTTCTGGGTAGCATTTGTCTTCTTGAATTTGAAAAAGAGTTTTGTTTAAATACAAGCTTATTAATTCGTTACCAATAATTTTGATATGATATTGGCATTAGTTCCTTCATGAAATCTGTTAGGTGTGAAAACTATTGGGACTATCAAAGTTTGTCAGTATATATTTTATATGATTCTAAAATTGTTCTCTCAGTATTAAAGAGTTGCTTCTTTGGTTATGAATTATGTTGTTTGTAGGGAACCAAGTGAACACCCTTCCTTATACCTTGATTGTGTCAAGACTGTTGTGCATTTTAATGCACCACACAGCAGACATAG
Organism: Alisma plantago-aquatica; assembly: GCA_963693085.1. Taxonomy (NCBI): domain Eukaryota; kingdom Viridiplantae; phylum Streptophyta; class Magnoliopsida; order Alismatales; family Alismataceae; genus Alisma; species Alisma plantago-aquatica. The sequence goes on along the minus strand of OY856409.1, from coordinate 1,413,966,443 downwards.
AATGATTGATGCAAAGATTTGGAACCTACAATGATGGAGATCAAGAGCTAGGAAGACCAAAATGGAGATCTGGAGCTCAACCGCACTACAGTGATAGTGATTTGAATATGGAGCCAACAACTGGAAGGTACAATGCCTTCTTACTTGTTTTCTTTCTTCTCTATTTTACCATGATCATATTTCCCTCTTATTCTTAATCAATAAGGGACAATCATTGGTACTTTGGATTTTGTTTTGCCTTAATTATTCAACTTGATAATGTTTTTTTATAATGGAAAAAGGATCAGCTTATTATTCACAAAGATCTCCAGCGTCTATCCATTTCACGCTATAATTCACACACTTTTCATGGCTGAGATGCTACCTTATGCATTGCTAGATACATGAAAGTGGTAACTATAAGAACATAACCAATCAAAACCCTTGCAGTAGGTGGAAGTAAATGATAAAAATGAAAGTTGAATTCAACTTGTGTTTTGCTGGCATGATACAAATAAAAGATAAGTCACTTTTTAACTGTTTCCAGATTTGATGCCAATGATGTGCATGAAATATTTTCTTAGGCTACTTCCAAGCCTTTCAATTGCCACACCCACCCTGCTTCCTACATCACTTTCACCAGAATCAGACACCAACAGAACTACACTCTGCTCAGCTACCGTCTCTACAAGTTTCAGATGGGTCCAACTGAGTGGAAAGAAAAATGCAGCTCCAAGTGCAGAACCAAGGAGCATATTCCGCACTCACAATCTCAAAGAACCAGGCACTATGAGACCAGATACAGTAGCAGTTGCTGAGCCAGCTCCAGCAATGTTGAAGACATCATGTAAGCCACATTGTTCAGTAAGAAGATTTTGCAAACCATAAAATGCAGCAGTAAACATTGGTGTTGTATTCAATACAAGGGGCAAGGGTAAAATGTCCTCCCCATGTAATTCAATATAAGGGGCAGGGTAAAATGTTGTATAAAAATATATCATTGGTGTTGTATTCAATATTAGGGGCAAGGTGAAATGTCCTCCCCATGTAATTCTCAATTGTTTATAAATAAAAAATATTCATACTTTCAAACAAGTGAGTTCATCTACAATTGACATTCGTTTAGAAATCATGATAATAAATTGAAAACCGAATGACTAAAAGCCATGAAAATGTAGTAATACAAAACTAGTAGTCATTAGTGGCTTTTTTTATACGCCATTAAACTCAATAAGAACATTTTCATACACCAACATAATACAAAATAGTGGCATTTGTATAAAAGCCAATTGATGGATAGTGGCTTTTTTATAAATGCCAAATGATGTTTTAGTGGCCTTTATTTGGCATTTATTGGATGCCACTAAAGACAAACGTTTAGTGGCATTTACAACTTACGCCACTATCTTTCTAGTGGCATTGGTACTAGAGGCATTTTTTTAAGTGTCAACAAATGCCACTAAACATGTTTAGTGGCATTTTATTTTTTTCAGTGGCATTTCTAAAAGGCCACTAATGTGAATGTTTGTTGTAGTGCCCCCCAACCATGCATAAGACAAATTGGAAAGTGGAATTGAACATATTATATCTTTAAAGAAGCATGTAAACTGAAAATAAAATTTAAACATTTAACATTGAAGAAGGGATACAATTTCTTTTAAATCATTTCTTTTATCTTAACTTATATAAGAATCCTCAATTTTTGCACTGAAGTGCCTCTTGGGTTGCATTGAAGTGCCTCTTCTCTTATGCACCAAAGAGCCTCTTAGTTTTACTCCAAGGAGCCTCTTGATGAGGATCTTATATAAGTTATCTTTGATATTATCCATCTCTTGAAAACTCTTGCTTTTCTCTTAAATATTACTTGACTTTTCTCTTAATGTTCATGAGGATGGTACAATAATATTAACAATTAACATGACATTAACTTTATTATAAATTCACTGACTTTTAACCATTGAAACATTAAATAATACATTCATAGCTTTCGTTGTGCATACATACTTAAAAACAAACAATACTTTTGATCAAAGGCATAAACCACTTACCTTTCTTGAAGAAAACCTAATTGCTATTCTTTTGTTGAAGAAATCATAATCACTTCTTTAGGGTGGATGAACCCTAAACACCATTTTCGTTCAATTACAATAAATTAATAATTATTGTTAACTTGATTTCTAGGGTTTACAAGTATCCATCATCTTATACCCATGTATTATCCATTCTTTTTATAAGTAGGGTCACATTCAGGCATGGAAAATATTTTATTTGTATTATACATCTTTTTCTGATAAATTTGCAATATAACTCGAGTTACCGATTATTTTCTACAATATTTAAGATAAGTACCTTTTGGGCCAATAGGAAGTGGCCATGTCAGCAAATATAACCCCTTTTTATTTCCTTAATCAGAATCATGGATCCCCACTAGGACCTGCCTAAGTGGATGCCCTGATCTAGTCAATCCCCTCTCCTCTTTCACGTGATTCCCTTGCTTGTCCATTCCGTGGCGTGATTCGCACGGACGCAGTCGAAACTCCAAGCCCTGATGAGGTACCTAAAGCATTCGGTCAATCATGGATTGGCATCCCATAAGGTGCATTCGCCGCCTCTCCTTTATCTCACCCATAATGTGCTTTTGTTCCTTGCATCTTCTAAAAAATAGAGTGTCAGGGGTCCCGCTCTCAATAGATACTCTACCCCCATGGCGGCTTATTAGGGTGCATGAAAGAATCTTGATGTCCACTGATGAGAAGACCTTGTAAGGTCTGAGAAGACCTTGTAAGGTTAGAGAATATCTGCACAAACATCCAGTTCCAGTAAGCCCCTTCGCCATCCTGGGGAGGTCATCTTCTCTGAGTTGACAAAGGAAACCCTATTGACGAGAGGCGCAAAATTGGCCTTGAAACTTCTTCTATGCACATGTGTTTGTGCGTCTTGGGAAAGTTCTCCCCTCTAGATCAGGGTCTAACAGGGCCTTATTTAGGTACCTAGTATAGGGTTAGGGCGGCAGACACATTGATCAATGGCTTTAACAGTTCATGGTTACAAGAGGGATCAAAACCATGGTGCATCAAGTGCTAGGATGGTCTTATCGGGTTCTTCATATGGTAATTAGTATGGGTTCATAGGTGACTGGTGGTTGCATCCATGGTTTTCTTAGTAGCGTGGGGGGTGGGGGGGCTGGGGGTTACTAGCTTTTATAGGCATGAAAGGTTGAGTCCAAAAGTAAGTATGAAGATTTAAAAATGATAGACCGAAGATTTCAAAAAGACACAGACTGTTTCAATTGGAAAGTGTGGCTCGTTAAAATAATACATCTTGGAATCAATCCAAAAATTTCATGGAGTCTCATAATGAGAAGGTCTATTTTTATAAGTTTTTTTTTGTCTACAAGAAAAATGTGAAGGTGGGGGTCTAGATACTCCTTTTTATTATTATTTAAAATTTCTATTATGTGCAACAAAAAACTCAAACACCATGTCTCCTTTTTTAAATTTGATTTTATACAAGTAAATCCCATCCAACACAACATCCTATATTATCTTAATTTGTTTATATAATTTATTTTTTTATCAATATTTCTAGCCGCATCATAGACTAAATAGGCCCCAAAGATTTATATATATGTTCTTATTATATTCCAATGTCATTACACATTTAAATTACTTGGTACCTCTAGGACTCAACAAACACTCATATGGTATAGAGCTATTGTAGTGTATGCAATATGTCTCATTCTTAACCTATTAGGATTTATATTAATTTCATTATCATTCACTTAACTAGGTTATGAAGATTGCGGTGTGAAAATTCTACCCACCTCACTAAAGTTTCATCCTCAAAATTTTCATATACTACCCACCTTAGGATTTTACTTAATCTTATATTGTGGTACACCTACATGACATAAACTCTTCAATATAACTCAAATTAGGGCTCAAACAAATCATGCCTTATTCATTAACTCCACTTAATCCTTAATGTCTTTGGCTTCAATTCTTTACATGGGTGTCTAGTATCCAATTGCATTAGATTTAAGTAACTTTTCAATTTAGGTCTTCTATATCAACTCTTTTAGTAGCACTGGCTAGACACAAACCTAAAGGTATGAGAACTCATTATACTAATATCAAGATATTAGTCGCATACATGTCCCACACCATAAATACTATAAAAAAGAAGAACAAATGCATAATAAGTCTTTTTTCTCTTGACATTTTCTCTAAAATTATCAATTGGTTGGCCATCACTATGAGGATAAGAGAAGACATGTCACTAGATATGATAGAGTTAACACAAATGATCCAAATTAGATAATCACCTATCATTAACAGATACATAGATACCTCTCTAAACTTGTATTTCTATAAGGATATCCCACCTCTTAAGTAAAAGGGATATACATTCTAACTGATAGGCTTCCTATCCTCTATACATATGTTTCTATCATCAAGTGAGGGATGTAAAAACTACCTAGTAAATCATGAGAAAAGCCTAGTGGCCAACTATATTTTTATCTATGATACCACATTATAGCTACCCACTTTTTCAAACATCTTAATTACTAATAGAAAGCATAATTCTCAAGGGGGTGTTACAAACATGATAATTATTGCATAAACATATAATGTTTTGAACTAACATGAGATAAAAATTTAATTTCTCACATCTAAAGTTCATAATATGATTCATATATAAAAAAATAAACATGTTCACCCTTAAACACCTTTCACTTTCTCATAAACATGAAAAGAAATCTAAACTAGGGATAGAGGCATCCGACTAGTTCTTTTCTTCTAAAGATCCTTGAGCTACTCCTCACTCGGTAGATGGATTTATCCTCTATGATTGCTCCTTACCAATAGGCATCATGCCCCCAGCCATGCATCAGACAAATTGGTAAGTGGAATTGAACAAATATATCTTTAAAGAAGAATGTAAACTGAAAATAAACTTTAAACATTACACATTGAAAAAGGGACACAAATTCTTTTAAATCATTTCTTTTATTTTCACTTATATAAGAATCATATATTTTTGTAACGAAGTGTCTCTTCCCTTATGCACCGAAGTGCCTCTTAGGTTGCACTAAAGTATCTCCTCTCTTATGCATCAAAGATCGTCTTAGTTTTTCTCCAAGGAGCCTCTTGATGAGGATCCTATATAAGTTATCTTTTAAAATTATATTTCTCTTGAAAGCTCTTGGTTTTCTCTTAAATCTTACTCGAATTTACTCTTAATGTAAATGAAGATGATACAATAATATTAACAATTAACATAAAATTTAGTTTATTATAAATTCATTAAATTTTAACAATTGAAACATTAAGTAATACATTCATAGCATTCATTGTACAAACATACCTAAAAACAAACAATACTTATGTTTAAAGTGCATGGACCACTTATCTTTCTTGAAGAAAACCTAATTTATCTTCTAAGTTGAAGAAACCCTAATCACTTCTTTAGGGTCGATGAACCCTAAACACCCTTTTCATTCAATTTAAATTCAGTAGTAATTATTGTCAACTTGATTTCTAGGGTGTACATGTATCCATCATCTTATACCCATGTATTATTCATACTTTTAGAATTAGGATCATATTTAGGCATGGAAAGTATTTTATTTGCATTCGACATCTTTTTGTGATAAATTTGATATAAATATGTGATATACTTCATGTTACTGATTATTTTTTAGAATTTACAAGATATATAAATACCTTTTGGGCCAATAGGACATGGTCACATCAGCATGTATAACCGCTTTTTATTTTAATTCTTCCTCAGACTCAAGGATCCCCACCAAGACCCACCTTACCGGATGCATGGATCCTATTGCTCCCCTCTCCTCTCTTACATGATCCTCTTGCTTGTCCCTTCTGTGCATGATTTGCACGGAGGTGGTCGGAACTCCAAGGCCAAATGAGATACCTAAATTAGCCAGCGAGGTTCCTGAAGCATCCGGCCGATCATGGCTTGGCATCACAGAAGGAAAAACTACCATCTCTTCCCTCATCTCACCCGTCGTGCGCCCTTATCCCTTACATCTTCTAGAAAATAGAGCGTTGGGGTCCTACTCACGGCGACAACTCTATTCCAATGGCAGCTTGTTAGGGTACATGAAAGGAGCTTGATGTCTTCCGATAAGAAGGCCTTGTAAGGTCAAAGAATATCTGCATAAAAATTCACTTCCAGTAACTCCCTTCTCCATCCTGGGGAGGTCATCTTCTCTGAGTTGACAAACAAACACTACTACCTGGAAAAGCTGGCCTTAAAACTTCTTCAATGAAAATGTTATTGTGCGGCTTGGGGAAGTTCTCCCCTCTGGATTGGGGTCAAACAAGGCCTTATTTAGGCACCCAGTATAGGATCAGGGCAGAGGACACATCAATCAACGGCTTGAATAGTTCATGGTTATAGGAGGGGGTCAAAACCATGGTGTAACAAGTGCTAAGATGAACTTATTGAGTTCTTCAAATGGTGGGTAGTATGGGTTGATAGGTGACTGGCAATTGCATCTATGGTTTTCTTATGAGCGGTGGGTACCAGATTTTATAGGCATGAAAGGTTTAGTCCAGGAGTAAGCATGCAGATTGAAGAATAGTAGAACAAATATTTTGAAAAGACATATATCATTTCAATTGGAAAGTGTGTCTCATTAAAATAATACATCTTGGAATGAATCCAAAATGTCATGGAGTCTCATACTGAGAAGGTTTTATTTTATAAGTGTTTTAGTCCACAAGAAAAACACATGAAGATGGGGGTCTAGATACTCCTTTATATTATTATCTAAACTTTCTATTCCGTGCAACGAAAAATTCAAACACCATGTCTCCTTCTTAAATTTGATATTATATGAGTTGATCTCATCCAACACAACTTCCTCTCTTATCTTAATTTGTTTATTTAATATATTTCTTATCAATTATTTATAGTCTCATTCTAAACTAAATATGCTCCAAATATTTATATATAGGTTCTTATTATCTTCAAATATCACTATACAATTAAACTACATGGTACCTCTAGGACTCGATAAATGCTCATATGGCACAGAGCTATTATAGTGTATGCAATATGTCTCATTGTTCTATTGGGATGTTCATTAGTTTCATTATGATTCACTTAACTAGGTTATGAAGATTGGGGTGTGACATAGTCGGTATCCAAGCCATCACCAGATCTACCACCCCCACCACTACAAATCAGGACATCGGTTTCTCAGGACATGTAAACTCCTATCGCCTACTGATTGTTTCATGTACCACCACATCACCAACACTAGCACTAAAACTACTGCATATTGTTTCCCTCCAAGTAAAACCCAGTGACCACAGACTATGTCACCACTTCTTCAGCCACTTGAGACCGTCGGTGAGCCTCCGCCTCACCATGGATCCCCACGACTGTTGCTTGTTCATTCACATCTGTCAGAACGTTTTTGTGGCACAAGTCTCTACGTGACCCTCCCTTCTTTACAACCAAAGAATCCCTAATTCATATCTTCTCATTTCAAGTTTGAAACTGATGAAACCATGGAGATTACTCGAGCCCTACTCCAGAAACTTCAGACAATCACCAACTGGGATAACTCCATGTTGGTTATAGGAAGTCATGTGGCATGGGAACAACCATCCAACATGAAGGAAATCATGATTGAGAGATGGATCCACCAAATGACCAAGTCAGACCTAGTAAGTCATTATCCCAATCCTTTTGTTGTACATTTATCATCTATCAAAAGATGTTCCATAATATCATCATAACATTTATACATACAAAACATAGTAGTATCAATTAGAAATTTGTCATTCTATTACACTTACATACATCACATTTATATCTATTATTAATGATGTATTAAGAGAAATCAAGACAAGGATATATACGAAATGTCTAAAGTTGTGTAACTTCATTTACTAAATGTCCCAAGTCCAGATATGACATCTAAATAGGTGTATTATAACTAAGTGTTAGTCCTACTAATAACTATATCAATTATTATATAAATTTACCCAAGTGTGTCATAATAGTGGATATATTTGTGCATGTACACAAATAAATAGCAAGTTTTGAAAAAAAAAAGGAGAATGTCTTAAATGCTAATGTTACTTTTTGAAAACCATAGATATGTATAATTCTATATATAAGATATATTTTAGGGAAAAAGAATATATATTGAGTTTTGGAGAAAAACAGATAAATATGGATGTTTGAATTATAATAGAAGCTAATTCCTCTCAATCATCTAAATAAGTAATAAATGTATTGATATACATATTTGAAAATGTAGGATGATAGTGAAACTAGTATGTATCGAGAAATTTTGAATATAAACCCTAAGTTTCCCTAGTGAGTGTATATTGGTAAATACACATCTTTGATCCTAGTAACTAAATACAATTATTCAATATATAAGAGAGAATGATATTTTAGTTTTAATCTAGAAAATTTTTTAATAAAATAATTGATCATGTGATATTCATTATATATATAACCTATCTAGAAACTCTAGAGATAAGAACAATGGAAAATATGAATAGCACTCCTATGTGAGAACCCCTAGTCACCTATAACACTAATAAAATGAAATTTGAACAAAACATGATTCCAAGTAATATTGTGACAAATATTTCTTTATATTTGTAGATCTCTCTTGATTGTCCCTTGGTGTCAATATTTGGAACTTTTTGCATTTGGGATGTGTTTGATTCAATGTACAAAATTGCTATTTAAATTTGGAAAGTTATTTCCCTCATTGATTGCATGCATGACTAGATAAATAGGTTGGTAAAACTTGATTTTTTACATTAGCCTACCTCTTTGAAAGGTCGCCCACACTTACTCGTGGAAAAAAGTAGCACAATGTTTAAATGTTTAAAAAGGGTAGGTTAGTGCCCCTAGTTTAGTGGAAATACGCTTCCATGCCTCTGCATAGAGTCAACGAACATAAGGTCCCTCGGTATACCAGGAATTTTAGTTGTTGTGTTTTCATTCTCAATAGGAGAGAACACATGGCTTCCCCAACAACAAGACATTGACATGCGCTGTCAATGGAAATTGAATTACTAGTTTCAAAATTTGGATATTGATTCTTGTTTAATTTGAAAGCCCATTACTTCCTTTTTGATACTAACCTATATTTCTTATTTGTTTGAATTTTTCATAAAAATCCTTTTTAGATATGTTCATATTATTTTACTTTCCATACATCAATTTTGTACCATCTTTGTTGACCCATGTTCCCCTTATTGGGACCCATATGTGGTTTGTATTCCCTCTAGGAACTCATGGTAGGTGATCAAAGAAGACATAGAAGAGATCTACAAGTGTAGTCCCATGTTGAAGAGTAGATAGGAGTCAATGTAAATTTTATACTCTTATATAAAGGTTCTGTAATTGATGTACAACATGATTTTTGTTTATGTTTTTTGATGAAATTTGTAAATATTTGATTGTAAGAATCGGGTCTTTACAACATAGTATCAGAGCCTAAAAATAGTCAACACTCATACATGTCTCATGGAAATTAGGGTTAAATAGTAGTACACCTAGAACATAGGCAAATAGTTACAGTAAACCCTAGTTTCATTGACTCAATTATTGGGTTTTACCTAGACTATGAATGACATACAATAAGAGACTAGAATGTGTGGTATATACCTTCATTTAGAACTTTATGAAACATACTTAGATCATCTACTAGGTTTTGAACACCATGGGCATATAATTATATGGAGATATCACTAAACTAGAAGTGTCTAATACACATGTATGTAGATTTAGAATATGGCCCTTAGAACACCTAATCACCACTATAAGTACACAAATAGGAAGAGTTATAAGTCAAATGGGAGGGGTACCATTGCATTTTCTCTTTATTTAGGTACAACCACAAGTAATTGAACAAACAAGGGAAAAAGAGAATAAATAAATATCATAAACCCTATAATGAATAATCCATTACCATGTAAGTGGAATGAGCTAAGGTGTCTAAGGACGGATGCTTAATGAAGGTTCTGGCATAATTACTCCCAGACCACTAAGGTGGTGATGGGTTTTCCTCACTTTACATACCGACATGGACAGAGTGAAGTCTACTACTTGGGAAAACCTTAATCTTGAATTTAGTTAATAACTCTACTAAAAAATTGTGTGTGTATGTTTCATCACCTTCAATAAGGAGGAAGTAAATGACGATCTGTTAGGACTTAAAGGAAAACCCTACTAATGCAAAACTTTTTCAAAAAAAAGTTGCCTCATGATAAATTGTAAATAAAATACCTTCAAAATATGATGATGGAGAGTTAAATAAGAGGTTCTCCTTTTATATAAGTAATTATTATATTTGCAAAGAAAAGAGGGGGAGTTACGATCCAACATTGTATCTACATAGATGCAAAAAATATTCAAAAATTACCTCCCATAATAAGATGATTAGATGAAAAAATGTGATGAAAATCTCTAGATTTCTTAAACTTTGTTTTTTTTTAAAGAACATTAGATTATTCATTGTTTGACTTATCACTTTATTTATGTAAAACACTACCCACTAAAATTGGAGAAATGAAAATGAACTATACCTAAATTTTGACCCAATAAAATGTCAAATAAAGATTAGTGACAACAAAATAGAGTAAAATTTGATAAATATTTAATCTTGGTTATAATAACTATAGTGATGTAACACAAAATTTAGATTCATTCTTAACCTCACAATGTGTACATGACCCTAGAGGAACTAGATGGACCATGTATGATTAAGTGCTTAGACGATTCTTTATATTTCATGGGAATACAAAATCCCAAAAATGTGTTAAGAAAATCAGAATATAGACATGAATAGTCTGTGACTTAGTTCTCCCATTGATTTTTCCCAATTTTAGTTTTACATCTATATGTTTCTCTTTCAAAAAGCCATTCTCTTTATTATACTAAATGTACAAAGAAAAATGACTTCTAGAGTTTTATCGATGATTTCTTGAGATATATCAAAATCAAGGAAGTATGAAAAGGCCTTATAGGAAAGTCACATTAAAAACACCTAAAGAATCTGGTGTAAAAAAATAAAGAGAAAGTCAAGAATACTATAGTGTGGTTGACATACCAATTTCTATTTCTAATTGAATCCTTCTAAGGGGTGGAGTAGTATCTAGCTAAGTTGATTTCGGGTAAGAAATCCTCTTTAAGGGGTGGAGAGTTGTAACATACTGATATTTGGGTATTATATATATTTTGAGCTATAATTCTTGATTTTTCTCTAACTTGATCTTGTTTAAAAATCAATTCTTCGTTAGAAATCACAAATAGTTATTTTGATCCATCATCATATTACTTGATATAGTTACCCTTCAATTGTGTTTATTTTCTATATGAATTGACTCCTCTCTCAAGAGAAATATCTTCTAGTAGATATTTCCATTTTACTTATTGAGTCATTTCAGCATCATCTAGTGAAATTCATAGTATTTATGCCTAGAGTACCTTGATTTGACCTTGTATTAATCTAGCACTCTCAATGTCACAAAAATTGACTTTGGAATCAATGAAGGATACTAATCATATTACTAAGAATAAACAATTTAATTAATTATGAAGTTATCCATCTTGTGACCACAAATATAGGGTTTAGAATTTTTTAATATTTACTTCAGTACCAATTGGAACCATGGTTAAATTTATAGGATAAAATATTTGGCGACATAAAAGATATAAAATCTTAAATATATTGACAATTGTGCACAAGAAAAGGGAAAATTTCACCACCATTAATATGTGTTGCCTTCCTTAAGAAAATAATTTAGGAGAGACCCAACTCCCCTGTAGTGTCTTCTCTACGTACCCGGTGTTTGTAGTCAAGCGCAACCCTTGGGGCCCTTTCTTCTCTGCTTCGTGACCCCACTACATGTCACCTACCTCATCCACAAGTCTCCTCACTAGAACTATTGTAATCACATTGCTTTAAACCCTAAGAACCATCCACCATCATGACCCCTCTCCTTCCCTCCAAGATAAGGTAATGTCGACGGCAGCTACAATGGATGAATGTCTTTATCTTGTCTCTCATCCCTTCTTGACATAAAACTAATGGAGGTCAGAATCATGTAGTTACCTTCCTTGAGCTCCCCTCAACACCTCAGTAACTCCTAACAACTTGTTATCTATAAACTCCATAGGATTTCACAAGAAAGAGCAACAAACATATAGGATATGTAATCACGACAGACCTGCACCTGTTGGTGCCCTCTCACCAAAGTACCATCCCTCCACCACTTCTTGCCACCATCATTTAAAATCCACTAGAAACCATTCATGGATATGCACTACTGTCATGTGCAGTTCCTCAAAACATGAACCTATAGTCAGTATTCAAGCATTCACCAATTTTTTTCTGCCACCACTACAGATCAGGGTGTCCATCACCTCTATATATAGTGAATACTTGTGAATTTTAAACTCTTGCCCCCTATTGATTATCCCCTCCGCCACCATGTCACAAACCCTTGAACTGACACCACAACATCATGTTTCCCTCCAAGTAAAACATGATGATCGCCGATCTCCAGACCAGATGATGCTACCACTACTTCATCCACTTGAGACTGTCGGCAAGTCTCAAGCCTTACCACAGATCCCTATGACTGTTGATTGTCCATTCATGTCTGTCTAAACTATTCTGTGGTGAAGTCTCTTCGTGACCCTTCCCTTCTTTTCAACCAAAGAATCCCAAATTCAGACCTGCTATTGCAAGGTTGAAACTAATGAAACCATGAAGATTACTTGAGTCCTACTCCAGAATCTTCAAACAACCACCACTCAGGATAACTCCATGTTGCTTCTAGGAAATCATGTGGCATGGGACCAACCATCCAACATGAAGGAAATCATGGTTGGAATATTGCTTCACCAAATGACGAAGTCAAACCTAGTAAGCAAGTAAATCCCAGCCCTTTTGATGTACATTATCATCCATAACAAGATATTCTAGAATATAATCATAACATTTATAGATACAAAACTTAGTGGTATCAGTTAGAGACTGACCATGTTATTACACTTACATGGATCATATTTATATCTATTATTAACAATGTATCAAGACAAATCAAGACAGGGATATATATGCCATCTATAAGGTTATGTAATTTCATCTGCTAAATGCCCCAAGTGTGGGTATGGCACTTAAATAGGTGTATTAGAATTGAGTATTAGGCCTACTTAAAAATATATAAATTATTATTTTGATTTACTCAAGTGTGTCATAATAGTGTATATATCAGTGTATGTATGCAAATAAATAATAAGTTCTGGAAAAAAGGAGAATGTCCTAGATGCTATTATTACTCATTAAAAACCCTACATGTGTATAATTACGTGTATAGGATATATTTTAGGGAAATAGAATATTTATGAAGTTTTTAGAAAAATAAATAAATAAGGATGTATGAACTATAAGAGAAGCTACTTCCTATCCATCATCTAAACAAGTAATAAATATATTGATATACATATGGAAAATCTACGATGAGGGTGAAACTAGTATTTATTAAGAAATTTTGGGTATAAACCCTAAGTATCCCTAGTGAGAATATATTGGTATATACACATATTTGATCCTATTTAGTGAATAAAATTATATAATATATAAGAGAGAATAATATTTTAGGTTTTACTCTACAGAATATATGATAAAACAATTGACAATGTAATATTGATTATATATATTACCTAGCTAGAAACCCTAGAATTAAGAACAATGGAAAATATGAATAGCACTCCTAGGTGGAAAACCCTAGTCATTTATAACACCAATAAAACTAAATTTAAACAAGACATGTTTCCAAGCCATATTATGACAAACATTCCTTTGAATTTGTATATCACTCTTGATTGTCCCATGCTGTCAATACTTGGATTTTTTTTCATTTTGGATATGTTCATTTCAAGGTACAAAATTTCTATTTTTATTCCCTCATTGATTGCATGCATGACTAGATAGGTTGGTTGGTCAAAATTGATTTTGTACCTTAACCTACCTCTTTGAAAGGCCACCAACACTTATTCCTAGAAAATAGTCGCACAATGTTTAAATGTTGAAAAAGGTCAGGTCAGTGCCCTTAGTTTAGTGGAATTACTCTCCCATGCCTCTACACAGAGTTAAAAGGACACAGGGTCCCTCAGTATACGTGGAATTTAAGTTGATAAGTTGTCATTCTCCGTAGGAGAGAACATATGGCTTACCCAACAACTAGACATTGACATGTGCTATCTGTGATAATTGAATTATTAGTTTCAAAAATTGGATATTGAATCTTATCAAATTTTAAAACCCTTTCCTACCTCTTGATACTTACCTATATTGCTTATCAATTTGCATTTTTTCAATAAAAATCCTTTTTAGATAAATTTATATGGTTTTACTTTCCAAATTGTGTTTTGTACCAGCTTTGCTGACCCATATTTTCCTTATTGGGGCCCATGTGTGGTTTTTGTTCCCTTGGTGAACTCATGGGTAGGTTATGAGAGAAGAGATAGAAGAGATGTGCAAGAGTTGTCCCCTGTTAAAGAGTAGATTTTTGTTATCTTGTGTAAAGCTTTCGTGACTCTGATGTAAAGCATGATTGTATAAGATTTGTTTATATTTACTGATGAAATTTGTAAATCTTTGATTGTAAGAATTAGATCTTTACAAAAGTCCTATGATGCTTTTGAGACTCAGGTGTCACATGGGGACCTTTTAAATTAATAAAGAATGCTCTAGGGGCTTTAACTTGTCTATGGAGTGATTATTGGAATGATGGTGAAGTTGAATAGATGTGCTCACAAGAAAGGCATAAGGAACGTCATCATCAAAGTAATAAAGCCCACCGTCTCTACAACCTTATCCAGTCGTCTTGAAAGTTTGATAATCATGCATCACAAAACTATGGCTATCAAAAGTGAGATTTCAAGTAAAGGCATCAACTGACTTAGAACCGATCATGAAATAAAAGGGAAAATGAGGAATGTAGTGAACATATTTGAGTTTGAGAATAGGTAAGTTATTAAAACTCCCACATTGTTGAACAATTTTAATGGACCCATCTTCTAGAGTGACATTGTTACAACCCCAATTTTCAGGTTCTTTTGGTTGGAAATGCAATTTCTCCTATTAAAGACATATGAACAAATAATTGTCTGATTTGATGGGAAGGTATGGATTTCATTTATAATAGCCTTGCTTGGTTTTTTTGTGGCCCTTATTGGCTATTGGTCCCAATAACAAGAAAAAGATAAAGAAATTCAATTAATAAATGAATAATTTAGGAAAGGAGAAAGGAAAGAGGTGCAAGCCTCTAGAAGGCTAAGAAGTATCCTCCAAAGGTGGATTTTGTATATTTGGGATTTCTTGGGTTTCGAGGAGTCCAAGGTTGCAAAGATAATAGGAGAAGAAAGAGAAAATACCAATTAAATAAGCTTTATTAAAGGATAACTTGCACATGAAGATAATGTCTTTTTTCCTTTTGAGTTGGGACTCAAATTTGGTATGCGAGTAGATAAAGCCAGGAGGAAGTTCTCCCTAGATTTTGGTTGAAAAAGGATGTACGGATTGAGAGATATGTTTTTTGCAAGTTATCTTAAAGTGGAAAGATAATTTGATTAAGAAATATATGTCACATATTTAATTCAGCAAGGAAACCTTAGGCCCACCCCAGGCATGTGTCACGTCCAACGGTGGCTGTTGGATGATGATCGGACGATCCTGAGATTGTTTTCCATCTCATTTTGGAATAGATGAAACTGAGCACAGTAGGAAGAGATCTTCCCGATCAGATCTCTTATGATCTAAGGCACAGCTGGATCAGGGATCTTTCCCAACATATTCAGGGGTTCAGTATGAGTTGATCTACCCCTAATTCATCAGAGTTTCGTCACCCCTAGAATTCTTGCCCAATTATGGACTCTATGGCTTCTTGGCAGCCAGGGGGGATCCTATATATAAGGGGGCCTTGGACCCCCAACGAAATGAGAAAACTGCCCTTTACCTTCGTCCAACTGCTGCGAGAAGACTCGCATTTGCAATTTCAACTGGAGGTGCGTTCCTTACACCTACCATCGTAGGGAATTTGCTGAAGGGGCAGGAAACTGGTGGTCGTTTCCAAACGCCCTTGGGGCAATCGAGGCCGTAGTTACCTTCGAAGGAGCCTGGCGGTGATCAGGGTGGTTTTTCCAAGTGGAGGGGAGGCCTGGAGCGCAGAGTCAACCAGTGAGCTGACCACCCCAGAAGCCTAGTTCACGGAACACGGGTGAATGGGGGAGGAAGGCAAGTTGTGCAAAAGTACCAGCTTTCCCCCAGTGGTTGTGAAAGATAGCAGGGGCAGAATGGACCTTTGGTCCCCTTAATCGACTCAGCCTCGCTCGAGCAGGGTGGTGTGATGGCCGCACGCCATTGGCTACGGAGTTACCTATGTGGAAAAGGGAAAAAGAAGCAAAGTGCTAACGTGGTGCCCTATTATTGGCCCTAAAGGTAATTTCTTTGCAAAATCCTAATTAATTATTGGTAGCTCCGATGGAAACATGTAATATATGAATTTTGATCAGAAAAATGTGAGGAATCCAAAAAAATAATAGTGAAGCCTGAGTACGTTTCTAATTCCAAAATGCTTTAAGTTGATCATGTTCTGCATTAAACCTTGATTAAAACCCTAATTATGTTTGGAAATCAGATTTAAGGTCTTAAATAGGTTATTTTGAGTTATAGTAACCTGTTGAGAGAAAAGTAAGAGTTGAATCTGATTTAGATAATAATTTACTTGCTATAGGGTTTTTACACATGAATCTATGATAATGCATATAGAAACCCTAATCAAGAGTAAAAAGGGTGATTAACATGACTAATTTGAAATTCTTTGGAATAATGTTGTTGTGAGTCAAACCTAAGCCTGTTAGGAAGGAATTAACAAGCTAGTTAGGGTTTGAGATTAGATTTTTTGTTTTAGGGTTTATGGTGTCAATAATGAAGATGAACCCTAATGAAAGGAAGTAGGAAACCCTAGGAAGTGAGTTCAAATGATTAGAATTTGAGAAAGTGAATGGTAATTAGATTACATGTACTTTTTAGGGTTCTTGCTTGCATGTGTGGATTGAAATGCTTGCCTGGATACTTTTTTGCTTGGATTACTATTAGCTTGTTGAATCGACTGAACATGTATGTGGTTACTTTATGAATAATCGCCTTTAGTATCACGACGTTTCCCGAATGTTTCTCGATTGATTGTAACATAAACTTTTCGATGTTCAATTATGCAATCCTATAAATTCCCTATGTGTATCACAATTAAATATGAATGTGTTTCTCGAACCTACATGCCACCCTGATGTATGTTGCAAGACCAATCCCCAGAGGGAAGGTCTGATTTGGTCAAGCCCCAGAGGGAAGACCATTGGGCACCTCGAGAGGTGACCCCAGGAACCAAGCTCAGGATGGAGAAGGTAGCCTTATGTGCCTTGCAGGGACAAAACCCTAAGAGAGGGTAATCCAAGGTTTAGGGAAAAAGAAGTTGAGAAGTTACATTGAAAGTGTGATTTGGATTGTTAATCAATTATTTTCTATAATTAGGTGGTTAGAAACTATTTGTGATATTCTGTTTGTCCCCACATACCAGTATAGAAATATACTAACTGATGTTTTGTTTGTCGGCATTTTAGGTACAATTCTAAAAAAGGACAAATAGTAAATCAAAATTTGTGAAGATACAACTAAATTGATCAAGGAGGATTAGTTAGGTAGACTTTTTCCGTGGATAGAAGTCTAGATCTGAATTTTACAAGGTATGCAAAAAGATTTATTTTATTCCATCTTATCATTTTAGAAATAATAGAATTTGATAATTATTTTTGATTAAATGTCAAACCATGGATCCTGAAATATTGGGATAGCGTATCTGACCTCTTAGTCTCCCTTGATTGGGGGTTACCAGGAGGCGGGGTCGATACAGACATATAAGGTAGGAACATGAGGTTTAATGGAGTAAAGGATGTGTCTCGTACCAGTCATATGTTGGGTGGCCCCAGAGTCAATGATCCCGGAAGAGTTGGATGTCGGCATGGAGCTCCCAACATCACCTTGGTTGGACACCAGATATGTCAAAGATGTCATAGTAGATTGCATGGTCATGGAATACCCAGATCATGTGGATAAAGGAGTCTATTGAGAGACCTACCAAATTTTTTCATACTCATATGAAGATATGGTGACAAACAGATTGACTGATCATTGAGAAACATGGGAAGCCCTAGTGCTATGGTTGTGCCCATAGGGACGACTGCACTTCTGATAAAACTTCTCCTCTAGGTGGTTAGAAAGTACATTTTGGCCTTGGTGGAGGTTCATAGACACTTCTATGAGAAATGTCAGCAATCACTGATTATGATTCTAGTAGAGTGGAAAACAAGTTAGACACCATACTGCTAGAGAAAAGAGAAGACATATTTTGAAGTGAAAAACTCATTTCCTACCAAAATGATGTTGTATACTAGGGCATATGATGGATGTAGGACATTAAGAGATTTGACAGTGACAAAATTTACTCGCTCTTTGGTTTGATCTTTAAAAGAGATGGGTTGAAAAAATTCCATATGTTGAGAGAAGCTGACAATGGAATTAAAGTATTCATCTGTGGTCCTATTACCCTAATTTTCACTAAACAATTTGTCCTAGATTTCACAAAGTATCAAAGCATTCTTTTCCTATGTGTAGTGACGATGGGAAACACCCCATAGTTCCTTTGTAGTTTTGTAAAATATGTACTTGGAGTCAATAAAAGGTTGCATGATGTTTCATAGCCAGATTTTGAATTGTCTATTTCTGTGTTTCATTTCAAGGGTATCCTTAGTAGGTTTTTTGATGAATTTTCACCTTGTCTCTGGATTCCAAGATGGTTTGGATACAATTCATCTAGAGCAATTAATTTTTAGCATTCAACTTGACTATGGATATAGGGGCATTGTCATCATAGACAATGGTATACGTTGAGTATTTGTTGTCAATCTTTCCTTCAGACATGATGAAAAGTTATACCAATAGGACAACAGTGGAGAAGGATATAAAAGAAGTCACAGTAGTTGAATAGTGGTGGAGAAGGATATCATATTGATAGAATAACATTGTATACGGGCAATCATTGTTAAGATGCACAGTGAAAGGAAGGAGAGAGAAAGAAAAAAAAACACAATTAAAGCACTAACATAGGAATAAGGCATTGGAATAGCAAAGAAATAATGGATCTCTAACCATTAATGGCACTCACCAATGGACATAGGCATAATACATGGTCAATAGATTAATAAAAAGAGGGGTTGAGGTTGAGAGGGGGTTTGAGGTTGTTACAATCTTGTTTTTAGAAATATCCCTACCTTGTAGAGATCAACATGCCACTAGTCAGATCTGGTGAGTGATGGAGAAGGGGAGGAGTACTTTCCATATTTGCATAGAATTTTCTATGCTAGAAAGCTCCTAATTGATGGGGACATGAGTGCAACTCTAAAGGGAATGACCTATGACTCCCATACTAAAAGATCAGGAAAAAGTAGAGATCTTCCTAGATGAAGTACCATAGAGACCAGACCACTGAGAATCACCACCCTATCAGAAATAGGAAAACATATATTATCCCTAGAACCCACCCCACAGGAAGTAGCAGCACAGTGACGTGCTACCATGAGGCTCCCAGTTGCACGATCGGCGGGCGATTGTGGCAGATAGATGCACGTGGAGCAGGTGCGGGTGGTAGGGAGTGGTGGCATGTGACAAGGATGGTGTGTGATGGGTGTGGGCTTAGGTAGGGTGGGGAGGGAAGGAAGAAGAAGAAGAAGAAGAAGAAAAGACATATCCAAGAGAGAGGGGGAGGGAGAGAGAGTGGGGTTGTTGTCAATAAACCTTGAGATTTAGACAGCTACTCTTGATACCATGTGACAAAAATTCTAGTAATATGTGAATTAAGTTTATAGAGAGTCATATATATAGCCTTGCTAAAGGTATGATGTAGACACCACATAACATAAACTAAACTAGTGTTAATGGGTCTAACTAGAGGGATCCCAATTAGCTAATATAGGAGAAAATAAAACATATATTTCCAACAAAAAGGGGTTCATAGTTTTTCTACATTAGTGTTAGGGAGAAGGGTGATAAGGTGTTGAGTGATGTTGAGGATAAGGAGGACAAGGAAGGCCATGGACCCATCACCGATGTTAACCCTGAACAATAAACCTTGAATATTAAGTATGTTAACTTGGTAGAGTGCCAAAAAGGGGAAGTCAAGCCTAATGTCATTTTTCTTAAGGAAGAGATTAGAATGGAGATACTCAAGGCATTTTTCCAAGATCGGTGAGGTGTGAAGGCATGGATTCATGTGTACCTGATGTCATGGGATATGTAGAGAACCATCAAAAGGAGTCACAATAGAAAAATGAGGGTAGACACTATCAAAGTGGATGGAAGGTGAGTTGGGCACAATATTGTGTGATAATTTGAAGTATAGTAGGGTTTTGCTTCTTTTTTGTAAATAGTGGTATGCAAGATTAATATGTGATAGGGTCATGGATTTAGTAAGATGGGGATTGTCTTCCAACTTTTATGGAGGAGAGAGATTGTGGCTAAGAGTTGAGAAGTGGAGCCTCATAAATGAGATTCAAAGGGGATGTCTATTGATATGTAAGGGGATAGCCATAAGGAAATATTGCATGGAATTATGTTTCTTATCTATGAGAAGTAGGTAGGATTTTTCATTTTTAGTTGTTTTTTACCACACCAAATACAAAATATTTTTTTAGAGATATTTAAGGCACATGGTGATGATGGTGTGGATATGTTTTATTTTCTCTAAATATATTCTTAGTATATGAATTTTGCCTCTTTTTTGTTGTTAGTTAAGGCTATAGTGGGAGGAAGGTGTTTGTCAAACTTATGTTATCAAAAGGAATTGTAATGTTATTATTGGAGGAGAGTATATATTTTTCTTTTAGAGCACCAAATTGTGATAATATTGTGACATTTTTTTAACATGATATGGAAAGTAATAGAAGGCACAATTTTATGTACTTCTTGGAAAATTAAAAACATCTTTGACTACCAAAAGATTTGTGACTAGAAATATTATAGTAGTGGCATCTCCATGATCAATTTGGTTTAGTATGTTTGTAAAGTCATTTTTATAAACTAGTGATCATGGGAAGTCTTATGTATTATTTTTTAATGGAAACATGCATGTTATTAAAACATAAATAGGTTTAAGGAAAGAAACAACATATTTTGCATGGTGTAGTATCATCAAAAAATGGAATGAAAGAGGGCTATAAAAAAACCTTTAGTACTCAAATCATAATATCAATTATTTTGGGATGAGGTAATTAATATAACTATAATCATATAGGTTGGTTTAAAAATATGAATTGGTTTCCATTGTTTTCTTTCATACGTATTTGTTTAGAATTAGATCTAATGAAGTCACAACCAATGTCGTAGGAGCTTGAACTCTAGAAAATACCAGAGTAAATTGAGATTGGACTTAAACATGGGAGGAAACTAGATCTCAGGATAGGGAAGAACTTGAGTAGTGATTGGGGTCTAAAAGGAGGTAGTAATCTTCATTATCAAGGTTGTGAGCTTCTATAGATCTTTCCCCATCAGAAGAATCAACACAGTCCTCCCGATGTGGATTGGCGAGTGAGATGGATTTCAAAAAAATGAATACATACATGTTAGATTTATATCACTTGTGTCTCCATGAACAAAGAGATGTAGTAGCTCAGGAGAAATCTTGGTGAAGGTCAAAAAGAGCTCAATACATTTGTTGAAGGCTCCCATAACATTGTCCCATCTACCAATGTAGGTAAAGTGCCCCATATTTTTTTTTGGCTCTATTAGGATGAGATTTGTCATGATGCCATAGTAATATGTATCCTACCCATCTCCTACTTTATAATCATGATGCAACACCATTTTGGGAAGATTGAGACTAGCTTGGTAGGTCGTTGTGTATGGTATTGCTGGTAAAAAGTATGTAGTTGAGATAGACAAAGTTCGCTTGGATGTATGTGTGTAATTTACTTTGTTGGTGTTGGTGATGTTGCTGTGAGATGAGACTAGTAGGTGACTTGGTCTAGGGTTGATGAGAGTCATTCTTCATCAGTTGAGAAAAACAACTTTAGTTTTATATAGGGTTTTCTTAGAGGTTGGAGACAATGGTCAGAGAGGTTGGTGTGATTTCTCTTTTGTATGTGTAAGGTGGTGATAGACTATTTTTTTATAATGCGTAGTAACCAAATTTAAGGAAAATAAGGCATCATAAATAAATGTTTTGATAAGGGGTATTGAGGATGAGAGTGTCAGTGAAGGTGAAAACATGATAAAATCATCATTTATAGCAAAGTTTGGGGTTGGAGAAGCGATTTTAGATCTTATGTCCCAACTTTATGTTCCAAACTATGTACTATTTAGTCCCAATGATAAGTAAACACCAAAGACCCATCCTTGGAAAAATAATTAGGTTTGTCAACAATAGAGATTAAATGGGACACACCTATAAGAGATACCTGGCAAAAAGGATTTGGACCCTAGAGAAGGAGTGCCTAACTCACTTGACATACTTGTTAGAGCAACATTGTACATGAATATTAGGTAGATGTTCAAATAATTTAAGGATGAGGTATCAAAGGTTGGTGGAGCTGGAGATGGATGGATGAAGGTGTAGTTTGACTAGAGGCAGGAGCCCAAACTACAACGATGGAGAAGGAAAGGGAAAGGTGAGAAACATTTCTTACCCTTAATCTCTTGTCTTGTAGAAATATGATGGTGGCTACTATGTCTTACAATCTCAACTTTGTTAGTAGTGAAGGTGAACTAGAGCATGATGCAACTAGATCTGCAACCACTTTTTAAAGACACACACAACTCCTTCATATTGTTATGAGGCTCTAGTCAGCAATTTGTCCAATCAAACATATAGTAAATTTTCATGGGGATTTGCTCTATTGTTGCCCCCAAGTTAGGTTTTGGAAGGGTTCTGGACATCCTATATCAATGAGAGTGGTGGATAAGTCTTTGTCTATTATTGTAAGTTATGAGCTAAGGAGTGGAGCTCAACATGTTTCCTATGGTTAGTTGTTATTGCTTACCAAAAATGGGACTTATGGTGGCACTATTAGTTATTAAAGGGAGAGTAGAAGTAAAGAAGGTGAAGAGGAGAGGGACTGACCAGTTGATTACATCAAATGTTGTCAACTTGGATTTTGTGTAATATTTGACAAATACTTTGATGCCACTTTGCCAAATGGAGCACTATAGTTATGCAGGTTGTGGGTGACACCACTATGATGCACCAACAGCTTGTACAAATCCTCTATTTAGCGGTGTGATTAGGCATCAATGGACAACACAATCTTACCCGCATGTAATTATCAGTTTTAATTATTGAAACAAGCTTTATATTAGATATGGTATTAAAAATATCTTCATGTCCCAATAGTTATCTCAAAAAAAATTGTTGTAAACCCAAAAATTGTCTACAAAATTATAGAACTTTATGTTATTTATTCATTTGGATGAATATCGATTACAGATCGATGCATCTATTTAGGATCTCACATATGACATAAATACTATCTTTTGAAGATAGTTTCTCAAGTAGCAGAATTAGATGCCTAAGCCTATATATTTTACATGTTTAGAATTTGATATAATTATTAGTTCCTACCATTACGCTTCTTATCATTATAATGTAACACACTACACTAAACCCATATGCTATTCTAGGAGGTAGATCAAACATAAGAAAAGTATGAAATTTATAGTCAAGTCCATAAGATCTAAGGTATTTGTTTAGAGAACCCGCATGATAAAGATAGTCTATGAAAGTTTATGTTAAAGGGAATTATTAAATTTTATAGAAGGATTGGTATAAAGACTGGAAACTCTTGAAATGCTAAGTCCTATGAACCCGGTAGATGGGTTTTCAGTCTAGGATGATGAGACTATGGTCAAAGATAAGTTCAAGAAATGATTATGTCTAATAAAGAAGGCAAGACAAGAATTTATTTAGTTCAATGTGTAGGGGAGGCTCTATTATTAGTCCAATGTGTAGGACTAACTAGTTTAACTAAGGCCAATGAGGAATTTTTTGTTAACAATATGATTGACTTACTCATATGCAACAACGTGCTCTAGTTTTTTACTAGCCAGAAATAACTGCATTAGAATGTGAAAGTATGTTGTTGCATGTGGCATTAATGTGAGCTCAATGGAAAAGTTTGTTAAGAAAATGAAATTTTCATAAAGTAACTAAAATGACAAAGAGTTAAATTTTGTATTGACTTAGGATCAAACATACATAAATCACATATTTCATTGCTAAATACTTAATAAATTACCTCTTTTGGAGACATAAATTGTGATGACCTCGGTTTCATATATAGAGGTGTAGGAACCTAGGAAACCAAAACTTTGATACCCAAATTTATTGCAACGAGAAAATGATGGTACAATGGTGGCTACTATGGTTGAAAAACTCAACTTTGATAGTAGTGAAGGTAGACCAGAGCGTGTTGTAGATGGATATGCAACTACTTTTGGAGGGAACACATGGGTCCTTCATAGTGTTGTGGAGCTCTAGGGAGAATCATGGGGGTTAATGACCCAAATCAAGCATACACCAAATTTTTTTGGGGATCTTCCCTTTTACCACCCTGAGTCGGGTAGGGTAGGGTACTAGACATCCTATATCAATGAGAGGGGCCACCATCTATTCTTGAATCATCATGCAATTGTGAGTTGGGAAGGATATCAAGTTACTATCCCAGGTTTCTTTTATCATTTTCCAAAAATGGACTTATGGTTGAACGATTAACTATTAAAGTAAAAGTAGAAGTAAAAAAGGAGAAAAGGAGGAAAGAGGAGAGGGCATGACTATGTGATTGTATCCAAGGATGTCACCTGAGTACTATGCAGTTTTTGACAAAGCTTTTGATGTTACCAATGCTCCGATGTGGTAATGTAGATCACCATGTGATTTTTTTCTAATGAAAAATTTGCAATACAGATGATGTTAAATGTTGCATACATAAAAAATAATATAAATAAGAAATGGCTTGCAAATATAGTGCTTGGTAACATCTTTTAGCGTAATTGCAAGCTTCCCACTCCTATCCAATCATCTTCTCTTTGGCAAACATATCAACTAGTTTACACATACTATAGGAAGGCATTGGGTGACACTGTGATGTTGTGCCAATGATCTGTATCAAGCCTATACCTATCCATGTGATCAGGAATCAACGACCAACATGATTTTATTAGTTTCATTGTCCAATATAATTTAACAAGCTTTATCTTAGGAATGGGATTGTAAATAAGTCCATGTACCAAAAGTATCTAAAAATCATTTTCAACCCAAAAATGTCTATTAAATTATAAAAAATTGCATAAATGGTTTAAATGAACAATTTTAATACCCATAAATATATAGGTTAATAGATCTATTTGGGATCCCACATGGACAATAATATCATCTGCTGGATAGAGTTTATCAAGTAGTAATGTGGAATCCTAAGCCTATATAGATTACATCTTTAGAATTTGATATAATTATTAATGACTAAGTATTAGATATCATATAATAATAATGCAACATAGTTCTCTAAACCCATATGTTACTCCAGAAGGTATATCAAGCATAAGAAAACTATAAAGTTTGTGTGAAACTCTTCATGCTTTATGTTATTTGTTTAGTGGTACTCGTATGATAGTTAAGGATAGTCTAGGAAAGTGGTATGCCAAAGGGAATTCTTAAGGTTTTCATAGAAGTAGTGTGTGGACCAGGATATGTCAAAATGGAAAGGTTTATGACACCAATAGATGGGTTTTGCATATAGGAAGAAAATATTTTGGTCAGAGATAAGCTCATTCAAGGATTTTATGTGTTGTAAGGGATATATGGCTAACCAAGAAGGCAACACAAGAATCAGTCTAGTTAGATGTGTACAAGAGTCTATATTGTCAATCAAGTGGTGTAGGAGTAACTAGTTTCACTCAAGTCAATGAGGCAATTGATTCTAACAGAACCATTTAAAAAACTCATATGAGAAGTGATTTGGTTTTGATGGGATGATCTTTCATGAATAAATCTGGTAATGTTATAAATCACCACCTTCGATCCAAGGTGTAGTTCTAAAATAGGATCTCCTCATATTCAATCTTAGTAGGAATGTTAGTTTGACGGATGATGATTCATCACAAACACATTAATGTTCCAAGAGGGGTTGTACTTAATGTCAATAAACACAATGTATATAAAAACATTAGATCATTTGTGATCGGATAATGAAGGAAGAATTGTTCCATCTTGTAATAATCCAACCACTATAGTTGGCCACTTGGATTTGAGGTCATGTGTTTATTATTGACCAACTGATTGGGCATAGGTTTCTTTGGAATAGAAATATTTAGGATAGATGGATAATAACCATGTCTATATTATATTTTCTAATTGGGTATCTAAGGCATCCTTCCCCATAGAAGCAAGACCATCAATTTTCTAGTTACATACAATCACAAAAGAATAATATAAGTAGAACAAATGTAAGGAAAATAAGTATATATCATAACCAAGTAATAATTATTAACCATAATTATATGAATATTGAATTAAAATGCTTGTAAAAGCATCTCTATATTTAAAGAAAAATGATTTTAGGTAATCAGATTTTTGTTTTAAGAATTCATCTTTGTCATCCTTATCGGATAAAGGAATCCTAACCTTCTCACAAACAATTATGCATTTATTTTGGTTGGACCACCTTAGGATATGGATTAGAAGATCAAGGGGTATATAAGTGGTGGTAAGAAAATTAGGTGAGACTTGGAGCTTCTAGATTATGAGTTGGGATTGTTTGCTGGATTTGGGAATGGAATATTTTCCAAAGAGATCAAGAAAATAGATATTTGGTGAGGGAAGCTAATTATAAAATCCCAAACCTAGAATAACCCTAACCTAACACTAATCACATGTTGTTTTCTTTAGTTTCATACTTTATTGAATTAATATGATTTATTTAAATTATTTACAATTTTAAAATCATGCTTTGTCACTTTCTACACATGCTTTAGATGATGCAAAAATAAAGCTCATTTTAGGTGTCATGTTATATTTAAAGTTTCTATTCCATCAGTCAATGGCTCGACCTGGCATCAGGCGCAACGTTGCATTGGGCATGAAGACACGTCAAGCATGTGGTGTCTTGGGTGTCAGGCTGTGTTAATTGAAGCATGTTTCTGGGGGTAATTCCTGATGTTTGTTCTAGGTGCCTCATGCATGTGCATTGAGGCTCATTTTGGTCAATTGGAAATCCCAATGGGCACTAATTAGAGGCTAAAATGCAATTTTGACCATCCTCGACCTATAAATATGTGGCACTTTCATTCCTAGCACTCATTTGTAATAGCTTGAGCTGCTAAAATTTCTATTAGAGTGAGTGGAGAATGATCCCAAGCATATTTCTCTTGCATATGCATAGGTGTTGGTGGTCTAGCTTGCTTTTGTGGATCCAGGCTAAAGATCAATGTTTGGGTCTAGTTTGGGTTTATAACTTATAATATCTTCACCTCTTCTCATATTTTTCTCATTATTCCTCACTCTTCTACTTTATCTGGTCATGCTTCTTATATTACTATGGTGTAAAACCCTCTCTTACCTAAAGATCTCTCATTTCTACTATATTTGGCCACGTTCGATCTATACCTTTCTAGAAGGGACGTTGGTGAGCTATTTGAAGATGCTTTGGAGCTTTGATTGTGATCTTCCTTATTGGAGTTTGTGTTCTTTAAAAGGTGATTAATATGGCATTTTCTTTGTATTAATTTCTTACAAACCCTACATGCAATCTGTAATGATTCTACATACATGTTACATATTCTTTCAAATGTGATCTTTATTCATTGTTTGAGTGCTATAATGGGCAACTTTTGCATTCTTACCATGTTTTTATTGAATGATGAGATAAGGTTGAGACATTAAGCCTCCTTACTATTATCATGATGGATCTTTGTAATGCACACATTCTTGATCCAAAATTATATCCTTATAGGCTTCTTAGACTATAAGTTGGGGAATTCTAAGATTCCCACCTTCCTTGTTGTTTCATGTGGATCTAAGATAAAAAAAGACTAGGCTTTCATTATTGTTATAATGATGACATTTTTATAATATATGTGAACTTTTCTCAATGAAGCATTCTCATGCACTTTAATACCTTTACAATAACTCCCTCATGTTGAGAAAGTTATGGAAATTTCTTTTGCATGGTGGTTGGTTGTTGAAATGTTAAGAGATGCATACCTTTCAATGTAAAGGTCGAACCTTTTGAAAGCTTACCCTTGATATTACAATATGTTATGAAATGGATACATGTTTGACCTCTTTGAACATGATGTAGGAAATTGCAAATAATATAAGGCTTCTTATCCTTGGTTAATGGTGTATCATGACTTTATGTACTCTCACGGTACCCTGGTTGATTCATGAAAGATGAATAAAAGGCTAGCCTAACACATGGCATACCCTATGAGCAAATAAATACCCCGGTGTTCTATAGTCAAGGAACTAGAATTGGTATCCCTTGTAAAATTCTATAAATTGTATGAAGGTAATCTGAGTCATATACTATTATGATCGAGAACCCATATGAGGAAACTTCCCCTTGGTACCTAATAATGAATATGTGTATGGGTGATTATGGGGTGGCATCTCTAGTTGTAAGTGGCATCGTGATATATACATATGTGCCTTTATACCCATGAGATAAGTTTTGTTGACTAAGTATCTAGGGCGTGGATGGTATCATTATGCAGGTTTATGGTGAATGATCCCTTGCTTTCTATACTTGCATTGGGATGTGTGGTCAGGTATCATGGAGATGGACAATCCTAAGGTTTTCTAAGGTAGGGTACTTAGCCATCACTATCCAGTGGCTTGGGTGGAACACACCAAACTACCTAGGGTTTTAGTAGAAAAATTAGTAATTCAACTATGTATCCATATATCTACATGTATCTTGGTGATTCCCGTTGTGATTCCTTATTACACGTGTATGCCTTGCAATTGTTTCTTGTCTTATCTTTACACTATGTATACTATTGCTAGAATCTTGTTGAAGTTAATTCTTGTTGATTTTATTCCTTAATTCAGTATAGAAGGCCTATATGCTTAGAATGCACTCTTACTGAGACATTCGTCTCAATCTGGTGGGTATGATCTAGAGGTTATACATTGTCCATATTTTGATAATGACTTAACCATTCCATTCATATGTATCTAATATGTGTATACAAGATTGATTTCAGGCTTTAGGTACATGAAAAGGATCAAATTACACAAGCCCTAGCTTGTCCAAGTTCAAGTCAAATGCAATGCAAGTGTGCTATTAAGGAAATCACTTCAAACAACCTTAGAAGAATTTTTTGATCACTTGTATTGATTATATGACTTGTAACTAAGATGAGAAAAATGTGGGACACTTAATAACAAGTTTTAGTCACTTTTTAGCGAAATTAGAAAACTGATCACAGGTTGTTGATCGGTCAAGTTCCAATCTTGACCGATCCCATGGATTGATTTTCTGAAGATGGTCATCGATCGAGTTGTGCATTCACAGAAATCGACTGAATGACTTACTAACCAAATGCAATTTTGGTTGATCGGTTGAGTTCCCCAGAACAAATTTGATCGATAGTTTGAAAATTGGTTTGTTTTTTAGTCGTTCGGTCGAGTTACCTTTATTGAAAATCGACTGAATGCACTGTACGAAAAATATAGAAAAAGTGATTATAACTGTTGGTGACCATTTTAGATGAAAATAGATCAATTGCCTTGAGCAAAAATGGATATATTTCGGCCCTAAGTGTTCCCCCAACTCAAGGGAGCACCCCCAGCTATAAATAGGAGCCCTTAGAGTTCATTCCTAGTTTGCTCATTCACTACATTCAAGGTCCTTGCTATAGTTGAGTGTGCTACTACTCCTTGATCCCATTCTCTCTCTAGTTTACACTTCATTTCATGATTTGTGAGTGAGTTAGGCATATTGTAAGAGAGCTCCAGCCTTGTGCATGTAAAGCTCTCAATCTTCCAAGACTTCCCTATCCCCTTCCTACATGAAGAAAAGGTGAAGTAAGCTTCATCAAGTGAAGAAGGAGTTGTAGTTGGTCCTCTTCAAGGATGTTGAAGAGGTGGTGATCTTCTCCAAGTGAAGGAGAAGGAAATGGCTGAGGATCCAAGAGGAGAAGCAAAGTCCTTCAAGGCGAAAGACTTGATCTTGATTGGGTAAGACCTTGGTGAAGGCTGAAGACTCAAGCTAAGTGGGTAAGCTCCTTGGTAAGGTGGATATCTCCTTGTGGTTGGATGGGTAAGTACTTTTGTGGTCTATTGCTATAACTCTTATTGGTGATAACATAGAGAAAAGCACTTGCAAAGTCCTAGAGGTTGACCTCTCTAGGTAGTGGACTGACTCACTTCTAGTTTGAAGTGTGGAACCACTCTACATCCTTTTGTCAAGTGCTTGCTATCAATCTCTCTCATCTTTTCTATGCTTGTTACATAGGACTTCAAATTGACATCTAGCTATTGCTCTAAAATTGATATAATTTGAAGGTCTAATCTGTTTGTGAGAAAATTTTGTAGATCTATTCACCCCCCTCTAGAGCCCTTAGATCCAACAAGTGGTATCAGAGCTAAGGATCTTCTCCAATAATCTCCCATGAGATGAGAAGATGGGCGACAACCTAGTTGGTTCACTCAACCTAGAGGGAGGCTTATCCATGCGTCCTCTGGTCTTTGACAACACCAACTTCCTCTATTAGAAGAGGTGGATGCAGTTCTAATTTCAAGGGATGAACTTTAATATGTGGAAGGTGATGGTCACACCTTACAAGGAGCCAACCAGAGTTGTTGCAATATGGACTGAAGCTGCTCTCAAGGAGGCTCAACTCAATGCCAAGGCCATTAGCATCCTCCACGTAGTCCTCACCCCCACGAAGTTCAACCAGATCTCATCATGGGACATCGTCAATGAGATTTGGGACAAGTTGTGCATCACATATGAAGGCACAAAGCCAGTCAAGGAGGCAAAGATCTACATGTTGAACAGCCTCCTAGAGAACTTCAAGATGGGGAAGAAAGAAGGCATTGCAGAGATGTATTCAAGACTCGATGTCATCATCAATGGGATGGCTGCATTGGGCAACACTTTGGATAGAGGTGTCATCAACTCAAATATCTTGAGAACTCTTCCAAAGAGGTGGGAGTCAAAGATTACCTCTATTAAGAAGTGAGGAGACTTGGTGACATCCCAACTGAAGAACGCATTGGCAATCTTCAAGCCCATGAGCCTAGACTTGACAAACAAGAAGAAGAAGCAAAGCAAGAAGAGAAGGAAGCCAAGAAGATCAAAGATTGTACTTTCAAAGAACAAGTGGAGGTTGTCATACTTCAACAACAACTTGCTTACCAGACTTCTCCCTCCTCCTCTAGTGAAGATGAAGGCCCTAGTGAGCATTAAACTAACTACATCAAGGGCAAGCACTTCAAGGGAAAGCAAGCCTCCTCCTCCTCTACTCCGAGATGCTACATGTGCGGTCAAAAGGGGCACTACAAGAGTGAATACCCAAAGTCAAGAAAGTCTCACCACAAGAG
This sequence comes from Alisma plantago-aquatica, assembly GCA_963693085.1. Lineage (NCBI taxonomy): Eukaryota > Viridiplantae > Streptophyta > Magnoliopsida > Alismatales > Alismataceae > Alisma > Alisma plantago-aquatica. Next base: position 1,413,934,737 of record OY856409.1, on the reverse strand, counting down.
AAGCTCAAGGAAAGAAGAGGATTACAAGGAGAGCAAGCATAAGAGGAAGGACAAGAAGGAGAAGAGGCACAAGAATGCAGCTCATGCGGCTTGGGAAGCTTCATCTTCAAGCAGCTCTAGCTCTAAAGAAGATGGAGAGTGCCACCTTGCTCTCATGGCCTCTACAAGTGAAGACATTGGTGAGGTAACTGCAGTAAGAGAGGTAAGCCTGCATGAATTGCCTAAAGAATCTATTATTGCATGCTTATTACTACTCGTTCATCTTTTGCAAAATGTAAATCTAAAAGAAAATAGTTAGGAAAAATTATTGATGATCTTTATGCTAAGCTTGAGATTTTGGAATTGAATGAGAAAATCAACCTTGAGATTGTTGATAATTTGCAAGGGAAATACCTTGATCTTGAAATCCACTATGATGGGGTTGAAGTTGAGAATGGTATCTACCTCAAGAACATTGAGAATCTTAAGGAAGAGAACCAAAATTGCCTAAAAGAGCTTGAATTGCTTAAAATTGAAAATGTTAAATTTCAGTTGCTTATTGATGCTCATAGAGAAGAGAGAGATGTCTATCTCAAAGATTTAAATGCTAAAATCTAAAAATGCATGGTTTCTTAGTCAAGTAAATGATCTATCTTCTAGACCTTTGTTGCCTAGTGTTAATGTTGCTTCTATCTCTCTTGAAAAGGATTCATATCATACTATTTTTGATATGTATGCCCTGAGAGCCAATCATGGGATGATTGGTGGGATACATTAAGATTGATTTGATAAACATCAAAGGCAAGCTTCCAATTCTTTCTGATTCAGTCATATGAGATAATGATAGAACAGATCGAATGTCTAGAGAATGACAATACTTAATGACGTATGCTTTCAGGTTGAGGACATGAACAATGAGATCATACGGATGTTAAGAGTTTGTACATTCTTATTATGTCCCTAGTCGGATGTCATTGTGGAAGGTAGATAGACAACAATGACACAAAAGACTAGATTTTGGTGTTGGTTGATGACAGAATCTCATTAGTCATGATATGGAGATATCAAACCAAACACATAGGTACTTGTTAGAGAACAAGTGTATCGGATAGACCCACCGTGAGTTTGACACATGGAACCATGACATGGTAGTCACAGTCAGTTCTCACAATGATGGTGGTGAGTGTGATTCTTTGACCTAAAATCACTACACTCAACACATGTCGTTGGGTACACTTTGACATCATCAAACGCAGTCCTAAAACATGGGTTGCTATAAAGGTGACAATTGGGTGGCTTTGACACATGGGGCTTTTGAGGGGTGAGTGATAGATATGGGATTTGTCCCTCCTGACGGAGTTTGATATCCATGGCCACTTGATGAGTAGTATTGAGATAGGCGTGCACGCATGTGTGAATCAGTATGTGATATTGATGTCATACATATCTCCTCCAATCTACTCTGAGATCAAGAAAGTGAATGAACATTGACAGGATGATTGTTCCATGCCTCGAGTACATTCGGGATATCAGTGATAAAGGAATTATACATTCTCTATAACACCATTCATAGATTGTAGGATTGAAAGTTGTTCTCCGACTTTCCTTTTTACTTGGGTAGCACTGATGTGCGACTAGGCACCGCTCTTTGCTTGTGAAGTCATAAGTGTTATGGACTTTCACTGCCAACGTGAAATGGACCTGTAGGGCCACACACATAGGATTTAACCTGGAAGAGGAGTTTATCCACAAATGATGTTTAGATTGATTACTAAAGGAGTTCAGTAGTTCAATTAAACACTCAATCAATTGATAGCTCAATATCATAGCATTCAAGGTGTTGGACCGATTGATTAGAGTATCATATTTATTGAAACTGTAATTGACCGATTTGCACAGTCTGCTGCCCCAACCGATCGGCTCATGAGATGAACTGATTGGCTCAAGTTGTTGAACCGGTCGGCTCAAGTTGTGAGTCGATCGGCTCATGTGTCATGAAAAGATCAGCTCAATTGTTGAACTGATCGATTCATGTGACCAACCGAGATCGTTTGGAAAGTCAGAAGACCATTTTGCAAATACAATTTGTTTCACTTGTACAAATTTGATTTGGACAAGGATTAATATTAGATTAATCGGAAACAAATATGAAAGTCAATTTGAGTTGGACCAGGACCATGAACCGATCGGCTCAAAGGTGAACTGATCGGCTCAGGGCCCCAAACGATCGGTTCAGGTGGTGAACCGATCGGCTCAGCCCCCCCAACCGACCGTTTCATGCTTGAAACGATCGGTTCAGGTGGCGCAGTTGGTTGTTTTGTGGAAAATCTCGAACCCTTCTACTCCTGTTTAATCCTGCATTGCCCGGGATAGAGAACCTTGTCCCATGACCCTCCTATATATATAGGGGTAGTGAGGGCTTCTCAGGAACAACAACTCAGAACACCAGTTGCTCTACAAAGTTGTCGTTCTCTCTAGTTGTGGTAACTGAGAGAGCCTGAGCAAGTGCTACCCGATAAGGGGGGCACAGCAAGGGAAAGACAACTGCAGAAAGGAAACTGGTTGCAGGAGAGTGTGTCGGTGACTTGTACGCTGACAGGAGGGTGTGAATCCTTCTGATTCCTTGTGGGACAAGGAGATCGTAGTTCCAGGTGGTCTGTGTGGACTACTTCAGAGGCGGGAGATTTCTCCCGCTCAGAGGACAGTTGTCAATCCCGATAGTCCCAGTGAGACCAGGAGTTGCACAGACACCATCCAAGATAGGAGGTGAAGACCGCATGAGCCGCGAGGTAACATCGCCGAGAAAGCCTCGGGACAAGGTATGCCTCTACAAACCATCCTTCCTATTGTATAGACATTGGTGTGATTCCTTATTCTGGGTCTGGGAGGAGAAATTTTTTGTTTCCGTTGCCTTCTCTACCTCCTCAAAAACCCAACAATTATAGTGTTATGTCTTGAGGCTAATCTTGTGCATTCTAGGGATGACATATCTAGTTTATCTTCTACTTTTGTTTATTTGAATGATGATAACCATAGATTGAGAGCACCCCTGTAGAAATTCCTCAAAGGGAAGAACTCCCTAAATGAAATGCTTGACCATTCTACTAAACAAAGTGGTACTAGTTGTTTGGGATTTGTAGGGGGAGCCTCAAAGGGCAAGAGTAAGGCTAAAGGTAAGAAAAAGAGCAATGAGACTTGTTTCTTTGTAGGATAGTCTTCGGGCACTAAGAACCCTATGGTTTGTTCTCATTGTAAATGTGATGATCATTATTCTACTTATTGTCCTTACAAGCCTAAGGGGACCAACCCAAAGATGAAATGGGTCCCCAAGCTAACTCCAGATCCCAAAGTTTGAGTTGGGAACCGACATTCTCCTTTCTTGTAGGAAAAGGGTAGATGGATTGTTGATAGTGGATGCACCAAGCACATGACTGGTGACATAAGCCATTTCAACAATTTCACAAAGAAGAAAGTAGGATCCATCATCTTTGGGGACAACAAGAAAGGTGAAGTATTTCCTATCCTTAAAGAATTCAACATCACTCAAAAGGAAAAAGAGGTGGTTGCTCAAGAAGAAGACAAAGATGATAAAAAGAAGAATCCAACTCCCTGGTTTGCAAAGAATCATACAAAGGAGATGATTTTAGGTGATCCTTTTGAAAGAGTAAAGATGTGGGCTGCATTCAACAAAGAACACGCCAACAACTCTTTCATCTCACAACTCAAGCCTAAGAATGTTAAAGAAGCTCTTGGGGATGAAGAATGGATCCTAGATATGCAAGAGGAGCTAGAGCAATTTGAGAAGAACAAAGTGTGGACCCTTGTGCCTAGACCAAGTGATAGAAAGATCATTGGCACCAAATGGGTCTACCGCAAAAAGCTAGATGAAAGCGGCAAAGTGGTAAGGAACAAAGCAAGGTTAGTGGCTCAAGGCTACAATCTATAGGAAGGTATTGACTTTGATGAAACATATGCATTTGTACCTAGACTTGAGTCCATTCGTATGTTTCTTGCCTTTTCTAGTCATAAAAACTTTCTTTTGTACCAATTGGATGTTAAAAGTGTGTTTTTGAATGGTACAATTGAGGAGGAAGTGTATGTCACACAACCTCTGGGCTTTGAACATGATAGTCTACCTAACCATATTTTTTTGTTGCAAAAAGCTCTCTATGGACTCAAACAAGCACCAAGGGCTTGGCATGAGAAATTAAAAAACTTTTTGTTAGATCATCATTATATCATGGGCAAAGTAGATTCTACATTGTTTCTAAAACACACTTCTAACAATTTTCTTATCATTCAAATATGTGTTGATGATATCATCTTTGGCAGAACTAACCTTGATCTTTGCAAAGAATTTAGTGATCTTATGCAGAGTGAATTCGAGATGAGTATGATGGGTAACCTCACATTCTTCCTCGGCTTTCAAATCAAGCAAATAAAAGATGGGAACTTCATCAACCAAGGCAAGTACACAAGTGAACTACTTAAGCACTTTGAGATGGAGAACACCAAGCTGATGGACACACCCATGTCAAACACTGCCAAACTTGATAAAGATGAAGAAGGTGATAAGGTAGATGAGAAGCTCTATAGAGGTATGATTGGAAGTTTACTTTACTTAACTGCCTCTAGACCTGACATAATGTTTAGTGTTGGCTTGTGTGCTACATTTCAATCGAATCCTAAAAAATCTCATATTATAGTTGTTAAGAGGATTTTAAGGTACCTAGACAAAACTCCAAATTTTAGTCTATGGTATCCCAAGTCTAGGGACTTTACCCTTACTGCCAATAGTGATGTTGATTATGCAGGATGCTTGATTGATAGAAAGTGCACAAGTGGCACTTGTTTCCTCCTAGGACCATGCTTGGTGTCTTGGTTCTCCAAGAAACAGAGCATTGTGGCATTATCAACCATTAAAGTTGAGTACATTGTAGCCGGGAGTTGTTGTGCCCAGGTCCCATGGATGAAGCAAATTCTCCAAGACTTTAACATTCATTTTGATGCTTATCATATCTATTATGATAATACTAGTACAATTAACTTGTCTTACAATCCTATATTGCATAGTAGAGTTAAACATATAGAGGTTTGCCATCACATTCTTCGTGATCACATTGCCAAGAAAGATATTTATACCACACATGTGAACACAGAAAATCAGTTGGCGAACATTTTCACTAAACCTCTAGCTAGAGAGAAATTTAACTTTATTAGATCAAAATTTCTTATAACTACTTTGAATGAATATGATATGCCTTCTAGATAGTTGTCATCTATCCTATATGTGTTGCATCTATCTTGATCATCTTTGCTTGCTAATATGCTTAAAATCAGTTTTTCATGTTCATTTTGCCTTATTTTTCTCTTTTTTGGGTTTTTTTTACAAAAGCATGTTTTATCGCAAAATAGTACCCAATGATGAGTGATATGTGCCTAAGTATGTTTAATATACATAATGGACTTGAAAAATAAATTTAATTAGCACTCAAATGGCTAGTATTAAGTTTGATGGTTTTAGGTCAGGTTGACCATCGGTCAAGTTTCCCCAAGACAAACTCGACCGATCCATGGCTGAGAGCTTTTTTAAAAAGTGCCAATCAGTCGAGTTACCACTTTACTCGACCGATCGGCGGGCTGAAGCTAACTTACGTTGGGTTCGGTCGACTATTCTCCCTCTTAACTAGAGAAAAGTTGATCGATTCCACTCTCTCAAACCCTAAGCTCTCAACCCTCGACCTTCCCTTCCCTTACCTAGCCCTAATCTGACCTAGGGAGACCTTCCTAGACCTTCCCCCTAGCTAAACCTAGGTGTGTGAACATTTTTGGTGGTGTGTTTGGTGTTTTTGATCTCTTCTTCCTCTCCAATTCACCTCCATGGCTTCAAATAGAAGGAAGAGAGCAGCCCCTAGAAATGCACCATCCTCCTCTTCATTTTCCCACTTGATCCCTTTTGATGAGACCCTGTTTGTCTCAAATGAGGCTATTAATCGGTATAAGGATCTTCTTCCACGGATTCCTTTTCCATTTAGAGCCCTTTTTGAGCCTATTCCTAGATGCCAAGCTATCATCGATCAAGTGGCAAGGTTGCTCCAAGTTCACCACCTATCCACCCTAGGTGTCGAGTGTGAGTGCTTTCACAATTCCATGTCTAGAACGAAAGTCATTCACTAATTCTACACAAATTTGCATTGGAATTACAACTCCCTTGTACCCCCTCCTAATACTCAAGTTATCCTTACTTCTATGATAGCCGAGAAGAAATTCCAGATCTTAGATGATATCCTGAACATCTTTTTGTCAGGTGCCGATGAGAATGACTCCTGGCGTAAGGATTATGATGAGTATTTTGACCTTCTTGACCCTGAAGGTTTCTACAAGCAATATGATATCACCCTTCCTGACATCCATCATTATTTTAAGAAATTTGAGGTTCCCTATAAGAAGAAGATCGCCCAACCCTCCTCCTCATTAGATCTCAAGAAGTGTATATTAGCCCTAGTGGTCAACTGCAACATCCACCCCAAGAAAAAGCAAATGGATATTGCAGAGAACACTGTTGTAATAATGTATTGCATTTTAGAGAATGTCAGAGTCAAGTGGTCTAGATACATCCTCCATCACATGACCTGCTTCGAATCTGGCAAGAACACCTGTGGCACCCATCCTCCACACCCTACTTTGATATGTGGTCTTTTTCAGTTCGCCACTGAGAAATCACTCTTCTCAGACTTCCACTATAGACCTTCCCAAAAGGGAGTGTGTATCAATGAGACCACTATCAAGAAATTTGTGCCTATCCTTTCCTCCACCACACCTGGTACCTCACCCTCTGCCTCTTCCTTAGATGCACCTGCCTCTACCTCAACCTATGCTCCTCTACCTCCTCAGCCTACCCGACCTAGTCATTCCTCATTCTGTGTGTCCAATGAAGCCCTCATGGGTTATATGATACACCAACAGGCATACAACCTCTAGGTTCAGGAGCACCTACACCAAGATTTATGTCCAATCATGACTAACATGAACTTATCCTATGCACACCCATACCCCACCTACCAGCCATACGCCGGTACTGATTATGCATCCTATGCATACAATCACTTTTACAATGCCCCTCCACCTTCACCTGAGCCTTCCGCTACTGCTCCCACACCCTCTGCTACTGGTGGTCCTATTCTAGTCATCCTGCCTCTACCTACTAGCCCCTTGGCCACTTTGCTTGCTAGTCTTGGCAATTCTACTCCTTCCTTCTCTCAGGCCAATGAGCTCTATACTCTTGGTATGACTTGGGATGAGCAGAATGCTTGTTGGCCAGGTCTTCGCTTCGGACCTTCTGTTTATGAAGAGATGTCAGACTAGGCTGATGATGAGATTGGTGATGTTGGTGATGGTGAGGATGATGATGATGGCTCTGGTGGTTCTGGTGATGACTCTGGTGATGAAGGCAATGTTGCTGCACCTTCAGACGTAGATGATGACTTTGAGTCTGATGTCGAGGATGATGATGTTGTAGATATCGATAGCTTAGATGTCTAGATTTCTTAGTTTTTAGTCTAGTTTGTTGATCATATATATCTTTCTAGGCTATTTTGTATTAGAAACATTTGGGCAGATGATCTAAGTTGTATTATTTTATCTTTAGCTTTTTCATCTCTTTCGCTTGTAGTGTTTTATGAGAACTTGCACTTTGAGTTATAATATATGTTCTGTGCACTCTTACTCTTTGATTTATTATATCTTATGAGTTGGTGCCTTATTTCACCCTATTTTGATTATGACTTAGCATGTTTGGTTCTCTCATCTCTGTTTGATTTTTTGAGATTGCATGTTTGGATATCTACTTGGTTGTGTTTGGAGAAGACCTACTTATATGCTCTTCTACCCACCTTACTTTTTGATAATGTCAAAATGGGGAGAGAAATTCAATATCTTGAAACTCAACCACATTGCTATTATTGCCTATGTGATCCTTTTCTTGTTCATTATATGCTATATCATGTGACTTGCTAAAGGACCATAAAGTACATGTATGTTATATTGTTGTATGCAGATAGACTAACTATGCGGGTTTAAGTAAGCATAGATTGAGAGGGAGAAATTCACATGTTCAAATCTTGAATCCCCCAAACTCATAAGGCAAATGTATAATTTCAATATCCTTTTCAATATGTTTGAGGAATGGTTTGTCATTGTCAAAAAGGGGGAGAATGTTGACCTGGAGGTTATACATTGTCCATATTTTGATAATGACTTAACCATTCCATTCATTTGTATATAATATGTGTATTCGGGATTGATTTCAGGCTTTAGGTACATGAAAAGGATCAAATTACACAAGCCCTAGTTTGTCCAAGTTCAAGTCAAATGCAATGCAAGTGTGCTATTAAGGAAATCACTTCAAACGACCTTAGAAGAATTTTGTAGTCACTTGTATTGATGATATGACTTGTAAGTAAGATGACAAAAATATTTGGGACACTTAATAACAAGTTTTAATCACTTTTTAGCCAAATTAGAAAATCAATCACAAGTTATTGATCGATCAATTTCCAATCTCGACTGATCCCATGGATTGATTTTCTAAAGATGGTCATCGGTCAAGTTGTGCATTCACAGAAATTGACTGAACGACTTACTGACCAAATGCGATTTTGGCTGATCGGTCGAGTTCCCCAGAACAAACTCGAGTAATAGTTTGAAAATTGGGTTTGTCTTTTAGTCGATCAGTTGAGTTATCTTTATTGAAACTCGACTGAATGGACTGTACAAAAATAGATCCGTTGGTGATTATAACCATTGGTGACTTGGTTGAATGAAAATAGATATGTTGCCTTGAGCAAAAAATGGCTATATTTTGGCCCTAAGTGTTCCCTAACTCAAGGGAGCACCCCCATCTATAAATAGCCCCCTTTGGAGTTCACACCAAGTTTGATCATTCACTACATTCAAGGTCCTTTCTATAGTTGAATGTGCTACTACTCCTTGAGCCCCTTTCTCTCTCTAGTTTACACTTCATTTTGTGATTTGTGAGTGAGTTAGGCATATCGTAAGAGAGCTCCACCCTTGTGCATGTAAAGCTCTCAATCTTCCACCACTTCCCTATCCCCTTCCTACATGAAGAAAAGGTGAAGTAAGCTCCATCAAGTGAAGAAGGAGCTATAGTTGGTCCTCTTCAAGGCTGTTGAAGAGGTGGTGATCTTCTCCAAGTGAAGGAGAAGGCAAAGGCTGAAGATCTAAGAGGAGAAGCAAAGTCCTTCAAGGCAGAAGACTTGAGCTCGAGTGGGTAAGACCTTGGTGAAGGCTGAAGACTCAAGCTAAGTGGGTAAGCTCCTTGGTAAGGTGGATATCTCCTTGTGGTTAGATGGCTAAGTCCTTTGGTGGTCTAATTTTGTAACTCTTATTGGTGATAATATAGAGAAAAGCACTTGCAAATTCCTAGAGGTTGACCTCTCTAGGTAGTGGACTGACTCACTTCTAGTTTGAAGTGTGGAACCACTCTACATCCTTTTGTCAAGTTCTTGCTATCAATCTCTCTCATCATTTCTATGCTTGTTAGATAAGACTTCAAATTTACATCTAGCTATTGCTCTAAAATTGATATAATTTGAAGGTCTAATCTGTTTTGTGAGAAATTTTGTAGCTCTATTCACCCCCCCCCCCCGTAGAGCCCTTAGATCCAACATCAACAACTTTTTAGGTGTTCTACCTCATGCCCTTGGTCATGGTAGAGAGTAGACACCTTTTGGAATTCAACATTGGATAAAGGTTGGCCTTTGGATTTTTGGGGATGTCTAGAGTCGCCCCCCTACACTTGTTATACCAATGGTTTTTTTATCGCAATGTATATATGTCCCTATTTCTTGGTTTAATGCCATCTATGTATATTCTGACATGACTAACTTTAGCATATAGATATTTTATATAAATAGGTGGTTACCATGGTCAAACATGATAACAATATTTAATTTTCTATGGAAATGGAAATGTTGTCCTATAAGTGCATCAATGGGGATATATGGTTTAAATTTTACCTACACAATTCCTTTCCTTCTGGGTTATAATGTTGATTAGGGCCATTTCAACATTTTTATTTTGAGTATTCTCACATGTTTGTCTCATGGTGTGGCATCTTGGAGTTTGGGGTGTGACAATAACAAACATGGTGTCAAAGAAGGAGGATACAAAGAATCAATCAACATGTCATCATAAGGGTCAACTTGTATGAGGTAGGCATGTCTTGGTCCACTTTCAGGGCCAAGGATAGTAACTTAAAAAGTCATTTGAGATGGGTATATGATCTTTGATAGCTTGTTAGGTTGAGTGGTTTTATGGTGTGGTGGTGGTAACAGGTTGAGCTATGAATCATCATTTTTCAGGCATATTGGTGTGAGGCATAAACAAGTGGGTATTTTTCCTTTGAGGTAGTGGAAATGGGATGAACTAAGAATCATCATTTTTCAAGCGCATGCCATGCATTTCTTGTTTCCGTTGTTGTTTTTCCCTATGACAAAAGGTCTGATTTGAATTTGTAGACGATGGGGATTGCTTTTCTTTTCTTCTTGAGGGTTTTGCATTTTGGGATCCTAAAAATATCACAAAGTTGTATCCATAGTGGAGGTTTTGTAGCCAAAACATTACTTTTGTGGTAAGGATTGAATGGTCATATTGGAGTGTGAAGTGGGTTCTCAAAGAAAAAGTATGTATCATCACATGTGTTTTCAAATTTGTGACAGTAAGAGGATAAACTTTATCACCGACAATTATATTGGAGAAAGGTGGGGCAGAAGCAATGCATGATAGTAGTTGGATGGGCATGTTATATATTCTAGTATTTCATTATGAAAGTAATCAAGTTATATCTTCTAGTATATGATTATGAAAGTAGACCATGTATTAACAATGTTAAGGACTATTTTGTAGAGAGAAAGGTAGATAAGAAGACTTGAGAGGATGAGTTCATATTTGTGTCTATCATCAATGAGAATAAGACCAAAAGCATTATACCATCTAATGATAATTCCTACAATCTTGCACATGTTAGCATCCAAGAAGGAGTAGCCTATAAATTTATCTACATAAACTATTGAATGTAGGATATTAAAAGTTCTAAGATACAAATGGGTTTTGGTTTTGCTATTTTGTGTTAGGGAGAAGGGTGATAAGTGTTGAGTGATGAGGATTGGGATGTCATACAGTTAAAACCAATATCAATCCTAACAACTATAACTCTATTATTGAGGATATGATCTTGGCAGAGGTTGACAAGGGGGAATTCAAGCATGATGGCATTTCTCTTGAGGACGATCAAGAAAATATGAGGCTCAAGGAATTTGTCCATGATGGAAGAGGCATGCAATCATGACTCATTATGTGTCTAATGGGGGTGGTTACATGGAGAACCATAAGGGAAAGGAGCAAGGGAGGGGAAAATGAGCTGTGGAGGTTTCTATGTTATGTGTAGTTTGATGTAGGAAAGGGTTTTACCTTTCTCATAATGGGTGGTATAGGAGAGGTTGATTTGTATTAGGGTGATGGAAGTGCAATGGTTAGGGTGCCCTACCAATCATAGGTTGTGTCTTAGAATTTGGAAATGAATCATCATATTTGTCTTGTGAAGGTAATGTGAATCAACATGTAGCAGGCCATAGGGAGGGAGATATTGCATGGGGGTACATGTGTCGTGTGTGAGGCATAGGGATAATTTTGATTGTGGTGGTTTTTTCACTTCCAACAATCCAAAATAGTATTTTTAGATGATTATATAGGAATATGGTGATGATGTGGTGAATATTTTTTATTTTCTCAAAACATTAACTGATAAGTTGAGCATTGTCATGAGGTGAAAATATGATAGTGGGTGGAAGGTGTTAGGAAGTGTTATCTTATAAGGCATTTTATGAATATGTTTATTGGAGGATTGTATATTGTTTTTATATTTATGAAGCACTATATTATGATAATGATGTTCATCTTTTATTCTTTTTTATGATATGGAACGTTTTTAAAAGAATTATAATTTTATTGCACAATAAACTACTTTGGTATTCAAAATATTTGTGAAAAAAATAACACACCAATGATATCTCAGAATCAATGTGGCTCAGTATCTTTGAATAGCAATTTTTATTAACCAATGATATTGGGAAGTGTGTGTATTAAATTTAACAAATATATATAGGTTTGTCAAGGAGATAGAGGTAGATGGAAAAATTGGTTACCTAAATGTTTTGAATGGTGTGGAATAGTAGAAAAAAGAAATGAACAAGGGATCTGAAACAAACCTTTAGTTGTCATATCATTATACATGGAGTAATTTGATGCAAAGTAACTATTACAATTATGCTTATACAAGATGGTATCTCCCTAAGAAGAATATGAACTGATTTGCATGATTCTTTGAGCAATCTCTACTTGTAATTGGATTTGGTGGTCACAACCAATGGAGCGGGAACTTCAAATGGGGAATGTTTTATATCCAATGGAGTAGGAACTTGAACACTGGAGGGTGTTCGAGATTGGGTTAGGGAAGAATCTTAGAAGTGATTGGGGTCTACAAGGAGGTAGTCATCCTCAAGTCAAGGTAGATATATATAATATCCTCAAAATTTGGGGATTTCATATCTACTTCAAAGATATGATGTAATACTTATAGGAGAAAAATAAAGGAAATTTGATGAACTAGGTTGATAAATGTAAGCTCGAGATTTATTTTAGGTCAAAGTGATGTTGAGAAAACATATCAATAATTAGGCTTGTGGACCCTTTGGAAAAATGGAGATCAATGTGGCCCAGAAAAAGTGTGGTGGTCCCATAACCCATTGGTCACAATCTAGTATCAAAGTTAGTGAAGGGGTAGTTTTTTAGGAGTACCCACTCTCCACACTTATTTGATTTCCATTTGTGTCCTCCTTTCTTGGGGGGGAGGGTTCCTTGGGTCCAAGGCCTCCTCGTCATAGTGGTACTGTCATTGCTCGTATTTTCCATGAATAGGAATTTGAGGGTCTTGACGCATGCTAATATTTACACACTACTTGGAACTCTTAATCCAAAGTATAAAGCTCATTGAGAACTCATAAGATTGTCATTGAGAAGTGTTTAATCATATTATATCTCCTTGATATGAGTTGGCTAGGTCTAAGGCCTCCTTGTCATAGTGAGCTCCTCATGGTGTAATGAGGTCAAATCCATATTTACTATTGACAGGCCACCAGTTAGATTTTGTTAAAAATTTCAAAGTTATTTAACCAACTATCTTTTGAAGCTTCTGAACTTCCCTTAAATTTTATAATTACAATGATGTCTACTAAAAATAGTAGACAAATAAATTTTGAAAATATGGAACAATCAATTCAAAACTAGGAGATTCCTGGCGTGCGTGTATAAAACATATACAATAAAGGAAGTTTCTAAACCCATCTCTGACTAATATATAAATATAATAAAGAAAACCATCTTGGTAAACTCAACATTAGAAAACCTAGAAATCCTCTCTAACAAGGATACAGAAAATCTTAAAGATAACAAAAAGTATCACTACCTACACTTAGGGTTGGTTCAAGTATAAACCAAAACACTAACTAGGAAAGGAATAAATTGCTCCCTATTATTATATTCTTAATATATTGTAGGCATCTAGCATTTACCTACTCTTTGTTGGGTTTAGTTGAATCTAGCCTGTCAGATGAGCTAGTCTACTTTAATGCTAATTTCAAATTTCACAGTATTCTTAGCTGATTTGGGATAGTTAAAAGCTTTAACCTTGAATGTCCTAACCTCAAGGGTTTCAACCTGTGGTATACCTAGAAACTCGATATCATAAAGGGTTCTACCTCTGGAGTTCCCAAGACTACTAGGGAAACTCCTTATGAGTACCATTCTATTATACTCCTTAGAAATAAAGATAAGGATGAATTAGGAAAAGACAAGGTATATCCCACACTTAGGCCTACATACTTAACATATTCCATTTATGAAACAACATGTTCTAACTAGGAGTCATTATAAGAAAATTTCATTATAAATGATCTTATAGAGCAAGAATTTGAAATAAACAAAGAACTACTAAGAAAAGTCTTTCTCTCTAAAGAGAATAAATCAAAAGTTGAATAATTATTTAATCATTATAGTGGTCAAGCAAAAGCACTCCTTAGAGAACAATGGTATGACCACATGAAGGATATTAGGGGAAACATTCTATTTTTTGAGTGGTTTTAAGAAAGCCACATCACATCATTCATGAATACTTCAAAGAACATGGCTACCACAAAGACCTCAATAACATGGAAATTAGGACTTAAAGATGAAGAAGTAGAATCAACTCATCCTCATTTTAAACCAATAAAGGTGTTAAAGTAAGAAATAGTAGTCACTCCTATTCTCATGATGTAGATTAGACAAGAACCTACTATGCAAGTACAAATTTATGGCATCATGCAACAAAACAATTGCACCAACTCCTCCCTTCAAACTATTAGAAAACAAACTAATAGGATAGCTTCCAAACTCAAGGAATTTAAAACCACCATTCCCACTAGGAAAAATGGCCTTATAAATAATCCTATAATTATTCCAACCACACTCTCTACAGACGTTATATTAGGAAAGATATCCAATAAGATTTGATAAAAACCTAGAAGATGTAACTAACAAAATCACAAACCAATTACAACAATTAAATATGAAAAAAACAAATATAAATGTTTTAAAACAAGATAGCTCTTCAGAAGATGAAACTGATAAAATGACTCCTAAAAAAGTTCTACCTAGTACCACCATAAATATGGTAGGACCCTCAAAGCAAAGAGACTATATAATACAAAAATGAGCCAAAACCAAACACTTAACGAATAAAATGAAAATTGACCAGACAAGAAGATTACCAAAACAAAGAGTCACAACAAATGATGACTTGAGAAGAGAGTAAAACAACACAAAAAAACAAATAAGTAGATTCAAATCTATTGTAAGAGAAGACATATACAGCAAACCTATTAATCATGTAATAAAAAGAGATGGAAAAATGAAAAAGCATTGTAAACATAATTTTACTTTGAATGGTTTTCTCTTTTTGATTCAGGGGCAGACATCATTTCATTGTAGAATGACTTGTCCTGATGAGATATTTTGAAACAATTATCAATAATTTTAACTCATCTACTAATGATCACCTTAAAATACAACACAAAAACTTTGAAGCACATATACATATCAAAAAAGCATGTATGAAAACATCATTCTTTCTTATTAAAAATATCAACAAAAATTTCATAATAGGAATTCGTTTTATAAATAATGGTTTTCCTTTATTTGTTAGCCATAAATGAGTGCATGCTAATATAAATGGTCATATAGTAACTTTCACGTTTGAATAACATCCTAGATATAGTTATTGGAAAAAATATTATCCACCATTCATTACAAGGAAAATTTTATCAAAGAACTTACTAAATAAATACATAGCAATAAGATAATTAGGAGAATACATAGTGGTCAATTCCAAAACAAAATAAAAAACTACAAGATAAAATTAAAAAGAATATTTGTTCTCATCTACCTTGAGCATTTTGTCAAAGGTAAAAACATGAAGTTACTCTACCCTATATAAGGGACTTTAATGAAGAAAATATTCCTACTAAGCCAGACATATTCCAATGAATCAACATATGTTAGACATTTGTAGAAAATAAAGAGAAGAATTAGAAGGAAAAAATGTCTCATTATACCAAGCTTATCTCCATGCAGTTGTGCTGCCTTTTATGTAGAAAATGTTGTAAAATTAGAATGAGGGGCGCCTAGGTCGGTAATTAACTATAAACTAAGAAATAAAGTCATCCAACGGATGAGATATCTTTTTTTTTAGAGCAAATGGATTGATTCATTACTTGTTAGCCATACGGCATCTACAATTGGGGAGAAAGATACAAACAAAACATACAAACGTCACGTTCAGTAACCCAAGGGCACTACAACTCATATTGGAACGAGAGAGAGACATTTCTGCATTGATTCTTCTTCCTTGATGTTGTCTTAAGCAGTTTTTCCTGAAGAATTCCTTCAACTTGAGCGTTAAGTAGTGGTAGGGGGGCTGGAACAAGACGGTATTCTGCTCGTATATCAACTCAAACGAAGCCATACAACTGAGTAATAAGATCAATCCAGAGCGAGATTTAGCCGTAACCAAGGTTGAATTATCGGGGAAAACCCCAGAAAAACCACCACCTTCACATAGGAAGGAGAAACAATCCTTATTCAAAGGAACAAGTAACGCCGATATACGGCGGAACAAGGCAGATAGCCTTCCAGAAACTAGCACCCAAGTGAAAAACCTGCAAGGCAGAAACAAAGGAGGGGAACCCGCCTCCTCCGGAACCCTAACGAGGACACCCCCACCAGCCACCTGCCTCAGCCTCAAGGCAGATCTGAGCAAGAATCTGCCAGGAGAAGAGCGCCACCACCTCCTGCAAGTAACACGCCGAAGAGAAGACCCGATCCCAACCAGGTCGCACGGCCGCCACCCAGGGGGGAGAGATGAGGAGCTCGGAGAGGCACCTACAAAAGGAGACCGAAAAGAGAGGCAAGTCAAGGAGGAGGCCTGGGGGGAGAAGGTGACGGCCCAGCAGGACGCTTGACCCCCTCCCCCAGGCTTGAGCGCCGCATGCGGGGGGAGCCCTAGATCTCCACCGTGGTCGCCAAAGCCCTAGACGACAGGGAGCCGCCTCCAACGGATGAGATATCTTATACCTAACAAACATGACTTATTCAAAGAATTCATGGAGCAAGGATATTCTCCAAATTTGGTATGAAGTTGGGGTTCTAGAAAATCCAAATAAAGAAAGAAGATGGTACAAGACTGCCTTCACAGTACCCTTTGGACACTATCAGTGGGACGTAATGCCATTTCGATTAAAAATGCACCTTCAAAATTCAAAAACATATGAATGAAATCTTTAACCCTTACACTAAACTCAGTGTTGTTAACATAGATGATATACTGATATTTTTAAAAAGATTGGGATCATACTGAAAACACTTAAATGTATTCTATAACATAGTAAAATACAATGGCCTTGTGTTATCTGAAAAAAAAAAGATAAAACTATTCCAAACATGATTCCAATTCCTTGGATATAAAATAGAATATGGAATCAATTATCCTATTCCATGAGTTATTGAATTAGCTAAAAAACTTCCCAGATGAAGTAAAAGAGAAAAACAACTACATAAATTCATAGGTTGCTTAAACTATGCTGGAGACTTCTATAAAAATTTAGACAGAAAGATACATTTGAACATACTCAAAAAGAATCCTACTAGATGAACTAAAGAGCACACAAAGGCAATCAATAGAATAAAAGAAAACATAAGAATTCTATCGTGCCTAAATACACAGGATCCCGATGCTCTAAATATTGTAGGGATGGGTGTCTCTAAAATGTGATATGGAGGAATCCTCAAGCAAATAATCAATAATTAAAAAAATTATTGGATATACCTCAGGATCATGGAATGATACTAAAAAAAATTACTCCACAATAAAAAAGGAAGTATTGGCCATTTCCCTAGTAACTACAAAATTTCAAAATGAACTTTTAGATCGAAAATTCCTCCTTGGAGTAGACTCTAAATCTGCTAAATTTGTCTTAGAAAAAGATTTAAAAATTGTTGCACCAAATAATATTTTCTAGATAGCATGCAAGATTAGCTATATTTGATTTTGAAATAGAATATATAAAAGGGGAAGAAAATTCCATGCCCGGTTTTTTATCTCAATAATTTTCATAGGGAAATGTAGTTTAAGGATGATGAAGGAAAAACCATGATGGTGTCTTCATATCATCAAAATCAGATTCATTATTTATCCCTATAGCCTCGCTAATGAGGGCACAAAATATTACAAAGGAAGGCAAAGAAGCCGCACAACCATTGCACACCTTAAGGTCTCTAAATCATTGTATGATTCTCAAAGAATAAGATCTAAATAGAGATATCTACTCTATTCCCAAAAAAAATATACCAAGAGGTTGTCACTATATACCATCAATGATGGGTAAAACCCAACTCAACTGTGAAAGAACCCTTCTATCAGATAGGTAGAAAAAAGTGCAACATTACTATAAGAGTATGTCTTCAAGACAAATCATATCATATTATACTATCAAAGAATGAAACGGGCAAGGAAATCCAAATGTTCCTCATAAATTTCAATCACAAATAACTCCATAATATTATAATTATTTAGATTATCAATAGGCCTGGGAGTATGCTCTATGTACAAAATGATCATATGAGGCATTATAGGTTCATCAAATTCACTTATAAATTAAAATTCCAATACTTTTGGATAGAGTATGGGAAAACTTCAGAGCTATAAAATCTATATTTCTAGAAAAACTACGCCTAGCTACTCCTTTGGGAGAAAATCAATTCAAAGATGATTTAAGAATTCTTCATTGATATTCTTTTTATGAAGTCTTGTGGATAGTAAAAGTGAATTGATCTTAAACAATAGAAAATTCCCTTATTTTGGAACAATAAGGATCCAAGTAAGTTGGTGGAGTATGTGAGAACCTGTTACATTAAACGAGATAACTCAAAACACAAAGCACAATCAATCACTAATTAATCACATACCCAAAAATATGGGTAAATTAAAACCGATTTCAACATCAGCACCTTCTCAGAAACATTTACATAAGAGCTCAAAATCTTTTTTTATCCATACTATGCCAAACATTTGATACAAATTGTTCTATTACCTTAGCCACAACATATATACATAGGAGAATAATATTTGTATATGCCACACAAAAAAGCATTAATATGCTAACAAAAGTCTGATTCGTTTGAAACACCATATACAAACTTTTCCTGCATGGACCTGAGAGTATAGGGATGACTCTAGGACACACTAGACGTCTAATAAACTTCCTCAAAGATTCATTACTATAGCTCTTCTTTACTGCCACATGATTGTTTTTGTCACTTCCGATTACCTAAAAAAATGTGGTGAACTACAAGGGTGAGACCCATGTCCCAACAAGAGATATAACCTCTAACAACGCTTATTGATTACAACATTTTAAATAGTAGATAACTAAGTAGTTGGAGTATTTAATAATGTAGATTGAATAGTTCAAGTATGCTAAATAGATTAAGCAATTAATCTTAGCAACAAGTATGATCATCAATGCATATATAGATAACAAATAAATCTATTTCTTTGGATAGATATCTACGCAAATATCATCAAATTGCATCTAATAACAATCATTATCATTAATATGACTATCATCATATTCCTTGCTAACAGCACAAACAATCTAGTAGCATAAGCATCCCTGACATCATGTATATATCGAGTAACATAGCATGGCTATTAATATTGGCATATCAAATAAAGGGAACAGATCTATATCATAAGTAGAACTAACATCATAACACAATGAACTACATAGGCATGATTAGCAGTTTAAGCATTTCTAATTACATAGGCATGGCTTACAATATTGTTCATAACTAGCAGCAGCATCTTAACCATCAGTGTCAGCATATTTGACAGCATAAGCATGTTTACAGCATGAGCATAACTACATCATAAGCATATCTATTATCTCTTATTGTACTATACATGATCTCAGTGAAAAGAAAGAAAATAAGGGTTGTCATCCAATATGAAGCGTTGTGTATAACCCTAAACAGATATGCTACACTGTTGTCTTACATCTTTTATTATGCCCTGAGGAAATTGAGGATACCACTCAACATCCAACTGACCACTGCTAAGTCAAAATCAGTGCCATACAAGATCTAGGAAGAGCCAGACTCCTAAGATCTTCTCTGTCCCCGGTCAGTACGGGTCCGCCATAGTGACACATAAGGTCAAGTTGCTAACAGCCTAGTCCGTCCTTGGTACAGGTCACGACACTAGTGAAAGGAGGTGGGTATGCATACCCTACCATCTGAGGTACAACCACAATTGTCCTCCAATCTTGTCACATATACAATCACCAAGACACAACTGCAGTCGTTCTCAATCGCATTAGATGTATGAGGCATGACCATAGCCAACCTCCATAATCTGCATTATGGATGACAAGTATATATCCTCAACTTGCCACCCCCACATACTCAACAGTATGTGCTCTGAGTTTCCCTCGGGAATACTCATTTCACCATCTGGCAAATTTTGGCACTCAGATGGATCTATGGCACAGGGCACTACATGATTAGAGTTTCACTTGATTAGTTATGTCAATTGGGTGAATTAGGGATGCATCAAACAAGTGGATATACAAACCCTAATTCACTTCTAGAAAGCATATAAATATCACAACTTTTAAAAGATATAAATGTGTGAAACATAATTTCTCATCTCATCATCACATGGTACTATTCACTTGCCATTCATGAGACCACACTAGTCATCATACTATCACAAGATAATAATCTTTTTCACAATATCATAGGGTATCAGTCGTTATCAACATAAGATGATTACACCTCATTCAGGGCTCAACCATGCCCAAAGGTCGTCAAGACCGCCATACTATTCCCTACAAGATCACCATTATCATTCCATTCCTTATAGCAAGGCTCAACAACATCACTTACATATAATACACCAGATCAGCACAATGTTGTATTAATGAGCTACGAGATATTCATAAATAATAATAGCAGGCTTATATTAACATTAAGAACATTCCTTTATTACATTAACATGCAAGGAATCTAGATATGATTAACCCTCATCATATTCATAATGCACATGTTTAGCATAAGAAAGTATCAACCATGTGGCTCTAATAACCACCAATTAGCATATTAAGGTTATGATCATATTAAGGAGGTTATTTCACCATCATTCCATCATATAATAATATTAAACATGAATACTCATCTTTATCTATTTACATTAGAGTTAGGTTCAACAAGATAATTATATTAATATTACTAATCAACACTTATACCCAAACCCTAAATCACAGAATCCCCATTGCATCATGGATGCATAAGGTGAACCATCATCATCACATTCCATACTACTCTCAAGTGTGAACCCACACATAAATCAAGGTGTAACCATTGGGTTATATCATACTAGGGTTTCAAAGAGAGTACTCCATGATTGTATTAATCATTCGAGGACTATTCATACCCAATTACCATCATTTAATTATATTAAAGCTAGGTATAACAAGCTATAACTCATTAGGGTTACATATCAACACAATATGATTATCATCCCTTATATTCATATGAGTGAATAGGTAGAACTACCTTATTAAGGGTAACCCCCCGTATCACTATACCACAATGTCACCCAGAACCATTGGATGTTTAAAAGGTAAGACCATTGGTTGGTTACATAAGTAAACACATTGGATAAACTACCTATGAAGTCCTTGATTTGTTTTCTATAAAAATTCACCATCTAACCCTATACATCCCTTGATCAACAACAAAAAAAGTTCCATTGAGAGTAAGGTAAAACCCACAATCGACTGTTCATTTAAAACAAGCCATCCATTGTCAACAAGTAAGTTCCTTAAGTTGATTATATAAAGGAAACCATCTAAATCACATTATTAGGACCAACATATTACATTAGCAATAATTCCACTTTATTGGAGGAATCAAATTTAGATCTTGACCATTGGTTCAAGTTCATATGTTAAAACCATCAATTACAATATAGGTCCAACCATTACATCAAGTAACCCAAGAAACCATTGGTCTAAGGCTTAATTGATGCTACAACTACAATTCTTAACTCACCATAGGTTTTAAAGACCTGATCCACCATCATTAGTGACCATTAAGTCACCATAGGTTGTTAGATCAACACTATATTCATTAATTAGCATCAAATATAAAGCTAATGTCATCATTGATAGATAACATCAGTAGGGTATTTAATGATTGATCATTAAACTTCTAATTGATCCAAAACCTGACATAAGGGGGTAAGCATAGTTTTTCACCATCATATGACACCTTTGATCACAACCATCAGTTTTCATGAAGACAACACCATAGGGTTGTTGCAATGGTACCATCATCGGGTCATGGGTTTGTAGAAGAAATCAGCATTAAACCCTAAAATTGATCATTCGTTGATAGGTTCTTAGCACCATCGATTGTAAAACCAACATGATACTAGTCATATTATACCTTAGGAATAATGTACACATGATCACAGGTTCATCTAGAACTGAAATCAGAATAGGGAACATTATAAAAATTGAAATCCAAGTCAAACATAGCTTTTTAGTGCATGAATCATCATTTTCAAGAAAGAACATGAGCTAGCAAGCTTATGGTAAGCAATAAACATGGAGCAAGTTATAAAACTTGCCTCTAATCAGAAGATGAAACTCCAAACAGAATAAAACTTGAGAATTTAGGGTAGAAAATCCAAGCATTATCTATGAACTCGTTCACCTAGCACCTTTCTTCATCAAATGAGCAAACCCTAAGCATAAGGAGCAAGAAAGGTAGGGTTTTAGAGATTTAGAGAAATTTCTACCATGGAACAGCAAGTTTAAGACCTAGGAAAAGGTCTAAGGAAGGATAAGATGAATATAAATGGAGAAGTAAGGAAGAAGACAACTTTCCTTGGTCGACATCCCTAGAAGATGACCTTGGAAACCCTAGGTAGGGCTAAATGGAGCTCTAGGAGACCTTCTTCTCCAAAAAGAGGTTGTCTTCTACCTTAGAGCACTTGGTTCCCAATCAAAACAGAGTGGAGTCATTTCTCCAGGTTATAGAAAAGATAAAGCAAGAAAAGTTTCATACTTGGGCAAGGAAGAGGTAAATATAGCCTATGGATAAGGATGGAAGCAAGCATGAGGTGTAAAAGTAGCTTCCCCATGTGTCTATGGCCTTAAACTATTAAGAATATAAAAGAACACACAATAAGCTCCCCCACCGTCCATATAGAACTGATTATCTTTCCTTTGTCGAATTTACAAGCCAATCAAATAATTCATTAGTTGATAGCTACTAAAGGTAGCTCATCCATGAAGGGGTAAACCCTAAAATACCCTTGGAGAAAACACCTTCAAATCAAGGTTTATATAGGTTCCCCATGGATCAAAAAGCTCAAGAATGATGATATAATATCCAATGAATATAATTCAAGTGATAAATTGCAAAGAAAACCTCTCAATTGGGTAAATTGTAAAAAATTCCAAAATGTACATAAAATTGCATAACTTGCTCAAACAATGTCCAAATTGGACCAAATTTGAAACTTAAGCGTGTCTTATGATTTCAAAGAATATCATAAGGTTATATTAGGGTTATAACCATTAAATTATGGTAATTAAGCTTATTGAACTCATTAAGCAAGTTTAAGGGCCTTACAACTATAAACCCCTAACAGGGATTTCACCCCCGAAATCCAAGGTAAACAAAGATGGGTACTTCCTTTGCACCTAATACTATTATATTCACATGGTTACTTATGTATCATGGTAAATTCACATCATTCATACATATCTCATCTTGGGTTGGCACAAAAAACCCCACAAGAAGACATTTGCAAATATTGAACATAGAAACTTGTTGTGCCACCTGTACAAATCTAATAGTAACTTTCAACTTTAAATTCTAGCTATCATCCTGAAATTATATTTATTGTATCAACACATTACTCAAAAGTCATACTTGATATATTTTTACCAATCATGGCATGTGTCCAATACCATTCCATGAAGCATAAAAAAATGCGATGTATCCATCCTTTTTTTTTCTTCTAGATACACTGACACTGGAACACTTGTCAGTTCTTTTTCAGCATCAAAAGAAATGCTGACGTTGGCACCTATCATTCCATACAATCAAACATTATTCCTAGTCAACCTTGTTGCGGGTGAAACAACAACAATATCTTCACCTTACTAGGATTTACACAACCTACTTAGAAGACATATCATGATCCCATAAAGAAATTTAATCAACCCCATCTCACTCTTGTTCAACTTGTCTCATAGCTATTGCTGCTTCGGCAACCCTAAGGTTTTTGAAGAAATATTGATCATATTTTTTACCATATTTTAAATACTTTGACATGACATCATTCAAAGCTTGATATAACTCGTATGACATGACTGGAACACTCTGTTCCTCCTATTCATAAATTCTATTTGTACATTGGTTAGTCTATAGGACATAACTCTAAACTCATCATGGTCATGTGAATTATGTCATCCAATCTAACTCTTATGCATTGATATTTGATCATAGGTTCATCTTAAAGGAACACAGTATCACATATCTATTGACCAACAACCATCTACCCTTGACAGTGGTCTTGCCCAGCTATCATTGAACCATACACAACATTATAGAATCACTTTTGTTTTTCCTTCCAAACAACATTTATAGGATCATCATCAACTCTATCTCTCTCTCTCTATGGGCGAGGAATACTTGGAATGTTCATTTAATAAACATCTCCAACCTTCAATATTTCTCATATTATTGATACATCTTGGATACTAGGATTCATTACCTTGGTGTCCACCTCATGTGATATAAGGAACTCACATCCTTATATCATCTACTTTTACCAACATAACAAATATCAAGACATATAAGAGGATTCTTCCTAATTATTGGAAGGCTCAAAAGAAAAATCATCACAAACTTTATGATCTTGGAACCATAGTCCAAACAACCTTATGCTATAATAAGCTATCCACCCTCATGTTTACAATGAATCCACACATACCAAGTGGCAATGATCCACTTGAAAGATTTTCCCTAGAAAGGAAAGACACAAAGTGAAACACACTTCCCATACCATAGTAGTATTTTTCAAAGGTCACTAGCAAAAAGGTAACCAATTCTATTTTCATTATGCATGTTACAGTTTCTTATGTATCATTTTACCTTTTTCATTTTAGGTTCCTTACCGTTAGCATCAGAATCATCATGATTAACATATCTCATTACTCCTTCCTTTATGACTATTTATCACACATGGTATGTTCTCTTATTTTATTATGTTTTTCAACCACTTATCGACAGGTAAATCATCATATTCCACATTTTTTTCATTAAATTGGGATCATCTCCCTTAATTTCTTTCACATGCCATGCTGATTTTTCATTAACACTTTCTTACACACATAGGTTGGTCTGCGATTAACTCAAGTTCCACCATATTTCTTTACCATGGTTCCCATTCATCTTC
The DNA here is from genome assembly GCA_963693085.1 of Alisma plantago-aquatica. Classification (NCBI taxonomy): domain Eukaryota; kingdom Viridiplantae; phylum Streptophyta; class Magnoliopsida; order Alismatales; family Alismataceae; genus Alisma; species Alisma plantago-aquatica. Next base: position 1,413,909,551 of record OY856409.1, on the reverse strand, counting down.
TCATTTTGTACTTGTTATAGGAGTTCTCTCTATCTTATGTGGATTTCATACCTTGATTCACTTTATAAGCATAGACTTATCTGTCTTTTACTTTATTATCTTCCTGAATTGCATCTTCAAGACCTCCTCTTTTCCTTATTTGTATTTAGATTTAGATTTCATGGTGTTGTATCTTTCTCTTATAGTTACCAAACATTCAAGTTTTGATAGATAATGATGCAATTTTCATCTTCTTTAAGGTAGGATTGAGATATTCATACCATAATTTCATATTCATTATGTTCTTTAGATTGTCTCAAAATGACTACTTGATCAGAGTAATCAAAAATATAACAATCTAAGAGTTCCATACTTACCTTTTCTTCAATAATTGAATACCTGGGCAGGGCACCCAAATACTGAGATTAGGCAGTACGAACCATATTTTTATGTCATACTCCTAATTTTGGCATCATCCTAGTCTTAAGTCATAGTGTCCCTATAGACTCAATGAACCTAAAGCTCTGATACCAACTTGTGAGAACTCATTACACTAAACGAGATTACTCAAAACATAAAGCACAATCGATCACTAATTAATCAGATACCCAAAAATATGGGTAAATTAAAACTGATTTCAACAGCAGCACCTACTCAGAAACATTTACATAAGAGCCCAACATCTTTCTTTTATCCATACAATGCCAAGAATTTGATACAAATTGTTCTATCGCCTTAGCCACAACATATATACACAGGAGAACAATATTTGTATATGCCACACAAACAAGCATTGTTTTGCATTGTAACTGACGATTATGTTTTAATATACATGTTTCTCTTAATTTTTGGAAAGAATTCTATGAGAGAATCACAAATTATTTGTGCTTGATCACCATAGGTAATTGTTTAGACCATTAATTGCTCTGAGAGAGGGATTAAGGGTTGGAAAACTCATAGATTTACACATTATACATCGCACCTTGAGAAAGGGCTTAGGAAATGTGAAGATAATAACCCAGAGATTTCAGTAGAGGATCTAACTAATAACACAGTTTCTACGAGAGTGGGTAATTCTTGTTACAGGTCTCTTTGTCTAGGGTTAGGAGAGATTAACATTAATGAAATGATGTTAATTGTAATGTGAGCCATGGTAAAACCACTATCCTATGGATTTCATTCCACTTGTGATTAAAACAAGTAATCTAAGTTTTAATTCTTGCAATTTAGTCATTAAATCAACCAAATCACTCTTTTTCATCGACCTGACTGATTGAGTCATTGTTGGTAGTAGTTTCTAGGTACACATTTTCCCCGTGTTTTATATATCGACCTCTTTAGACCTATATTACATTTATATGTGCACCTACATTTTTACGTGAAGTTTATGCGCATCAAGTTTTTGGCACTGTTGCCAGGGAAAATGGTGTGTCCAGCACTATGAGTGCTATGACCGACCACTCTAGGCCACAAATTTTTTATTTTTTTCTTTTAACATTTCAAAGGTGAATTCTAAATATTTATTCAATCACTAATATTGTATTCTCACATAGATTTTGTATGTTTTGGGTACTAGTGCATGGTGCAGATGAGAAGCACCAATTATGGAGAGTCAACATTGGAGAGCTCCAGCTTTAGCATATAAGATCTTCAGCGCAAAGTGTGGGAGCACAGTGACTCTATGGGACAACTCATTCCAACACCACCTCCTAAAACTTCACAAACCCCAACAGAACAACCAGAGATGGAAGACACAGATGCAGAAGCAGAAGAACATACCATGTGGGAAAATATCAAGGCGTCATCTGCAATAGCACAATATGGTTTAATTAAAAGGCATGCTATAAATGTGGGCATCTACAAGATAGACCCTGGCTTGGTGTCCCTGGTCAATTCACAAGCATTTCACAGCCACATCATAGAGAATCCAATGACGCATATCAACAATTTTGTTGAGAGTTGTGATATGGTAAAGATTGATAGGGTCCAACAACTTTCATATATTTGAAACTATTTCCATCTTCTCTAGATGACAATGCAAAGTCATGGTTCCTTAACCTCCTGCCTAAGTCAATATAAACATGGGAGGGGATGACAGACATATTCTTTGAGTGTTATTTTCCACTGCAGAAGACAAATGAGTTGGTCAGGAAGATCTATAATTTCAAGTAGAAGATAGAAGAATCATATTCTAAAGCATGGGATAGGTTCCAGAACATGTTAAGAAAGATCCCTCATCATGGGATTGATCTTTATGTCCAAGCAAAGATTATCCATTATGGGATGCACCAAGGAGAGATGACCACACTCGATAGTGTAAGAATAGGATTCTTCCTCAAAAACAAGACATCTAGGTGTCATACAATTATGAAGAATATGGCTAAGAATCAGTCATAGGGAGAAGAAACAGAGTATACAACAACCATTAAAAGGGTTGGAGAGTCTAAAGTCATCAAGGCATTGAATGAGAAACTTGACCTCATAGCCAAGAAACTATATCAGAAGGATGGAAATTCCTCTAGAGGAGAGAAAGAAGAATGTATGTTTGCATAGTAGCAGAACTATAGGGGCAAATGACTACTCTTGGAGGTGATATCCTAAATTTTCTTGGAAGGATCCCAATAACTTTGAGAAAGACCCCTCTCAGGAACAATAGGCCAAGCAACACCAAGGCAATGCACGATAGTGATACGCTTCAAAGAGCACACCAATTCACTAAGATGATTATCCCAGAGTTTAATCCTTTTTACTTTCCAGTGAAGGCTAGTATAGAAGGGTCGATCCCATAGGACAATGTAATAATATTGTTATCTTTTATCCGAATTAACTTTTAAAATTATTTCCTTTTGGTGTTTTTGAATAAAGGAACAAAAAGCAAATTCTGATTTGGGGCTTGATTGATTACTCTAGAATAAGAAATTAAAGTGCACAAGAAATATAGGATTACACTAAATAATTGAAAGGAAAAGATTATATTAAGACAAGAAAGTAAAGAAAGAAGATTTTTGGCAATAAGATAATCTAAAATAAGAAGTTAAGTGCAATAAATAAAGAGAAGTGATGGAAACAAGTGTTGGAAGAATGATTGAATCAGAAGGAAAAGCATCGAGGCTTAGGGGTTTCACCACCTTAGACTTTGGGAGAACAAGATCAAGAGATACATGACAAGTAAGATAGAAGTAGGTATGTGAATCATTCATAAATAAAATGCAAGAGAGGAACTCCACATGAACCCATTGGACCTGGTGTTCATGCATCCAAGTTCTTCATCCTAAAGAGGATTTTTTTGGGGTCACATCCAAATCCTCGTAAAAGCAGTTTATGCATGTTAAAACCAGGTTTCCATAGTTGCATCTATCAGGATCAACTCATGAAAAAAAATGATTAATTACTTCATTTAAATCAGTAATTTCTAAATTGAAAATCATCCATCTAAAATAGTCATGTAAAACCTGATCCAATCAACACATGGCTAAGGGGCTACTTCCCTCGCCTCTATAAGGGATATATCCACTAGTCATAGCAGGGAATGGAGAAACAAAGGGAAGAAGGTAGGAAGCCATAAACTACAAGAACCAGAATCTCTGAGGAGACCAAAGGTGGTGACAATTAAATGGCTTGCTCTCTTAATCCCCCTCTCCAAAAGAAAGAACAAGAAAGAAAACCAAATCTAGAGGTAAAAACCAATTTTATTCCATAATTGGATTACACTATGAACTGAAAGCAACAAAGTTTTCAATAATAAAATGTGAGTACAAAACTCAAGAGCTTTTATAAATGGAGTCCCCCCCTCCTTTATATGGAAGGAGGGGTGTAAAACCCTGAAAGGGGGAAGGAATAAGTGGTGTGGCAGTTGCTGAAAAATATAGTTTGTGAGCCATGAAATGTCCATCTCGCTACATGAGACGGTCATCTGGGATGATGTGGCATGGTCTCTAGAAGAATCGGATCAAAACCCTACTAGAGAGGGTGGTGATGCCCATCTCACGCCGCCATGCACAAAACTTAGGTTAAAACCCTAATTAAGTGGTGGCGCCTTTTGTGAATTGAGTCGGTTCTTTAGGTCGGTGTGAACCGGCCCTCTAGATCAAACGAGCCATCCATGTGGGGTCTTCAGATGCCCATCTAGATGACTTGATATGTCTATCTGGGATGTAAAAGGGCATGTTGAGCTGAGCACTCAACCTAGTCGTCTGGCTCTAGAATACAAGGCTTCTTGGTGGTGAAATGACTGTCTGGTCTTGCGAGACATTCATCTTGTGAGATCAGTAGGTCAGATCTTATCTTTGGAGAAAAAACCTTGAAAAAGTGAGAAAAGAGACATGTATTTGCAAAATAAATCAAAAAGTAGGTAAATTGCAAATTGTCCTATAAATCATTGAAAAGAGATAAGTTCTAATGAAAAGGTTTATTAAAAATAAACAAAAATATAAATGAATATGCATTCATCAAAATACCATGGAATTGAATCTTTTCTCATGCTGAGCAAATTTAATTATAAATAAAGTCCAATTTAATGAATATGCATTCAACTTATACTCGCAACATGTCATTCCTCACCCTTGTAACATCAATATAATCCTTACCTCCAAATTTTGGCCAAGTGACCCAATCTCCTAGAACCACGTAGCATAAAGTTATATATTCCCTATCAAAAGAATTATTATAACTTGCTTCTAAATCAAGATTTTGTAGAAAAATAAATATCTGATCCTATCTCTGCCGTTTCCATCCTGTCGTCTCTAGGGCTTCGGGTGACTGCTTTCCGCATGCGTGGAGGTGCCGCCGGCGGCCGTGGAGGCCGCGGCACTGGGCGTGGATCGTTCCATAATTCTCACCGCGCGAATCAAGGCTGGCTTAACACTGATGTCTCTGAGCCGTCGGCGTTGCTGGGCGGTGAGGGGAACCAAGAAGGCGGGAGCGCCATGGATGAAGGAGAGCAGACGGTGGGGCACAACTCAGCCAGAGTTTCCTTCCGCGACGCCATCACTGGTGGTGTCACGACGCCTGCTATCAAGACTGCTTCTCCCGATGCCCTAAAAGCATCGGATATACAAATTGACAAGAGTGGGGTCCTGTCTAATATCCGTGTCAACCCTGGCACGCTGACGCCATTGCTGGAACCATGGAGGTTCGCAGTAGTGGTAAAGGTCATCGGAATCACCGTTGGATTCACAACGCTAGTCAACCGCGTCATGGCCTTGTGGCAACTCACCGAACAGTTTTGAGTCATCGACTTGGAGATGGGGTATTTCATCTTCCAACTCAGTAGCAAGGCGGCGTTCGAGCGGGCCTTGACCGAAGGGCCATGGACGATCTTTGGGAACTATCTCGCTCTTCAATCTTGGTCAGCCGATTTCCGCCCGGTCGATCACATCCCCAAGAAACTTGTAGTATGGCTTCGCATCCCAGAACTTCCAGTATACCTATATCAATATCAGCTCCTAGCAAGCATCGGTGATGTTGTTGGAAAAATGATTAAAGTCGACACCACCACGCTGTCAGGCCACCGTGGTAAATTTGCACGGCTAGCTGTTGAAGTCGATACACTCAAGCCCTTGTTACCGGTAGTCTACCTTAACGGCGAGTACTTCCGTTTGGAATACAAAAATATACCCACTATTTGCATGAAGTGCGGTAGAGTGGGACATGATGATGCGGCTTGCACCTTCAGTAAACCCTTCTCCCCTATTGAAGCACCTTCATCATCAGATCCCCCTCTCCTCAAGGAGGTGCAGTACATGCCTCAGATTCATGCCAAGAAGCCAGAGAAGTGTGTAACCTCTCAGAAGAAGGGAGGATCATCACAGTCTGATAGCAAGATACTAGAGAAGCCGCCCATTACTGAAAGTGTGGATGCGGCCAAGGAACAGCAGCCCCAGCCCACAACTGAAGTCCATGAAGCAATCGAAGAGGAGTGGCAAACTTTCCAATCCAGGAAGCACAAGAAGAAGGCTAAGTCGAAGATGCACGCACACTCCGGAGCAGGACAAGATCTCCCGCCCAAGGGCCCACCTGCTGGGAGTAATGTAACCAATCCAAACAACACAAGTGTCATCCTTCTTAACTATGACACCTGTGAGGGTCGAACGCAGGAGACGGGAGGCAACGCGTCGTTCCAATTCACAGCCATCGACACTGCCAAAGATGTCTCCCATTGTTCATTCCAATGGGGGGACAAAGGTGGAGGCAGCAGAGTCTTACTTAGAAACAGGAAAGTCATCTATCAGACGGTCAGCCCTGGTAGAGAAAGGAAGAAAGGAAAGCTTGCCCAATTAGTCGGCAACCTTGAGCAAGGCTCAGTGGCTAAGCACGCCATTGACTTCATCAACGAAACAGAACCTCCAAATGATATTATGGTCGACGATGATCAATCCGTCGGCCTCTGTGCGGCAATTGTTTGAGTTTCCCACGCCTCCCTCTCTCTAAGTGTTTTTATGCTGAACATCCTCTACTGGAATATTCAAGGTGCTTGTTTCAAGAAGAAAATTCGTCTTCTCAAGGATCTCAGAAGAAGACATAGGCTTCATATTATGGCTATTGTTGAACCGCGAATAAGTGGATCCAAGGCTGATGGCATCATTAAGCAATTGGGTTTCCCTTCTTCTCACCAGGTTGAGGTTGTTGGCTTTTCGGGTGGCATCTGGCTGTTATGGGATGATGCTCGCTGCTCCATCAAGTTTGTCCTAAACCACAGACAGTTCATACACTGCTGCATCAATGACTCCTGGCACTTAACATTCGTCTATGGTGCTCCTAATCCGGGTAGGAGAGACCTTCTGTGGAATCACTTGCATGACATCTCCAACTCCATTCATGGTGCATGGGTTGTCATCAGTGATTTCAACACCATGTTGGACATCTATGAAAAACACAACGGGTGTTCCTTTGATCGCCGCTCGAGTAGGAAGTTCAATTCTCTTCGCATGCACACTGGCTTAGCAGACATCAAGGCCAATGGCACCTTCTATACATTCAAGCAGCTCCAACTCTTAGAGAGGCTGGATCGAGTCATCGCCAACGACGACTGGCTGTCTATGGCATCCTCTGCATCGGTGACTGTCCTTCCTAGGCTTTACAGTGATCATAGCCCCTTGCTCATTCATGATTCCACACAACGCCAGGCTCGCAATAAGTCTTTCCGAACTAAAGAGTCTTGGTCGCTGACCCCTGGGTTTAAAGAAGACATTCTTCAATCTTGGGATCTGACAAAGAACTTCCTCGATGCTCTTCCCGCCTTCCGTGAGGCGGCATCTGCATGGGACTCCAAGCTTCAAAATTCCAACAGCAAATGCAAAAATAAAATCATGTGTCGGATAAATAACATCCATGTATCCTCTACCAACTTTTCTCATACTTCCTCTGACTCCACTTTGGGATATTTGCAAGATGAATACAACAATATTCTCCTTCAAGAGGAGGCTGATTGGCACAGTGAGCTAACATTAATTGGCTCCGCCTTGGCGACGCCAACACAAAATTCTTTCATACATACGTCAAAGCGCGCCGCCTCTTCAACAAGATTACAAGGCTCAAGGATAGCACTGACAATTGGGTAGAAGATCCAGCTTCCCTTAGGTTGCATGTGCGAAACTTCTTCCTTGACTTGATGACTGCCCCACCACCCAGCACTCACAGTGTTGCTGTTGTTGCTAGCTTCGTTGGCACCTTCGAGCAGCCTTGTGAGGCCACCATGCGCAACCTTAGCGCCCTCCCTTATGCTGCTGAAATTAAGCGCACCATGTTCATGATGGTGCCTAATAAAGCTCCCGGGCCCGATGGCATCTGCAACTCATTCATCCAAAAGCACTGGGACACAGTTGGCTCTTCCTTTATTCGCACCGTGCAAGATACCTTCACATCAGGGACCATTGATGACAGGCTTGCTGACTCCTTTATGTGTCTGATTCCGAAGACCAGACAACCCCAAACTTGTAGTGACCTCCATCCTATCTCGCTTAATAACATGTGCTTCAAGCTGATATTCAAGATCATTGTGGAACGCATCAAGCCTCTCCTGTAAGGATGGATTTCTGAAACTCAATCTAGCTTCCTACCGGGCCGGCGCATCACTGATAATATTATTCTTGTCCAGGAGGTTATCCACACCATTCGTACGAGGACTAATGGCAAGGCACTTGCTTGCATCAAGATAGACCTTGCTAAAGCCTTTGATAAGATGAGTTGGGCATTCATCCACGACACCATCAAGAGGACTGGTATTCCATCTGTTTTGGTTAATCTCATTATGCAAATCATTACTAAAGGGTGCACCTCGATTCTCTGGGAAGGCTGCCCTCTTGAGTCATTCAAAACCTCACAAGGAGTCTGCCAAGGCGACCCAATCAGCCCCTACATCTTTGTTCTATGTATGGAGATACTCAGTCAAGCCATCTTGCAATCCATAAACCAAGGAGCATGGAAGCCTATTCGTCTTTCCAGACAGGGCCCACTGTTATCGCATGTCTTCTTTGCCAATGATATACTCTTACTGGCTAAGGCTTCTGATGGGCAAGCTAAGGGCATTAACAAAGTTCTCCAAGCCTTTGGGTGAGCATCTGGGCAACGGGTGTCTAAGGCCAAGTCATGTTGCTTCTTCTCTCCTAATACCCCACGCCAAGTCTGAGATGTTTTCTACAGGCGCGTTGGTATTCCACACACTAGTGACTTGGGTCGCTACCTTGGTGTTCCCATTCTACATCACCGAGTCAACAAATCAACTCATGCTGCAATTGCTGATACTATGAAGGACCGCATGACGAGCTGGTCAGCAAGACAACTGTCTCTAGCTGGCAGAATCACTCTTGTAAAATCCACTCTCCTAGCCATTCCCAGCTACACTATGCAATCGGTGCAACTCTCACAAGCGCTTTGTGATGATATTAACAAGCACGTAAAGAATTTTCTTTGGTCTGGCAGCCGATCCCACCACAGCCTCTCTCTGGTCTCGTGGAAGAAGGTTACTATGGCTAAATCCGATGGTGGTCTGGGCATCAAGGATGCACGGTCTCAGAAACAAGCTCTAATGCTCGGTAATGTGTGGCGCTTCATAAACAATAGAGATGTCCTTTGGGTTCGTGTTATGCGTAGCAAGTACATGTGCAATGACACACCTATAAATAAACCATGTTCCTCAGTGTGGGATTTTATTAGGAAGCACATTCCAGCCATCCTTCAGGACTCGGCGGTAACTATCAATAATGGTGAATCTGCCATTGTTTGGAGTGACAAATGGCTTCATGGCCTATCTATTAAAGACATTGAACCCTCTCTTGTGCCGCCGCCAGAACTCGCGGATCTTACTGTCTCAGCCATGGGCATGGATGGCAATGGCTGGGACTGGGACTTCATCCATAGCTATCTTCCGAGTAGTTCCTGGCTGCATATCCAGCATGTCTTTCTGCCCTCTCCGTCAGCTGGCCATGATATTCGCCATTGGCCTGGGTCGCCTACTGGCCTTCTTACCACCAAGTCTGCATACAAATGGCTCCGCATGGACATTGAGTTGCCCCTGCCTGGGAAATGGGATACTATTTGGAGATTTTCGGTTCCACCCCATGTTCGCACTTTTATATGGCTTCTGTCCCACAAGGTGTTGCTCACCAATGTGGAGAAGTCCCGCCGCCATATCCCTGTCAATGACAACTGCCCGGTTTGCGCAAATGCAAGTGACACCCTGGTGCATGCTCTCCACGACTGCAACCTCAGTAGGGAAGTGTGGGTTGCCTATCGAGTGGACCCATCCTTCTTCCTTCTTCCCGAGGATGAATGGATCGATGCGATCATCTCTTCTAAAGGCACTGACCCCCCATCCATGTTGCCTCTAGTAGCTTGCTGGGCAATCTGGTCACAGAGAAATGAGTTTGTACACAGCAAGAAGCAACAACCTCTCCAAACATGGGTATCCTTCATCAAGGACCAAGTTCGAGCCATCTTGGCAACCCCGACATTGTTCTCGACACACACGAAGGGATGTAGCCAAACCAGAATTCCCCCTACTCTCAGTGACATTGTTATTTTTGTTGATGCCTCTCATCATGTTGAATCCTCTTGCGCTGGGATAGGTATTCATGTTGTAGACAACCATGGAGGCTTCCTTCTGGGCCACGGACTACCCAGCCATGCCACATCGGCATTGGAGGCAGAGATACAAGGCATCATCTGGGCCTTGGAACTCTGTAAAATTACAGGATGGTGTGCACCCACCATTCTGTCTGATGCTACCTCTGCGGTATCCATTACCACCAAGGCTGCATCCGCAACAACCATGTTCCTCCCGCACATGCGTTGTCTTCAACAGCTCCAGAATGAAGTCGGTCTCACTTCCATAGTTCACATTCCTAGAGTGCATAATAATGTAGCAGACTGTATTGCTCGCTTTTCAGTTTCTGTTAGTACTGCTTTTACCTTCCAAAATGTGGCACCCCCATGGCTCACATGTAATCTAGATGTTAATTTCTCTAACATTTGGCCCGCAGTAGAGAGCGGGAAGAATATAATCTGATCTCTACGGTTTACCTAAAAAAGATTTTGTAGAAAAATAGGCTTCATCTTACTTTTTCTTTGACACTCTCAACTCTTTTTACTTTTTGTAAGTTGTTGCACAAGAACATGATGAATGGGTGTGAGTAAATTGGTGATCCCTCCTCTATTCGACTCAGGATATAAATTTGTGGATTTGTGGCTACATTGGTCTTTGGCATCTTTTGATGGTACGCCCCTTTGTAGGGTATGTAATTTTTATTTTGGAAGTGTGTCACCCCAGACTTGATCTTTGTCTGGTTGTGATTCTTTATTTCTCTTTTTTAGAAGAAAAATAGTGGGGAAAGAAGAGGTGTCTATAAGAGGTGTCCTTGTGCTTATAACTTCAACATTTTTTTCAGAGAGTATCATTGCTTTAGTTAGAGTATTCTTATAAATCAGATCATACAATATTTATAACAAGATAATCCATTGTTTAACCATAGGGAAAAATTGTGCTTGGTTTTGTATTGATTCCTTATGACTTTCCTACTATTCCGAGGAGTGATGTTATTTAGGAAAGGTAGTTTGAGACAAGGCAATTTGTAATAGATTTTGCAAAATGTTTTACTAAATTTGGTTTGGGGTACAATGATAGATGTCTACTCAATGGTCAAGTAGATAATGGCCATTTTACAACTAGTAAAACATAAAGGAATGGCCAACTAGGTAAAGGTCATGAACAAAGGAAATACATGCAAAACAATAAAAAGGCAAAATAAAGCACACAAGGGAAAATATAGTGGGTTGGAATAGAATCATACCACCCACCTCCACCCCAGACATCGATTTTTTTCTCGTCCTGAGCAAAACCTAAATCAGAGATGGAGGGAAGAAGATCACTCTGGCAGTGGAAAATGTGAAGATGATGGAGGATTGTAGTAGTAGTTTCCCCAATATGGGGAGTTGGGGTTGGGATAGACCTGATAGGCCCCATAATCCTCATACTGAGGTCGACTGACAGTGTAGTGGCATTGGGCCACATGTCAAGACTCATGGGAGCATTGCATCATGTACATATGGTTGATCTGGTGGCAGTGGTACTGCTACTCACATTGGATTTCCTCTAACTAATCTTGAATCTTGTAAAAGCCATAGGGCTCCACGGGGCCTTCTTTAGTGTGTCTGCATCTCCTGGTGCGTCGTCATGATGATGGAGGTAGTGGTCCAGTCTCATCGTCATGTGCCTCCAAGGATACAGTCCTCCTATGGGTTGTGGGCTCAGGGACGTCGTTTGGGATGGGATGCTCCAGAAGGAACCGTGCAATATGCACTGACAGATATGACAAGTCAAAAACTAGGTTGGTGGATACAAACCTAGCATTTTGTGGAAGCTCGAGGATGACCTGAGAGTCTTTAAAAAGTAAGCAATAGACTCCATTGGCACCAGGATAGAGGAACTTACACCCCTTCAAGTATGCAAGGTCAATCAGATGATTCTTCAGTGTCAACGGCAAGAATGAGATATGAGTGTAGCCCAGAAAAAGTACGATATAGGTGACTATATGGCCAATGCAATAAGAGGAAGAAGTGGTGCAGGTGGCATGATAGTTCAAATGATCGATCATAGAGATTTCCCAGTTGTATGGCTCACCATGAAGAAGACACCACAAGGTGTAGAGGTCAGAAAGAGTCACTGTGCCTTGAGTACCTTCCCTACTGAAGAAGGTGTGATCCAGTATTTAGTGAATATAGTGGACCACCAGGTTGTTGATGCTAGATTCCTTAAGGCCACTGGGCAAACTGGGTGGAAATCCAGTGAGGTCGGCCGAGAACTTTTCCACATTGTAATTGTCAGAGTAGACATTGTGACGACAATCCATACAATGGGAGAGCCAGTCAAATTTTCCCTTGTCAATAATGATGGATGTGAGATGGCGAGCAAAAATCTCAAAGTTTTTGCTAAAGACTTGGGCCTTGTAGTTGGAGTTTCCCCAAGAATCATGGAGACATGGGTAGGTGGTAATTAGCTCCAAAGTGAGGTCACTATACACTGAAGTGACCTGGTAGGGGAAGGAGAGAATGTGATATTTGTGCAGGATGCTGTCAACAAACTCTTTAATCCAAAGTGCATTTAGAGTGACATTGTAGGCCTAGCGCGGAAGGCCCACACCAATCGCAGAGGTATTCATGAATCTTTTTAAATGGCAGTCTTTGACAAACTGAGCATATTTCCCCGAAATAGGGTCTATGTGAGGTGGGTGCAGAGTGACTCAATCGGGATCACATTAGAATTGACCCGCTTTCACCTGATGAACTTGCTCATCTAATTCCTCGAGGTCATGATCCATCTCCTCATGAATCTTTGAGGAGGACTCTCTAGTGGGCTCCTCAATGTGAATTCCCTATCTTATAGTGGAATAGCAAGGTGGCTCATGGGAAGAGGAGGCGGGGACCTTGCCCTTGTTCTTGTAGAATTGATTAAACATGGTACCAAGATATCAAGAAGCCAAGGCGGGCATCTAAAGACGCATCCGGTGGAGATGAGATGGGTTTCTAACAGAGTGGGATGGTCATTTGGCGGTGTAGTGAGGAAACATCGATGCACCGATGGGACGGAAGAAACATCCCAAAGCAAAGTTAGGCCTTGCAAGGAGATCGTCTGGAGGTAGTCGTATCATCTCGCTAGGGGGATGACCATCTGGTTAACGGCGATGATCGTCTGGACACTGGGACAATGGGTTTGATTTGTTGGTGGAGATGATCAAGTTTCTTAGAGATACTCGAGACGGTCATCTAGTTTCTCAGGCAGTCGTCTGTCTGTAGGGGGGAGGTAGATCAATCACATTTTCACTGATGAGGGGGAGAGAAGGGGCACATTGAGCAGAAGAGGTGGAATGTTGGCTGAGTAAGTGGTGTCTCGATAGTGAGATGACCCGCTAGACCAACAAGGAGGGTGGTAGGATGAGGGGTTGTGGCTTCTCAAAGATGGAGGATTAGGGATCAGGCTAAAGAGGTGGCATGTGTAGGTGTGAGATGGTTGTTCGATGGGTGACATGGGTATCATGATAGTGGTGGAGAGATAGTGGGCAAGATGGTGAGAGAGGCGAGATGATCATCCTCTTCAATGAGGTGGCCAGTTGGAGGTGGCATCGTTGTTGATGAAGATGCTAAAGCTCAGGGAGGAGGAAGAGGAAAATCCTCAGTGGCTGTGAATTAGTGACCCCAAGTTGCTTATTTTACAGGCACGTTGGAGAAGCGAGATGTTTGTCTAGAACATTTGAAATGGCCATTTGGCATTTTAGGTGTTCAAGGGGGCATTTCAAATTTCAAAATGATTGTGATAATTAAATTTCTCTTGAATTCGCCTTGAATGCGCCTCCTTGGGTACGCGGTGACCGTCTCAGATTAGCTAAATGACCGTCTGGTGTGGTTATGGCACCTTTTCAGTTTCAAATTTTAAATGGTTGTCATTGTTGGAGTGGCATCTTAAAGGCTGAGATGGCCCATCTCACCTTCACCAGACGGTCATCTGGCTGGGTGGGACACCTTGCCCTCATCCAAATGAACGACAGGTTGTGTAGCTAAATTTTCTGTTTTTTTAGGTAACAATCTGAAATTGAAACAACAATGTTAGCTAGGACAATTGTAGAAGAAAATTGCAAAATTTAAATGATTGGGTTGCCTCCCAATAAGAGCTTAGTTTAATGTAGAAGGACCGATATAGTTGGGTCGTGGAGCCATTTTCGGCTCGGGAGGGAGAGGGGAAGGTGGAGGTTCTTGCAGGTCAAGGTCTTGGAGTAAAGAGAGTTGATATGCCTCCGAAGATAGGAAGTCCTCAACGGTTATGTACCATTTAATCCTATGCCCATTAACCTTAAACTCCCCTAACACCTTATCCCAAAGAAGAAAAGTTCCATAAGGGTAAGTGTGGGATCCAACTTATAAAACTTGAGATAAACTAAGCGGAAGCGAATAATTAGTAGCGGAATATTGAAAATTAAAACTTTTTGGAGAAAAGATCCATAAACCATGAAACTCTTTTGTAATAAACAAGATAAACGGTTTACATCATGTTAAATCACCTCTCGAGTGATTATATACATCCAGATACAAAATCTCGAGATTAAAACAAAAATCTCAGACCTACTGACTCCTAGGACCTGAGAGTACAGAGACGACATAAGACAAACTAACTACAGGACTTGACAGTCAGTATCTCCACCTGAGATTCACTACTGTCCCTGGTGTTGTTGCTACTGATACTGCTCACCCTCAGATTGGTTTCTCCATCCTCGACGTCCACCTAAAACGTTGAAACCTACGGGGTGAGACAATTTGAATAATTGTCCCAGCGAGAGTTATAACTCTCTGCCAGAAGCTTTGTTATAGCAATTAAGGAATAATATAAGCATGGTAACTTAAATCATTCAACAACAGGTTTGATAATAAGTAAAGCCTCTTTTACTTAAACAATCACTTCATTAAAGCATATGAAGAACGGTATAATAACTACATGAACAGACTATTAATATAAACAATATAACATCAATCATTGTTTCTCATAGTTCAACCTAAGCAAATATGCTACGTGGTTGATTATGTTTTACAAACATTATTATGCCCTGCGGAGATGAGGTATACCGCTCATACTCCAACCGATCACTATTAAGTCGCATCGGTATCATACCTAGGTCATCAAAAGAGTCGGATTCTTATGACCTCATCTTCCTCAATCAGTATGAGGATCAACATGCAGAACATCTAATGTCTCTGCTACTATAGATTACCAGGGTATTCTGGCACTTTGCTATTAGAGTCACAGTGGTATTCTGTACTCTCTTCGCCATCGAAAGATCTCTTGTTTATCTCTCATCGATGCGGCATCAAAAATTCCCTCAGGAGAATAGTGTTACATCACCCCGGCATAAACATATAGTGAAGGGTTGATAGATTAAGGTACACCTACATCAACTCCTACACTAGGATGTAAGGATATTCACATCCATATTCCCCCACATACTCAAAAGTATGTGATCCAGGAGTTCCCTTAGGAAAACCTATTTCACCATCATTTAACTTTTGACAATGATGGATCTATGATCAGGGCTCTACATGATATGATTATACTTGATTAGTTAGGTACATTTCAGCATTCTTTTAGCATCAAGCATGTTCTCAAACATTAATCACTTGAACAACAGCTATGAAAGTAGAATACTAAATGTATCAAGCTTAACTCACATCAGTTATCATATGGATATCAATTCTTAATCATTTCATCACAAGTCATCTATTCAGCATGACCTTGATGTTACTCATGTCTCTTACAGCCTATCAATCGCATATGATGCCACTTGAACTAGGCAACATAGTATGTCACTATTCACGAAGCTAATAACATGCTTTCAATGAATATGGCATCATAATCTTTACCTGGCTATGATTACTTCTTGCTAACCACCTGCATGATTAGTATAATTGAGGATATACATATATAACAATATCATCACAATATTAAAACCTTTCAATTCTTTTATAGTACACCACGGCAGTGCCTCCTTACACGGTCGTGCAAAGGCAAGCTACCACGGTCGTGCTCCTTAGCACGGGCGTGCTAAGATCAACATATCAATATTGCTTTCTAGGGTTTGGATTTATTCACTTCAACATGGGATTATTGAACCTCTTAGCTTACATAGCATAATAATTCCTCATTTTCAACTTATAATTAGGGTTTCATACCCAAAGGCATAACCCAGAATTACTTCATTCATCAAATCACCCTAAATTAGGGTTTACTATTCACATTACTTGTTATTACCCTAGAATTAGGATTTACTATTCACTTCATAGTGAATTGAGTTCATAGCATCATCATGAATGAATATTATCATCATTGATGCCCTCAAATTAGGTTAGGAGTCATTAAACATCATGATTAGTGTTTCCATGATCTCACCTTGGTGGATCATACCCTAATCATGTACATTCTTTCATATTGAAGGTATGTTATTTGACTCTTATTCATATTAGGAGCCTTCTCTCTCCTCTCACTATTAGATGATGTTTACATCACTCTAGATTAGGTTAAGTCAATTCAACTTGATTAACGGTCAAGTCATCACCACTATGGTCATTAGGGTTTGCTTGATCAAGGGATGTTTGTCTACTTGAACCCTCCAAGGGTACATTGGTAATGTTCACCCTTAATCATAACATGCTTCAAACTACTAGTTACTTAACCCCTTAATGTCTTTAGGTATAATTAGGGTTTATGTTGAACAACCATTGAACCATTTAAATCTTCAAACATTAAGTAATCATAACCCTAAAGCTCCCCAAACGATTACACACTTCAACCTCCAAATGGTCCTGAGACCGTTTGGAAGGGTTGACCGTTTGATTAGGTTGACTTCCAAACTGTTTGAACTTGGTCACCCTCAAGACCGTTTGAATTAAAACGGTCTTGAAACCGTTTCAACTTGTTGACCGTTTGAAAGAGTTGACTTTGAAACCGTTTGAATTGAAACGACCTTGAGATCGCATGAATTGAAACGACCTTGAGATCGTTTGAACCCAAACGGTCTTGAGACTGTTTGGTCCCAAACGGTCTTGAGACCATTTGGATTCAAACGGTCTTGAGATCGTTTGGTCCAAACATCTCAAAACCGATTGGACCCAAAAAGTGCATCAACACATATAATCGATTAGGGTTTCCAAGGTTGAACCCCTCAATTGACCTCATATATGTTAACCATTTATCAATTGATCCAATTAGGGTTAGCCTTAACCAATTGGACACTCAATTGACCCTCAATTGATAGCCAATTAGGGTTGAAACCAATCCAATTAGGGTTTGTAATCGGTTAACCATCAACATTGATCAACATGAGTCTAATTGAAGTTGAAGACATCAATTGACACTTAATTGGGCCCCAACTTGGACCAAACGGTCTTGGGATCGTTTGTACACCCTCCAAATGGTCTTGAGACCGTTTGCCCAAAGTCACATCAAAATCTAAGTCAATTTGATAAGGGTTGAACCCTAATTAAGTTACAAATCAGCATTTTCAATTAAATCAACAACCTATTGTGATTGGACCCTCAATTGGTCAAATTACCTTAACCCTAGACCTCCAAACGGCCTTGGAGTGTCACCAAACGGTCTTGAGACTATTTGAGTGATTCCCAAATGGTATTGAGACATTTTGGTCCACTCAACCCGAAGTTCAACTCAATTGATCCTTGAAATCATCAATTGAACCCGATTAGGAAGTGTCTTCAACTTATGATTGGTTTGCAATTAGATTATGATTCCTTGTAAATGATTAATTAAAAAGGTTTTCAACAGACCTATAAATGGTCTTCACTTGGTCAAACTTGCCAAACAGTCTTGCAGACCGTTTGAATCTAAACGGTCTTGCAAACCGCATGAAATCAAACGGTCTTGGGATCGTTTGATTTCAAATGGTCTTGCAAACCGTTTAGACCAAATGGTCCAAGGTTGTTTGGTAAAGTTACCTAGGAAATCATTCCCATCATCTTCAACCTCAGATCAGGTTGGTTACTTCATGGTTTTGCTTGCAAAAGTGCAAGGAAGAGTGGGGAAGAAGAAGAACTAACTACTAATTGCAAGAACAAGGATATGCATAAGAAAGCAAAAGGTTTAGAGTTAGAAAACCTGCCTTAAGGTCATTCCTAGAGCTCCAAGCTTCCAATCGTTAAGCCTTTAATGGCATCTTGAGCTCCACAGGTCGGCCAAAGGTGTTTCTCCAAGGAAAGGTTGGGAAAAGATCGTCTAGAAAGAAAAAGCTAAGTGAGATAACCATAAAACCAACCTTGTAATCCACTTTCCTCCATGAATTCGAGCAAGAAGATGGTCCAAGCTTACCTAGATTTTCCTTAGCCGTTCTCCTCTGTTCCTAAGCTCTGCCTTAGTCGGTCCAAGCAAGGTGATAAGTGATAGAAGAAAGGAAACGTTGCCTTTGGTTGCAAGGGAAAGATGTATATGTACTTTGGGGTTATTTCCAACATAAGGACAACTAATTCTCCATTTCTCATCTAGGTCCTTCCTTTCTTTTAGGTACGTCCCTCCTCCTTACTTCTTATGTAAAACTACTTCTAAAACCAAGGACTAAAGGCAAAGAAAGGCAACTTATCACTAAGGTGCACATACATATAAGGGTCTCCTTACTTACAACTTGGTGATTTAATTACAAAGTGTTCCTTATTATGTGATTATTCAAATGAAGTGCCCTCTTCGTCATTTTTACTCTAAATGATGTCAAGAGTCATAAAAGATATTCTATAAGGTGTATTTTACAAGTTACACCCCATATTTTGGGTAAATTGCACTTTACACCTTAATTAGGGTTTTAAGCACAAGGATTGCCCCACAAGCTGCATCTCAGTGCCCAAGCTTGGGGAATCGATTATACTTCATCATATTCAATTTTATGATGTCTCAACATCAAAGGAACATCTTAACATGTGTAATTTTCAAGTTAACCCTTCTAATTGGGTAAATTGCACATAGGTCCCTGTATTACAAAACAATACTACAACATTGTTTTAAAAGGATAGAAATAGCAATATATGTTCCTCAGGAACTTAATTACATACCAAAAGATAATCACAAGTCTCTTATTACATAATTAAGCCAAACACCTAGGGTTAGCTCATAACCCAGGTCAGGGATGTTACAGTAAGCACGCTTGATAAGGTAGGGCACATACCATCTAGATTTAAGTTTTCCAGGAAAAAGTCTCAACCTAGAATTGTACACTAAAACTTACTCGCCCTCTCGAATATCTTTTTTCCTAATATGGCCACCATGCCATAATTTGGTTGTCTTTGTAAATTCTAACATTTTCAGAGGTTGTTATACTGAGCTCATATAACTCTTACATTTGTAGAAAATGATTTTCACCTACAGTAGATTAGTCAAAGTTTAGAGTTTTGATGGCCCAATTGGCCTTATCTTCTAATTCTATGGGAAGATGTCAAGATTTGCAATAAATCAACTTGAAGGGAGTGGTGCCTATTGGGGTTTTGTAGATAGATCTGTATGCCCACAAGGAATCATTGAGTTTTAAAGCCCAATTGGTTCTAGTGTGATTCACTGTCTTTTCTAGGATGGACTTGATTTGCCTATTTGACACCTCAACTTGATCACTACTCTGAGGGTGGTAAGGGGTGGCAACCTTGTGATGGACTCCATATCATTTCAACAAGGACTCAAAACTTTTCTATAAAAAATGGAAACCTCCATCAGAAACCATGTACGAGGTACCCCAAATCTAGGAAAAATAATGTTTTTAAAAAGCTTCTTCACAAGTTTTGGTGGGATGTCTTCAACCCATTTGGAAACATAGTCAATAGCCACCAATATATATATTTTTACCTACAAGAAGGAAACGGGCCCATATAATCTACTCCCCACACATCAAAGATCTCAATCTCTTGCCAAGAAGTCATGGCCATTTGGTCTCTCTTAGATATGTTTCTGGTCCTTTGACATTCATCACAATAAAGGAAAATTTGGTAGGAATCTTTGAAAAGAGTGGGCCAGAAAAAACTAGACTGTAATACTTTCTAGCAGTTTTCTAAGAGCTTGTGTGCCCTCCAATGGGGCCAGAATGACACTTCTCAAGAATGTCATGAGCCTCTTCCTCAGTGACACACATGTGGTAAAGTCCATCAGAGCACGGCCTAAAAAGGTATGGGTCATCCCAATAGTATTGGTTTAGATCATGTAAAAATTTAGCCTTAGAATGTCTCTTATATTCAGGGTGCAGCACACCTCCAGCTAGAAAATTTACATTATTTGCAAACAAAGGGTATTGAGATTCCATTTTCAATAATTTTTCATTAGGAACAGTCATTGATGGGGATGCTATCATCATCAAAAAAGTTAAGGTGGCTAAGATGGTCAACAACAACATTCTCACAACCTTTCTTATCAAGGATTTCTACGTAAAATTCTTGAAGTAAAAGGACCCAACGAAGAAGGTGGGGTTTGGCATCCTTTTTAGTCATCAAGTATCTAATGGACGCATGGTCCGTGTAAATAATGACATTGGAACCTACCAAATATTAGCAGAACTTGTCGAAGGCATATACTATGGAAAGCATTTTCTTCTCAATGGTGGTGTAATTTCGTTGGGCATCATCAAGAGTTTTGGATGCATAGTAAATCACATGGTACTTTTATCAACACGCTATCCAACAATGGCACCTACAACATAATCACTTGCATCACACATTAATTCAAAAGGCAAGGACCAATCAGGAGCCCTTATTATGGGAGTAGAAGTGAGAGCATCTTTCAAAGAAAGGAAACTAGCCATGCAAGCTTTGTCAAACACAAAGGGGGTCTCTTTTTGGAGGAGATTAGTCAAGGGTTTGGTGATCTTAGAAAAGTCACAGATGAAATGTCGATAAAATCATGCATGCCCAAGGAAGGCATGAATGTCCTTGACAGTAGAAGGGGGTGAGAGTTTGGAATTGACCTCAATCTTCTCTCTAACAACTTCAATTCCTTGGTTGCTAACCCTATGGCCTAAGAATCCCTTCTATCACCATAAAGTGACATTTTTCCCAGTTTGAAATCAACTATGCATCCTCACATTTTTTCAAAACAATAGATAAATGTTTGAGGAAACAGTCAAAATTGTCTCCATAGATGGAGATGTCATCCATAAACACCTCCATAATGGTCTCATTCAATCCAGCAAAGATAGCGGACATGCATCGCTGAAAAGTGGTTGCGGCATTGCATAACCTGAAAAGCATTCTCATGAATGCATAAGTGCCAAACAGGCAAATGAAGTTCATTTTCTCTTGGTCATCTAGGTGAATGGGAATCTGATAAAAACCTAAATAACCATCGAGATAACAAAAAAAATATTGTTGGTGGATGATGCGCTCTAGTACTTGATCCAAAAAGGGAAGCGAGAAGTGGTTTTTCCTAGTGGCCTTTTTAGTTTTCTATAGTCAATACATATTCTTTACCTTGTGACAGTAGGGGTGAGAATGAGCTCATCATTGTCATTTTTCACGATAGTGGTACCCCCTTTTTTGCGGACGACCTGAACAGTTTTAACTCATGGGAAGTTAGAGATGGGGTATATGATTCCTAAAATCAAAATCTTGATAACCTCTATACACACAACCTCTTTCATGTTTGGTTGCAGTTTCTGTTGAAGGTCTCTAGAAGATTTTTATTCCTCAACCATAGGAATTTTATGCATGCAAATGTCTTGATTAATCCCTATCAAATCAGCCATTTTGTATCCTAAGGAAGATTTCCTCTTCCTAAGCTCAGTCATGAGCTTGGTTTCCTGTTCATATGTAAGATCAAAGTTAATGATAATATGGAAAAGTTGTTTCTTATCTAGGAAGACATACTTAAGACTTTCAGGGAGGGGTTTCGTCTTGGGTGCCTTGAGAGGTTCAGATTTTCATCTACGAGAGAGACCATTTTGTCATCCTCAAACTCTTCATCATGGATCTCCTTAAAGGTGTCGAGATGAATTCTATATTGCTCCAATTACTCATCTTCAAAGCCACAATCAATAGGGGTCACAAGGGCATTCTGGAGGGGGTCCTCAACTAGTTCATCTTCTTGTCTCAACTGTTGGAGCTTCTCAATACAATCAAGGAGATAGACCTCCTCCTGGAGGCTTGGTCTGTGTATTCTTTCAAATGCCCTAAATTTTAGGGTTTGTTTTCCTAGGCACAAGAAGATGGTTCCGGCCTCAACATCAATCAAGGCATGAACGGTGGCCAAAAAGGGACGGACAAAAATGATGGGGTAGCGCAAGTCTTCCTTTATGTCTATGATGACAAAGTCACATGGGACATAAGCATCTTACCAAACCCTTATAGGTATGTCTTCAAAAATACCCTTAGGTTTTGTCATGTATGAGTCATCCAATTGGATGGTCATGGTGTTAGGAAGCATGATAACAAATCCCAACCTCCTACAAAGACTATAGGGCATAATAGAAATACTAGCACCCAAATTTGCAAGGCCTTTCCTGCAAGCATTATTGCCTAAATAGCATCCAATCCCAAAGGAACTGGGATCTTTCTTCTTCTAAGGCATTTTGCCTTGTATGATGTTTAAAGTGGTTATAGCAAGCATTATCGTCTCATGGTTGTCGGTGTGGTACTTCCTGGTCAATAAGGTTTTCATCTATTTGGACCAGGCAGGCAGGCATATCAATGAAGGCATCAAGAAAACCAATATCCACATGCAACTTTTCATGGCATACCTAAACTTTACAAAATGGGTATCAAGCATGGTTTTCTATAGGTGGGCTTGGTAAGGTGTACGAGGTTTGTAAATAGGAATTTCTAGCTCATCAATTTCCATAGGTGG
Organism: Alisma plantago-aquatica; assembly: GCA_963693085.1. Classification (NCBI taxonomy): domain Eukaryota; kingdom Viridiplantae; phylum Streptophyta; class Magnoliopsida; order Alismatales; family Alismataceae; genus Alisma; species Alisma plantago-aquatica. Next base: position 1,413,886,723 of record OY856409.1, on the reverse strand, counting down.
GACCACAGGAGCAGGGATGGTAGGTTCTGGTAGAGGAGTAGGGATGGTGGCTTCAGGTGCAAGAGTAGTGTCAATAATCACAGTGTCATCAACCTCAAAATCCAAAGGTACAAAGGTGGGTTTCCATGGAGGGGGAGGAGAGTGTGTCTTCCCAGAGTGAGTAGAGATGACCTTAAGTTGTTCGAGATGTTTTGGATTGTTTTCGGGCTGTCCAGTGAAAGTCCTAGGAGGTGGCTTTTGTTGGGTGAAGAATTGGGCTAAATGAGCATTAGTTGCCTTTTGGTGAGCTTGTTGGGAAAGAATGATTTGGTTTGTAGAAAGAATGCATTTCTCCAGGGAAGCTAACCTTTCATCAGTGGAGGGTGTGGGATTATTATTTTGTGCTTGAGGTTGAGGTGGTGGCTAATTAAGGTTTTGAAATTGTTGCCCTTGGTAAGGCCCATGATAGTGGAAATTACCCCTATAATTCCCTTGGTTCCCAAAGTTCCTTTGGTTTTTATTATATGGGAAGCCTGGTGGTGGACACTAGTCGGCTTGGGGGTGTGGAGGTCATTCTAGGGATGGAAGTTGAGAGGAGTTTTCAGCTCCTACTGGATTGGAATCTGGGGTGGTTTTTGGCTTGGTTAGGATTGTAGTAAGCCAAGACCATGATACTATGGATTGATTTTAGGTCATCTACTTGTTGACCAACATCATGCTACATATTATTGTTATAGAGGTAATGACATTGGAGGGCAACATGATCATACCCTTAGCAAATCCCGCATAGAGCTTCTGTAGCTCTAGCTTGTTGGGGCTGCCTCTCATAGGCATTGATGGTAGACTCGAGGTGATCCTATTTTAAAGAAATCAATTTAAGGATTTTAGTGATGATTTTGATGTCAAAGTCTCCCTTGGCTTTGGCTACTTTGAGGACCCCACTGGTACCTTGTCTAGCTTGTGTTTCATAAGCACGCTTCATGACTATCCAAGTTTCTTCTACACTTTGGAACTTAAAGTTTCCTCCAGATGAGGAATCTAGGAATTTCTTGGTTTCATCATCAATACCATGGTAAAATGTCTCAATGAGTTGAGATTGAGTGATTTCATGATGAGGGCATCTTCGAAGAAGTTCTCTAAATCTCTCCCAAGCTTTTCCTAAAGTTTCTCTTAGGACCGTTGAAAATAGAATGATATGTCCCCTGATTTCATAGGTGAGGAAAGGAGGGAAATATTTATCCAAGAACTCAATTTTTAGGGACACCCAAGTGGTAACCTATTCTTTACTCTCCATGACATTATACCAACTGTTGGCTTGCTCTAAAAGAGAGTACTTGAACAATCTAAGTCTTATGGAGTCTTTAGAAATGGTTGGATTTTTGTAGGGAACAAAGGTCAGTAATAAAAATCTTGACCGTTGATGGTGCTCCTGTGGATTTTGTATTTTCTGGTATCAGTATTACCAATTGGGTGTTCGTAGTACTGAGTCGTTAAAATTTCTTAATACTTCTGAGCATTATCTCCATATATTGAACCTAGAGCATTGCTTGACATCGGTACTACTGAGTTGGATGTCGGTAGTACTGAATCCTTATCAGTTAAATTGGCCCCTCTCTACAAAAAGTCGATGCTACCAAATTTGTTATCAGTACCATTGAGAATTGTTTTGGGTATCCTTGTAATGTCATCGGTACTATCGACTATGTTGTCGATACTATCGAGATTTCATGAAAATTGACCTTGTGTCCATGTGCTTCTGTCAGTACTATGACTTTTCTATCAGTACTACTTACTTTTTCTCAGCCTGCACACCAACATGAATGATCAAGGCACCTTTTTTATAATGAAAATAATACAATGCATCTAGAATGTAAAAAACATGAATTTAAGGGAAAAAATCCTAAAGCATTGAAAGATGGTTGGGTTTCCTCCCAACAAGCGCCTTTGTTTAATGTCCTAGGCTTGACAAGATGAATTTTCTTCAGCTTGGGTTGTCTCAGGATGGTGGTGAAGAATCATTTGGCAGTCTGAACTCCACTCTATGATCATCTATCCCAAGTGTCAAATAGCCTCTACCAATGGCAATAATCACGTCAATCGTATATTGAAACGACTTTATGAACAACATTTCTAATCCTCGTATCTCGTGCATATCTATTACCACAAAATCAATAGGAAAGATGAATTTGTCAACTTTAACTAGATCATCCTTGCATATCCCATACGACCTCACAATTGATTCGTCTGCCAACTCGATTATCATGGATGCCTTTGTTGGTTCCTTCATTCCCAAAATTTGGAAGGTAGAGAGAGACATGAGATTTATGCTCACCCCAAAATGACATTATGCTTGTTGGAAATGTTGACTGCCTATGGTACAAGGAATGTAGAAACACCCTGGATATTTTCTCTTCCTCGACAACCTTCCCTAAATTATGGAACTTACCACTTCATCAACACATAAAACATATGTATCTTTGATCCATGTTTTCTTGTTGGTGATATCCTTCAAGAATCTTCCATATTCATGAATTTGTTCTATAGCCTCCACAAGTGGGATGTTGATGTAGAGATTTTGGAAGAGGTCTATAAATTTCTTGAAGTGCTTTTCCACCTTTCTCAGCTTCAAACTATCCAAGAATGGAACATATAGCTTCTCTGAATGCTTGTGCGGTGTAATATATGGCACACTAGGGATCTCCTCCCCTAAGCTTTCTTCAATGCCACCCTCGGGAACAATATTTGACACATCTCCTATGGATGTCATGTCATGTGGTTTCTTCTTCTAAGATGTGGGTGCCTCCTTATAGATAGTGACTGTTCCAATATGGAGTAGAACCTTCACTTGTTCTTCTTGAACATGCATCTTTTCTATAACTAGAGGAGGTGGCATAGCACTGGTGGAACTTTGAAGTTGCTTGCTCTGTAAAGCCAGAGAAGATGTGGTCTCCTTATCATTTTTCACTGACCCTCTATCAGCTGAGGTGCATGCGTGAGCATACCCTACTAGTATGTTGCATTCTCCTAGTCTTCCATATAGACTGTGGGGATATGAAATTTTTGGCACATATACCCAATCTAGCTCTAGAATGTGCTGCTTGGGTGACTCCTCAACATGATGTTCTAGCTCCTTGACCACAAATATAAATCTTACTTGGTGATGAGCTATCTCTATATTTCCAGGAAACCCCTATCGTATGGGCTTCTTTAGGGAAGCCACCTATGCTGCTAGATGAGAAATTTTAAATTCAATATTGTGAATCTGAGCTCCTTGATTTTGTAGTTCCCTCTGGGTCTGCCGAATGACCACCTCATTCTAGCTTACCAACTTACCGAGCATGTCCTCAAAGCGGTCTATCTTACTAAAGCCCCTATCCTTCTACCTAATGAATGCAATTCATCTATCTTTTTGTTTAATTTTAAAAACCTTTTCATTAGAACTTATCTCTTTTTAGTAATTTATAGGACAATTTGCAATTTACCTTCTTTTTTATATATATTGCAAATACTCATCTCTTTTCTCACTTTTTGTAGGTTTTTTATTCAAAGCTAAGTTTTGACCCATTGATCTCATGAGACGACCGTCTCGCAAGTCAGACGGTCATTTCACCACCAGGAAGCCTCATACTCCAGAGCCAGATGACTTGGTTGAGTGCTTGACTCAACATGCCATTTTACAGCCTAGACACACCTCTTAAGTCATCCAGACGAGCATCTGATGACCCTAGATGGTTGTCTCATGTGATCCAGATGACCGGTTTGCACCGACCTAAAGAACCAAGTCAATTTGCAAAAGGCACCACCACTTAATTAGGGGTTTAACCCTAAGTTTCGTGCATGGCAGCACGAGATGGGAGATGACACCCTCTCTAGTAGGGTTTCAATCTGATGCTTCTAGAGACCATGCCACGTCATCCCAAAAGACTGTCTCATGTAGCAAGACGACCGTTTTGTGGCTCACAACTAGTATTTTTCAGAAGCTGCCACACCACTTGTTCTTTCCCCGTTTCAGGGTTTTCCACCCCTCCTTCCCCTATAAAAGGAGGGGAGACTCCACTAAGAAAAGCTTTGGAGTTTTGTACTCGCATTTTATAATTGAAACTATGTTGCTTTCAATTCATAGTGTAATCTTTCAATTCTGAAATAAAATTGGTTCTTGTCACTGGATATGGATTTTTTTCTCGTTCTTGTTCTTTCTTCTAGTTCTTTCTTTTAGAGAGGGGGATTAAAAGTGAAAGGCATTTAATTGTCACCAACTTTGGTCACCTTGGAGATTCTGGTTCTTGTTGTATATGTCTTCCTACCTTCTACCCCTTGTTTCTCTATTCCTTGCTATGACTAGTGAGTAATTCCCTTATCGAGGCGAGGGGAGTATCCCCTTAGCCATGCATTGATTAGATTGGGTTTTACACGACTATTTTAGATGGATGATTTTCAGTTTAGAAATTGTCAATTTAAATGAATTAATTAATCAATTTTATCGTGAGTTAATCCCGACAGATTGTGACTATGGAAACCGGGATTTAGAATGCCTAAACTGATTTCCCGAGGATTTGGATGTGAATAACGGAAAAAATCCTCTTTAGGATGAAGAACTAGGATGCATGAACACCAGCTTGAATTGGTTCACGTGGAGTTCCTCTCTTGCATTTTATTTAGGAATGATTCACATACATGCTTCTATCTTACTTGTCATGTATCTCACGATCTTGTTTTCATAAAGGCTAAGGTGGTGAAACCCCTAAGCCTCGGTGCTTTTCCTTCTGATTCAATCATTCTTCCAATGCTTGTTTTCATCACTTCTCTTTATTTCTTACACTTTACTTCTTATTTTAGAAAAAGTTGAGTGCTAACAATCTTCTTTCTTTACTTTCTTTTCTTAGTATAATCTTTTCCTTTCATTGCTTTAGTGTAATATTCTATTTCTTATGCACTTTAATTTCTTGTTCTAGAGCAGCCCCCGACGTTTCAAGGGACTTTCTATCCCCGTGACCTGACTATGCCATAGCCACCACAACCACCATATTGATCGGTCCCCCTGTTCCACCTCTATGATTGTATTTTGACTATGAGTATATAGTCAAGTTCAAGCTTAGGAGGTGATGGAACAGATTTATCTTTTATTTTCTTTTTAGTTTTTATTATTCCAAGTTGTAGGATCCACAATCTATCTATTTTAAATGTGGAGCAATAAAAAGCATGATTTCTATCTTTTTCACCATAGAGTAGGTTCTCCCATGTATGTACAATAAAAATTAAAAACTGAAAAAAAAAATGGCTTAGGCAAATTTTTTAAGTTACATCACCTAGAGCAAATGGATGGGTTAGTCAGCTTTTGGACATTTAATATGAATGGAAATCTTAATTATTCATGTAAACTCGATGAAGATGGGATTTGATCCTGAGTTGATCAAATAATTAATGGGACCTAAAATTGAAATTTTAGAAAGAAATCCTAAGGTTACCCTATACACATGTCAGTAGTAGAGGGACATATCATAGTTCAACACAGGCATTGTCTCTTAATTATGTTATTCCGTCCATTTTCCATCCATTTTAATTCGCTGCCTTAAGGTGATCACGTACATTAATTGTTTCTATTTGATTGCATTGCATGGCGTAATAGGTGACATTATAGTTAGATTTTCTTTAGATGCATTCGTTAAAAGAAAATGAAAAAAAAATGTACATCAACAACTTTTGTGCATTTCATCTAGTTGTATAACAATTGCATGTAAATTGGATACCTTTTTCATTCATTCATTTTACATCATGTGGTTATTGTGTTCTTTTGAAATAAGAGTGCAGGGATACACATCCATACCCTCAGAAAAAATCAAATAAAAGCATGAAATAAATGTAATATGTTAGTGAAGTCCAAGCATAACTTTATAACATGCTAAAAGAGTGGTCCAATAATAAAAAAATTGTTATGAAATTAAGAGGGAGAAAGGATGTCGTAGATTTGGGTTGGAATTTTACTTCACAAAGAAATGGAAACATTCACATGATGATTTTCTTATTTGCTTCACTCTCATCCATTTGATGAGATTTTCAATACATGCATCATTCCACCCAATATAGTAGGTATTATGATTCGTGCATTTTTCATCATAATTATTCAAGTAGCTTCATCATGTTTTATTTTTGCATAAATGATTTGGATGTTACTTGTGATTCTTCATAATCCACCTATTTTGTTCCATCTATTGCTTTTTGGTAGGATACATATATTATTGATCTCATCATTCATTCTTATAAGGGGGACTACCTCCCAGTAGTTGGTAGTTAGGAAAAGAACAACATAGATAGGGAATCACGTGATGCACCAAATGAATGCATGATTGACTATGATATTAACTTCTCTATTGATAGTGTCTCATAGATCTAAGGATGGACATCTTTTATGGATATTTTTGTTTGTTGGAGAGTAGTCAATTTTTCAATGGTCAGTAAAGGTCGGTTTGGGACTGTCGGGTGGGGATAGTTGAGAATGGAAATTCATATTTCATGTCCTTTTGCTGACTTGTCTCAAACAGATCTGAGGATATGTTGCTCGAGGATGAGAAATTGTTAAACTTAGGGGAGTTTGATGCACTGAATAAATGTCTCTCTCACAAGTTTTTTATTCTAGATTTATGTGCACTTATTGTTCATTTTTTATACTTGTGTGCATTATTTATCATCATTAGCCTATCACACTTAATTACATTAAATAGATGTATTTTTAGTGTTCTTGATGGATTTATTATTATTTGGTACATTCATTTTTGTGGAATTTTAGGTGAATCTACAAGAATCTACATAGCTCAGTACTACCGACTTACCTGTCGGTGGTACCGATACTTGATTAGAAAGAATAATAAAATTGAGAAAACTCAGTAGTACCAACTAAGGAACTCGTTAATATCGACAACCTTATAGGGAGGACATAGAAAATCTTGAGAAATCTTGGTACTACTGAGTAACACTGACATCAACTCGATAGTACCGACAACTGCACATGGGGGCGCATCTTATCGAGGGTGTCAATACTATCGACACCCAGTCAGTAATATTGACTTAGCGGGATCAGGAAAGATCCAAAATCACAGTTGATTTGATAGTTGACAATTAATGACACCCTAAATCACATCTATGACTTGGGGGGAGTTTTCTATGTTATGGGCGGTTCGTGCACTTCCGGTGGCCTGATTTGCAATTGGAAGATGGAAAATCACCTCTTTCGTCGGGAGGAACCTTCTGTACCATCTTTCTCTAGGGGGGTTTCCTTATTCTTGATGTTTTTTGTGTAAAGTAACTAAAATCATGCGGGGATAATCTCCTTATTCTTTAGGACTCAGGAGTATCCTGATTTTGCATGTAATTAATGATTATGATTTAATACACATGTTTCTCTTAATTTTTGGATGTAATTCTATGAGATCATCACGAATTATCTATACTTGATCACCATAGGTAATTGTTTAGAGCATTAATTGCTTCAAGAGAGGGATTAAGGGTTGAAAAACTCATAGATTTACACATTCTATATCGCACCTTGAGAAAGAGCTTACAAATGTGAAGATAATGACTGAGAGTTTTAGTAAATCACCTAAATAATATCACAATTGCTACAGGAGTGGGATTGTAATTAGCTTAGGTAGTGAATTACACTGTAAGAGTCGGTAATTCTTGCTACAGGTCTCTTTGTCTAGGGTTAGGAGAGATTAATATTAATGAAATGATGTTAATTGCAATGTGAGCCATGGTGAAACACTATCCTAAGGAATTCATTCCACTTGTGATCACAACCAGTAATCTTAGTTTCAATTATTTCAATTTAGTTGTTAAATCAACCAAATCACTCTTTTTCATCGGCCTAGCTGATTGAGCCATTGTTAGTAGTAGCTTTTGGGTACACGTTTTCCCCGTGTTTGAAATTCGGGACTCTTTAGGCCTATATAAAATTGATACATGCACTTGCATGTTTGATGTGTAGTTTTCATGCATCATCTATTCAACTTGTATCGTAGAGATCTAAGATGATTAAACACTTCTCCCGCTACACTTCAAGGGAGGTATTATGAGTTCTTAATGAGCTTTCTGACTTTTGATTCAGAATTCCTAGTGGCATGTCAATAGTATCATCATGCCTCAAGACTCTGGAATACTTATTCACGGTAAGCACGAGCACTGGTAGTACTACCACAACAAGGAGGTCTCAAACCTAAGGAACCTTTCCCCCAAGAAAGAAGGATATAAATGGAACTTAACTAAGTGTGGAGAATAGGTATTTCTCAAAAACCTACCCCTTTACTAGCTCTGATACTAGATTGGGACCTATACATTATAGGACCACCATGCTTCTCGTATGCCACTTTAATTAGAGATATGTTGAGTAAACATATCAATAATAAGGCTTGTTGAGCAAACATATCACTAATAATCCTTAGGTATTACGATGAGTCAACTCTTAGTTTTATAATTAAGAACAAATAAGGCTTGTGGACCCTTTGAAAGACCAAGATGTGATCCATGGGCCTTATGATCCAATTCGATACCAATTGGACTATTCGTATGGCAATTATATCCATTAAGATAGATAAAAAACAAATTGGGAATTTGTTCATGAACAAGATGTTAATTATTGTATCATTTAATCAGTAAACTAAATATGAGATGATTAGAAAGTTTCTAGAAGAATATAAAGTGACTAATGACCTAGATAAATCAAAGAGTAATCATCTAATCTAATTTCAAGTATTAGGGTATCAAATAAATCTAACATTATCTAGTACTTGGTCCCACACAAGGTAATGACTAAAAGATGATAAAATCCAAGTTTTGAGATAATTACATGATTATTTATGACCTGGCTGATTAAATTATTGAAATGTTTGGAGAGAAAGAAAGTGATATTTATCGTATCCATTTTGATCCTAAACTTTTCCTAGACTAAGATAAAGCTATTTTGGAAGTAATCCTAAAATTTGGCATTGATTGAATAATCCTATAGGCCTATAAGATTTTTAGAAGAATTATGAAGTCTCAACTAAAGTAGGTGATTGATATCATTTGAATCAATATTATCTATGTCAACCCTAAAGTTTGTACAATTCAAAATGATAGGGTGATGAGGGTTTTGGCCTTTGATCTCATCTGCAAGTATCTAATTGGATAGTTGTGCCCAGAGTCTTGATGAATTATGAATCACATATTAGGGTAAAAGGGAACAGAGGGATCATCTCTCTTGCCTGATTACCGATCACGCCCCCCCCCCCCCGAGAATAGGAGACATGATCTTCCTTGATTCCTCCCTATCTCAGTTACCCTTATCACCACCAGATAACCACTCTAATGCTTTTAGGAGATAATTCTGAGTACAACCAAAAGATTGACATTATCCTCCACAAACAAGATAATGATTGATAATTGGAAAGACCAGGGTTCTAAGGTGGCCCACAGTTGTCTCAGCCCTTAGCTGGTGTCTATATAAGGCAACCATTATCCTCACTGAGAACACAAAATATTAATACAAAATTTAGCTTCATCCCGTCTACTATACATAAGTCCTTTGTCTTCTACCTCCTACTCCTCTAGTGCAGTGACTACTATGTGCCACTCTAACCATCATTAATACCTCAAAATGAGTGGGAAAGTTTGGAGGACTTCAACAAAGTGAATTGGAGTGTTGAGCTTATCTTCAATGGCCATGAGTAAAAAGTCAACCTTGGATTGACCACCTCCATGACACGACAGCATCTAGGTTGCGTGAAGGGTAGGAAGAAAAGATGAAGACAAGGGAAAATACTTCCCTACCCTTGGATCAACACTTTAAGGTAAGGATCATTTTTGTCTTTTCATTCATTTGCCTCACCTCAGCCACTTGGTGCTGGGTGCCAAGATGGCATGAGCCCACTGGCTTAGTCTGGCTCCACGATAATTTGGATAATTACCAAAATTGTTGACATGACTCTTTGTGGTTGGTCCAATCATATTAATCTTGCATAAATGCAGGAAAATGGTAAATCTGATGATCATGATACTATATACCAGAATGATCATATAAAATTTATATTAATAAAAAAATATAACCAATTCCTACAAATTAATCAAATTTAAAATTGTAGTGAATGCATGGTTATGTAGTGATTAATGTATACAAACCCTAGATTTGATGAATAACATTATGAATTCTTTTAATACATTAGTTTATGATATTGGTTGATATTGTTAAATATAATTGGGTTCCAATATGATGTTGATCATGTATTTAGAGTTTCTAAAGTCAATACTCATATACACACAAAATTAGGGTTTTGAAACCAATGTTTGTAACTTGTCATGGTCTTAACCCAAATGATCTGATATATGTGTTCACAATAACATGATATGTTCAATCTGAGAATCATAGTTATGGCTAATGGTTAATTAGGCTTTCTTACCCTTGGAAACACGATGTGATGGAATCATGGTTTGATACCCTTATTCCTACTTAAACCCAAAATGACCCTAAATCCTATTTCGGACCTAATCTAGAATTAATTGATGGCATATAGGTACAATGTTGACACTTTGGTCGTAGGAATATTTCACATAATGTTCATTGATTGTATATTGCTTGAATATACAATTTATGGTTGGATTGCATAAAGTACATGGATATAACTGCATAATGACTCCATGTGAGGTAATGGGAAAATTATGAATAATTGATCATATACGATTGACGATGGTTTCCCAGATGATTTCTAGTAATTTTTTTATCTCAAAATAAACTATTCGGATGTTTATTTAATTTAAGTTCACTATATTCCAATATGAGTATCACATAAAGAAACTATGATAATCTAAACCCTAGGTTAGAATGCCAAGAAATAGTTCAACTAACTTTAGTAATGGATATAGAAATTGTTGACCTAAGAGTTATACATTTTCCATATTTTGATAATGACTTAACCATTCCATTCATATGAATCCAATATGTCTATTTTGAAATGATTTCAGGTATTATGTACATGAAAAGGATCAATTCAATCAAGCCCTAGTTTGATCAAGTTCAAGTCAAAAGCAATGTAAATGCACTTTTGTAGAAAATAACCTAAAACCCTTAGGATAATTTCTATAACCATTTGTATTGATGTTATGACTTATAACTAAGATGAGAAAAATCAGGAGCACTTAATTAAAATGTTTAATCCCTCTAATAACTATTTCTAAAATTCATTGTAGAGTGCATGATCGGTTGAATTTCACCTCTGAGACACTCGGTCGACACCCTTGATGAATTTTGGATAAATTCAGGTTCGACTGAGTTTACCTCAGGATAAACTCAACTGACACTCTGCACTGGCAAAACATATCTAAGCACTCGGTCAAGTTTCATTCAGGATAAACTCGACTGATGCTTCAAATTTTCTTTGTCCCATGGTGCAATTGGTCGAGTTACCTTTATTGAAACTTGACCCACTGCATTGTATGGAAAGTGTAGAAAAAGTGATTCTAGTAGTTGGAGTGTTGCAAACATCAAAAATAAATCTGTTACAACACCCCAAATGACTAGAAATTGTTCCTAAGTGCTTCTGCTAACTAGTGGACATACCCAACTATAAATAGGACCTCTTGGAGTTAATTCCAAGGTTGCTCATTCATGCTATTTAGGATCCTAGCTATAGTTGAGTGCATTCAGTCCACTAGAGCCCCTTTCTCTCTCCTACTTACACTTCAAAACGTCCATATGAGTGAGATAGGCTGTTTGTGAGAGAGATACTCCCTTTTGGTCTTGTAAAGATCTCAAATCTTCCCTTTCCCAGCCCCTTTCTTCAAGTGCAAAGTTGGTGAAAGCTTCTATGAGTAAAGGAGAAGGTGCAAAGCTTCTCTGAGTTGAAGGAGAAGGTGAAGGCTGAAGATCCTTGAGAGGAGTGGGTAATTTCTTCTAGGAAGAAGACTTGTTGCAAGAAGTGGAGCTCCTTGGCGAAGGTGTCCAGCTGCTTGCAAAAGTGGGTAATCCCTAGTAGAGGTTGAAGACTCTAGATCTAAGGATAGGTAAGTCCTTGTAAGGTTTATTGTCTCCCTTTGGTCCTTATAAGGGAAGGCTAGATGTCCTTACCCTGTAAAAGGAATGGTTAATTGTATATCTTATAATGGAATATAAGTATGCAATGGTTGTAAAATCCTAGAGCTTGACCTCTCTAGGTAGTGAAGTGACTTTCTCCTAGTTTGGATATTGGAACCATTCTACATAGCTTGTCCTTCATCTTATTCAATATCTCTCATCCTTTCTATGTATGTTTACATTGCACATCAAACTCAATATTTGCAATAGTTCCAATTAAAGAAACTTGAAGGTCTAATAAGTTTTGTGTGAGTGCTTTTTGCTCTATTACCCCCCCCCCTTCTAGAGCCCTTTTATTCAACAAAAAGGTGATTACACCCATGATGGAACAAAAACATGGGTTAGTTTATCCAAATGAAAATACAAGTTCTATGTGTAATTAATTGATTGTTGAGATATATATGTTATTACCATAGATGCACACTTTTGTATCCACCCAAATACACAATGTAGAAATATATTGATTTGTGCTTTTGTTTGTCCGCATTTTAGATAGTTGAATTTAATAAAAATTTGAAAATTTAGTGATTCAAAAAATATTAAATATTATTAAGCTAATGGTACAAGGAGGAATAGTTAGATGTCATAGTACTTTTTCTCATTTATTTGTTAGTTTCCTTTAAAAAATCAATGTAACTCCTTGAATGAGAATTGTTTAAACATTTGTATTCAATTCAAGTTCAAGCAATGGAAATTGTTGGTTATTAATTGTTATTTTTAAAATATGGATCTTGGAAATTTAGGTATCAATTCATGTATTATTTGGGGGAGGACCATAATTGGGGTCATTACATTTAGTATCAGAGCCCAGATTCATTAAATAATATTTAATAGTTGATAATTTAAATAATCTATAGAATTAAAGGAAAAATCATTAGTGCATGTTGTAAGGCTAATGGTGTCTAGAAAGGATCACAGCTTTTGCAGCTAGAAAAAAGTCCTCCTAACCATTACATCGGTATATGGGGATTCCCTAAGACCATGTGATTAAGAACTAGCTAGAACCTAAGGTTTTCCTAAAATAATATTTCCTTAAGTTTTTATCATCACTAATTTCATCCACTTCTCATATCCTTTCTTTATAAACCCTAAGTTCACTTCTTTCCTCATCTTGAATTAGGGTTTATGAAGAAGCAGCACTAAGGCATCCTCTACCAATCATAGTACATTTAGTGTTTATTAGAGAAATGGATGTGAAAGAAATCACATGTATTTTATGTCCCTCTAGAAAGGATAAACGCTAGAGAGACCTAATTATGGGTGGGAAAACCCAATCGTTCATAAAATACTTGAGTTGGATAACCTAGTACGGTATGAAAGCCTAGTGGGTCAAGGGAAAAACAAAACTCTAAAATATAGGGTATACTCCCTAACCCCAAACCCTAAACTTGGGTAATGGGAGTCTTACAGGTGAAATAATAACCCTACCCAAACAAACCCTAAGTAGGGGTAAAGGAAAGAGTATCCAAAATGGGTTTGGGTACTTCAGTTTTGGGTACTAAAAAATAGATATCAGTGGTTTCGCATGCATGCAAGTACGTAGGGAACAAACAATCATGTGTGCATGGTGTACATAAGGTGTTTCGTATACAAATATATGAAACATAGAACAACAAGGATTACATAATAAACCATATAAGACTCTCAAGTCACCATTTATGGTTGGTTTCCAAACCTAGGGTGGCTCGACCCCATAATGAGAAAAGACCTATGGAGGAGGGACAACCCTAAATCCATGGTGTCAAGTTGTGTCTAGAGAGCCTAAACTCCTATTGAAAGCCAAGAAGGCACCCTAGGTTAGGAACTTCCCTAGAAGGGTGAATTGATTAACCTATTTTTAAGATTTTAGGTAACCTTGGACGTCCTTAAAGGACCTAAATTTAAGTAGATAGGATATTATGGCATAAGCCATGGAAGGTCTTACCCCTACCTATTCATAATAAATTGTCTTTCATAATTGAAAATTGTAATTCCAAAATGTACTAAATGTGAAGAATCTTGGTTAGAGAAATCTAAGGGTAAATAGGTAATGGAAAGTAAATTACATTAAAATAAATATAATTTTTCATATAAGGTATGTAATCCCTGTTGATACCAAGTCTGAATAAGAAATGTGTGTTTGGATCAATGCATTTGGTGCATATATATAAGTATGAAAACTTTAGTTAGAGAAAGCTCAAGAAATATATCTAATGAAAGTTAACTCACTGAAATAAAACATATAACAACCATCTAAGTTATGGACTCTCCTTGGAAAGGATCAGTCATGAAATATAGGTATCAAATGATGTTAGAGACCTTTGTCCTAGAACAAGGTGTACTTAATAATAGAAATTAAATAAAATTATGGCATCTCAATAAACCCTAGGTAGGGTAGAGCCCTAAATCAACCCTAGCATCAAGTGGAGATGATTAATTATACCTATAATCCAAGGGGCTAGGAGGTTATCATGCCCTAAGTACATAAGGCTCATGGGGTCAAGAGAAAGTCATTCATTTATACATAATGCCCATGGAGTCAGGAGAATAGCCACATACATAAGTACATGAGGCCTAAGGGACCAATGTGAAAGGCACTCCATAAGTACATAAGGCCCTTGGGGTCAAGAGGATGTCACTCCAAAGGTACCTATATCCTATATATCTTAAGGGAATGGATACGTCTAGTGATACATGAGATGTACATATAAAGAATGTCAGAACTTATGAAATAATGTTTAAAATAGTATCGAAAAGGGATTTTTCATACACTCAACAGTTAGGAAAATAATTTTCCCTTAGAGTTCATAAAATTTGAAGAAATTTGTGTTGTTAGAATGTATTCTTGGTTTGGAGTCCACTTATGAGGAGGATTCAACCAAAAATCTCAAATTAAAAGATATTGTGTGGATGCACCATTTCTACACATGATATAATGTGATCTTTGTATTTGAACTACATCCCAATAATGAATTCATCTTGATATGGATGTGATATATTTGGTTGACACATGTGATTCATAATTGATATATGATAATGAATACCCTCAGTTGAAATTTGTGACATAATTTAGGTATGGAGGTATTACCTCATCATCTCATGAATATAGTTGAATAATGATCAGTAGGTTTGAGACCTAGGTGAAAGTGTAATTACCAAGTGAATATGTAATGATTGAGTCCAAGGGTAATCACCAAGAGATAATATCATGAAATGAATGAGTATTTGGAACTTTTGGGTTGAATGAGGTAAATTGAGTTGTCATTCACCTTAATCTTAATGAGTTTGAACTTTTGGGACAAAATTCCTTTTGTGATGGGGAATGTCATATTCTTCAAATTTGGAAATTTCAGATGTACTTTAAATATGTGATGTGATAGTTATGGGAGAATAATAAAGTAAATGTGATGAACCAGGTTGATAAATATAAGACCTATACCTAGGTTAGGTCTTCAAATTATGTAATAAATTGATGTTTGTCAAGCATATTAATTTGATGCTTTAATTGAGATATTATGATGATTCATGTCTTCATTTTGCAATTAAGAGAATAATAAGGCTTGTGGACCTTGAAGGCCAAGACATCAGCAATGGGCCTTAAGGTCCTATTCAAGACCAATTAGACTATTTGTATTGCAAGAAGATCCATTAGGATATGTCATGCATAGAAGTATGTAAATAATCTTTTGAGTTGATTGGTAAAATAAGTATGAGATGATGAGAGAGTTTCTAGAAGATTATAATGTGATTAATGACCTATATAAGTAAAAGATAGATTATCTAGTCTTTTCTTGGATTTCATATAAAGCCAATATGATCTAATACTTTTCCCCATGCAAGATAATGACTAAAAGAGGATAAATACAAGTTTTGATATGATTACATGATTATCTATGACCTAGGTGATTAAACTAAAAATATTCTTGGATAGAAATAAAATGGCATTTATCATATCCATTTTGAGCCCCAAATTTCCTTAGATAGAGATTAGGATATTGTGTAAGTAACCCTAAAGTTTGGCATTGATTGCATAATCCTACAAGTCTATTGGATTTTTGGAATAATTATGACATTTCAACTAATAGGGGTGATTGATATTATTTGAATCAATATTATCCTTATCATGCCTAACGTACAGATAATCCACGACTACATGATGATGTAGTTTGTGGCCTTTGATCCCATATGTGTGTAGCTGATCAAACGGCCACTTCCAAATTCTTGATGGACTGTGACTTGTGGATGCAGGCAATAGGGCACATAGGGATCAAAGGCCCATCACCACTGTCACCCCATGAGAACATGAGTCATGATCTCCTTCAAATCTCCCTATCTCAATTACCCTCATCACCACTAGATATCAAATTCAATACTTTTAGGAGATCATTTTGAGTACAACAAACATTAACATTGACATTATCATCTAGAAATAAGATAATGCCCAAACATTGAATAGACCATGATTCTAAGGTGAGCCACAGTTTTCTTACTTCTTGACCCTATGCCTATATAAGGCCACCCATAGCCTCTCTAAAACCACTAAATATAAGTACAACTTTCAACTTTATTCCATTTTCTGTAGATACTCCTTTGTCTTCTACCTCCTGATCCTCCATCCTACAACTACTTTGTTCCACTCCAACCACCATCAGCCAGTGCAAAAAGTCAGGGAAATTCCAAAGGGCTTCAACAGAGTGAATTGCATTATGTAACCTATTATCAATGCGTAGTGGTAGAGAGTCAACCTTGGGTTAGCCTCCTCCATGGAGGAGTAGCATTTGGGTCACATGAAGCCGAGGAAGAATGTGAAGATAAGAAAAACCACTTCCCTACCACTAGGTCAACACTTTAAGATAAGGCTCATTTTTGTCTTGTCATTCATTTGCCTCGCCTTATACACATGGGCTTAGGGTGCCAAGATGGCATGCACCCATTGGCTCAGGATAGCTCCACAGTCGATATGGATAGTAACCAAATACTATTGACATGGCTTTTTTGGTTTGTCCAATTATGTAATCTTCTATTAAATGTAGAAAATAAATGATAGATCTAATGATAGTTATATCATATTCCAATACAATCAAAAAATGTGTAGAATAATAATAAAATATAATCAATTCCTAGTTTTGAATGAATGGTTACGAGGTGATTAATGTGTACAAACCCTAGATTTGTTGAATAACATGATGAAGTCATAATGTGCATAGTTTGTGATAATTCTAAATTTTTGGAATATAATTAGACTCCAAGATAATGATGATGGTTATGTATATTTAGGGTATCAGAATTTAATAACCATATACATATCAAGTTAGGTTTTGAAGACAATGTTTATAACTTGTTATGATCTTAACACACATAACCTGATCTATGTGTTCATAATAACATGATATGTTCAGTCTGAGAATTAGGGTTACACCTAATAGTTATTTGGGGTTTCTCACCCTTGAAAATCATGTTATGATAGCATTAGGGTTTGATACCCTTATTCCTAATTAGAACCCCTAAACTCTTGAAAAGGACATAATTTAGAATAAAATAATGTCATATGGATACAATGGTGACACATTGGTAGTATGCATATTTTTGATAATTTTGATTGATTGTGGTTTGCTTGAATATACAATTGGGGGTCTCTCCCCTCCCAGTCTCTAGATCAGTCCTGTAGGAGCGACTTGGATCCACTAGACTTGTTTCCAATTTATAATGTCATTATTTCTTCATCTCAAGAAATAAAATAAAACCTAGACAATCCCTAGTCATCTATTGTTATATACTCAATTTTGGTAAAACTGAATTTTACAAATATAAGCCATGAATTGATAAGTGAATTCTTCAATGATATTATAAATAGAATCATAATGTTACTTATAAGACTATTTGTGCTTCAAATATGTCCTTGGGACACAAGACAAAGGAATAAGAGATTTTTTGTGCAAATAAATATTAATTTATGACTCATTTGATAACAGAAATATGAGATACTATGTAAGTTTTCCAAAATAAAATAAGATATGTGGTGTTTTAGATAATTAATGAATTAATTATCTAACGTAGTATGGAAACACAATGTTCAAGGAATCAAACAAGAATATTTTGATCTAACTGGTATACTTGAAAATAATAAGGAAAAGAAGAGAACTCTAGAAATTGGGAGGAAAAAGATGTTTCTTGAAATAGTGGTAATTGTCTTAATGAAATGTTTTAGAGAGAAAGTTTTGTATAGTCCCTATAAATCCCAACTCATTAGAAATATAAATTAGAAAAGGCATAAGTTAGTTTCCATGGAATAAGGATAATTGATTAGAATAATATATATCAAAGAGAGAATGACCAACTATACAATGTGCACCATATAGTTACGAATATTCCTTAATGGTTTTAGTTTGCCAAATCCAAATCTTAAGAAGAGTTTGATGATGTCTTTTTGTGACTTCTCAATTTATAGCATTCAAAGCCAAGAGTTTTATAAAGGTATGTAAGAGAAATATATTCTTTCTAGTTGGTGATGAATTTGTTGAATAAAAAGAGGCATATTTTAATGGTTATGTAAAGTTTGTAATGTGTGTTTCTTATACACAAGGGAGGAAGGATAAAGGAAACAAGAAGGGAGGAGTTTAATGTGAATGGGAACACCTTTATGACCCACTAATATATGTGGAAGGGAGCATGGAATTCCTCTTCCATACTGTAGGGTCTCTCTCTCTCTTTTCCTTTCTTTCCTCTTAGTAGCCAGTAGCATTTCTCCTAGATATGTATAAATTGGGATCACTGGAGCCCTCAGCATCCATCACAGACATGGCATCCAGCATCTACTACCTGTGGGAAGTCCTAAGGAGGAAAGATCTAAGGAATAGACCATACTCTCATGGAGATTATCTCCTTCTTGATCTGCATGAGTTGTGGACCCATGAATGCTATAATGGGGTTGATTCATAGTGTTGAAGGCCTTCGATCAAGGAAAGACCAAAACCGGAGCATCCATCACTGCTCAAATCATTGCCCATCAAGGAGGAGCCATGGCAGGACTTCTAATGTTGTCTACAACATGTGTAGAATTGGATAGATGCTCTACTTCCAACCATAAAACACAGACAAATAGGTAATGGTACCCGACCCCTTTCCTTCTATTCTATAACATGCTATGATACTTAGCATCTTTCTCCTTGTCTCCAACCACTGAAGGATTACCCTGAGACAAGTTGAGGTTTGGGGATGGTTAGGGAGATGTGTGACCCCTCCATGATCAGGAATGCCAAAGAATGGAGGGTGTAGCCCTACCATTCTCACACCAAGGTTGTAGACGAACCCCACAGAGAGGTGGGGGGAAGACACAGGATCTAGTGACCCATAAACCCCATGCCCCTATTTGGTTTGGGACTGGGATTCTATAGTCTGGAATGGATTAGACGGGGTTAGTCAAGATCCAGTCTGATTTTATTTGGCAAACCAGTCTGATTTTGTTTGGAAACCCAGTCTGATTTTGGTCAGCTGGTCTGATTTGAGTCTAGATTTAGTCTGATTATGCTTGGCTACTAGTCTGGATTCAGTCTCATTTTGTTTGGCAGCCTAGTTAGGGTCTGTTTATTCTATCCTATTCTTACATAACTATATTAACAAGTACAAATAATGTGAAGTTGTGATGCCACTTCAATATAAGTTCAAAATTTACAAAAAAAAATATTTATTTGTATCATGTGGGTGCTAGTTTTTGTTATTTAGTGAAGTGAATATAAGAGATGAATATGATCATTTTTATGTGTTTATTTAAAATAAATTAAACTTTACAGTTGTCTTGCATGCCATGTTCATGTTGTATATTTGTATAGTAGTACATTTTTGATCCAATAATTGCAAACTGACAAGATAGTTGAAATTGTCCTAATATACAATAAATTACGCACAAGTAGAAAAGCAAAGATGGTAACATTTTCTTTAGAACTTAAACAAATAAAAAATGATAATAGCAAATTTTGTTCCTGGGCAAATACATCATGAACATACAAGGGAGAGGGGACAAAAAAGGAGAGGCATGCCCAGGACCTAGATGTAGATACCCATACACATGCTAAGATGGTGACCAGCCACTGTGATGGACATTCTTCAATGTGGAGGATGATTTATATTGATCCCGGGTAGGAC
Organism: Alisma plantago-aquatica; assembly: GCA_963693085.1. Taxonomy (NCBI): domain Eukaryota; kingdom Viridiplantae; phylum Streptophyta; class Magnoliopsida; order Alismatales; family Alismataceae; genus Alisma; species Alisma plantago-aquatica. The sequence continues at coordinate 1,413,866,526 of OY856409.1, read as the reverse complement.
CGTCCCAGTCAACCCACTTTAGGGCCTCATCGTACACATCACATGACATGGGACAAGTTTCCTGCAACAGCTGATTGGGTTGTTGTTTGATGTCATCTTTTGGCCAATCAAACAACAATACTAGATGACGAACAGGATGAGTGACCCCATCCTTACCTTGTTCCTGGCTCCCATATTTTCCCTCCTCATGTGTATCCTCACAACATTTTTTTTTTTGCAAATAAGGTTTTCTTCAACATATTTTTGTAGCTTTGACAGAGACATCAATATTTTTTCAAACTTTTCTCGTGACTTTGAACGCGATGTCGACATCTAAGTTTAATAAATAAATATAAGTATGAGCAAATAACGATAATAGAAAACTAATTGTGACAATAATCTATACAAATAAATGTTGCAAGTAAACTTAGCTAAATACAAGTTTGAACATGATGTAAGTCTTCTAAACATAAGAGTAAAGTAGAAGTTTGATCAAATGATGGTAACAAAAAACTAATGTAATGCATAAGTTTTACAAATAAATGTTGCGAAGCAAACATAAACAAATACAATGTCGAGCAAATATGTTACAACTTCATTCGTTTGTTTCACCGCCTAATGTTGTAGTTGTGTTGTTGATGTTTTCGTCATTGTTAAGGTATTCAACAACTCCAGGTGGGTAAGTGTGATGAGTCGTCACAAAGTTGCATTGAATGGCATGTTGCATGGCTAATGGTGTGGGAGATAATAAATCTCCCAAAATGAAAAGATTTTCTCTTATGAACTCTCTCCTGATGTACTACCATCGCATTGGCACCTCGCTCAAAGATATGTAAGGCCCCCCTATTATGTTTTGAAAGTCATGCCATGCCTCCCTCCAAGCCTGTATAGTATATACTCCATTCACACATCTCCCCATTTCATATTGCTTTCTCATCAAATCTCTTAGAACCATATCAAGCTCTGTACACCACATAACATACGGTGTCGTTGGATGCCCAGCCATATTACAAATTTTGTAAGTAATATATTTCAAAAGTAAGGGTTTATATCACAATTATGGGGATATAATATGATGATTTGGTTTTAAATAACATTTAGCAACATTATGATAAATAACATACACCCTCCATAAACATTCAGAAACATTACGATAAAAATCAGCAACCTTATAATGTAATACAACGTTTATATCAGTGGATGAATTAAGAAAGTTTATAATGTTAATAACATCCAATGATAGACAATCTAAATGTAGCTCTTCCATTCAACATTATGGCATCGTCAGAGGTGAAGGAATGTCCAAAAGAAGACTACTAGTTTCCTACAGACTAGCAATGGAGCGTTGTAGAACCTCATACTTGTACTTTTTGTTGGTTTATATATCATCGTAGTTGTGATGGATTTCAACAAAGTCCTTCATGTTCAATGCTTGGCCCCACACTGACTTGCACTCGATAGTTAGTAACATAATCTCAGCTTTCAAAGAATCAGTTGTTGGGGGAGATTGACAGTCGAATGGAAGTATCTGCATCGGTCTTTTCCCTAAAATGTATTGCCAATTTCAAGCTAATGACAACGAATGTGCAGCCTACACAAGGGCAACCTATTATTTATGGATTTACTATCGTACCTCAAGAGAAGGACATATGTAATATATTTCACTCGACCTTTCACTCAGAATGCCAAAGTCATATAACCATGCATCCTCTGTGTTAAGCCGTAAGGCTACATATAGCCCACAATCACACTTCGGAACTTCAGATGGACTCATCGACATCTAAAACATGGTTGGTGATTAGTAAAATATTGTCAGCTTTAGAACATAGATTTCAAATATAATATGTATAACATTTCAATAGGCCCAATTGATTGTTCAAACTTATAAGTGAAGTTCATTTGGATAGATCAAAATATATTACATCTATGATGTATTGTATCCATCTGCCTCTGTTGAGGAGTCCTTATCGCTCGTTATGTGAAGTCATTGGTGAAGATATTGGAACCTCTTCCGTAGAGTTGAAATTTCTTCTTGTAGACTATCGGCGTCTGCTCTTGTCGAATAGACAAAGTCACAGTGTTCTAACCATTACTTGCATTTGGTGCATGCATATGCAAGTTGTGTTAGCATCACATCACTAACTATAGTAAGCGTGGCCACTATAGGTTGTACTCGTTGTGTGGGCAACCTCATTTGACATATGGTCTGAACAAGACCCCTACCACATGTAAAATATGGCATGTGGGGGTTGTTGTCTTCAAACCATCCATTTTCCGCATCTGCGACATCCATGTACACTCGTATTGTGCATTGTAGGCCACATGGATAGGACAGCATTCCATTCTCCATTTGAAGACAACCTAATGAAACATAATGTGACATTTTTAATTTGGAGCCATAAAACATTTTACGAAACAAACATTTTAGGACACATGTCAAGTGGTTGATGAATTCTCATATGCTACAGAAATGATGACAAGTACAAAGTAAGGTCAACGAGTATCCCAAATGAAATTAGAAACTATTTCACGTAATGCATCACCCTCCCTTGCATCAGTCGGAGTTTTTTGTTGTAGCGAACTCAGGTCGACCCCATTGGGTGGGACGACAGATGTTGAATTGTTTTCTGAGAGTTCCTCCATCATAGTGTCACCATCTTTCTGGCGACATATAAAATTGTGGAGGATACAACAAGCCATTACGAGGTGACACTACGAATTTATAGGATATGCTGCCCCTTTTTTAAGGTAGGCAAACCACCTCTTCAGCACACTGAATGCTCTTGCTACAACATTACGTAATTGAGTGTGTCGGTGGTTGAACATCTCCTTCTTGTTGTTATATGAATGTTTGTTTCCTCGGTACTCAGAAATATGGTAAGCTGTGTTGAGATAAGGTGCAAGAAACTGACGAGTGTTGGCATACCCTGCATCAACTAGGTAAAACTTTCCTGGTAGAACTTTAAAACCGCCCATGGTCGTTGCTGATTGTAGGACCCTTTGGTCAGTAGTCGAGCCCTCCCACCCAATAAGGGCATATGTAAACTCCATCGAGAAGTCTACTACAGCCATGACATTCAGAGAGACATTCCCTTTTCTATCTCGGTAATGATTTTTCTTGTCGCGTTTAACCAAGACTGGGATGTGAGTTTTGTCAATCGCCCTGATGGCATTCTATAACACCAAAATCAGTTGTAATCATACAGAGTAATTGAAAATGATTATAAATTGTAGGGATAACTATTACCTTGAAGTAAAGGTAGAACCTTGGGCTGTCCAATATACAACGATGTGTTGTTGTGCTTGTCGATGCGGTTTGCATGATAACATAGTCATGGGACATCGCACACACCCCATCCAACACTTTGTTGAAACTTATGGTCTCACCAGAGTGAATGTAGTCCTCAACCAAGACACAATTTGTATGGCCATGGCCAACCATCTGTAGGAAGTAGCATACAGCCTCAACTGATGAGGCCTCTAGTACTTTGTAACAAGCCATGACACTCAAGCTTGTCCACGAGGGCTATCATAGTCTGTGGTCGCATTCGGTATAGGTCATAAGCCCTTTGTTCATGCCCAGTTACACCTTTTGGTGGCCACTCCTAATGCTAATTAACCTAGGTATTGTAGGTGGTATGTCATCATCAGTGGAAATATCGTCCATGATGGAGTTTTCTATTGACTCAGCTATTGCATTAGCAATGTGATTTGCTAGACCAGACACGATATCTAAAATGTTTGTGAGGAGGTCAGTTGATTGTGTATGATCAGTTGCAAACATGATGCCTATAATTAAAAGGATAACAACCTTGACATGATGACTACAATAAAAAGAATAACAACTTGAACATAATATGAAACATTTGACAGGAAAAAAATGACATCAACATTACATATGATTTAGATTGTAAGGGAAACAAATGTTTGTATGGGAAAATAATTATTACAACAATAAAGCAAATTGAAATTGATGTCCTCAAACATGCAAAACATAATGGCAAAATAAAGTTCTCACTTATGATGTTGAAGGGCCAGCATCATTGGTTCCAGTATACCACACGGATGGCATACTTGATGTGCTGTTGAAGTTGGGTGATGGGGACTGTGAACCAAATCTCTGCTGAGATGGCACAAAAGGGAATGGCATTAAAGGTAGTGGTGTTGCACTACTGCCTTAGGACCTTTCCCAAAGGTCTTGCAACCATATTGTTATTTTGTGAGGGTTTATGTGTAAGGCTGAGGTAGATGTTGCAGTTTGTTGACTCCTTTATGGCGATCACAAGTGTTGTAAATACTAGGCTAGGGGCATCGGGGAAAGTGTCATTGAAATGTTGCAAAATTGTTGAAAACTCTTCTTTTTCAAAGGCTCTGGTGGCCACACATGTGCCTAATTCGTGCACCTTTGTGTACACCTGTGCGAATTCAGATATCACATCATTAGAAAGCACACATTGCTCTTGTGACATTGATGGTCACTTCATGTGCATATGAATAGGAGGAGTCCTCCATCCAACACCTTGGGTATATGTTCCACCTCCCTCGGTGTCACCCTCACTTTGCATCCTAGGTGAGCCTATGTTTGGTTCCCCTACTGGGGTTTCTATGTTCAAGGGTGTATTAGACGCATCTAAGTCAACAGTAACTTCATCCTCAGAGGCAATGTCAGATGGTATTTGTCTATCTGTAGAAGACATTGCATGGTGTCCTCTAGCAATGTTCTTCCTCACCATCATCTCGATGTTGTAGTAGTGGGGAAGGGGCGATTAATCAACCAAGCAAGATCCTTGTTTGCCTAAGTATAAAAAAGTTTGTATTAGGAGATTTAAGTGTAAATATAGGAACCGCAAGGCTCTCCCTCCACTCAGAGGTGTCTGGCAGCGTGGGCTTGTTCCTAGTCTCATACCATCTGATGCCACTCTTGTTGGTGACAAGCTTCAATCTGGCATAGTCCCTCATTAGGTTCTTCCACCGAGTTTTGACCTGGTCTAACGAACAATGTGCCTTCCCCATCCTATTTTGCAAAACACAAAGTGCCTCCCTCCAAGCGTCCCTAGTAAACTGGTCGTCAATACACCTGCCTATGTCATACTGCCTCCGCAATGCTGATACTAGAGCATCGTCAGACTCTCTTGACCAAACAATATGGAACTTAGGGTCTGTGGAAGACATACTAGCGTAGGTGTTGCAATATATAATGACAGTGAGGGGTGTTTACAGTGATAATAAGTATATAACATGTATGGTTTTCAATAGGTACAACCCATGACAATACATTATTCCTTGTGTTAATAATGAATTTGATTTGGGGCCCATCCCAAACCTAGCACTTAGATGTGAATGTTTAGGAAAGATACTCATGTATGTGAATTATTGAATCTGTGTTACATAAGATTCCAATTTACATGAATTAGATACAAGACTATGCATAAGAGGGTTCTAGAAAGACTAGATGCAGAACTTGAAATTATATTTGGCATCATATGTTTTCCTGTCATGAAATTATATTTGGCTACAATAGGGTTCCCAAAAATAAAGTAGAGACTTCAGATTAACATCAGTGTTGAATTGGAAAAGTTCTATTGGTTCCTTAATTGATACAACAGAACATTCTGATTTACAACAGAAGAGTCTAATTTTAGTATTCATGCCCAATTGATTCTACATTAAATTTTTCATCTCATAGAACTTGATATCAAACCTACATGTATCTAGCATATAATTTGACATGACGACATTTCTTACTTGACTGACTCCACCATTCTTAGAAGAAAATTGATATCAAACCTACACAAGACTAGTAGATCTGTTTTGAATAATTCAAAGAAAACATTCCTACATTAATATCATTTATAATCTGAACATATGTATTTATATAACATATTTACAAATAATACTCCTATAATTGTGTTAGTAATCCTCCTACAATTGTAGTTTAAAGCCTTAGAATTTTTGTTATTTTCATAGGATCTATTATGTAATCCACCTCTTTTAACAAGGGAGAATTTTGTAGACTACAAAGTAACATCGGTGTTGAATTGTCAAAGTTCTATTGGTTCCTTAATTGATACAATAGAAGAGTTTGATTTGCTATGTGATTGGTCTGTTGCTTTTGGATACATCAAGTATCTTTGTTATTTTTAGTGAGTATGAGCATTTTCAACAACATGACGGTTGTTGTTCAAAAAACTAGGGTATAGCAAATAATAAGATTGAATAATGTATTTTGTCTACTCACCTATTGATAGTTTTTGTATATAAATAATTTTCAAGCATTTGAATTCTTTACATATATGGAAAGACTTCATGGTTTAATATGTCAAATAGAGGCATAGGATAAGATTCTTATTTTATTATTCATGCCCAATTGATTCTACATTAAATTTTGCATCTCATTTGAAATTGTATCTAGCATAGAATTTGACATGACGACATTTCTTCATTGACTCCACCATTCTTAGAAGAAAATTGATATCAAACCTACACAGGACTAGCAGATATTTTTTGAATGATTCAAAGAAAACATTCCTATATCAATATCATTTATAATCTAAACAAATGTCTTTATATAACATATTTACAAATAATCCTCCTACAATTGCGTTAATAAGAGGTTTAAATTTACTGTTGAGCCCTACAAAGAATATATTAATCAAAATTGTGCACATAAACCATTGTGTGGATATATATTTTGGTACCTATTTTATCTTTCACACGTATCATTAATACCTATGGTCTCAGTTTGGATTACGAAGTTGGGCCATGTAATGCCCTATTTTTGCACAGGTATAAAATTCCTTAATGAATGTGTAAGATATCTTATAGATATGTAATGTATCTCCTGGGCTTGTAGTTCACAAGCCTTACAAGTTTTTTTATTTTCATAGGATCTACTCTGTAATCCACCTCTTTTAATAAGGGATCATTTTATAGACTACAAAGTAACATTAGTGTTGAATTGTCAAAGTTCTATTGGTTCCTTAATTGATGCAGCAAAAGAGTCTGATTTGCTATGTGATTGGTCTTTTGATTTTGGATACATCAAGTATCTTTGTTATTTTTAGTGAATATGAGCATTCTCAACAACATGACTATTGTTGTTCAAAAAACTAGGGTATAGAAGATAACAACATTGAATAATGTATTTTGTCTACTCACTTATTGAAAGTTTTCTATATAAATAATTTTCAAGCATTTGAATTTTTTACATATATGGCATGACTTGATGGTTTAATATGTCAAATAGAGGCATAGGGTAAGATTTTTATTTTATTATAAATGCTCAATTGATTCTACGATAAATTGTGCATCTCATTTGAAATTGTATCTGCCATAGAATTTGACATTACGACACTTCTTACTTATCTGACTCCACCATTCTTATCAGAAAATTGATATCAACCCTACACAGGACTAGCAGATATTTTTTGAATAATTCAAAGAAAACATTCCTATATCAATATCATTTATAATCTAAACAAATGTATTTATATAACAAGCCTTAGAATTTTTGTTCTACAAGAATTTAATAATTTGCATGTAAATGGCATCCAATATGACACCATTTATTTTAATAAATACACAGTGATTTTTAAATGTATGTACAAGTTATGTTGTATTTTATAATGGAGAGCCATACGACTACCTAGATTGAATAAGACTGATGAAACTTGTTCAATAGTGGTTATTAATGGGATATGAAGGAGGTTCCACAACATTGATGAGCTTGTTTACCTTCATTTTGATGAAATACATAAGATAAATAAATACCACCAGATTGGTGTTCTTCTCATTCATCCTTTCCTCCATATTTTCATGTTGATATCCCATTTCAGTAAGTATCGACTCCATGGGAAGTGTTTTATTGGTTTACAATGTCTACAAAATACACTGACAATATCAAAGTAATGAAATCCAGTTGGAGTTAAGGAACTAATTAGCATAAGTTACCCCGATATACTCTTGAGAATGTTAAATCAAACCAGTCATGGAAACTGAAGAACAAACATCATTAAGGAAACTTTTGAAATACACTAGAGGCAAAGAAACGTTTCATCAAGAAATAATGACGGGACAAGAAAATATTTAATATCTCTATAAGACAACATCTCCCTAAGAGCATAGTCTATAAAGTAATTTGACAAAATATGTTTAAGAGCTAACTATTACTACATGTACTTATACCATGATCATCAAAGAGCCTCACCATATGTTAGACTGTCGCGAAGAAGATGAAGTCCAACCTTTTCATCATGATTCAGAATGATTTAGTAAAAAAAATAGAGACAATATTCATCATCACCAACCTTTTCATAAGTGGTCGACAATGAGCACCAGCTGTGGAATCTCTGGGATGAGCAGCACCACCGGAGAACCAAGGATGACCACCACCTTCAGAATACTAGGGATGAGCACTAGCTTCAAAGAACAAGTGCTCCAAGATGTGTAGGTGGATGTGAAGGAGCTTGATGCACAATGCAATGAATATGGAGGAACACAAACACTGCTAGGGTTTGACTTGTGCATCGACAAGATGGGATGATAACTACTCAAGCTAAGTCAGGTGGATGGTGACAATAGGCGATAGCTAGAAGGACAGGGTATGGGTACCTTGCTTTTCCAGGATGTAGTTGCCCTAGTAGGTCGGCAGTCACAGATGGCCGCAATGAATCACCACGTGTACGCCCCTCCCGACGTATGTCGCCCTCCAAACGTGATCTGCTCGAGGTAGCAGACATTGCTTTAACTCACAGACCAATAGGTAGAGGGAGAGGGGAGACTATAGCGAAGAAGAGGGTCGAGAGGGAGAGGGAGGGGCACGAGGGAGTTCGGGGGTCGAGGGGTCGGGGGCTCTGACCCAGACTAGGATTCCAAATCCCACCTCTATAGGTATTGGATTTGTTCGGATTATGGGATTCCATTATCCCAAAATGGGGGTCGATTGGGGTTGCGAACCAAACACAAATTTTGCCCAACCCAGACCGAGTTACGCTGACGTGGCGCTAAAAGATAGGGCGAAATCCGGATCGCATCCAGAACCAAACAGGGCTATGAGTTGTAAACACGAGGGTAATATGGTCATTACCCCCATATTTTGATTCTAATCATAGTAAAGTTGGTAATAAGATATTTTGTTGATGTAGCAGTGCAGGATTAGTCCATATAATAATAACTTGTGAATGTTGTAGAAAATAATCGATAATTCATATTGATACATACATATATGAAAATTGATTAGAAAAACAAGAGGAATCTGAATAAAATATGATTAACACCTAATTCAAATTTCAAATCTATAAGTAGCGCAAACACATGGTAAAGTGGTGATTAATGCACATAAACCCTAGTTTTTTATGAATAGGTTGTTAATCATGTTAGATATCTTTCCTTGAGATGTTAACTGATATTGTGGAATATAATGATGATTTAACATGTACATGATCATAATGATGTAGAAGTAGGGTTTCTAATGTGAATAACAATGCATATGAAGAATTAGGATTTTGAAGTTTAAGATGATAACTTATGATAATCTTAATGAACTCGATGTAATATAAGTGTTTATAATGAAAGTATTTGATAGATAAGATCATCTAGATTTCAAATAATACTAAATATGAAAAGGAACTACAGTTTGTATCATTATTCCTTATTTGAAACATGACCATGATCATAAACCCTAGATTAGTACATGAGTAGGGTTTTTTTATGGTGACACTTTAGGATTTACATACATGCAGATTAAATGTTGATTGCTTGATGTGCTTGCTTGATTGGATAATATTCTTAGAGTATGACTACAAGATCTACATGGTTCTACAAAAGGTACTCAATTATTCTTATGAATATCCCCAATAGTTTGTCGGTGTTTATTTTGGATTTCTCAAATATTGAATCAATAAATTGTTGAGTGTTTATTTATGTTATGTTCAATTGTATTGCCACTATGAGTATCACATAATGAATATATTGTATTATGAACCCTAGGATGACATGCATAGAGGGGTGATGCACATGAGACATGGAGGGATAGTGGTCACACTCAAGATGGAACATTAAGTATGGGTTAGAATATGCAAACAAAATGCCATTTTGTATTTTCAAGTAATTGATTGGTTATATGTAATTAGCTTACTTGCACACTTATGCATGCACCCCACGTACACAGTATATTTTGATTGTTGATTAGTGATTTTGCATCACACCATGTTTAGGTACATGACAAATAAGAAGATATCAAGGCATGATAATCATCTAAAATTACCTGAAGGCATGAAAGTTAAGTAAAGGAGGATTAGATAAATACTTCTTCTCATATGTACAATTATTGTGTAAGATATCCATGTAACTCTTTTGAGGAACATATTGAAAACAATATTTCAATTAATAGAACTTATTTACTATTAATTGTTATTTGATTTAATCTAGATCCTTGGGGATTTTAGATTATCGATCTCAACTTTTTGGGTCTTCATTAATTGGGGGATACTGAAAAGTGAGGTCATAACATTTAGTACCAAAACCCCAAATTTTTTAAATAATATTTAATAGCTTATAATTCCAATTAATCAATAGAAATCTAAGGAGAAATATTAAGGCATGACCTGATGGGAATGATGTTTAGAAGGGTTCATGGCTTTGGGGGATGGTAATATTTTCCTCTGAACCATTGAGTTATTATATGAGGACTCCCATACCCATAGTGATACTTGCCTGGCGAGAACCTAGGGTTTGCCAGAAGTAATGTTTCTACTAAGTCTTCTCATCTCAAATTTCATTCACTTCTCATCTTCTCACTTAATAAACCCTAAAACAAACTTTCTTATTCATCTCAAGAGAGGGTTTTTGAGAAGTAGTAGGATTTAGACATCCTCTGCCAATTAATGCATATGAAATGTGGAAATAATAAGAAAGTAAAGAAAGATGCTTTATGGGTTTTACCTTGATAATCTTCATCTCTCTGTCCACTTCCATATTTCTTGATCAACTCCGCTATATGGGTTGCAACTTGTGCTTCCTTTTTTCTGTAATGCTATTAGATATCTTATGATAATTTGTTCCTTTGAGGCTAAACATGGCGTTTGAGATGTTGTACAAGATGGTCATATTTCCATTTGTATAGATTGACATCAATGTCCAATGGTCTTTGTGGATAATATGTATGAAAATGAGATGAAGGATGTCTAATTTAAGTTGGGCAATGAGCCATCTAATTCTCTAAAGTCCTTCAACAGGATATCTCCCACGATTTCATAGTAGGCCATATATGCATTACCAAGCCTATCAGCTAGAAGTAGTTGATAGGTCATCATGATGTTCACTATCATGTAGCTCCTATAGTTAGAATTTATCATAAGTCAAGTCTCACCACATGTACATTATCTCTCTCAAAAATAGTGATAACTTCGTCCTTGTGTGGCCTTAGCTCTTCCATGATGAGATTGAGTTCTTGAATAGGAAGTTTGTATCATGCATCCTTATCGATTTTTCAAAACTTGGAGTAATCAGATCAGTAGGTGCAAGCTCTCCACTGCTACTTGATCATGTGGGGCTTATTCATTAGTGGAAACTTCATTCTCTATTGATGGCTCAATGATATTGTTTATATAATATTCTTTGTGAGGTAGGGAAGCTTTTTATCATCTACTAGAGCAGTTACAGGTGTAATAGGGTCCTCTGAATGAGTACCCTTATCAGGTTCAACTTTTGAATCAACATCCATTTGTTTGACTGCTACTTCATTCCAGGGTTGGGAGGGTGGTTTGTTGCTCTCAACTAAAGGGTAGGGTGGAGATGTTGGGAGATTTTGCTAAAGGTGGGGATGAACAACTGGATCCATTAGAACTACCTTGCGGAGGAGGGATTTCTGATACTATTTGTAGGCCCTTCAATTTTTCCCACCAAGAAATCTTTTCAGGAAGGGGGATGAGTGTGTACATCCATAAGGAATATCTTCTATGTGTTGATCATAGAAAAATCTTCTATCATGGATGATTTCCATGATATATTTTCTACTCTGAGAATGGAAGTCATCAATAGTGATTTTCTCAAGGGGTTTCCTTGGTTTAATGCTTTTATCATTCTCATCATGATGAACGCACTATCCCCTAAGTTTGGCTTTTTTGGGGGGGAGAGTGCAGTCAAAACTTATATCTTTCCAATTTGGGTAGTACCAGTCGTGCACCCCTTGTATTAGACATTTCACGTTGGTTGGGGTTCTTTGTATCACTTTGTGCTCCTCCTTTTACATACCATCCTTCCACACAGTAGTTATTTTATGTTGTAGTTGTAAGTAATAACCTATCGAGTGGAATGGTCTATTACGGTCAAGTGCCAGTGATCGAAAGCCTTAAAGGGGAGCGTTACGAACTACAACTTTCCTTTCTTTGTAGAGCATCTTGTAATTCATCAATTGAGGGAGCCTTTCTATTTTCAACATATAGTTGTGCGGCCAGATTGGATGTGGCCTTGAAAATTGGTCCCTCTTTGGCTCTATATATATATACTCTTATATGACTGTACCACTGAGAACCTTGAAGAATACTCCATTGATCGATGTCTTCTGTCTAAAGTTTGGCCTAAAGTCGTTTATGGTTAGAGAGTATCTGTTATTGTTGTAGATAACATCTTTGCCTAGCTTATCATCTTCCAGTACATCCGATGGGTCATGGATGTCATGGAGTAGCATCTCTGACACTAACGTCATATCCATACCTTTCATTTTGCATGGTAGCAGTGGGGGAGCTACCAGATGTGTTGTATTAGTTGGTGGTGGCTCGGGGAAAATATGATTCTCCGATTTCCTTAGAGATTTATCGAACATCTACTTTAGGCTCCCTTTTTCCTCCTTAAAAATTTTTTCCTTGATCTCCATTTCAAAATTATTAGGATGAACTCATATCTCTATTGGTTCATCCAGCAAGAATTTGTTGCCAAATTCTTCATAGTCTCTAGTTGGGGTCAAGCCTTGTAGTCAATGAGAGGGTCCAACCCGTTAATTAAATCCTAGGTCGTTTCTCCTACATCCTCCCTTGGTGTTGTCAATTCATGAGTGATTTTATTTTCTCTTGTTGCTTCAACATCTTCAGGTGTAGCTATCCTTTGTAGTTCTGTTAGGAAACCTTGCTCTACTTTATCTTTGGGTTCCTCTGCCACTGGTTGGTTGGTAGAATACCCAGGCGAGTCTAGGGAATTATTATTATCATCTTCCCTAGTGGCACCTCTACGTTCTTCACATATTCCCCTTCTACTTGTTTAGTAGATACTTTTGTCATGACTTCTTGTACTGGAGATGGTGTGGCACATGTGATACCTAGCTTTGCTAGCACAAGGTCCGCCTTTGGTTTCATGTCCATCTCTACTTCAGGCGAGTAGAATGCATTTTCATTGGCGATCTTCTATCTTTTGGATGATAACTCTTCACAAGATGGTGATGTCACCAGTGCCTCCATTCACTTCCTTTTTGCAGGGAAATATGGGCACAAAGTAGGTAGTGGAAATAAAAATTTATCTATCCATATTCCCAGAATAGCAAGATCACATCAACAACCATGTAATGGAAAGGATGGTTTGACGAGTTCATACCTGGTCCTGGAGAAAGTCCAGAGACTATAACTCATTGTAGTAGTTGTGCACTCCTAGTTGCACCGGGACTCATCTTTAGTAGCTCCTGGTTTCCACCACAGACAACAGACTTGGGTGGTGTCTGCAGTAGCTCCTCCACAGACTGTAGGTTGATGTTGTCCTCCTAGAAATGGGCAACAACCACCTTGCATCTTGGTAGTCCACACAAACCACCTAAACTCCTATCAATCTTCTAGAACATACAAGAAGGAGTTGTCCCTCCCGTTGGTGTACTAGTCACCAACTTGCTTTTCCACAATTGTTCTCCCTTTATATCCCTCCATTTATCGGGTAGGACTTACTCAGTATCTCTCAATTACCACAACTAGAGAAGACAAACAAGTGTCGGAGACAATTAATGTGTCTGAGAATCCCCCAGTACCCCTCTATTTATAGGAGAGGTTCGGGTCAGGGTTTCAAGTCTATCTGGGAGTGGAAGGAACCGAAATATCACAAAATTCACAACTTGTGAGTGGCAAATTGGTCAATTTGCCAAGAAAACCAGTCAGTTGGCATGCGATCCGATCGATTCACTCAATGAACCAGTCGTTTCACCATGTTTCCCAATTTCATATGAATTGGAAATTCGAATCCAATTAATGTACAACACGTCAGCACTAATCCTTGATGCAATTGAATTTCTCCACAAACTAGGTGTCTCGCTCTCACAAGTTAGTCGTCTCACAACTCATGTCGTTCGGATCACTAAATGAACCAGTTGGTTCACTCCCTAGTTCAGGAAGAAGTCGGCTAATTCAATTTCTAATCAACTTGACACTCTAACTGGTCATTTCATCACATGAGCCGGTCAGTTGGGAGTCCAGTCAGTTGATTTATTTCTCAAAATGCATATAGAAATACTTTAGTAATCAATTCAATTATCATTCACGATTACACTCCTCTTCTAGGTGAATTCCTATGTGTGTGTCCATATAGGTCCTATATCATGTTGGCAGTGAATGTCCATAACTAGTTTATGACATCACAAGCATAGAGTGGTGCCTAGTCACACATCAAGTGAATGAAAAGTTGGAGAACAAATTCAACCTACAACCTATGTAAGGTGTTATAGTGATTGTGTGATTCCTTTTTCTTTGATATGAAGAATGAACTTGAGGCATGGAATCGTCATCCTCTCAACGATCAATCCATGTTTCTTGAATCTAGAGTAGACTTTCGGAGATATATGTGACATCAATATCATATATTGATTCACATGTGCATACGCATGCTTTTCTTAGTCTCACTTATCAAGTATCCTAAATATCAAACTCTAGTAGGATGGACAAGTTCCATCTATATCTCTCACAGTCCATCCCCATATGCCACAGTGCCCCCAATCATCACCGTTATGGAAATCCTTATTTAGGGTTACATTTGATGATGACAAAGTATACCAAATGACATGTGATGAGTGTAGTGACTTCTGTTCTAAGAACCACAATCACCATCTTCACTATGAGAGATGACTGACCACTAATTATGGTTTCCATGTGTCACTCTCAAGGTGGGTCTGTTAGATACATTGTTCTCTAACAAGTAATCTATGTTCTTGGTTTGATAGCATATATCATGACTGATGAGATTTTATAATCAACCAACACACACTTCAGTCTTACGTGTTACCACTATCTATCAGGCTTCCATAGTAACATCCAACTAGGGATATGATAAGAATGTACATACTCTTAACATCCTTATGATCTCATTTCTCAAGTCACATGCTTGAAGACATACGTCTTTGAATAATCTTATTCTTTAGACATTCATCGTGTTTCCTCATTGTCTCATAACTGAGTGAAACAAAATGAATTGGAAGCTTGCATTTATTATTACTAGTCAAATTATTTATGTAATAGGCCATCACAATCATCATATGGTTGGCTCTTTGGGCATACATACCAATAGAATCCCACTTGCACTTAGAATCAATCACCTACGAATCATATTCTTATTGGTCTAAACACGTCCATCATGTCTCTGCTACGCAAGTGCTAATCGGGGGGTTAGCAACATTTTTGTATAATCGGTATATTACAAGTTTCACATCTCTTTGTTGTAAGATTTCTCATATGATATGGAACTATTTTAATATGGTATCTGATATTCCTTTCCTAACTAGTAGCTCCATTGTTGTCATATCTCTATTGTGTCATCAATGTTTGGAACATCTTTAATTTCATTTATATGAACTTCTAGATCCATATAGTACCCACTCATGTGTTCATAACACGGGGATACTCAGTTTCTATTGTAGAATTGAATTGATGGTCTATAGTTCAGAACCCTTCCAACTTACAACTCCTTTCTTAAAATTAAACACATTTTATGTCGTGATCACTTTCTGTCATTTCAGAAGTTGGCATCAGTGTAACCATTCACACCCAACTCTTCCTTGTTGCTATAAGCTAGTAACTAATTCGTAGTGCTTCTCAAATACTAACGAACGTATTTCAATGACATTCCACTGACCTTCATTGGAATTTGGTATGATCTTGTCATGTCCAATACATACAAAACTATGGGACGAGTACAATTTATGTACCATTCATGATACATCCAATTTCTAGTGCATATGGCATTTTACTCATGTCTTTCCATTCTTCATAAGAATTATAACATAAAGATTCTTGAGATACTAATCTCATGAATCATTTTTAGATTCTCTCTCATTGAATCCTTCATGTTGAACTCTTCTAGCATATAGCTATTACTCATACTTGGTTATGAAACTTTCAAGAACTATATGTATAGATCTCAATCCCTATCACATATGATGTTTCACTTAATCCTTCATTGTTGAAGGTGTTTTCCATGATAGGTCTCAATGTTTACAGTATTGAAATGTTATTCCCTATCAATATGTGGAATATTTATATATGCTCCCACGAAATCTTTTGTAATCACAGATTTCATCTTTTGTTGGATCAAGTCAAACTGTTTGACTATCTTGTCAAGCCAAAAGATCCCATCTATGAGATGCTAGTTCCAATCTCCCAGATTGAATTTGTAGCTTATAGACTTTATTTGCATTTACAAAGTTATAAAACCTTTACGTTGTGTCACATACACACCCTTTCATATATTTCTTTTAAGGAATGTATTTTTAAGTTTCATATGACAAATCTCATAGTCTATACTAGTTGCAATAGCAAGCATGACAATTGGCGAAGGAATTTTTTCATGTTCAACAATTTCAACTGATTTGAAACCCTTTGCAACCAATATGTTCTATTAGGTTATCCATGTTGGTTTTTACAATGAAAACCCAACTTCACCCTTTGGGTTTTACCCCTTTAGATGGTACTACCAAGGTCATACCTTACTAGTGAACATGGACTCCATAATGGCTTTAAGCCATTTCTCATATTCTGGATCTCAATAGCTTCTAGTTAATTTGTTGGCTTGTCATCCTATGACCAACCTATCGGAGTTGTTGGATTCACAATCTTTCAATCTCAAATGTGTTCTACTAGAACTTATGAGCTTCTATGCTACATGAGGAACTTGAGATTCCACAACAATTTGAGATTTCCCAATTGTTCCCATTGTACCTCCTTGTTGATCTCGAACCTTTCGAGTTCTACTTTTACTCCGACTAATTCTTTTGGAATTTTGTTATCTTAGAAACAAACATTTTGTTGTTGGATTAGGGTTAAAGGTAGTATTCAACAATTATGGTTTGTGGATAAACCTTTTCAAGAAACTACTTTCTTTATATAATTTTAAATCTTTAAGATATATCAGGACATTACCATATCATATACCATATGATGTCTTTTAAACCATTTTAGATGATACATTCTTTTAGTGTAAAGTATATATCCATGAGGAGATTAGAAGATTAGATTAAATGAGAATCACATCATGATCCATTAGGATTTAATTCCTTATTGTTTATACATCATCATGTTTTAGGTGGATTTGACTTGTGATACACTATCACATTCCTTCCAGTAGGTCATCAAACTATTAATGTAAAGTATTTCAACATTTGATCATATCAAAGTCTCTTAATACTTTTATCAAAATTATAATTAATTTGTAATCTACTTGAACACATCAATAGATTCATGTATGTATTTCACCATATACAAACCATATATCAATAGATATCATCAGTGAATATAATGAAGTATAAACAATTAGTTGTAGCATTTATAAGATCTTTATACATCTACATGTACAAGGCCTAATAGAATGCTTACTCTCTACACTACACCTAGTAAGAGTTGGTTTGTCATGTTGCTCATAAATGATACTTGCATGTCTCTTGTTGGTTCAATAACCAAAACAGTCTAGAAAAACATCTGTATGGATTCTAGTAATGCATTTATCATATATGTGCTCTACATGACAATGCTACATATTGTTTAAGTTATCAATTATAATCCTTTTGTTATTTACATTATTAACATTCATCTTTAGGTCCTTTCATATAAAGATCACTAGATGTTGGGGCATTTCCATAAAAGATCACATCTTTCAAATAGAAGCATTAACAACTCTTTATTGATTTATTATCCTTGTCATAAAACATGCATAAAGTAAAATATTTCTATATTGGCATAATGAAATAGCAGTTCAACTAACTCAGATCTACATCCACTATCACATATCAAGATGAAGAAGTAATCAAACTTATCTTATAAAGTTTGTATCTGAAGTAGAGGTCTCTACCCCTTACTTCTTCTTCTTTACTTCCTCTAGGAAGAGAGGGCAGTTCCTTATCCAATGTCCAACCTGGTGACTGTGGTGACAATTACCTCCCTTCATTACTCCTCCTGTTGCCTTGAGATCTGAAGACTTGGGCTTCTAGACATCTTTAGAACTCTTCTTAGATTTTCCTTTGCCTTTAGATCTTCCCCTTTGTCTCTCTAATCATCATCACAGACTTGGTTTTGTCTTTCTTTATTTTTGCCTCGGTTATTCTCAACATGCCCAATAACTTTTTCAATGGATTTTCAAAGTCATCCATGTTGTAGTTCATGACAAACTAATTGTATGACTCAGGTAGAGACTGCATAATCACATCATTGGCTAGCTCTTGACCCAAGGGTAATCCTAGTTTAGCGACGTTCTCCACATACCCAATGAGCTTGAGCACATGAGGACCTACTGATCTTCTTCTGCCATGTTACATTTGAACAGCGCCTTAGAGACATCAAATCTCTCTTGTCTTGCCTAATCTTAGAACATGTTCTTAAGAAGTGTGACCATCTTAATAACATCCATGTTCTCATTTTGCCTTTGCAACTCATAGTTCATGGAGCATAGCATCAGATATTTGACATCAATGGCATCTTTGGTATGCTTCTTGCAACCATTCATGTCAGCCTTAGGTGCATTAGGAAGGGGTTCATTTGGCTCTGGTGTCTCTAGGACATAGAGCTTGTGCTCCTGTGTGAGGATGATTCTCAGTGTCCTGAATTGGTAGTGAAAGTTATTCCCATTTAACTTGTCCTTCTCAAGGACTTATCATAGAGAAAAGTTGTTGTTGTGTGATTCCATTTGATTCTACAAAAGAATTTGCAATTTTGTCAAAACTCATTTTTTATTTGATTTGATTTGATTACAATTGATGATATTAATTAGATCTTTAATTAACTATAGCTCTCACTATTTTACTCAAATGGATAGCCCCCACATATCAACTCAAAAGATCGCAGTGTATAGCCTTCTAGTAAGCCAAGATACAAAATAATTCAACTATTACCCAGCAAACGGCAACGTCCATAGTTAACTATTAAGGTAGATAATGTTTGTGAATTACATCTTATGAAATTATAGGATAGATGATATGCATAACTCCTTGCAACAAGCATATGTATGCCCCCGGTGCTTAATCTCATTAAGGTCACACAATTTAGCCTAACCTAAAAGTTGACGTGATAATAATACACCCTACTTGGCATGCCCACATTATTACCATCGCACTTCTACAAGATAGACAATGCATCACCCTTGGGGTTCCCACACTTAGTCGATCAAGCTTTTCATATGTGCCTCTAGAGGAAAGCATCCAAGACTTAATATTTTATTTGAGGGGGTTTGTATATATATATATATATATATATATATATATATATATATATATTTATTTATTTATTTATATATGTATACACACACATATATATACATATATACATACATATATATATATATATATATATGTATGCACATATATATACATATACTTTATCCAATCACCACATATATAGTATGTATCATATACATGTTATATCCTACAAGGAAAACATGCAATAAACAAAAATAGATGGTTATGGCAATTCTAATGTAATTCCTTGGAGCCACAAATCACCACAACCTAGGGTCTACATCACATGCAGAACATTTTGTTGATGAAGATTTGTGCTTGCCAATGTGGGTTGATCAGCTCACAACCTGCCCGGTCAGTTGGTCATCTCCCCAGTAATCAGGACTCTGGTCCACCATATTCTGGGTCCTCTAGTTGATCAGTTGTTCCTCTAATCGATCGGTCCTTTGTGTTCCTCCATCTTCTGGGCATGTCTTCTTCATAGTAAAAAGAAAAGAAATTGCCCTATTGCTACTAAACTTATTACATCATAATGAGAAACCTTGAATTACATCTGAGGGGAGTAAAGGTAGGAGATAATAATACTTTTACATTGATAAGAAGAAGGTAGAGGCTCGGTATGCAAATTGAGATAAAACATGAAATAAACACACAACCACCATGCACTGATAATTAGGGTTATTGGCCATAATCATGCATTCACCATCAAAACTTGCTTTCTGGGCGACGCGTGTACATTATATATATATATATATATATATATATATATATGTGTGTGTGTGTGTGTGTGTGTGTGTGTGTCTGTGTGTGTGTGTGTGTGTGTGTGTGTTTATTGCCAAAGGCAAGCAAGTTTTAAATGATATTTGTCTCAACTCGTCAATCACCTGCAAGTATACAGGATGAATTGTAGTCGAGGTCGAACCATAGGGAGCTAGGCTAGTTAGGTGCAAACTTGTTAACTTTCTACAATCTAGATCAGTTAAAATTAAAAAGATTGTCTTGGATCAATTTAATTCTGAAAATAAACATGAAATTAAAAACACACTTCACTTGGAGAAGGATTAAAATCAGATTATGAGGATCTTGGATATGGGATTTCACCTCCACATCATAACTCAGCAATAACCATGAATTCCAACAACATTAATTAATCTTCTAAGGTAGGTTTATAGCATCTAATACATCTCCCAATGATATGAGATAGTTCTACCCTCGTATAGCATTCCCATGCATATATCCATATTTGAACTACAACCTAAAACCTTCAGCCAATCCAAGTCATTCCCATGGTCAAGGATGTGTTATCAAAATGATTATTCCTTACCTCCTAATATGTCTTACTAGAATAATAAGAGGCATATAACATGTAAACATGATGGCCATCCATGAAAACAAAGAAATAAACACCATAATTCATTTTAAAATAGAAGATTAATTGGTATTAGATATGAAATTCAAGTCACATTGAGTTATGATGTGGGTGCTACTCTTTCACGTCCAAGAAATGCAGTTTACTCACTTATGGTGAGGAAATATAGGTACAAATGATGAATCATTGAAATAAAAATGAGAAAATAGAGAGGAATAACAAATGTATTCGTAGGAGTGAAGAACAGATGAACATCTTCGTCCAAAATATCAAAATCCATCTCTGAAATCGTCCTCCAATAGCAGCAATCTTCTCTTTTTGTCTTTGTGAAAGAAAGAAGAAGAGAAATGGGGCTAGGAATGGATTCTCTCATGTGAAACCCTAGTTTTCTCTCTTAGATTGCCTCTCCAGATCTCTAGTCTCGTCCTCAGACTCTAACCACTCCAAATGATGCATGATCTTCTTCCCAAGGGGTGGTGGTTCTTTTATATTTCCTAATAAGTGACTAAAAATAACAATTCTACAAAAATTGCATTCGTTACGGTGTAAGGAGAGAGCGTTACGGCGTGTAAATGTTGATTTCCTAAAGAAGTAAAAGCATTCGCAAGCAACATGTTGTGTGAAGTGTGTCACATGGCATAAGGGAACTTTGCTGAAAATTTTGATCTTTTTGCATTACAGCGTAAGAGATTTCAACACGGTGTAAGGGTTAGATCTTATGGCATAAGGGTATTTTGCTGAAAATTGTGTTGTCTGGGACTCACATGTCGTAAGGGAGGCTCCTTATGCCAAGTGAAAGGCTATCTACTAAGAAATGAACTCTAGAATTCAGGGAAACTTTGGAGATGCCAAATAGATCAGATTTTGGGCATTTTTCTTTCATTATAAGTGGAATGTGGTGTACCTACAATTCAAACCATGACATGAGTAAGACCAATAAGAAACAAACATGTTAGCATGAATCGGAGTAGAAATATGGTTAAATTCAAAGAAATGTGCAACTAAAATGGCATGAAAATATGATATGATTTGTGCACATCAAATCCCCCTAAGTTTGAATCATTTTTGTCCTCAAGCAAAAGGAACCATATAAATGGCTAAAATGAATAGTTGGGCACAAATCAGATCCTATTATGTGAATTGATATATCTCAATATGGCAAATTTCATCATTTAGGTATGTGATTGAACATGAAGTCAATTCTAACTCTCAAGATAATATTTTAAGTTTAAATAGGTATTCTTTTTCTTTCAAATAATCAACTAGAGGATAATTAGTAAAAACAAGATGACAGAGCTAAAAATATAATGATTTGCCAAAAAGCTCCCCAAAATGAAAATATATATCTTCCTACAATGATATTGTTATTTTGAGATTTTTTTGTGTACGGTACTTGGCTGATAATTTAGGCTTACACGCATGTGGAATACGGTTTGGAGATTAATTTCCCTCTTTTAGACATTGTCCCCAACCTTCTTTGGGCTGGTGGAAATGTGGGTGACTTAGCCATCCTTTGTGGGGTTTGGATTTTTAATTGAAGATCACCGTTCCCCCTTTTATGTGATTTGGGCTCCATTTTGGAACCACACAGTCCTATGCTAGTTCACCCTTCATTATTTCGATCATGCAGGAAGATTTTCAAGAATTTTCAAGTAGGGCGGTGAAAAATGCATTATAGGATTGGCTAAATCATCTTTACCATTACTGAAAGCTCTAAAGTTAAAAATTTCAAAACATTTGAATGATTACATGGTTTAAGATGAAGAGTGATATAATTGGAAATCATGTTTAGCCAAACACCTATATATATAGATGAATAGTCAAAATTTTCAAAAAGTTTCAATTAGGGTGATTTAGGCCAAAAAATTTCATCATATAGCTTTTATCTTAATGAAAGCAATTGGTTCAAGCAGTAGGGTGAATTGATCAAAAAAATTACCCAATAATCATGCAATGATACTAAATGAAATGCAAAACATGCAAGAAAAAACTAAATGACATAACCAAATGGCTGAAAGAAAATAACATGAAAAGTAAAACAAAAACTATCGGTCAGTTGTACCCCCCTAAGCTTGAAATTTATAGTCTCCTCACTACTCATAACAAATCTAGGAGTTGAACAAATGAATACCTAAGGTGCGTCAGAAGGTGGGGTCAACTCCCACAAGGTCTTCATTCTTATTTTTCAGTGTGCTCACTCAAGAAGGAGGTCCAATGATTTGATTTGAGGTTGGAAATTGTTGCTCTAAGGATCTGTGCCTCTTTGTCAATTTATTTCTGATTTGGAACAAAGATGTACGATTATGATTTACAATATCCGTCTAGATCATTGTTGTTTGTCCCTTCATGCTCTTCTTCAAGACAATAAGAATCTAATTTAGAAAGAATTTTTTGATCACCAAGCATTCTGTCAAAGATGTGTTTCAAGGGGGCATGTGGCTCGTTTGAAAAATTATCAAGTGGAGCAATTGTTGCATATTTCTCTCTTTGAGCTTTGGTTTCCATAAGGTCATTGATGTTAACAGCTTCATCTGATGTCTTCTTTGATGGAAAAGGAGGTTCTCTGGTAAGTAGACGACTCCCAAAAGATATCGTGTATGTTGTTGAAGAATCTATATCTGGCTGAATAAGGGAGGGACCTGAAGTTGTTGTTTGGTTGGAGAGTTTTTGTTGAGAACTTTGATATTCCAATCTTTGTGCATGAGTAGCGACTTCATCCACCTTAGAAAATAGAGTCCAAACGGCATCCTTTGTGAGATGTGTTGTCTAAAGAAACTCATCGTTTGTCTTCATTTGTGATGAAACAAAATCATCTAGGAGTGATTCTAAGTTGAACTTCGAATGTAGTTGTTGTTGGTGAACATATTGTTGTTGAGTATTTTGCCTAAGGGCTTCATTTTCTTCACAAGCTAGGTAGGTTGATTGTGTTGGTTAAATTTGACATAACATATTCTTTGTTTTGATGATGGCAAACATTTCACACTTCTGGATCTAACATGTTATTTGAGTATTTCAGGGTTCAAAGAAATAAGGAAATTCTAATAAGTGGAAAGATGAAGATCAATGAAAATTGAAGATCAAATGTGCTTAATTGTATATATATTCATGATTGTACTCAAATGTAAACACTTGTACAAAAATAATCTATAAGTACTTAGACATCATGTAAATCAAGTGTTAAATCTTTCCTATCTACTTATAACCATTAGATAGGTTTCCCCCAAAGTTAGAGTCATCATCACTCATTAAAACACACACTTAGTAGGTGATTCAAAAGTCTAAAATAGGGACACCCTCGGTCAAAAATCTTTCCGACCGAGACACACTCAATCGAAGTTTTTGTCGATCGAGAACCACCTCGGTCGAAATTATGAGCATTGTTCAATAACTTACGCATTTGTGCTCTAAAACGGTCTTCGATCAAAAATATCCTCGACTGAGCAAACTTCGGTCTAAAGATTGCGACTGTTAGACCAAGTGGTTGGTAGTTGGGAGTTGAAAATAGATGTTGCAACACATTTGCCTTAAACCCAGGCTCGGTCGAAGAAAAGCTCGATAGAGACATGGTTCGGTCGACAAACTTGTCGACCGAGTAGAGTTCTGGATTGTTATTTTAAGAACAAACACATTAGTCATTGCTAGCCAGCTAATGTACACCTAACGGCTAGTTAAGCACTAAGAACACTCTAGAGACTCCCTATAACGTTCTCAAGTACTTGAAAACCATTCCTATAAATAGGAGAGGCCTTAGGATACCTAAAGCACCAAAGCTACACTTGAGAATACATTCTTGTGAGAAACAAAGCCAAGCAACAACTGTCATCTTGTTCTACAAGCTCCAAATTTGTGTCCTATAGCCATAGCCTCTTAGCCACCTCATAACAACGTCCATCCTAAGTGGTGTGAGAGGTTTAACACTTGATATAGGATCAAAGCGCTATACTCAATTGTTGTATTTCCTTCTTCCAATCCCTCTTCACATGTTCGAGCTACTTGTGCTCCTTGGCTACTCTAAGATCATGGAGGCTGCTTGAGGGAGCTCAATTGAAGCAACTTCTTGGTGGAGAAGGCTGCTTCAAGAGGTGCTTGAGATTACTTCAAGGAAGGCTGCTCAAGGGAGGTTGGAGCTACTTCCAAAGGAAGGCTATCTCAAGGTGGTGGAGCTACTTCTAGGAGGAGAAGGCTTCTCTAAGGGATTGGAGTTACTTCAAAGAAGGTTGCTTCAAGGAGGTTGAGGCTACTTCTAGGAGAAGGTTACTTGAAGGAAGGTGTTTGTTTTTATTATAACATCCTTGAGAGGTAAATAAAATTAATCACTTTCAAAATCCCAATTGAAGACAATTGGGTAGTGGACTTACAACCTTTGAATTCAAAGGTTGGAACCACTCTAAAAACAAGTGTCTTATTTGTTTCCTCCTTATTCTTTGGTTGAGTGTTGTAATTATTTTTAAATTATCAAAAATTTCTATACACCCCCCATCTAGATCTTTCAATTGGTATCAGAGAAGATCTTCAAGGAGCCATAATAGGTCTTGAAGAATGGGGGACAACATGCTTAGCAACCTCAACCTTGAAGGAACTCACGTAACTCAGTCACCACATTTTGATGGAAGCAACTACACCTACTGTAAAATAAGAATGCAATTCTACTTTCAAGGAATCATCTTAGAACTATGGAGGATGGTGTCTACTCCTTATGTGCTTCCCACAGCTGAATATGCAACATGGGATCCAAACACAGTAAAACAAGTTCAATTAAATGCAAAGGCGGTAAGCATACTATATTGTTCTATTTCTACAAGTGATTTCAATTGAATATCTTCATGTGATACGGCTTACGATATATGGCATAAACTCTTCATAACACATGAAGGTACTACCCAAGTTAAAAATACCAAAATTAATATGCTTAAGCAAAATTTTAAACAATTTCATATGCAACCTAATGAATCTATTAGTGAAATGTATGTAAGATTTTCTTCCATTTTTAACAACTTAAGTGCATTAGGCAAGTATATAAGTGAAGAATATCAAGTGTTCAAAATTTTCAGATCTTTGCCTCCAAAATACAAGCCAAGGGTGACGGCGATTGAAGAAGCAAATGATCTCACCACAATAAGGATGGAGCAGCTCATCAGCAACCTAGAGACTCGTGAGGTCACCCTTGAATAAGAAGAAAGATTGGAGGTTGAGCTTAGAAAAGGAAAAAGGAAGGACATTGCCCTAAAAGCTACAACAAAGGTTCAATCAAAGGTCATCACTCAAGAAAGTGATGAAACAAGTGAAGGAGATGATGAAGAAGATGCACTCATTGTAATTGGTAAGAAATATAGAAGGTATAAATCTAACAAAAATTCTAGTGCTTCTTCCTCTTCTTCTCTTAGGTGTTTTAAATGTAGCAAGAAAGTACATGTGAAGAATGAATGTCCCAAAATCAAGAAAGGGAAGAAATCTTCTTTCAAGAAGAAAGACAAAGGAGATAAAGCTTACAAAGTTGCTTGGGATGAATCAAGTGATGAAAGTGAAAGAGGATAGGAAGGGGTGGAATATCTTATGGCCAAAGAATATGAAAATGAGGACTCAAGTGAGGTAATCCTTCTTGAAATATCTAAAGAAGAATTAGTCACTAGTCTTCAAGAAATACATGACAAATATATTGACTGCAAAAAGAAATTAAAGGAGCTTACAAAAACAAATGATGATTTGCATGCTAAGCTATATACCCTCTCTTATGAAAATTTAAGTCTCAAATCTGAAAGAGATACTTTAAAATCTTCCATAAATGAGCATAATATCATGTTGCTTTTTGTAGAAACAAACTATAATTTTCTTTGTCAAGAAAAGGTTGAATTACTTGCTAAAATGAATGATCTTCAAACTCAACCTTATTTATGTACTCATTTGGATATGATGATATTGTCAAAGAAAGAGATAGTTTATTATCTAATCTAGACCAAGCAAAGTTAGTCATTAAAAAGAAAATGGATGAAATTGCTAAGTTGCAAAAGGATATTAGTAGCTTGAAAAATAAAGACATTCTTGATAAAATCCTAAAGGACTCTTTTGGTCAAATTGGGAGGAGAGGACTAGGTTATGTACCCAAACATAAATCCAATCAAAAACCTAGATCGAAAAAGGCACAAGTACCCAAGACCAAAGTCATGTATGTGCCTAAAAACAATCCAGCTCATGACAACAATGTTAAAAAGAGAAATGAAATTGATTGCATTTGTTATCATTATTGTTAACGTCTTGGACATTATTCATTTTCATACCTTTACAAGAAAAATAAGGATAAGGATCTAGCTTGGGTTCCAAAACCACAAACTTAGAACTGTGGAACACTTAGTTGAGATTTGGCCTAAAATTTAATTTGAAAATATGATTGTCCTATCTCAACTAAACAAAGATTTAACTTGCATATTTTTGTATGATTCAATTAGAAATAACAAAATGCTTTGCTTGAAATTGATAAATTTAGTGAGAACACACAGAACCCTTCTCGGTCGAGAATGTTTTCGACTGAGACTCTCTCCGGTCGAGGAAATAGTCGACCAAGAGATGTTCTGTCAAAAATGTGTCTTTTGGCAATTCATTCTGGCCAACAAATAGCTCGACAAAAAAAACATCCGGTCGAAGAAATTGTCGACTGAGTATTGTTCTGTAAAGAGATTGTTATTGAATCAATTAACTTGTGACTATATTCAACCTTGTTTCTCAAAAACCTTCAAAAACTCTTCCTAATTAGTTATTCTAAAATACAAAATTCTTTAATAAATTTCCCTAACCACAAAGACCATCACATGGGTACCAAAATCCATCTATTTTATAGGATTGGGTGGTTGTTTCAAACATATGACTGGAAACAAAGAAGATTTAAGAAAAGAAGAGTGGAACGGTCACATTTGGCAACAACGCTAAAGGTAAAATTATTGGAATAGGTAATATTGGTACAAATATTCAAATTAAAAATGTCCTACTTGTTGATGGATTGCATCGGAACTTGATTAGTGTTAGTCAATTATATGATAGTGGCTATGATGTTCTTTTTAACAAATCTTGTTGCAAGCTACTCATAGAGAACACTAATAATGTTGTTTATGAAGGAAAAGAATAGGAAATATATATATATATATATATATATATACTTGGACCTAATTCCATGCAAGCTATTATTGGAAAATGTCTTATTGCAAATGATGAATCTTTACAACTATGGCATAGAAAACTAGGTCATCCAAGTTCACATGTTATCAAAAAGTTGATTAAATATGATATTGTTTGTGGTTTACCTAAACTCTCTTCTGACAAACCAGAAAATTGTGAACCATGTACTTTCGACAAGCAAAGTAAAACTTCTTTCAAATCCAAAACCTTACTTAGCAGTGCTAGATCATTAGAAACTCATTCATATGGATTTATTTGGTCCTAGGATGTCTCAATTTATTGGTGGTAAAATATATTGCTTTGTTATTGTTCATGATTATGGTAGATACATTTGGGTTCATTTTCTCTCAACTAAAGATGATACAATTAGAATATTCATTCAATTTTGTTCTAAAATTGAAAATCAACTACAAAACAAAATATTTACCATTAGGATTGATCATGGTGGGGAATTGAAAATCACATCTTTGAAGAATTTTGTACATCCCAAGGGTACACTCATAATTTTTCAACTCCATACACCCCACAACAAAATGGGATAGTAGAAAGGAAAAATCGATATTTACAAGAAATTGCTAGTACAATGTTACTTGAACACAATACACCTAAAACTTTTTGGGCTGAAGCAGTCAATACGGCATGTAATGTATTAAATTGTGTAACAATTGACTCCCATCTTAAGAGGACTCCTTATGAACTTATAACCAAGAGTTGATTATTTTCATACCTTTGGTACACCCCGTTACATCTTAAATACAAAGGAAGATAAAGATAAATTTGACCCTAAATCACATAAAGGATTTTTCTTGGGATATTCAACTGCTAGCAAGGCATTTCAAATCTATAATATCATCTCTAGAAAAGTTGAAGAATCAATTCATATCACATTTTATGAAATTACAACACAAAGTGTTGAAAATGAAATTGAAAACTTAAATGATCTTACTCATCAAATTGAGGACCTAACCATATCTACAAAAGATGGTCAAAATTCTAAAAATGAACAAAAAATGAGACACAACAACCTATTCATAGATTAATAAAGGACCATCCTCAAGACTTAATCATAGGAAATCATTTTGACAAGATAAAAACCTGATCATCATTTAGAGATATTGCAAACATGGCATTTGTGTCAATTGTTGAACCTAAAAAGGTAAATGAAGCTCCAAAGGATGAATATTGGATAATGGCTATGCAAGAATAACTAAATTAATTTACAAAAAATAATATATGGGACTTAGTTCCTAAACTGCAAGATAAAACCATTATTGGAACTAAGTGCATTTTTTGAAACAAACTTAATGAAGCAGGGGAAGTAGTTACAAACAAAGCTACGTTGGTAGCTCAAGGATATAATCAACAAGAAGGGATAGATTTTGATGAAACCTATGCTCTCGTATCTAGACTTGAAGCTATTAGAATGTTATTAGCTCTAGTTTCCCACAAATATATCAAACTATTCTAAATGGATGTAAAAAGTGCCTTTCTAAATGGAATCATAGAAGAAGAAGTAGATGTTGCTCAACCACCTGGATTTGAGATTCCTGACAAGATTGACCATGTATATAAACTTAAGAAATCTCTTTATGGTCTAAAACAAGCACCAGGAAATTGGTATGAAAGACTTAAAAACTATCTATTTGATAATGGTTTTGCAATAGGAAAATCAAATTCTATACTATTTTTCAAAACATATGAATTAGATTTTCTTGTTGTTCAAATATATGTTGATGACATCATCTTTGGCGCCTCAAATGATTCCTTATGTGATCAATTCAGTGATATCATTCAAAAATAATTTGAAATGAGTCTTATGGGAGAATTAACATTTTTTCTTGGTTTTCAAATAAAACAAACGCCTTTCGAAATTTTTCTAAGCCAAGAGAAATACATTAAGGAACTCTTAAAATGATTTGGTATGGAAAATTGCAAACATGCTACCACACCAATGGACACTTCTACCAAAATTAACAAGGATGAAGATGGTGAACCCATTGATGATTCCTTATGCAGGTCCATGATAGGTAGTTTGCTATATTTAACTGCTTCTAGACCAGATATCATGTTTTCTGTTGGGTTTTGAGCTAGATTTCAATCAAAACCAATGCACTCTCATTTTCAAGCAGTCAAAAGGATCTTAAGATATCTCGCTAGAACTATCGACTATGCTTTGTGGTATCCTAATGCTAGATTTAAAAGCTTACACCGATGTTGATTATGTTGGTTGTCGACTTGATTGCAAGAGCATAAGTGGTGGTTGTTTCTTACTAGGAAGAGTCTTAGTATATTGATTTAGTAAGAAACAAAATGCATTTGCCTTATCCACCACTGAATCCAAATCTGTGGTTGTTGGTTCATGTTGTGCTCAAGTACTCTATATGCAACAAGTTTTGAATGACTATAGATTTTCATTTTCTTCTACGCTGATTTTTTGTGATAATACTAGTGCTATAAACTTGGCCCATAATCCTATTTTACATAGTCGTACCAAGCATATTGAAATCAGACATCATTTCTTGAGAGATCGTATTTCTAAAAATTATATATCTCTCCATCATGTTAATACCTAAGAGAAACTAGTGGATATCTTTACCAAACATCTTCCTCTTGATCAATTTCAATATATTAGAAAGAGGTTACTCGTTACTCTCCTAGAAGATGTATTCTTTGATATATGTGGTCAAAATTCTTAATAATTTTCTTACTTGAATTTCATGTGATTTTTAGTACATTAAATTCTAGAACTATATCTTTGGTTAGCCACAATAATTTATTATCATGAACAAGCACATAAACAAGCTCAAATGAATTCAACAAAACTACTCACAATCTCATGTTTGGTCGAAAATATTGTGGACCGAGAAGATACTCGATCGACAAAATTCTCAACAGAGTTCCACTCGGTGGGACCCTTGGCTGACAAGGCGATTTCCAATTGAGATTCTTCTAGAAATTTTCTAAATCAAAATTTTTTGCATAAAAGCCCCTTAGTCGAAAATAATTTCAAAAAAGTCCTCGTGCAAAGGTCAAATTTTCAAATCCCAAATTCAAATGAACTAGTTGTTACAAGCGAACATCATAATAGAGCCATTGGGCCCTCGGTCGACAAAATTGTCGACCAAGCATGTCCCCGTTTTGCTATAAAAGGGACCCTAGTCCGCCCATTCTATTCGCACCTCAATTGATTTCTTATCCATCCCTTCTCTAGTGATCTTTAGAGCTATTTTTTAGCAGCACTCTTCCACTACCATCTCTAGCTCCTCTTCCAACTCCATTTGTTCAATATGGCTTCATCTTCATCTTGTAGTGGAAAGAAGCAAGTTGCTACGAGGAAGGGAAGAACTGTTACTCCAGCCTTGAGTGTCATCAATGACATTCCCTTCAATGACATTGATGCAAGAGAAACCTACGTCAAGCTCACCTCAAAGATGCCTCTTCCTCAATGCCTGGTGGACAACAATGACTTCATCATGCTCCTTGATCTCTCGGAGCTCTCTAATGTGCAAAAATTTATGGAATTCCTTACCCCATCTTTCCGTTTCTTGTCCACTGAAGTTGTTAATGAGTTTTATGCTAACCTCACTAAGGACTCCAATGAACTGTTCTATTTCACCTCCATGGTTGATGGGATAGTGTTTTGTTCCTCCAAAAAAGATATCCTTATAATCCTAGATATAGATGAGGAGGAGTATGGAGAATTCATAGACCTAATCACTGGAAACCCTACATCCAAATTCTCCACCGATGATAATACCATTAGCTTAGGAGACATCAAAAAAGGTCATTTTCTATCCCAATACTTCATCTCATGAAAATAGGGGAACGTACTATGATACATCTTTAACCCCTAAAGCTAGGGTAGTAAGCCTAATCATTTCCCATAACATCTACCCTAGAGAAAGCAAAACTAAAATCCCACAATTTAGGATGTTCCTAATCTATGCTATACTAGAAAGCATTCCTATCAACTTCATTCACATCATCCTATCTAATATGTTTGACTTTTTTGGAAATCCTCCCTATGTTGATTTTTTGTGCCAAATTATCTAATTTTGTCTTGACAAAAACCCAGAGGATTTAAACTACAAGTGTGATAGGCATCCTCAAAAACTTACCAAAAACATTGTAGATAAAATGGGACTTGAATTTGGGAACAAGAGATCTAGGACCAAAGGAGAGACATCCATCGAAGCAAATCCTCCACCTCCTACTCCTCCTAGATACTCCATAGACAATCTAGAAAATTATGTTTGTTATATCAAAGGGGCTACCTATCATCTTGGGAGACAATTAAACTACAATCATCATGCCATGACCTATCTCAATCAAAGAATGCAAGCTTTGTCTCCCAATGTTCTTGAACATATCCATATACACTCTATCCCAAGAGTCTCTGTCCTTTTAACCCTTCAATACAATACACAAAAGTCCCATCACCACCTTCACATGATCTTTCCCATACCCAATACTCACCCATGCAACTCCAGGACTTTTTTTCCCACTTCAGATTTGATAGGTCACCTACATTTCTGTAGGTATATGCTCTTACCAAGACAGGTGCACTTGATTGGAAAACACTTCTCAAGTACTATGGTGATGCTCCATTTCTTGGGAAAGATCCTGAGGTTGATGTAATCTTGCAATCTTTAAAGTGATGATGTTCTATGTAGTGAGTAGTAAAGCCTATTTAATCATTCTAGTAAAGCTTATGTTTTTATCAATGAAATTGAGCATGTTTGTGTTCACTTGATCATGATAATGAAAATATATCTTGTGGCTTTCATTGGACATTTTCTATCACTTTTTTTATTTATAACATGTGTATGATATTTAGGGGGAGTATCTCATTTAGGGGGAGTAAAATAATTATATGGCTATCTTTTTGAAATGACAAAGGGGGAGAAATAATATAAAACAAAATAAATGAGTTTCATGTTCTCTTGGCTTAACATTAATTGATGCTACATTCCTTAAGAGATGGATACTATGTTCCATATCTCTTTAGGAATAATTAGCACACATTGTATGAAAACAAGAGAATATTTTCATCTCAGGTAAATCTTAGGTATGAAACTCATCTCACTTAAATCATTTTGATTGTATTTTAGAAATGTTTGTCATCTTCAAAAAGGGGGAGATTGTTGGATAAATTGAAAATTAATATACCCTTTGTTTTGATGATGACAAACATTTCACACTTCTGGATCTAACATGTTTTTGAGTATTTTAGGGTTCAAAGGAATAAGAAAATTCTACTAAGTGGAAAGATGAAGATCAATGCAAATTGAATATCAAATGCACTTAATTGTATATATGTTCATGATTGTACTCAAATGTAAACACTTTTACAAAAATACAATGTACAAGTACTTGGACATCATGTAAATCAAGCGTTCAATTTTCCCTATCCACTTATAACCCTTAGATAGGTTTCCCTCAAAGTTAGAGTCGCCATCACTCATTGAAACACACACTTAGTAGGTGATTCAAAAGTCTGAAATAGAGACAACCTCGGTCGAAAAACTTGTTGACAGAGACACACTTGGTCGAAGATTTTTTTGACTGAGAACAACCTCGGTCGAAATTATGAGCATTGTTCAATAACTTACACATTTGTTCTTTAAAACGGTCTTCAGTCAAAAATATCCTTGATTGAGCAAACTTTAGTCTAAAGCTTGCGACCTTTAGACCAAGTGGTGGTACTTGGGAGTTGAAAATAGCCGTTGCAACACATTTGCCTTAAACCCATGCTCGGTTAAAGAAAAGCTTGACCGAGACACAGTTCGGTCGACAAACTTGTTGATCGAGCAAGGTTTTTTATTATACTTTTAAACATGAACAAATTAGCCATTGCTAGCCAGCTAATGTACACCTAACGGCTAGTTAAGAACTAAGAACACTCTAAAGACTCCCTATAATGTATCTAAGTAGTTGCAAACCATTCCTATAAATAGAAGAGGCCTTAGGATGCCTAAAGCACCAAAGCTAAACTTGAGAATACATTCTTGTGAACAACAAAGCCAAGCAAAAACTGTGATCTTGTTCTACAAGATCCAAATTCATGTCCTATAGCCACAACCTCTTAGCCACCTCATAGAAACGTCCATCCTAAGTGGTGTGAGAGGTCTAACACTTGATATAGGATCAAAGTTCTATACTCAATTGTTGTATTTCCTTCTTCCAATCCCCCTTTACAGGTTCGAGCTAGTTGTACTCCTTGGCTACTCCAAGATCGTGGAGGCTGCTTGAGGGAGCTCAATTGAAGCTACTTCTTGGTGGAGAAGGCTACTTTAAGAGTTTCTTGAGATTACTTCAAGGAAAGCTACTTCAAGGGAGGTTGGAGCTGCTTCCAAAGGATGGCTATCTCAAGGTGGTGGAGCTACTTCTAGGAGGAGAAGGCTGCTCCAAGGGCTTGGAGTTACTTCAAAGAAGGCTTATTCAAGGAGGTTGAGGCTACTTCTAGGAGAAGGCTACTTCAACGAAGGAGATTGTATTTTATTGTAACATCCTTGAGAGGTAAATAAAATTAATCACTTTAAAAATCCCAATTGAAGCCAATTGGGCATGGACTGATAACCTTTGAATTCAAAGGTTGGAACCACTCTAAACACAAGTGTATTCCTTATTTACTCCTTCTTCTTTGGATGTGCATTTTAATTATCTTTAAATTATAAAAAATCTCTATTCACCCCTCCTCTAGATTATTTAGGTTGAGTTGGTTGGGTGCTCGATTTCTCAATATTTGGAGACAAGACATCTAGTTTTTCTGCAATTAAATCTATTTCATCAATTGTATGTATGATAACCTGCTTCCCAAAAGCAATAGAAGGAGAATAAGTTTGATTGTTCATTTCAGTGCTCCATTGGCAATGATTTACTTCCATGTCTTCTATGATTGTTTAAGATTTTCTGTAGGATTTGTTCATTAATGCTCCATTTGCAGCAGTGTCTATTGACGTCCTTGTGTTATGAAATAGGCCATTATTAAAAATGTGAATAAGCAACAATTATTGAGACCATGGTGAGGAAAAATGTGTTGGAGGTCTTTGAATCTCTCCCATGTGTCATAGAGAGTTTCCCCATCCATCTAAGAGAAATTAATGAGTTGGCTCCTCATCTGTCTCATTCTTCTTGGTGGAAAGTACTTGGCTAAGAAGACTTTGAGAAGCTCCTCCCAACTGTTAATAGAATTCCTTGGCAAAGATGAGATCCACGCTTTGGCTCTATCCTTCAAATTGAATGGGAAAAGAATAAGGTGAATCACATTAGTAGGAACACCATTTATCTTGAAGGT
The DNA here is from genome assembly GCA_963693085.1 of Alisma plantago-aquatica. NCBI lineage: Eukaryota > Viridiplantae > Streptophyta > Magnoliopsida > Alismatales > Alismataceae > Alisma > Alisma plantago-aquatica. Next base: position 1,413,831,033 of record OY856409.1, on the reverse strand, counting down.
GATCAAGTAATGCAGAAATTCAGCTATATGTAAATTGGGATCTTCCATAGTAGTCCATCCAAATTTGTTCAGCTGTAACATTTGTATAACGATGGGTTTGATAGAAAAATAATCCACTTTTATAGGTGGGATATTAATATCTCCATTGATGTCCATAATAGAAGGAATAATAAAGTCTTTGATGGGATGATCATCTTCCATCATTGTTTTATCTTGTTGAGCAAGATGCTCCAGGGAAGGTGGTGATCATGAATGTGATGAATGTTACAATTCTTCCAAATTGATTGATGTTCACTCCTTGCTTTTTAAAGATTTACATACAATCCTACAAGTAAACAAGGTAAGTGAAGCACAAATGAAAATGGAAGATACAAAAAAATGATAATGATGATGATAAAATGGAAATGAAAGTGAATATGTGGGTGTGATCTAGTCTCATGTATCGGTTAATACTTTTACTCTAACTATAACGACCCCGTCTCCTGGTAACCCCCACTTAAGGAAGACCAAGAGATCAGAGCCGTTATCCAAAAACCCAGATCAAAGGTCCAACAAATAATCAATAATAATTATGAAATTCTACTAACTAAACTGAAAATTGGTATTAAAATAAAACTTTGCATACCTTTTAAAAAGTTTGTAAAACTATCTATCCACAACTTGAATTATTTTATCTAATCCTCCTTGTCCTTTACTTCTTATTTTCACGATGTGTCACTTTACTATTTGTGCTTTTCAAACTTGTACCTAAAACGCCGACAAACAAAACATCGGTCAGCATATCAAAATATACTGGTATGTGGGGACAACCAAAAGTTTGCACATATGGATAACAATCTAATTATCACAATCAAGTTAATTAACATGCCAATTTACGCTTTTCAGTATGACATTCTTCACCGCTTTTGCCCTAACCCTGGCATACCCACCTTCGGGGTTTCTTTTGCCAATGACTTAAGGCCACCTTCTCATTCCCGAGCTTGGTGCTTGGGTTCACCACTCATGGTGCCCTCTAGTCATACAATATCATAGGCCACCTTCTCATTACCAAGCTTGGTGCCTGGGGTCACCACTCAGGGTGCCCATTGGTCTACCCATCTGGGCCTAACCTTTAGCATCATCCATCAGGGTGGCATGTAGGTGCGAGAATACATACTTCTATTATTAATGTGATAATCATAGTGACTTTATGATTTGCAAGTATGAACATCCAAAATGATAATTTTCATTTAATGCAATTAACCATCCGAAAAATCCTCGGGAAACTAAGGCGGTTATTCATAATTAACCACATACCTGATTTGTAGATTCAACAAGCTAATAACAATTCCAAGCAAGCAAGTAATCCAAGAATCAGTTCAACAATCACAAAATTCTTGAAAAGCATGTGTAACCTATTTACTACACTTTACCAAGAATATATCTATTTAATTGACTTGGATTCACTTTCTAGGGTTTCTAATCTGAATTGGGTTTTATTAGGGTTCTTTTTACACCTTTCCTCATTCATACCCTAGAATAGCAGCTCTAAGTGTAAAACCCTAATTACTCACATATTCACATTAGAGCCTTTTTATCATCTTAGGTTCCTTCCGAATTAACAACTCATAGTTCATTATGATCTAATTCACCTATGAATTCCATTTATCATTAATTCCAATTTTATCCATTAGAAAACCCTAATTATCATGTTAAGGGTATCTATCCATGATTAGGAATTTTTTATATTCCAAATATCTTAGAACCATCATTTAACAACATATTATCATATTTTTTGAATTAAATATGATCTTATCCTCTTTTATCCTAAATTAGGGTTTCTAAGATATTTAATCATTCATAATTGGTTTAAAACCCTAAATCATGTAATAAATCATCTATATTAGGTTCAAGTTCATCATTAACATTTCATCATGTTACTATTACTTAATTTTGCCAATTAAGCATCATGAACCTAGCCATTAATTTCAATTAGGGTTTCTAACATAATTTCAAAGCACTTTTCCTTAACTTAGCACACTTTTGCAAATATGAACGAAATAAGGTTTTAAAAGTACTTTTATTGAATTCTACACGTTCTCCTGATCAATTTTCATATTTTGCATGTTTTCATTGGAGCTACCAATTAATTTCTAGAAATTAAACAAGATAAGGATTGACTAACCAATGGGTTGATGCCACATCATCCATTGCTTTTTTTTGTTTATTTGGGTCGGCTAGGACAGAAGAAAGACACTAAGGCCCCCCGTGCCTTAGCACACTGGTTAGGGCAAAATAGTACATTTGCCCTCATCTTCTACCTCCCGCTCGCAGCAACCCACGCGAGCAGCAAATTAGACGGTCAATCGCCGAGTTGACTCTCCTCTCTAGCGCCCACAACTTCCACGTGAGTCCTCCATTGCCTCCGCCGGATTCACCCAAACCTGTAGGATCTACCAATTCCTCTGGAGTTGGTTTGTACAAGAGGGGTGGCCTGGTATCTCGTCGGCCGAATAGAGGAAGAGGAGAGGAGAACGGCAGGGACCGCGAGACAAAATTGGGATCTAGTTTTGATGTTAGCTTTCCGCCGGAACATCTAGAGCAGATGCACAATCCCTTGGAGGGTCCCCAATCCCCCCTATATATACTTCTTTACATGGTCGGCTTGCTCATGGTGAGTATATTGGGAGAGACTGCTATGTGCCCCGAAGTCCCAGCAAACTTGGGATCTCTGAGTCCGAAATCCTCTCCTGACTCCAATGGGATACCTTCCAAGAAATTTCGTGCAAAGACCATCGAGAAAATCGGTCTTAGATATTTGTTTCCCTGATCCTTTTCTAAAAGAAGAGTGTGAGTATCAGCCTCTGTTGGATCCCAATCCAACGGCTATAAGCCATGCGCCAAGAATTCCTGATTAATTAGATAAAAAGATATCCTATTCACTTTAGGAAACTTGAAAAAATCATAACTCCCAAACTGTTTATCCAATCGATCCCAAATTTTGAGGGAAAGCCCCATAATGACTTAATCTACCTATACCAAAATTGGGATCATTATATAAAATAAAACGTTCCTTTTGTTTATGAGCAAGATATCACCTAATTATATAGATTTCTCACATATTTTCTCTTTCTCTTGCTAATAAATTATTATTTTGAATTCCTTGAACATCAAGGAACCCCAATGGCTCATAATCCCATCTTGGGAATATTCTTTAGCCTCTCACTTATCTTTTATCTATTATTTTCTTATTATCCTATTTATTTCTTATCAAAATATCTCCTTTTGAGGATTTCTCTTTATCTCTCTTCTATTTTCCTCATTAGCATTCCTTTTAACATTAGGAATCCTTGGGATACGAAATTCCACTAAGGATTACTCAATTATACCTCTTTTCACTTGTTTCCCATATTTTACCATTGTTTTAAATTTCTTTCTTAATAAAGAAATACTTATTTGATCTTTTCTTTTCTTATTGTCTTTTCTTTGCAATGTTGGACTCCTTGGCACCCAAGGAACCTAAGAGGCACGAAATCCATCCTTGTATTACATTCTTTTTCTTTCTAGAGGTTTCCACACCTTTCTTTTCTCAAAAACTCAGTTCTTCATTTACTAATTGAATTTCCTTGTTATTGGGCCCAATAGCCAATAAAGCCCACAACACAATCATCAAGGCTATTGTAAATGAAACTTATTTATTCAAAACAAATTATATCATTATTTGTTCCAATTTCTTTAATATGAGAAATTACATTTCTCACCAAAAGAACCCAAAATTTGGGGTTGTAACATCCTTCCCCTCTTATAAGAATTTTGTCCTCAAAATTCCATCAAGCAAGCAAACAAATAGGATAAGCCTTTCTTTTGTCCATCAAGGATCCCATGTGGCTTCACCCTTTCCATGGTGCTTCCCAAGAACCTTCATCATCTCATATTCTTCCATCTGAGTTCTTTCTTACCTTGGTATATCGTACCCTCATAGGTGACTCAGGACTTTTCAGCCTCTCAAAAAACTGAGTAGGTTCAGGGCTCAGCACATGGCTTGGGTACCTCACATAGTGCTCTAGATTGAACTCATGTAACACATTATACATCATGTTATCCTGAGGGGTAAGGCTAAACACAACCATTTCCACCAATCCATCTCAAATGAACCCATATATCGGGGACTCAGCTTTCTCAACTATAGCTTAGAGGGGTCGGATTTTCACATCACATACTCTCTCACAGTAAACTGCATGTCAGTCTGCTTTGCATCAGCTCACGACTCATGTCACCTCTGGGCTTTCTCTCTGCCATTGCACGATCAAAGCGACTTCATCTGCACACACTGTGGTTCTTTTCTGACCTTTGTGAGGCCTCCTTCACCAACATCATCTTAATGAAGTGGTGACCGACAACCTCTCTATAAGACTCCTTGCATCCCGGTAAAGGCTATGGTGTTTAACATCACATCTTAAGAACTGTCTCCATGTATCACCCTGGATGAGCACACATGCTATCCTCAGACCCTCTAGTCTTGATCATACTAACCATTAGTAAGGGGTGATAAACTGTACTAACATCGAGTTCTTCATGTATCTACTTCCACCTCATGGAAGTGAACCTTTAGGTCACACTCAATAACTTTTGAACTCGCATCATGGTGTAGTGGAACCATCTCTCTCTTATGTAGGTTCAATAGAATATGTCTCGTGACAGCATTCTTTCTTGCTCATGTTATCTACGTAAGGCAATCTACCATAACCCATATTGCATTTTGACCTTCCTTGGTCTAGGGGAGACTCACAACATCTGCAGTGATGAACTCCCATTCCCTCTTGGGAACTCTTTATACTTATATCTATGCACTAGGTTACTGGTGTTTGTCATTCACCTCTTGACGTGCATGGCCACATGCGACATGCAACTTCATTTTAAGCATCCAAAGTACTACAATCACTTACTATCTTTGTAGTATCACGGTGTTTGGTGATCTTAAAACCATGATCTCCTATATTTCATGATTCCTCAAGATCAATTCCTCGAAAGCCCTAAACCACTCTCATCGGGGTTATATTACCTTCCTAACCAAAGAAGTGCATCTGAGGTTCTATCACAATCCTTTCACTACATCAAGGACTAAACTGGCTAACCAAACAACTATGTCTTATTACATCTTAGTGTTAGCCAAAACACATCTTCTTTCCAATCTTAGGGTTAGTCGAACAACCTCAACTTCTTCTAGCCTCTTAGCTAAACTAGGCAGCTATATCTCAACCAGAGCATCCAGTACCACTTCACATCCTTAGGTGTTAGGTAGAGTTGAAGACATACACCTCCGTGTATTCCACTTATCGTCTCATCTCAAACTCTAAGTCTATCTTCATCAAGAATTTCGGAGATCATTCACTTGGTTATCGAACTCAACTTGTATACCCCATCGCTCATGATAAAAACATCCTCCTAAGATGACTGGCTCATTTTCTCTTGATGTTTGTAAACCATCCACATATCGTTCACTCCACCAAGGTATGTTATCATCTCTGTCCTGATACCCCATAGCAACGTTTCATCTCACATCATCTTTATCTTTGGTGTATGGCATGCGTACTATCCTATCTCTCACTCCCATAACAAGAGGAAATAAGCATTTGGCTGCAGTCCGAATACAAAGTTCTTCCTGTTCCAAGAGTAGAGATGGTACATCCCACCTTGCCAGTACACTTTCAAATCTAAGTTGAAATGTGACACATATGTTTCTACACCACAACCATCTTGATATCAAAGTTACTTCCATGGAAAACAGATCTCGAATCCACTTTCGTTACCACCCAATCCTTGATCATCTCCTCTAGTTCTATAGGGTACCGACACTTTTGGGGTTATCCCTTTTCCCTTATTCATCCAGAGAGTGCCCTACTCATCTTCCCTTTGGGTCCCATGAGTTCATGAAGGTGATCAATCTCCTAACCCATGGCCCTCAGACAATGATAGTTGTTACCTCCCGACCCTCTTGTCATGTGCAACTAGGGAATTAAGCAAATCCTACTTCCATTGGTCTTATCCCTACCTGACCCTAGGATAGACTTAGGATTCTTTTATAGTACATGTCCAACTTAGAACCTTACTCAAGCCTTCATCATCTCTCTCTGCATTCATGGGCTGACTTTCATCCTTGCACAGGGGTCATGGTGACCTTCCTTCCTTGGTCAGGCCCCATACTGGTTACCTCCATGGTAACACATCCACATGCACTTAGAGATGGATATCTATGGGTCTACAGGTTCATTCTCATACCATGTACTTTTCACTTAGCTTCTCAAGATCCTATGAGACCTCTTCTGATTTCCTCAAAACCCACAAAACTGGTATACACCCTACAAAAGGGTCCCTCTCCCAGGATGGGAGGAAACTACACCTTGATAACAAAGGTCATAAACGTCCTTATGTTTAGGGTATACATCCATATGAGCATGATTAGCCCTATCAAGATACTAAAGCACAAGCAGACACCTACGAAACCATGCTAGGTCATACTTGTTTTCTTTCCTCAACACTAGATCACGATCATACCTTCCCATGTCATCCACTTAGCTGTGAGGGGTTCATCAAACATGCCTTAAACTTAAGGGGTTTCCTTTACCTCTACACATGAGGAGTACCATGTTCGAAACTATAGAGACTCAAATCTCATTATGAGCAACGGATACACTGCTTCCCCTCTTAGGCCTAGGAACCCTAGGTTCACCTTCGGGTGTCCAACTGCATGCTCAGTCTCTTAACCATGAATCAAGCATGTCCAAGGTATGTCATGTACTCCCATGATCCTTTTATATGAGCAACACCTCAGAGTTGAGTCCTCCTCAAGGACAACCAACTAGGTATAGGACCTCACAACTTGCTACTAAGCTTCTTCAGGGTCTAAGGAACTCTTCATCTCATCTCAGTAGGTAAATTCCTATACCATAGACACATAGGTTCTAGAAGCATCATCCTCTCTCTAGGGTTTGGTTCCTCTAAATACCACTAAGATAGCGTCATCCTCCATGGATCAGGCACGAGGCAACCACTATCATCCACTTAGGTCGCATCATCCCCAACCCTCTGTTGTTCCTCGTGTCTCGGAATCTAAGCTTCCAACCTCCTTTCTAGGGTCCTACTTTCTCTCTCTAGAGCTAACTCCACATTTAGCCATACTACTAAAGGTACTCTCTCCATGAAGGATCAAGCTCACAGGCATACCTCTACATGGGTGATGCCTATGTTCAACTTATGTTTGCTCAAGGTTATCCTTAGTTCTTTATGCTTATCTCATAAGCTATCCATCATGCCCTTCTAGCCAGGGTTTCAACCTACTACCATACCACTGACGTACTCTGGGTGCATTCTATCCCCTACTTGCATAAGCCCATAGGGTTTCTATAGGTTCTTTACTAACCTCATCAATGAAGGAGCTATCCTTCACTCTAACATGCACGACCCTTTCCAGGGTTGGGTCGCCAAAGGTACTAGGTCATCCAACCTCTCATGGCTCATATGGCATCCAAGGCATGTCTATCCAAACACCTGATCAACCATGACATCTAACTCATCATGTCATCTCCCTCTCTAACCTCCACTTAGGGTTAGGGTTAACATCATCCTCATAGGATGTGCTGGGTCTCTACTTTTTAATGGAGGTCTCTACCTCCAAGACTAACTCTCTCTACTCATCCTCCTGACAAGGAGGTCTATCCTCAGGTCTCTCCTGAGGGCATGACAACTTATGTCATACGACCTAAGCATGTATCTATTCCTTTACACTTAATCTATTAAGCTTATGTCCATGACATCTTATTTACATGCTTTTTATTAATTTGGTGGATGATTCCTTAAACCTTATCAACCTTACCCATACCTCAAGAGGGTGAGGAGAAGAGAGAAAACCCTAATCCTTAAGGTCCTTAACAGAATTTGAGTTGAGAAGGGATGAACAAGATGAGAGAGTCCTAAAGGTATCTTATTTCGAGTCATATCCTAAGACATCGGCCAGGCAGTCACACAATCTGGGAGTCCTCATATTCCGACTAGCGGTGCAGAGGAAAATATTTCCAGCCCCCGGACGTGATCCTTTTCTAGACACATCGATCTTTCGGACAATCCTCTAATAACTCCCTTGAGTTCTATGGAGTTTGTAAAATTTAATAATTATTAAAGATTAGATGAGGAACCTATGCTCTGATACTAATTGTAACGACCCCATCTCCCGGTAACCCCAACTTAAGGAAGATCAAGAGATGAGAGCCGTTATCCAATAATCCGGATCAAAGGTTCAACAAATTATCAATAATAATTATGAAATTCTACTAACTAAACTGAAAACTGGTATTAAAATAAAACTTTGCATACCTTTTAAAAACTTTGGAAAACTATCTATCCACAACTTGAATTATTTTATCTAATCCTCCTTGTATTTTACTTCTTATTTTCACGATGTGTCACTTTACTGTTTGTGCTTTTCAAACTTGTACCTTAACACCGACAAACAAAACGTCGGTCAGCATATCGAAATATACTGGTATGTGGGGACAACCAAAAGTTTGCACATATGGATAATAATCTAATTATCACAATCAAGTTAATTAACATGCCAATTTACGCTTTTCAGTATGACATTCTCACCACTTTTTCCCTAACCCTGGCATACCCACCTTAGGGTTTCTTTTTCCAATGACTTAAGGCCACCTTCTCATTCCTGAGCTTGGTGCCTGGGGTCACCACTCATGGTTCCCTCTAGTCATACAATATCATAGGCCACCTTCTCATTCCCGAGCTTGGTGACTGGGGTCACCACTCAGGGTGCTCATTGGTCTACCCATCTGGGCCTGACCTTTGGCATCATTCATCAGGGTGGCATGTAGGTGCGAGAATACATACTTCTATTATTAATGTGATAATCATAGTGACTTTATGATTTGCAAGTATGAACATCCAAACTGATAATTTGCATTCAATGCGATTAACCATCTGAAAAATCCTCAGGAAACTAAGGCGGTTATTCATAAATAACCACATACCTGATTTGTAGATTCAAAAAGCTAATAACAATTCCAAGAAAGCAAGTAATCCAAGAAGTAGTTCAATAATCACAAAATTCCTGAAAAGCATGTGTAACCTATTTACTACACTTTACCAAGAATATATCTATTTAATTGACTGGGATTCACTTTCTAGGGTTTCTAGTCTAAATTGGGTTTTATTGGGGTTCTTTTTACAACTTTCCTCATTCATACCCTAGAACAGCAGCTCTAAGTGTAAAACCCTAATTACTCACATATTCACACTAGAGCCTTTTTCTCATCTTAGGTTCCTTCCGAATTAACAACTCATAGTTCATTATGATCTAATTCACCTATGAATTCCATTTATCATTAATTCCAACTTTATCCATTAGAAAACCCTAATTATCATGTTAAGGGTATGTATCCATGATTAGGAACGTTTTATATTCCAAATATCTTAGAACCATCATTTAACAACATATTATCATATTTTTCAAATTAAATATGATCTTATCCTCTTTTACCCTAAATTAGGGTTTCTAAGATATTTAATCATTCATCATTGGTGTAAAACCCTAAATCATGTAATAAATCATCTAGATTAGGTTCAAGTTCATCATTAACATTTCATCAGGTTACTATTACTTAATTTCGCCAATTAAGCATCATGAACCTAGCCATTAATTTCAATTAGGGTTTCTAACATAATTTCACAGCACTTTTCCTTAACTTAGCACACTTTTGCAAATATGAACGAAATCAGGTTTTAAAAGTACTTTTATTGAATTCTACGCGTTCTCCTGATCAATTTTCATATTTTGCATGTTTTCATTGGAGCTACCAATTAATTTCTAGAAATTAAACAAGATAAGGATTGACTAACCAATGGGCTGCTGCCACATCATCCATTGCTTTTTTTTGTTTATTTGGACCGGCCAGGATAACAGAAAGACACTAAGGCCCCCCGTGCCTTAGCACAATGGTTAGGGCAAAATAGTACATTTGCCCTCATCTTCTACCTCCCGCTCGCAGCAACCCACGCGAGTAGCAACTTGGTCGGTCAACCGCCGAGTTGACTCTCCTCTGTAGTGCCCACAACTTCCACGCGAGTCCTCCATTGCCTCCGCTGGATTCACCCAAACCTGTAGGATCTACCAATTCCTCTGGATTTGGTTTGTATAAGAGGGGTGGCCTGGTAGCTCGTCGGCCGAATAGAGGAAGAGGAGAGGAGAACGGCAGGGACCGCGAGACAAAATTGGGATCTAGTTTTGATGCTAGCTTTCCGCCGAAACGTCTAGAGAAGATGCACAATCCCTTGGAGGGTCCCCAATCCCCCCTATAAATACTTCTTTACATGGCTGGCTTGCTCATGGTGAGTAGATTGGGCAAAACTTCTATGTGCCCCGAAGTCCCAGCAAACTTGGGATCTCTGAGTCTGAAATCCTCTCATGACTCCAATGGGACACCTTCCAAGAAATTTCATGCAAAGACCATCGAGAAAATCGGTCTTAGATATTTGCTTCCCTGATCCTTTTCTAAAAGAAGAGTGTGAGTAGCAGCCTCTGTTGTATCCCAATCCAACGGCTATAAGCCATGCGCCAAGAATTCTTGATTAATTAGATAAAAAGATATCCAATTCACTTTAGGAAACTTGAAAAATTCATAACTCCCAAACTGTTTATCCAATTGATTCCAAATTTTGAGGGAAATCCCATAATGAATTAATCTGCCTCTATACAAAAATTGGGATCATTATATAAAAGAAAACATTCCATTTATTTATGTGCAAGATATCACCTAATTATATAGGTTTCTCACATATTTTCTCTTTCTCTTGCTAATAAATTATTATTTTGAATTCCTTGAACATCAAGGAACCCTAATGGCTCATAATCCCATCTTGGGAATATTCTTTAGCCTCTCACTTATCTTTTATCTATTATTTTCTTATTATCCTATTTATTTCTTAACGAAATATCTCCTTTTGAGGATTTCTCTTTATCTCTCTTCTATTTTCCTCATTAGCATTCCTTTTAACATTAGGAATCCTTGGGATACGAAATTCCACTAAGGATTACTCAATTATACCTCTTTTCATTTGTTTCCCATATTTTACCATTGTTTTAAATTTCTTTCTTAATATAGAAATACTTATTTGATCTTTTCTTTTCTTATTGTCTTTTCTTCGCAATGTTGGACTCCTTGGCACCCAAGGAACCTAACAGGCACGAAATCCATCCTTGGATTACATTCTTTTGCTTTCCAGAGGTTTCCACACCTTTCTTTTCTCAATAACTCAGTTATTCATTTACTAATTGAATTTCCTTGTTATTGGGCCCAATAGCCAATAAAGCCCACAACACAATCATCAAGGCTATTGTAAATGAAACTTATTTATTCAAAACAAATTATATCATTATTTGTTCAAATTTCTTTAATATGAGAAATTACATTTCTCACCAAAAGAACCCAAAATTTGGGGTTGTAACACTAACAAAGAATACCATAGCTCCCCGAAAATGGCACCAAAAATTTATTGATTGCCAAAGGCAACAGAGTTTTAAATAATATATGTCTCAACTCATCAATCACCTGCAAGTATACGGGATCAATTGTAGTCGAGGTCGAACCACAGGGAGCTAGGCTAGTTAGGCACAAAATTGTTAACTTTGTACCATCTAGATCGGTTACAATTAATATGTTTATTTTGGATCAATTTAATTCTAAAAATAAACCAAAAATGAAAAACACACATCACTTGAAGAAGGATTAAAATCATATGATGAGGATCTTGGATATGGGATTTCACCTTCACATCATAACTCAACAATAACCACAAATTTCAACAACATTAATTAATCTTCTAAGGTAGGTTGATAACATCAAATAAATATCCAGATGATATGAGATAGTTCTATCCTCGTATCGCATTCACATGCATATATCTGAATTCGAACTGCAACCTAAAACCTTCAGCCAATCCAAGCCATTCCTGTGGTCAAGGATGTGTTGACAAAATTATTATTCCTTACCTCCTAATATGTCTTTCTAGAAATAATAAGAGGCATATAACATGTAAACATGATGTCCAGCCATGAAAACATGGAAATAAACACCATAATTCATTTTGAAATATAATACTAACTGATATTAGATATGAAATTTGAGTCACATTGAGATATGACGTGAGAGCTACTCTCCTAAGTCCAAGAAATGGAGTTTACTCACTCATGGTGAGGAAATATAGGTAAAAATGATGAATCATTGAAATAAAATGAGAAAAGAGAGAGGAATAACAAATGGATCTGTAGGAGTGAAGAACATATGGAGATCTTCATCCACAAGATGGAGATTCATCTCTAAAAATGTCCTCCAATAGCAGCAACCTTCTCTTTTCAGCTTTGGGAAAAAAAGGAGAAGAGAAATGGGGCTAGGAATGGATTCTCTCCCATGAAACCTTAGCTTTCTCTCCTAGATCGCCTCTCCAAAGCTTTGGCTTTGTCCTTAGTCTCTAACCACTCCAAATGATGCATGATCTGCTTCCCAAGGGGTGGCGGTTCTTTTATATTTCCAAATAAGTGATTAAAAATTACAATTCTACAGAAACCGCATTCATTACGGTGTAAGGGGAGAGCGTTACGACGTGTAAATGTTGATTTCCCAAAGCAGCAATAGTGTTCACAAGTGACACACCGTGTTAAGTGTGTCACACGATGTGAGGGAAATTTGTTGAAAATTATGATCTTTTTGTGTTACGACGTAAGAGATTTGAACACGGCATAAGGGTTAGTTCTTATGGCGTAAGGGTTAGCTATTACGGTGTAAGGGAACTTTGCTATAAAAAATTGATGCCTGAGAGTCACACACCGTAAGGGAGGCTCCGCACGCCGTGTAAAAGGTGTCTGCTAAGCAATGAACTCCAAAATTTGGGGAAACTTTGGAGATACCAAATAGATCAGATTTTGGGATTTTTCTTTCATTATAAGTGGAATGTGGTGTACCTACAATTCAAACCATGACATGTGTAAGACCAAAAAGAAACAAACATCTTAGCATGAATCAAAGTAGAAATATGGTTAAATTGAATGAAATTTGCAACTAAAATGGCATGAAAATATGATATGATTTGTGCACATCAATATATTATTAGATTTGTGTATTAAGCAGTTTAAGTATTTGCATCGTATATAATAAATAAATGATGAAAACTAAAAATCTAATCATATCAATTATCCCAAAACATAGTAAATTGGTGTGGCTCTAATACCATTATAGGGAAATATGGGCACAAAGTAGGCAGCAAAAACAAAAAGTTATCTATTCATATTCCCAGAATAGCGAGATCGTGTCAATAACTATGTAATGGAAAGGATGATTTGGAGATTTCATACCTGGCCCTGGAGTGATTCCAGTGACTATAACTTGTTGCAGTAGTTGTGCACTCCTAGTTGCACTGACACTCGTCTACAATAGCTCCTAGTCTCCTGTAAAGAGTGGGATGCACTCCCTACTAAAAAATATTTGAAGAATTATCATCCATTCCAAACACACTCAAAGGTATGTGGGAAACGTTATAAATTTTCCAAATTTATTATAACGGTATGAAAAAGACCAAAGTGTAGCAGTGGGATAAAAATAACTGACTATATTTAACTTTCATAAAAGATTACACTAGTACATCAAAATCTCCCATAAGGGTTTACAACAAGATACAACAAAATGGATCTAGATAGAGGGAAGTCTAGAATACTTCAAATTTTGTCTCCAGAGCAACATCTCCAAGTGCTAGGTCCATGCCCAAAGCTATGTTCTCCTGATTCAACTCAATAGCTTGTCCTAATCCGGGTGGTTGGGAGAGCACCCAGCAAAAGTGAAAGGAAACAAGGTATGTGTTAAAATATTGAACAAGTATAAAATATAACGATAACATTGAAGGATAAATATATGGATTCATCACATGATGAGAGGGCTAAGGGGATGAAGCATATAAAAAAATTATTTTTGTCAAAAACCAAGAAATAATAATGAATTGCATGAATGATCAATATTGGACTACATTAACTAAGTAGGGTTGAGGCACCTACCGAACCTCAACCTATAGGTGAGGGGAGAATTAATACATTCCCAGACACCTATACATATTTTTATAAGGGGGAGAATAAGACGTTCCTCAAGGCAAATTAACACATGCCCTACTATGGGTGGTTGTACATAAGTACCACTACTATAGCTAAGTAGTCAAATAAACCACCATGCATAAGAAGGAGTAAATTGGCAAGATAAATAGTCATATAATTGCAATATGGTAGTGGGGTTCCAAGATCCATGAAATAAACATCAATACTAATTTTGAGTCAAGTACATCAAAAGATTCATGAGTAGAGGAAATTGGGTTCAATAAAGCCTCATTAGGGAAAGTAAGGTTGGTTCACAAGTATCCCAACTAAAGGGTTAGATATGCACATACCTCTCATACAATTTCAACTACCAACTTCCATCACTTTATTGAGTCCAAGACTAACTTCTCCTATTTCCAATGTATAACCATGTATTAGGATATGTTATATGCATTAATGTAAAGAAAACCCCTATTTTTGACTTTTTGCACAAAACTACAATTTAGACTCTGAAAACATCACCAGTTAGGTTCTTCTAATTAAGAAAACATATAATTTTGCATATTTTGGAGCTATGATAATTAAGATGTATTTTTTATGGATTTTATGCATTAAATTCATTTTACAAAAATCACCCTTCATCAAACCTCAAAATAAATCCTTGAAAGAATTTCTATTATATAGAGATTAATTTTATGATTCCAAAACATGTTTATTTGTCAAATTTGGATAAGCGGAATAAAATATATGAATTTTTTATTTTGAACCAATCAGGAAATGACAAGTTAGAAATCTTTGACAGAGGGGAATAAAACACCATTTGACCCAAGATCAAGGTTTGGAGTTTCAAAGGTAACCAAACCAGATCTTCTAGATAAGGTAAAATAGCAAGAAACCAAAACCCTAGAAGTTGGTAAATAGAGATGGAGATCATCGATTTTAAACATAGAAGCATGAGTTTAAGCATGTAGCAAGAAATATATGAGAAGGGGATTACAAAAATCACATATAGGGAAGGTGGATAGGTCCAATAATGTTTCCAAGCTTATATATGTTATTTTCTCCAACAAAGCTCCTATCTCGAGCAAGAAGCACCTTCTCCACTTTAGAGGTGAAAACCCCTAGTAAAAGAACATGGAGATGAGGTGTTTAAGGCTCTAGGTGGGGTTTCACCATGGAAGACCAGGGTTCTAACCTGGATGAAGGTGGAAGGAAGACTAACAGCATGAAAATAGGGAAGGAAAGGAGGAAACTTACTATTTTTGGTCGAAATCACCAAGAAGGAGCTTTAGAAACCCTAAATAGAGAAAATTTGGAACCCTAGGAGCCTTCTTTACCAAGGTAAGCACTCTCTTTTACCTTGGGACAGAACCTTCATGGCCAAATAGAGTAGGAACGATGCTCTAAGTTGGAGGAAAGATAAAAAGAGGATTTCTTCTTGGATTGGGAGGTGGGAAGAGGCGGATATGGCTTTAAAGAAGGGGGCAAGCATGAGGTGTCTATGGGACTTTCCATGTGTCCTTAGCCTAGGGCTTCATTGACATGCAAGAGGATAGCTCATAGAGACTTCTTGTATATCAAATTTCGGTCCTAAAATCCCATGGAAACTTCTAGGCCATCCCCACCGTCCTCCAATCAAAGAAATAAGCCCATTTGTTGATAGCTTTTAAAGATAAGCTCATTTATAAAGAGGAAATCCCTAAAATGTCCTTGGAAAAAAACACCTTCAAATCAAGGTGCAACTAGGTTCCCCATGGTTCAAAAACTCGATAATGGTAAGGGAATATCTAAAGATTATAATGCATGTGATAATTTATAAAGAAAACCTCTGAATTGGGTAAATTGAATAAAAGTCCAAAACATGCATATAATTGCATAACTTGCACAAACAGTATCCAAATTGGACCAAACTTGAAACTTAATCTTGTCTCATGATTTCAAAACACCTCAAAAGGTTATATTAAGGTTTAGAGTACTTAATTATGGTATATAAGCTTGTTCAATACATTAATCAAGGTTTGGGGTCTTACACTTCTTACATGGATTTATTTATCATTGTTCCACTTAAGTGGTAGTTTTGCATTTTAGATCCTTAACTAAGATTTTGCTGAGGTATTTTTGCATATACACTTACATTGATATAATTATAGAACAAATGTTCACCAAACCACTATAAATTCCACAATTTAAGCATCAAGGCCAAAAAGGATAGAAATAATAGGAAAATATTGGGAAAGGGCCAAAAAGAGAATATGTTGAAGTTTCGGTATGTTATAGCACTCCACCCCTTAAAGAGTATTTCATTCTCAAATTATAAAGCAAAGTGAGAAGGGTGAGTGTGCAACATATCAGCACTAAAATCCTAGGTTGAATCCATTAAACTTCCACCAAAACTTTTACTAACTTAAACTCCTTGTTTTTCAACTACTTAACTTGGGAGTTCAGAATCTTCTCAAGCAACTCCACATTGGTCAGGTTCTCATGGATCACCTAACGGTTCCACTTTTATGATTTCTTTTTAAAAAAATTCGCTTATTAGAATTATATTCATTAGGATATCACATTATCATTATTATTCTTTTAATTGTGTCATGTCATATTTACTTTGTTTCCAAAAGAGTTATATTTCATTATTATGCACAAACCCAATATATTTCTTATTTATTTCATTAGGAATTTTAGCACAATTAGAGTTATACAAAATTATCTTAATATGCATTATTATATCTGACCAATATTTTTAATAATTTGGATTTAGTCTCCATTATCAATTGTATCAATTATTTTGTATGAAATAGGACACTTTATCCAATTTGTTACAATTAATCCAAATAATGTCACATTAATTACTTATATGTATATTAGACATTGTTGCTTTACCGTTCTTGCTCACATTAATGTCATCACTAATCATTCTCTCATATTTAATCACTTCTTATTATTTATTATGAATATTTGTGTGAATCAATTACTTCCTATCCATATTGAAGTCATTATATATTTTTTAATGATCAAGGTGGGACATATTACATATTAATGATTTGATTCAAGTCATTAGATGAATAATTAGGTGTGTATTAGAGAACAAGGTGATATGCATTTCATATTGATGACCTGATTAATCTATGATTTATGTGTATTAAAGTATGTCATCTGATTATGACACCTAGTGACACTAATGTATCATGAATGTCATTAAGGATGTATAGGTTATGGTTATATGATTACAACTTAGGGTTTAGGTTAACATGATCATTATTCTTCACCTATACCTTCTTAGGATGCATTAAGTCCAAAGTTAGATTACAATTATCTTGCCCATCATATCATTAGGGTTTATTGGTTTATGACATGGTCAACATCATGCTTATCCACTATTAGTATTAATATGTGAGTTACTCTTATTATGTGCATTAGATATTCATTAGGGTTCAAATATATGAACTATTCATTAGATGATCGTTATATGTTCTTTTGGATACCAATAAACATGAGGTTAAAACTATAACTTGTTTGGTTAAAACTAAGGATTCAATAACACTAACTTCCTAATTTAGGGAGTTAGGGTTTCTAAAGTCAGAGTAGCTAGATTTTAGTATATTACATGACTCCATCCCCTTGGAAAGGATTTCATCCTGAAAATATACCTACCCAAACATCATCAAACCAACTACTCTCTAACCCTTAAAAGGTTTGACCTACCAAGACAAACTAATCTAGATTTAAAAGGGTGAGTCTAACTAAACCATATACAAGATTCATCATGCTTCACTGCACACTCTGATTGCTTACTAAACACCAAACTTCAAAGTCCAAACATGTGGTTCCATGGGTCATAAGGGAACTATATTGGGTATCCATCCTCAAACTAGTCATTACACCTGGGAGACTAGTTCAACATATTAGGGTCCCTAAAGATAAATCATATAGATGTCTAAGGCTACTATTGCCTAAAAGCATGCTATTTCGAACAATTCATATCAGCTCAGGCCAGGCCGGTATCATATGGATTTGGGAGTCCTCGCAGACCAAGCTAGTGGTACGGAGGAAAATATTTCCAGCCCCCGAACCTTGATCCTTTCTAGACACCTTTGCTTTCAACTCCATGTCCTAGTAGTTGCCTAAAGGTCAAGCTAAACAACCTCAAGTTACTATCGTTACTTATGCATCTTCTAGTTGTAAGTATTTTAGGGATCTATTCATCATTATTCTAATGTGAAACTATAGGATCCTAAATCAACCCTTCATCATCTATTGATCAACTCTAGGGAAAACATGTCACTTAAAGGTAAGGCAAGTATTCTAACTAGGGTGACAAAATTGAAATAGTCAAATTTCGACTACCATGGGCTCTAATACCATGTTGTAAGGAGGCGAGATCCACTCCCTACAAAAAAAATGAAGAATTAACATCCTTTCCAAACACACTCAAAGGTATGTTAGAATAGGTATAAATTTTCCAAATTTATTATAATGGTATGCAAAAGACCAAAGTGTAGCAGTGGAATAAAAATAACTAACTATATTTAACTTTCATAAAAGATTACACAAGTACATCAAAATCTCCCATTAGGGTTTACAATAAGATACAACAAAAAGGATCTAGATAGAGGGAAGTCTAGACTACTTCAAATCTTGTCTCCAGAGCAACATCTCCAAGTGCTAGGTCCATACCCAAAGCCATGTTCTCCTGATTCAACTCAACAGCTTGTCCTAATCTGGGTCATTGGGAGAGTACCCAGCAAAAGGGAAAGGAAACAAGGTATGTGTCAAAATATTGAACAAGTACAAAAGATAACAACAAAATTGAAGCATAAATATATGGATTCATCACATGATGAGAGAGCCAAGAGGATGAGGCATATAAAAAATAGATTGTTGCCAAAAACAAACAAATAATAATGAATTGCATGAATGATCAATATTGGACTACATTAACTAAGTAGGGTTGAGGTACCTACCAGACCTCAACCTATAGGTGAGGGGAGAATTAATACATTTCCAGTCGCCTACACATATTTTATAAGGGGGAGAATAAGACGTTCCTCAGGGCGAATTAACACATGCCTTACTATGGGTGGTTGTACATAAGTACCACTACTGTAGCTAAATAGTCAAATAAACCATCATACATAAGAAGTAGTAAATTGGCAAGATAAATAGTCATATAATTGCAATATGGCAGTGGGGTTCCAAGACCCATGAAATAAAACATCAATACTAATTTTGAGGCAAGGACATCAAAAGATTCATGAGTAGAGGAAATTGGGTTCAATAAAGCCTCATTAGGGAAAGTAAGGTTGGTTCACAAGTATCCCAACTAAAGGGTTAGATGTGCACATACCTCTCATACGATTTCAACTACCAACTTTCATCACTTTATTGAGCCCAAGACCAACTTCTCATATTTCCAATGTATAACCATGTATTAGGGTATGTTATATGCATTAATGTAAAGAAAACCCCTATTTTTGACTTTTTGCACAAAACTTCGATTTAGACTCTAAAAAAATCACCATTGATCTAGTTAGGTTCTTCTGATTAAGAAAACATATAATTTTGCATATTTTGGAGTTATGATGATTAAGATGTATTTTTTATGGATTTTATGCATTAAATTCATTTTACAAAAATCACCCTTCATCAAACCTCAAAATAAGTCCTTGAAATAATTTCTATTAGATATATATTAATTTTATGATTCCAAAACATGTTTATTTGTCAAATTTGGATAAGTGGATTAAAAGATATGAATTTTTCATTTTGAACCAATCAGGAAATGACAAGTTAGAAATCTTCGAGAGAGAGGAAGAAAACATCATTTGACCCAAGATAAGGGTTTTGAGTTTCAAATGTAACCAAACTAGATCTTCTATAGAAGGTAAAATAGCAAGAAACCAAAACCCTAGAAGAACATGGTAAGTAGAGATGGAGATCATTGATTTTGAACATAGAAGCATGAGTTTAAGCATGTAGCAAGCAATATATGAGAAGGGGATTACAAAACTCATCTCTAGGGAAGGTGGACAGGTCCAATAGGTAAGGTTCCCAAGCTTAGAGAGTTTGGTTTCTCCAACAAAGCTCCTATCTCGAGCAAGAATCACCTTCTCCACTTTAGAGGTGAAAACCCTAGCAAAAGAACATGGAGATGAGGTGTTTAAGGCTCTAGGTGGGGTTTCACCATGGAAGACCAGGGTTTTGACCTGGAGAAAGGTGGAAGGAAGACTAACAACATGAAAATAGGGAAGGAAAGGAGTAAACTTACTATTTTGGTCGAAATCACCAAGAAGGAGCTTTAGAAACCCTAAATAGAGCAAATTTGCAACCCTAGGAGCCTTCTTCACCAAGGTAAGCACTCTCTTTTACCTTGGGACAGCTCCTTCGTGGCCAAATAGAGTAGGAATGATGATTTAAGATATAGTAAAGATAAGGAGATGATTTCTTCTTGGATTGGGAGGTGGGAAGGGATAGATATGGCTTTATAAAGAAGGGGGCATGCATGAGGTGTTTATGGGACTTTCCATGTGTCCTTAGCCTAGGGCTTCATTGACATGCAAGAGGACAGCTCATAGAGACTTCTTGTATATAAAATGTTGGTCCTAAAATCCCATGGAGACTTTTAGGCCATCCCCACCATCCTCCAATCAAATAAATAACCCCATTGGTTGATAGCTTTTAAAGATAAGCTCATTTATAAAGAGGAAATCCCTAAAATGCCCTTGGAAAGAAACACCTTCAAACCAAGGTGCAACCAGGTTCCTCATGATTCAAAAACTCAAGAATGGTAAGTGAATATCTAAATATTATAATGCATGTGATAATTTACAAAGAAAACCTCCAAATTGGGTAAATTGCATAAAAGTCCAAAGCGTGCATATAATTGTATAACTTGCACAAACAGCAACCAAATTGGACCAAACTTGAAACTTAATCTTCTCTCATGATTTCAAAACACCTCATAGGGTTAGATTAATGTTTATTGTACTTAATTATGGTAGTTAAGCTTGTTCAATACATTAAGTAAGGTTTGGGGCCTTATACTTCTAACATGGGTTTATTTACCATTGTTCCACTTAAGTGGTGATTTTGCATTTTAGATCCTTAAATCAGCTTTCACTGAGGCATTTGTTCATATACCCTTACATTGATATAATTATAGAACAAATGTTCACCAAACCATTATGAATTTCACAATTTAAGCATCAAGGCCAAAAAGGATAGAAATGATAGGAAAATATTGGGAAAGGGCCAAAAAGAGAATATGTTGAAGTTTTGGTATGGTACATCTCCATCATAGACAACAGACTTGGATGGCATATATAGGAGTTGTAAAATAGACTATAGGTTGATGTTGTCTTCCTAGCGATGACCTATAGCCACCTCACCTCTATGGTAGTCCACACGGACCACCTAGAACTCCTATCATTCTACTAGAACAGACGGGAAGGAGTTGTCCCACTCATTGGTGTACTATTCACCAACTTGCTCTCCCACAATTTTTCTCCCTTTCTATCCCTCCCTTTATCGAGTAGGACTTGCTCGGGCTCTCCCGATTTCCACAACCAGCGAAGACAAACAATTATCAAAGGTAATTGATGTATCTAAGAAGCCCCCAGTACCCCTCTATTTATAGGAGGGGTTAGGGTTAGGGTTCGCAGTCTATGAAGGAGTGGAAGGGACTGGAATATCACAAAATTTGCAACTTGTGAGAGATAAACCAATCAGTTTTCCAAGTGAACTGGTCAATTGGCATGCGAGTTGATCGATTTGCTCAGTGAACCGGTCATTTCGCCATGTTTCCCAATCACATATAAATTGGCAATTCAAATCCAATTAATGCACAACATGAAGTCAACACTAATCCTTGATGCAATAAAATTTCTCCACAAACCTAGTGTCTCACTCTCACAAGCCGATCGATTCACTAAGTAAATTGGTCGGTTCCAGCCCTAGTTTAGGTAGAACTCAGCCAATTCAATTTCTAATAAACTTGACACTCCAACTGGTTGTTTCATCACATTATCTGTTCGGTTGGGAGTTCAGTCAGTTGATTTGTTCCTCAAATTTAATACCTAAACACTTTAATAATCAATTCAATTATCATTCATGATTAAACTCCTCTTCTAGGTGAATTCCTATATGTATGACCCTATAGGTCTCATCTCATGTTTGCAGTGAATGTCCATAACTAGTTTATGACATCACAAGCAAAGAGTGGTGCCTAGTCACACATCAGAGCTACCCAAGTGAATGGAAAGTTGGAGAACAAGTTCAACCTGCAAACTATGTAAGGTTTTATAGTGCTTGTATAACTCCTTTATCTCTGATATCTGGAATGAACTCGAGGCATGGAATTGTCATCCTCTAAATGTTCAATCCATGGTCCTTGAATCTAGAGCATATTGTCTAAGATATATGTGACCTCAATATCATATATGATTCACATGTGCATGTGCATGCTTTTCTCAGTCTCTCTTATCAAGTGGCCAAGATATCAAACTCCAGTAGGAGGGACAAATCCCATCTACATCACTCACAGTCAATTCCCATGTGTCACAGTGCACCCAATCATCACCATTATGGCAATCCTTATTCAGGGTTATGTTGGATGATGACAAAGTATACCAAACGACATGTGGTGGGTGTAGTGACTTCAAGTCAAAAAACGACAATCACTACCTTCACTATGAGAGATTACTATGACCACCAATTATGGTTTCCAAGTGTCAGTCTCAAGGTGGGTCTACCGGATACACTATTCTCTAACAAGTATCTATGTGCTTGGTTTGATATAATATATCATGACTGATGAGATTATGTCATCAACCAAAACACACGCTAGTTTTACGTGTTACTATTGTCTATCAGCCTTCTATAGTAACATCCAACTAGGGACATGATAACAATGTACATACTCTTAACATCCATATGATCTCATTGTTCAAGTCACGTACTTGAAGACATACTTATTTAAGTAATATCATTCTTTAGACATTCATTGTGTTTCCTCATTATCTCATAACCAGGTGAAATAGAATGAATTGGAAGCTTGCCTTTATTATTATTATTAGTCAAATCCTTTATGTAATATGTCATCACAATCATCATATGATTGGATCTCTTGGCATACATATCAACACTTACTTCATTGGAAATGTGTAGACACTTGTTTTATTGGTTTAGTTTGTCCCTCTCTTATCATATCAAGGAAACCTCTCAGTTCATGTTGGACAGGGCCTCCACAATCTGCAATTGGTTCATAGCAAGGAGCTTCACCTACTCTGGTAGGATCACTATGGTTGTATATTATTTGTAATTTTCTCAACATGTGAAGTTAGTGACGACATACTGAAGAATAATTTAAATTATATGAAGAGCAAAGTGATGGATCCTCCACTTGTGTGGAATTGCGTGCACCACTAAAAATCCTAGAGATAGTAAGTCTCTAAGTTTATCCTTTCGTGTGCTATAATAAGATCTCCACCCACATATGCTAAGATATGTGGAAGTCTTATCATAGTACAGTTAAAGGTCGAATCCACGAGACAACGGTCTTGTCATGAGTTTAACAAGATGGAAAACATAATAATTCTATTTATCTACTTAAAAGTTGATATTTAGATCGAAGAGTTGATTTGATGATTAAACTAAAGTGCAAAGTAAATTAAATGGCAAAAAAGTAAATTTGAGGTTGTAAATGATATTTGGGAAACTACTAGGATGTGACCGAGTTTCACCACCACTATGCATGGATCAAAACATACATCATAATAACATGGCTTACAAAGAAAAGAGTCTAAACAGTTAGTATCTTTGTAGACTTAGCTTCCTTTCGGATAACTAACTATGAGAAACGTGGAAGCATTGTAATGCCAGCCATCCCCAAATGAATGGTCACTTACTTTGCATCACTCCCCTCGCAAAGTGTGTTCCTTGACCTGTCAGGGTTTTACTTTCATATGTCAACTAATTCCATTTCATAGCATGAAAGTACAACGATGGAGGTGAGTTTACTCCACTCCTTGAGAAATGCTCCTAGATATCGAACCAAACATATGGTGACTACATACATCTGGAACCAACAAGCAGTCGATATTTGAATCTAGAAGTACAAACATAGACAATTCGCACTAATAGATAATAGATAACACAAGTTGGTGATCAAGCAACTAGAATTCATTAAATGATTGATGTTGAACTAAAAAGATAGTATTTTTCTATTGCAAACTCATGAATTACAATGTATGAAATGAAAACATGGGTAGCGGGGCTACTCCCTGCACCCTTGTGTATGGGACTACTCGTTCATGGCAAGAACAAAGAAGGAGGTGGGAAGAGAGAAAGAAAGCATCATCTCCACATAGGAGGGAGGAAGGTCGACCCCTTGGAGTAGAGAATAACTATCTTCACACCACGTGGTTGACTTGATGAAGAATTCTTCATTTCCCACCTTCTATGTCGATGAGAGAGAAAGCAGCTTGAGGATGAAGTATGGATCTTAGACCGGCAGCCTTGGGGTGGAGGATGGAGGATGAAACAGCTCTAGAATGGTTGGAGCAGCCTTTGGGCATCCAAGAATTTGATCCTTTGTGAAGACCCCTTGGGTCCTATTTATAGGCTTTGAGTGAATCTTGAACGGTTTTGAGTTATGTGGGTCCAAACGGTCATGGAGACCGTTTGGGCTCTTTCAGTTTGGAGACCGTTTGGACTCTCTTGGTTAGGAGACCGTTTGAGTCCTCACAGTTTGGAGACCGTTTGCGTTCATACGGTCTTGGGACCGTTTGGACTCTCTCAGTTTGGAGACTATTTGAGTCCTCACGGTTTGGAGATCATTTGCGTTCATATGGTCTTGGGACTGTTTGGCTTCATGCGGTCTCGGGACCATTTGGCTTTCACACAGTCTCGGGACCGTTTTTCTTTTATTCAGTCTTAGGACCGGTTGGTCTTCATACGGTCTTGGGACCATATGGCTTCACACGGTCTCAGGACCGTTTGGCTTCACACGGTCTCAGGACCATTTGGCTTCCCACGGTCTCGGTCCATTTGGTTTTCATTCGGTCTTGGGATCGTTTGGCCTCCATTCGTTCTTGGGACTGTTTGGAGTTTTTGTAAATTTTTTGTGTTTTTCTGTAAGAAGAACAGGAGAAACGTTAGTCTAATGGTATATTCACAATAGAGTGGAAAGTTAAAGATTCTATCTAATTTATCTAAGAAAGAGTATGGAAAACTGAGAAAAACTAGTAAGATAACATCACAAAATGGGAGGTTATCACCCCCCCAAACTTAGAGTCTAGCTTGTCCTCAAGCAATATAGAGCTAAGGCACATAGTGGCAAGGCGATTTTATTTAGTGAAGATCTCTATACTCTTGCTTAAATTCTAAACCAGAGATCTCCTAGAGTTTTACTGGGGCTTCCTCTTGCACTAACTCTTTCAGGTATCGAGAGTTGTGTGGATCTCAGGTTTCTTATGTATCGTGTAACTCGCATTGGGACCACCTTTTCCTTTATCGTATTTTATGCATGTCTTCGACTCTAAGCAGTTTTATACGTCTTTGAAATTCCTACCAGAAGCTGAGATAGGTATGAGGGTTGGCTAAATGTTGTTGTGTAACTCCCCCTTTAAGTGGGGGAGGGTTTATCTAAACGTTTAGGATCTCACTACTGGGCGCGACACATCTGCCTTTGTGAGGGCAGCTAAATGTATTGGTCGGGCGAGTCCTTTATCAGCTTTTTCATATACTTGGAGACCTTAGGATCTCACTATCGGGAGCGACACATCTACCTTTGTGAGAGCAGCTGAATGTACCGATCGGGGAAGACCTTTATTGGCTCTTCGTATAAGTCCTTATGCATGGCACAACTCTCGTGTTTTTATTCAGCACTCAGGCTTTTATTCATATGCTCACAGGCTTAGGAATTGGGTATTTGATATTTTATTTGGGCTGCCAAGCCTCTTTTTGAAAAGAATAAAATTGTTTCTTAGGGTTTTCTGACATGCACTTATTACGGTTTCGTACTTGGTGGTCCACTTGCGAGGTTCCTTGATTTGGATTTTGCATGGTTCCCTCTCGTCCTTGAGAGTGTTTAGCTTGTTTTGGCCAAGTTGTTAACCTATGGAGAGTCTGATGAAGAATTGAAGCAAAAGCATAAGAATCGAGTATGAAAGTGATTTATTAATTCGCCATTACATGCCTAAATGCTACTTATGTAGTTGCTTTTGAAGACTACTTCGTCTCTAATTTAGCTAGGGGTGACTCTTTTCCGAAGTGAAAGTTGTTTTATATGCAAGAGTTATTCTATCAAAGAAATTACTGAAAAATCTAAATGTCAAAGGAAAGGAAAAAATTGTACAGAAGAACAGAGGTGAAAGAAAGAGTAGAGAGAAAAGGGTTTGAATATGATACCTCGCCCTTGCCCAGTGTACGCCCCCCCAACTTATCACTCACTCTGTCCTTAGGGTGTCAAAGTGATAGGTTGAGAAGTACATGGGAAAGGGTATTAAGGTTCTGTTAATCCCTTATTTTCTCCATGAGATTGTAGGAGATTAGCTGCGAATTTTCCACGTAAAGCATGGTAATCCATGCCTTTCATGTAATCCACTTGTTTTCCAAGAACAATGATGGTATACATCCAGTAGAGGACGTGGAAACCGCAGTCATTCAATTCTTTGATCTGCTGGGGACATCTGTGGATGAAGGTTGGGCGATGGAAATGTTCTTTTTCGTACGTCTTTGTATGTTTGCCCAGGAGATCGTGTAGTCATTCAGCACAATCCTTTGACACTTCCTTCGTCGGCTTCTTTACTGTTATAGCATATTGTCTTTGGTTTGGATCAAACTGGCTGTCATAACTATTATAAATGATTGTAGTTCCCTCATGCAAATTTGTTGCCAGTAGCATCCAGTGCTCAAAGTGAAGAAAAGGAAACATAATGAACTTTGGAGTCATGTTTTTAAGATACAAGATAAGGTCATATGTGGTTCTGAAGTTCTTGGATCCAAGTAAATCATCCTTCATTTATGTCGACGCCATATAAACCGTAGGCAGGTCCCATGCTAGAAGAAATTGGTAGGTAGTCATCAAGCTCACGGATAAAGAACATTTGGTTTGTACGGTTTCACGGAGAGAATCTGCCATTATTAGGATGTTTATGTGCATGAAAACAAGCTAATCTTTCTCTGCATAAAGCCTAGACATGATGAGTCTGAGTTCATTATCAGAAAGGTTTTTGCATGCGGCATGGTCAAATTTTGGAAACATTGGTTCTATGGCAGATAGAGGTACCATTGGTTGAGATGATCTATTGATGGTGGCCCTTGTTATCAAATCGATGTCCCCCTGATCATCTGCCATATCGAAAGTATAAGGGTCCCATTGGCATTTTTCTGGGGCCTTGGCGGTCTGTTGTTGCTTTTTCTCCAACTCCTTTAGGATTGTTCTGTATGGATGCTTTTGCGGATGTTGGATAGCGGAGAAAAGGTATCAAGGTACGTTATTTGGTGCCATTGTTGGGTCCCTGAAGAATTGTATGTCGCAGATAAGCTCCATGGCGTAACGTCCTCGTAGGGAGTGTATATCTTCTTTGGCTAGCTCGGTGAAGGGGATTTTTCTATTGAGCGCTTCTATGAATTGTATTGTACAGAAAGTGCAATCCTCTGAACAAGCTAAAGTTTGGACTATTGGGTTGATGATTTGGGACCAGGGTTGGCTCCAACCATGTCGCAAAGATGGGCAAGCATCCCATATTATTTTGAGAAGCCGGAAAGGTATTTATCGTGCTTCCCCGGCTTCCAATCCAGCAAAATTTATTTGTACGGCCTTTAGCTCGCTGGCGCAGAAGTTGTACACCTTGGCGTCGCGGGCCTTGGTGTTGACAATCATGAGCAGCCAGTGGTCGGAAACTCTAAAGGGCACGGAAATGTAGCATGCCTTTCATGCAAGGCCAGTTCGCAGCCGCTCAATGGACTTTTCCTGGAAGTCCTTATGTAATAATCTTAAGGATAGAGCAGGTGAAGCATTGAAGACAGGCTGTAACTTTTTTGGGCTCTAGAATTCCACAATAGAGTTGGCAAGGAAGACACGGAAGATAGCCATCTTCACTTTTGATTGTGGTCAAAGGATGATACGAAAGTCTTCTCGTGTCAACTTGCGCTTTGTCTTAGTATTGTTGTAGATGATGTCCCCCCTCGTCTTTGGCATCGTCTACGATAGTGTTTAGGGTGAAAATGTCCTAAACATCTAATGTAGAGATGGCTTCCATGTCCAAGTCATGCATTTTGTGAGGTAGAGGGGCGGGGGGAAGGTCTTGTGGTGGAGGAATTGAAGTCTGCTCGTTGTCGTCCAAAAAAAATGGCAGATCTTCATCTTTATTGGATTCGATATCAGAGTCGAGTCTATCGTCTGTGTCTAGACTCACTCTGTCGGATTCTTCCTGCTCTGGGGGGGAAGGTGCAGGTTGCTCCAGAGCAGAGTATTGGTGAATGACTGTTGTGGGTGGGCTAATGCTGGTTCCTAGTAAGCATTGTTGGAACTCAGCAAAAGCTGCATCTTTGGCAGTGTCCCCCAGGGATCCCATAGCTAAAAAGTTAAAGAACTGGTCCCCATATGACATTGTTACATTTTCATTATTATCGGGGGACTTGGGATCTTTGTTTCCACCCTCTTGGTGGTCTTTATCATCCCCTTACTTTGCAGGTTCTGTCCCTTGGCTGGTGCCCTCCCCAACATTGCCTGGGTCATCGGGTTGATCGTCTAAGGAAGAGCTGTCGTCGTTGGAGTCAGTCGAGGAATCAGAATCCTCATCGTCATCTTCACTTTCATCTTCATCATCATCTACTGCCTTATCTGCTTTTTTCTTGGTTGACATTTTCTTGCACTGTTGATGAATGGCTTGTATTTCTTTGAGTGCCACTTGCACATGCTCGTGGGTTTCGAGCAGTGCATCATGGCTCTCTTTGAGATCTGTATATCTTGCCTCGGCAAAGAGGAGTCGGGTTGATAGATCGGTTACTTGTGCACGTAGTTGATTGAGTTCATCATTAGAGTGCTCCCCTTGGCGGCGGTTGAGATGTGCAAGATTGTTGTTGATGTCGTCCACGCACGTGCTAAAGGCAATTTGTTGTTGTTGAATCTCGTGAAGGGTCTCAGGAAAAGGTTGAGTTTGCTTAGATACCTTGTCAACTTGCTGGGCCAACACTTTTTGCTGGCCTTTCATCTTGAGTACCAACGCTGGCAGGTGTTGTAGGCAGTCATCGATGCGGTTGACTTGTTGGGCCGCTACATCCTGTCATTGTTGAATGCTAGAGAGGATGCCTGGTAAGGTGTTGTTCCATTCGTCAATCTTGGAGACATGTGTAGCAATTCCCTGCACGCAAGAAAAAATTGATTGTAGTATGTTAGAGGGGTCGGTGAGGAGGTTTCTAATAGCGTCAAATTGTCGTCTGAATTCCTCACCGACTTGTGAAAAGGGGACCCCAGAGATGGATGGGTGAGATGGTTGGGGTCGGGTGGAAGGGTGGTAGTGCCTTGCGAAAGAGACACTATTGATGGACCCGTGAATTGCATGGTGACTGTAGATGGAGTCACTATCGATATCAAGGTGGTGGATGAGAATGATGGTGACATCCCAACTGAAAAGGATGAAGCTGGGAATGCCGAGAAAAGAGTGGTTGAAGTGAAGGTGGAAGTGAAGGTGATATCGGGCGTCGAGGTTGAGAATGGAATGCCCGAAGAGAAGATGAGTGAAGAAGAAGATGTGGGTGAAGTTGCGGATGTGGAGGAAGGGATAGTGGTGGGTATGGTTGTGGAAAATGGTGGAAGAGTGGGAGACGGGAGTGCGGTGGGGGTGGTTGTAGAGGGAAGCTTGACATCCAGATCAAAAATGAATGGTTCTGGTGTTGGATCCACAATGTTCTCTGCACTGTGTGGGGGTTCTACTTCTGGGTTGATCTTCGATGTGGGTGTCCCTGATTGCTATTATTTTTGTGCATGTAGTTTAGATGCATGTGTGAATGGAATTTTCTTTGGTCTTTTTGTTGGGGCATTGATGATGTGCTCTGTCTTCCCTACCTTTACTTATTTCTCTTTTTCTGTGACTGAGGCTATGAGGTTGGAAATCTCTTCTTCAGTGAAGAGAAGCTTTTCTTTGTCATAGTCATCCAGTTCTGGAAGAGGTAACAGCGTTCTGGATGCTTTGATGGTTGGGCAGAAAATATAATGCATCTTGGCATCCTTCTCCTTTTGATATATGAGTTTCTTAGACTCTGCTCATTGGTTAGGATGTCTCCCTTTATTACTGTGCACTTGGGAAGTAGTCTGTCCATCTTAAGATATTTCAGAATTGATGTAATATGATCACCCATATAGATTTATTTCCCGAGGGCATAAGCTGTGTGTTTTTGAATAAAGTGCTGACCTATGTTGATCGGCTACCCTTTGAGAATGGACCATAGGATAAAGAGATCTGATATAATAACATTTCCACTCTCTATCTTGGGGAGAAGGGTGCTTGTAGTAATTTTGTGTAGTGTGTGCACCAGGCCAGAATGTATGTTAGAGGCCTTGCAAGTCTTTGCCTCGTAGGTTGGAATCCCTGTTAAGGACTTCCAGAAGGTGTGCCTGTTGAACTTGGAGTTTTCTAGGCCCACAGCTTTAGCCTTTTTTAGTTGATCCTAGTTGTCGATGAAGATCTCATTCAACATGTTCTCAGTTAAGACAACCTTGTTTCCAAAAAGTGAGGTGACCAGCATGTGGTCACCTCCGTCTTTCCATTTATCCTTTGCACCCACGGTTTCTTTGTTGAGGTATGTGAAGAACTCTGTCGTGGGCTCAACATAAGTGGTTTCTGTGACAAAATAGAGTTTTGAGAGATTTGCATTTTCGAGCAAGGTGAGAACTCTATCGTAAATCCCCATCTTCGTCAGTATGTTTGAGCAGACATACTTTGTTGGGCGCAATGCTTTGTCACCAGTCAGGAGGTTTTGGATGTACAGGTCAACAGGTGCTAGTTCTGCAATGGTGGTAGTAGGAAAGGCAACAGCAGGGGTGGCATATTCTGTTATGATTTGTTCCCTCACAGTGGAGGGTCGGACTTGCTTCCGAGCCTATTTTTTGGTTGGTTGCTCTGCGGTAACCTCTTGGGCCTTCCGTTTCCCCTTGGACTTAGTGACTGGAGATTCCTCCTCAGAATTGGGTGTGTATTCCAAATCTTCATTTGTTGAGGATATTTCTTCAACTTCTTCAATAGGATCTTCTGCTAAACATTTGTTGACTCGCTCAAGTTCGTGGATGACCTTGGGCAAGTCAACTTTTGATGGAGTCCTTCCAGTCTTTTCACATATATCGATAATGTGTTGAAGCCTCGAGCGGCATTCTAGGAGCTCTTCTCTGGTCCATTGGGTGTCAACAAGCTCCTTTCTAGGTGATGTCATTCTGAAGAATTGACAAGAAATGATGTATTATAAAAGATTGAAGTTTTAGTAAAAATGGATTTATGAAATGACAGATTGTAACATTGTATAAAAATGGAATTGTTGTTTTTAGATTTTTGAAGGAATCAAACGGTTTGCAAGATCGTTTGGGTCCAAACGGTTTTGTAGACCGTTTGGGTTCAAACAGTTTGTAAAACCATTTGGATGACTTTTAAGAGGGGAACCTTAAGAACTGTTTGAGTTCAAATGGTCTCACGACCGTTCTGGGTCCAAACGGTCTCAGTCCAAACGGACTCAAGACAAACTTTTTTTTAAGTTCACGACCGTTTGGGTCCCAACGATTTCAAGACTATTTGGGTCCAAACGATTTCAAGACAAACTTTTTTTAAGTTCACGACTGTTTGGATCCAAACGGTTTCACGACTGTTTGGGTTCAAACGGTTTCAAGACCGTATGGATCCAAATGGTTTCATGACCGTTTGGGTCAAAACTGTCAGGAAGATGAAGCGGCAGGGGTGACGATCAGCAGTAAGCGGCAATGGTAAAAACGGTGTAAATGGTGAAAATGGCGTCGGCAACGGAGGCGATGGTGGCAGCGATAGCGGCGGGAAAGGCGAAGGTTGTTTTTGCGGTAAAAGCAGCAGTGGCGGCGGCGATAACAGTAGTGATGGCTAAGGTGGTGCAGCGGTGATGGCGATGGTGGTAGCAGCATTCTACCTTGTTGGTCGAGGGCGATGAAGTGTCGTGGTAGTGGAAATGTTGGGGAGGAGGACAGAGCAAGTAGAAGCGACAGGCCTCCACAGAGACGAAGGAGGTGAACTCAGAATGGAACAACAAGGAAGCGGTGCGAACAGGTTGCGCGGGAGCAGAGAACTGGAAGGAAAGGAATAGGGTTTTCACTCGAGGGAAAGTTTGAGAATTGAAGGAAAGAAAAGGGAGGGGGTTGAGTGATATTTATAGAAAAAAGGGGTGTGACGGTAAAAATTCTCAAAGGCAAACGGTTTTGAGACCATTGGAGTCTAAAAGATTTTGAGACCGTTGGAGTGTCCAAATGGTTTCGAGATCATTTGGGTCGAAATGGTTTTGTAATCGTTTGGGTCCAAACGGTTTTGAAACTGTTAGGATAAGATTATATTGGTTATTTGTTTTTATATTTTTATTTTGTTTTGGTTGCTTATGCAAATTTTTATATTTCCTAAATAAAGATGATAGGTCTAAAATAAGCAATAAGAAATTAGAGAATTATTAAAACTAAGTAAAATAAAATAAAAGGTGATACTCAGTTCTTGGGTTGCCTCCCAAGTAGCGCCTTGGTTTTACGTCGCTGGCTCGATGAAGTTCTGACTTGGTTAGATCGATGTAGCAGGATCATGAATCTTAATAGTTTGTATTGGAATTTTATCAGCTAGAGTATAGTATTTCTTCAGTCTATGGCCATTAACATTTCTCTCTCCTCCATTGTCATCAATAATGATGATGGCTCTAGTTGGGTAGATGTGCTTGATGGTGAATGGCCCAAACCACTTTGTGCAAAGTTTTCCGAGGAATATCTTGAGTCTGGAGTTGAAGAGAAGGACTTTATCTCCAATGATGATATCTTTCCTTTTGATATGTCCATCATGCCACATCTTAGTTTGTTCCTTATAGATCCTGGCGCTTTGGTAGGCATTCATTCGTAGTTCCTCAAGTTCTTGTAATTGCAGTTGTTTATACTCGCCAATGCTTTTGAAGTCGAAATTCAATTGTTTAATGCCCCACCAAGCTTTATGTTCCAGTTCAACTGGAAGATGACATGACTTCCCATATACCAAATGAAATGGAGTCGTTCCTATTGGTGTTTTGTAAGCAGTGCGGTATGCCCAAAGAGCATCAGGGAGCTTGGTAGACCAGTCTATGCGATGTATGTTGACCATCTTTTCTAAAATTGCTTTTAGCTGTCTATTTGAAACTTCGACTTGGCCACTTGTATGTGGATGGTAAGGTGTGGCGACCTTATGTTTAACTCCATATTTTCTTAGGAGAGCTTCGAAACTTCATTCTAAGAAATGAGATCCTCCATCTGATATGATTGTTTGAGGGACTTAGAATCTAGGGAAGATGATATCTGTGAACATCTTGATAACTAGTTTGGAGTTACAAGAAACAGTGGGTATAGCCTCTACCCATTTTGAAATGTAATCCACAGTGACCAGTATATAGGAAAATCCATAATATGGGGGAAATGGACCCATGTAATCTACTCCCCATACATCAAAGATTTCAATTACTTACCACAGAGTAAGAGGCATTTCATTCTGTTTAGATATACCATCGGAAAGCTGACATTTATTGCAAGATCGTACAAAATCATGGGCGACCCTTGCTATCGTTGGCCAAAAGAAACCTGATTGTAGAGAACTTTGAGGGTGGTCTTCTTTGAACTCATATGCCCCCCAGTAGGGCCAGAATGACAATGTTCTAGAACTGGGATAATTTCTTCTTCTGGTAGGCAACGACGGAATAGTCTGTCGGCGCACAAGCGAAAAAGGTATGGTTCATCCCAAAAATACTGCTTGGCATCATGAAGAAATTTCTTTCTGTCATGGTAGGAAGTAGAAGGGTGGATAATTCTTATATATAGGTAGTTTACTATATCAGCATACCAAGGAAATCCGGTAATGACTTTCATGAGTTGGTCATCGGGTAAAGTGTCTCGAATAGGTATATTGTCATCATCCTAAGGCTCGATGCAACTTAAGTGATCTGCAATGACATTTTCTACCCCACTTTTATCTTTTATTTCCAAGTCAAATTCTTGTAGCATCAACACCCAGTGGATTAGTCTGGGTTTTTTATCTTGTTTTTGAATTAGGTATTTAATTATAGAATGGTCGGTGTATACTATGACTTTTGATCTGATTAGATAAGAGAAAAATTTCTCAAAGGCGTAAATGATAGCCAAGAATTCTTTTTCAGTAGTTGTATAATTCTTTTGGGCCTCATCTAGCGTCTTTGATGCATAGTATATCACATAGGGCTTCTTGTCTATTCTTTGCCCTAGCACCGCTCCTATAGCGTAGTCGCTTGCGTCACACATTATCTCGAATGGTTGTGACCAATCGGGTGCTCTCAGAATGGGTGCAGAGGTTAGAGCATTTTTTAAGGTCATAAAGTTGTTTAAGCATTCTTGATCAAAATTGAAATCTGCATCTTTTATCAACAAATAGGTCATGGGCTTTGCTATTTTGGAGAAATATTTAATAAATATTCGATAAAATCCAGCATGGCCCAGAAATGCTCGCATTCCTCTAATGTCTTTAGGCGGTGACAGTTTTGAAATGACATCAATCTTTGCCTTATCCACTTCAATTCCTCTTTCACTCACTCGGTGCCCGAGGACAACACCTTCCGTCACCATAAAGTGACATTTCTCCCAATTTAGGATCAGTTTTGTTTCCTCACATCTTTGTAAAACTTTCCCGAGGTTAAGTAGATAGTTATCAAAAGAATTTTTGTAGACTGAAAAGTCATCCATAAATATTTCCATGATTGACTCAGTTAATCCTGTGAATATTGCAGACATGCACCTTTGGAAGGTTGCAGGCGTGTTACATAGCCTGAAAGGTATCCTTCTGAAGGTGTAAGTTCCAAAGGGGCAAGTGAAGGTTGTCTTTTCTTGGTCTTCTGGGTGTATCGGGATTTGATAGAACCCAAAATAACCGTCAAGGTAGTAAAAAAAAATTGGTGGGCCAAACGTTCAAGGACTTCATCAAGGAAAGGTAGAGGAAAGTGATCTTTTCTTGTTGCTTTGTTCAGCTTCCTATAATCGATACACATCCTCCATCCAGTGACAGTCCTTGTGGGTACTATCTCATTTTTATCATTCAGAATGACAGTATTCCCCCCTTTTTTAGGGACCACTTGGACCGGGCTAACCCATTGAGAATCAGAAATGGGATATATGATACCATCTTTTAGGAGTTTAAGGACATCGAGGCGAACCACTTATTTGAGGTTCGGGTTTAGTTTCCTCTGATGTTCCCTCGATGGTTTAAACTCTTCTACCATAGATAGTTTGTGCATGCACAGAGCTGGATTTATTCCTTTTAGGTCAGTCATTTTATACCCGATAGATTTCCTATGTTTCCTTAGCTCAGCAAGAAGTCTTTCCTCCTGATCATCTATTAAGGTAGAGTTAATTATGACTGGGCATAGTTTTTCTTCATCTAGGAAGACATGTTTTAGTCCTATTGGTAAGGCTTTCATTTCAGGGGCCTTGGGTACTTCTATAGTTTCCAAAGTGGTGATAGATTTCAATTCCTCGAAGGTAGCTGTTGGAGCTTCTTCGGCTTGGTCTAAATATCGCAGACATTGTTGTACTAGTTCACTGGCTGAAAATTCAACTTCTGGATTTGTCAAGACATTCTCCAGATCATCAGATGGTTCGACTATTTCCTGTTGTAATTGAGACATTTTTTCTATTTCCTCGAGAAGAAAAACTTCTTCTTGGATGTTGGGACCTTTTAGGCTATTAAGGATTCTGAATTGAATGGCTTCCTTTCCTAGTATTAAGATAATTGTACCAGCTGCAATGTTGATAAGTGCTCTAGTCGTGGCAAGGAAGGGTCTGTCGAATATTATTGGATGTCTTAGATCTTCCTTTATATCCATAATAACAAAGTGGCAAGGGACATAAGAGTCCTTTCCTATCCTGACTGGGATATCTTCAATGATCCCCAACAGTGTAGTGATGGTAGAATCAGCCAGATGTATTGTCATTGCAGTGGGTAACAATTCGGTAAAACCCAACCTTTTACACATTGAGAAGGGCATAATATATATGCTAGCTCACAGATCAGCTAATCCTTTTTTACTAGAGGCGTTTCTCATAGAACATTGGATACCAAAGGAACTGGGATCCTTCTATTTTTTTGGCATTTTGTTGAGAATAATATCAGAAGTTGTCTGAGCTAGTTTAACAGTCTCTTGTTCTTCGGTCATACATTTCCTTGATAGCAAGGTCTTTAGGTATTTGGCCCAAGCTTGTATTTCAGAGAGGGCATCAAGGAATGGGATATCAATATATAGTTTCTTCATTGCTTCCTTAAATTTTTGGAATCTAGTATCCAGTTTAGTCCCTCTCAGCCTGCCTGGATATGGTATTCTGGGCTTATATGGCTGTACTTCAGGTTCTTTGAAATCTAGTTCCTTTTCCTTCCCCTTCTCGATTTCTACAGTTTTTCAGTTTCTGGATTCGTGCTTGCAATTGGGGTGATTACAGATATATCTTTATCTTCCTGAATTATTTTTGTGGTTTCAGTGAGGACACGACTAGACCTTGTGGTAATGGATTTCAATTGTTCTTGTCTAGGTTGATCATGTCTTGGGTTTATCTCTGGCTGACCGGTGAAGGTTCCTGTTGGAGGTTTTAATTGGGCTGCAATATGTGCTAACTGTGCTTTGATGGCTTTTTGTTGGGCTTGTTGGTTGGCTAGCATGGTTTGTTGTGATTGCAACATTTGTCTTATCAATGACAGTTCATCTGTTGGCGGAGGCAGATTATTCTTTTGTGGATTTTGTTGATACTGTTGTGGTTGCTGCTGCTGAGGTGCGGGTAATTAGAGTTGTTGAATTTGTGGTTGTTGCAGCTGAGGTTGCTACAATTGCGGGTGCAATGGTGGATGAGTGTATTGGTAATACGCAGAAAGGTTTCTTGGTTGTGTGAATCCTTGCAATCCTCCTCTGAAGTTTCCATGGTTTTGATTATAGTTGTTCTAGAAACCTGGTGGCAATCTATTAAAAACTCCTCCTTGGGTCTGGTGTTGTGGGTTGGCAGTCCCCGTAGGATTCCCATACTGAAACACGGGATGGATTCTTGGTTGATTTGGGTTATAATAAGCTTGTCCTGGTATAGTGTGGATGAAATTGACTTGCTCCGATAACAGATCCTCAGGATGTTCGATGATCGGTTCATACTACGGCTGCGGTATCTGCATGTCTATCATCACATTATATAGGAGACCACATGATAATGTGGGATGATCGGATGCATGACATGCCTCACAAGTCCCGGTAGCTGCCTTGACCTGTTGGGGGCTCTTCTTTTCTCCGAGTGTCATTTCAAGGACTTGTTGATTGTGAGCTATAGTTTTTAGGGCTTCGGTGATGGCTTTCATTTCCATTTATTCTTCAGCTTTACAAACTTTTAGAATTCCCCCAGTGGATGACCTTCCCTAATTAGATTGGTTCTCGGCTCCAAGTGTAACAATCCTCCAGGCATCTTCATAGTTCTTTCGCATGAAATTCCTCCCAGATGAGGAATCCAAAAATTTCTTAATGTCATCACTTACTCCTCTATATAGTGTTTCTATCAGCTAATTCTGGGAGATTCTGTGATGCGGGCATTTCCTCAAAAGTTCCTTCAATCTTTCCCCTGATTCTGCTAGTGATTCCCCTAGGAGTTGAGAAAAGTGATTAATTTTCCCCCTAATCTCATAAGTCAACGAAGGTGGAAAGACCCTCTCTAGAAACTTTTCTTACAAAGGAGCTCGGGTGGTGATTGGCTCCCCAACTAGCACGTTATACCAGCTCAATGCCCTTCCAGACAAAGTGAAGTGAAAAAGGTGTAGCATGATTGTGTCTAAAGGAACTCCGGCATGTGGTACTAGCCGACAAAGAGACTTGAATCGCTTCAGGTGATCCATGCAGTCATCCCCAGCACTTCCAGAGAACGAAATGCCTTGCATGATCTGGATCCATTGCATGTGGATCTCGAAGTTAGGAACATTAATGAGTGGGGGCTTAACTGGGTGATTATCTTCAAAGTTCTTAGGAACAGCATAATCCCGAAGTTGCTTATTTCTCAACACTATCTGAGCAGCAGTTGTGGCTGCTTCATTCTCAGCTTGAATGTGGGAATGTTCTTTATCTCAAACCTCAGCCTAAATCTGAGCATGTGTGTCAACAATAAGTTGTGCTCTTTGAGCTGCTATGGCCGTGTTGACTCTTTCCATAACCAAGGCGGCTTGGTGATGTTCATCAGCCATTTGTCTGGCTTGTTGGCAGTTGAGTCTGATGTGTCGATGGAAGCTTTGTTCTACCTCAGAGTCGTACTCTAGTTTAGGGGAGAACCTAATGTTATGCAAAGGTTGCATACACGTTTTCTACCTGAGTAGAAGAAGAAACACACTTTAGATAATGCGGAGAAATGATGAAATCAAGATGATATGAATTATGGTTAAAGAAAAGTGTAAAATCCTAATCAACTAGAAAGTTAGCAAGTAAAATTAAAATGTTTCATTGTCCCCAGCAATGGCGCCAATTTTTGATGGAGCCTCCACTTGCATGGAGTTACGTGCACCACTAAAAATCCTAGAGATAGTAAGTCTATAAGTTTAGCCTTTCGTGTGCTATAATAAGATCTCCACCCATGTATTCTAATATATGTGGAAGTCTTATTGTAGTACAGTTAAGGGTCAAATCCACGAGACAACGGTCTTGTCAAGAGTTTAACAAGATGGAAAACGTAATAATTCTACTTATCTACTTAAAAGTTGATATTTAGATCGAAGAGTTGATTTGATGATTAAACTAAAGTGCAAAGTAAAGTAAATTTGAGGTTGTAAACGATATTTGGGAAACCACTAGGATGTGACTGATTTTCACCACCACTACGCATGGATCAAAACATACATCATAATAGCATGGCTTGCAAAGAAGAGAGTCTAAACATTTAGTATATTTGTAGACTTAGCTTCCTTTCAGATAACTAACTATAAGAAACGTGGAAGCATTACAATACCAGCCATCCCCAAACGAATGGTCACTTACTTTGCATCACTCCCCTCACAAAGTGTGTTCCTCGACCTATCAAGGTTGTACTTACATACGTCAACTAATTCCATTTCATAGCATGAAAGTACAACAATGGTGGTGAGTTTACTCCACTCCTTGAGAAACGCTCCTAGATATTGAATCAAACGTATGGTGACTACATACATCTAGAACCAACAAGCAGTCGATATTTGAATCTAGAAGTACAAACATACAATTTGCACTAATAGATAATAGATAACACAAGTTGGTGATCAAGCAACTAGCATTCATTAAATGATTGATGTTGAACTGAAAAGATAATATTTTTCTATTGCAAACTCATGAATTACAATGTATGAAATGAAAATATGGGTAGTGGGGCTACTCCTCGCACCCTAGTGTATGGGACTACTCGCTCATGGCAAGAACAAAGAAGGAGGCAGGAAGAGAGAAAGAAAGCATTATCTCCACGTAGGAGGGAGGAAGGTCGACCCCTTGGAGAAGAGAACAACTATCTTCACACCACGTGGTTGACTTGATGAAGGATTCTTCATTTCCCACCTTCTATGTCAATGAGAGAGAAAGTAGCTTAAGGATGAAGTGTGGATCTTGGACCGGCAGCCTTGGCACGGAGGATGGAGGATGAAACAGCTCTGGAACAGTTGGGGCAGCCTTTGGGCGTCCAAGAATTCGATCCTTTGTGAAGACCCCTTGGGTCCTATTTATAGGCTTTGAGTGAATCTTGAACGGTTTTGAGTTATGTGGGTCCAAATGGTCGTGGAGACCGTTTGGGCTCTTTCAGTTTGGAGACCATTTGGACTCACTCGGTTTGGAGACTATTTGAGTCCTCACAGTTTGGAGACCGTTTGTGTTCATATGGTCTTGGGACCGTTTGGACTCTCTCGGTTTGGAGACCGTTTGAGTCCTCATGGTTTGGAGACCGTTTGCGTTCATACGGTCTTGGGACCGTTCGGCTTCATGCGGTCTTGGGACCATTTGGCTTTCACACGGTCTCGGGACCATTTCGCTTTTATTTGGTCTCAGGACCGGTTGGTCTTCACACGGTCTCAGGATCGTTTGGCTTCACACGGTCTCGGGACCGTTTGGCCTCCATTCGGTCTTGGGACCGTTTGGAGTTTTTGTAAATTTTTTGTGTTTTTTTGTAAGAAGAACAGGAGACAAGTTAGTATAATGGTATATTCACAATAGAGTGGAAAGTTAAAGATTCTATCTAATTTATCTAAGAAAGAGTATGGAAAACTGAGAAAAACTAGTAAGATAACATCACAAAATGGGAGGTTATCACCAAGTTAGAAACAATCTCACAAAGGTCATGGATTCCTCCAAGGGAAATTCTTTTATTGTTACATTAATTCAATGTGATATCCCCGCTTCAAGGAATAGCACCTCGACCCGACCTCTTCAAGTTGAAGTTTTGAAACTCTCCTTTACTTGTCCTCTTTGATTCAAATTTTGGGGCATTCAATGCACTTTATGTAGAGCAAAAAGAAAAGGATTTCCAATGGGCTAGGGGAGTGGCCACATCTTGACTCTTTGACAACTGATTCAGATACCAATTATATCTCCTACAGAGAGATTTGGAAGCTCTCCTTTGACTGGGGGGTCCACCACTTCAACTGATGCGGACACGGTTCCCTCTTCATGAAAGAAAAAATGAAAGGGCCCTTGCATTGGAAGCTCACTTTGGTTTTTTGTCATGTTTCCTCGAGCTTGCTTCCTACCCGTGCTACCTTCTAAGTTGGCTTTGTCCAGTCTCCTTGGCTGATAGAGCAAGCTCTTTTATGCAAGTTTCTTTTTCTACTACCTCCTTTTTATCTTATCTCTAGAAGAGGTTTGGACCCTGGATGTATTTTTGTGATGCCCTCTTCCCAAAACACAAGTGTGTCACATTTGAATTTCTCATTTTAGCTAGGGAAATAAAATCTTTGGACCTTCTAAATCTACAAAAGTACATCTCTTTTTCCTTTTTAAGACGTTTATGGATGTCAAATATTTGGCATCCACTAGTCTTTCCCCTCTAGATATGGTGAAAATTTTCAATTCTTTGGGGTATCCTAGTCGGTGAACAATGTATGTTATTAGACCCCACATGCAAAAGTCTCTAAAGCGCTCTGGTCCCATTGTTGTTGCAAGCCTATCAATTAGAATTTGCATGACATTAATGGCATTTATCTCTAGGATACTCCACATGATGTGGAGATCCATTCTTGTGATGTTTCTAGTATCTAACCTAAATAATAGGGTGTGGTTAGTGTTATTCCCTAATGTATTTGTGCAGCCTTTAATTTCCTAGAGTTGAACGTGTACTCCTTCAACAGCCTTTCCCAAGTTTTGTCTGTTAGAAATCCCTGGACTTCTATATCTCCCATGGGTTTATTAGCTAATTCAGCTTGCTCATCGAAATCCATGAAAATTGAATTTATCCATCTCTTTGTCAAGATATAATCTTCATTAATTATTCTGACTACCAATTTAAAGCTTTCTTGAACTATTTTGCTTCATCTACTTGTATTGATAATTTCTTCAGAGATGACATAGATTCATGTGTTAGGTCTTCATACGAGGTATGGTTATTAAACTGGATCTTGTTGAGTCCAATATTACCAAAGTGTTCTTTCACCCTTTGATAAATTCCTAGCTTAGTTAGGATGTCTATATCCTCAAACCTTATTATCCTATAAAATTTGTCATTGAACATCTTCCCCTAGGTCTTTTCATTCTCTTCATCCCTTGGGACAAAATAATTATCAGTTTGGGTCTAGGAATGACATTTGTCGATTGGGGGTTGATCAGGGGTGTTATGCTGGCAGGAGTGCTCACCAATGTCTTAGTTTTTGTCTTGTCCTCAGCACATTCCTCTTCAGTAACCTTAATTTGCTTCCCTATATCATCCTTTAGGAAGGGTTGCAGCATCTTCCTCTTCTTTGGGTTACCAACCTCTACTAAAGGGGTGTATTTAGAAGTTTCAATTACTTCTGATTCTAAAAACTTGGAAGACTCCTCTAGAATTGGTTGATCACGATACTAAAATCAATCTACTTCCAACCTTGCTCTTATGAT
Organism: Alisma plantago-aquatica; assembly: GCA_963693085.1. Lineage (NCBI taxonomy): Eukaryota > Viridiplantae > Streptophyta > Magnoliopsida > Alismatales > Alismataceae > Alisma > Alisma plantago-aquatica. Next base: position 1,413,788,609 of record OY856409.1, on the reverse strand, counting down.
TTTTGGAGTAGGCTCCCCATGAATCTGCATATATATGATTGCTTCACCTTTAAGCTTCTCCATTCTATTTATCTCTTCTTTGTTAAGTTTTCTCTGACCATTCATGTGCTTCATGTCATTTTGACTTAATTGTGATGTAGATATTGAAATATCTCTTGCAGAGAGTCAAGGTCAACAAATAGTATTATATCCAAGGAGTAAGTTTCGAAATAAATGTTTTGAAGATTACTAATGGAAAACTAGCAGGTATGTAAACTGATGGTGTTAGACTATAGATCGATGGTTCTCACAACTAATGGTTAGGAATTGAAGGTTTTAGAAAGTGGAGGGTATGCGTACCAATGGCTCGTGAGAAACAATGTTGGAAAGTTGAGAAGGGTTAGGTGGACCTTCTGATGGTTTGAAATCTTCCTGGTGGGTGTCTTCCTCATAAGTCGGTGGTCATCAAAGAAACAATGATAGAAAGTAGTGTAGAAAAGACAACTTATGATGGAATGTGCCCCCCTTTGAAAGTCGATGGTTGATGTTCACTAGAGAGAAAGGTGAGCGCACAATAAAATTTGAAGGCGGGGTTAGAGAGAAAAGAGCCAATGGAAAAGGGCAGGAAAAATAAAAATGAAAGGAATGAGGCCAGCTAGGTTACTGCCTTCTTATGGTGGTCATTGTCGTCATTAAAATGATGGAAAGATTTAAACATAGAAAGAAAGAAGAATGGGGAGGGTGGTTACTGGTCGTTGATGATGTTCTTTGCTTTGTTGATCTAGTTTTTCGGTCACACCATGGTCCTGAGAGCTTCTGTGCTCTACTCTGTTGACCGTGCCTCTATATTTATTGGTTGGCATGAAGTCGACATCCTCAGACATCCTTGGAGAAGTTCACATATGGGGTATTCGGTCTTTCTATGGTTGAGGTTGAAGATGAGTGGGGTGAACTGAAGGTGGAGAAACGATGGTGTTAAACTGTTCTTCTTTCAATGGGGTTAGGTGGGCTAGGTTTATTTTGTTCCACTACTTTAAATCTAATTGTGTACGATAGGGAGCACAAGTTTTAGGACCCTTTCTACTTTTATAATACTTTCTTTATACAGGGGTGGGCCATGCATATGCTTAGGTAGATATATGTCGGCCTCTGATGGCTAAGTTAGTTATGTACCTACTAATGTGTGCTAATGTACTGACTTTTAATGGCAAGTGATGATTCATCTTCTAAAGGCACGGCGGGCTTGTTACCTCGATGGTTGGTCAGTGCGGGGACCTTCCGATGGATTTACTGCTCATTGTAATCTGGTAACCTTAGTGGACTTTTTCCTTCCGATGGAAGGTCACTCTCTTTACCTTTTGATGGCAGGGCAATTGCTTGCCTTTCAAAGGATGTCCTGGAAGCTTTGGTGGACATCGATGGTCTTCCTACTACATGGAACTTAATGGTTCCTCTAAATGTTTTATTCATGGTTTATTAGACTGTTTCCTTTTGATGGTAGGGTTAAGTTACGGGATATGATGGTTGTTCAGTACATCTAGCTTTGATGGTTTCCTTAGCTAATCAACCAATGGTAAGTAGGTGACTCAACCAGATTAAGTACATTCAACAAATAGATCCATTTTAGATTCTTTGCTAACTTTATTCTATGTACACCAAAATTATTTAATAAAGGCAATGTTAATCTAGGAAAATAATAAAACAACAAAAACCAAATATTGAAGTTAGTAAGACCAAGTGATTGAGAAAGTAATTGAACTAGAAATTCTAAATTCACAGTTATGAAAACTTGGGTTGCCTCCCAAGAAGTATTAATTTATAGTCTTTATCTTGACTTTCTTTGTGATCTTCATTTGTCCTGTTCTGGTGGTGCTAGAGGTGGGTCATCAAGTTGGGTTTCAACTCTCCTTGTAAAACACTCATCTTCATAGTATCTCTTTACTCTATGCCCATTTATAGGAAAATTTCATGTCTTCTCACTGAACAACTCAATCATCCCTAGCAGATATATTTTGGAGACTTTGAATGGGTTGACCACCTTGTCTGGAGTTTTTTGGGTAAGATTCTTATATGTGGAGTTGAACAATAGGACTTTGTTTCTTTTAGATATATCTTTTCTTTTCTGGTGGGCATCATGCCACACCTTAGTCCTCTGCTTGTAAATTCTAGCATTCTCATAGGCATGCAACCTAAGCCCCTCTAGTTCTTGCAATTGAAAGAACGTCTTATTTCCTACTAATTCTAGATCCGTATTGAGTAACTTCATTTCCCATAAATCTCTATGTTTGAGTTTAACTGTTATGTCACACGCCTTCCCATAAATAAGTATATGGGGGTAGTCCCTATAGGGGTCTCATAGGTTGTGTGGCATGCCCAAAGGGCATGATCTAGCTTCATAGACCAATCTTTTTTGGTACGCCCAATAATCTTTTTTATAAATTTTGTTTTATTTTCCTATTCGATACTTCATCTTAACCAAATGTTTGTGGGTGATAGGGGGTAGCAATCTTGTCTTTCAATTTATATTTTTGCAACAAAGCTTCAAATTTTCTTTCCCTAAAATGATATCCCCCATCACTAATGATGGTACGGAGGACCCCCCATACCTCGAGAAGATTACCTTCTTGAATAATCCTATTATAGATTTTGAGTCATAAGTAGGGGTAGATATTGCCTCCACTCACTTGGATACGAAATCAACCACAACAAGGATGTATTGGTTGCCTCGGGATGATGAGAAAGGACCCATGTAGTTGATTCCCCAAACATCAAATATTTCCACCTCAATCCAATCAGAGAGAGGCATCTCATTTCTCCTTGATATTTCTTGGTGTGCTAGCATTCCTTGCAAGATTTTGCATAGATATGTGCATCTTTGAACAAGGTGGGTCAATAAAACCCAGATTGTAGAATCTTAGCGGCGGTCCTATCTCCACCCAGGTGCCCACCATAAGGAAAAGAATGGCACTCGTATAGGATTTTTGGTACTTCTTCTTCTAGAATACAACGGCGATAGAGGTTATCAGCACATTTCTTAAAGAGGAGAGGAACCAACATTATTTTTTCAAGTCAAAAAATAACTTCTTAATTCATTACAAGTTATATCAGGTAGAAATTATTGACATGCCAAGTAAAGTGGATCCTCAATCCCCAAACCCCCGAACTCCTTCAGATTCGCAATCGTCGACCAAGCAATACCATGGCCTTTACCTCCCCATAGGAAGCCGCTCAGAATGTTTCTCATCTTGTCAATAATGAAACTAGGGAGCTCCGCCATTCTAACCCAGAAGTTTAGCTTCACTATGAGAACAGACTTGATCAGCACCAAACGACCCGCCATAGAAATATTGTTACTCGCCCATCTGTCCACTGTAATTCTCAAATCATCAATCACCATGTTATAATCTCTCCCGCTTCGTCTACCCCCACCGATAGGTATGCCCAGGTACTTAGTCGAGAATCTTCCCACCTTGAACCCATCTGCTCTTCTCAGTCTTCCCCTCCTCTTATCACATGAATGTGAGAAAAAGATCTTGGATTTAATGTCGCTAATGTAAAGCCATGTCAACTTGCCAAAATCAGTTAGAATAGTCTTCGCCATCTTTAGATACTTAGCATGTCCAGTAGTGGACATCATAATGTCATCTGCAAAAATGATGTATGCCCACACCGGCACCCCACCCACCTTGAAAACTTTCACCCTACCTTTCTCCTGTTCTTGGTGGATGCTATGTGACAAGTTCTCCATGATAACCACAAACAACAAAGGGGACAGGGGGTCCCCTTGTCTCAGTCCGTTCGGCACTGAAAACATCCCGTAAGGGATCCCATTAACCAGAACCGAGAAGGAGGTGGACTCCACACACTGCTGCAACAACCCAATCCACCTATTTGAGAACCCCATCGCCTCCATGGTACGCCACAAGGCAGTCCACTCGACATGGTTGTAGGCCTTTGTAATATCCAGCTTGATGCACGCCTTCTTTGTGGAGTTGGAACAATTGAAATCAGCCAGGAACTCTTTAGCCAGCAAAGCCCCATCTTCCATGGCTCTCCCCTATATAAAAGCTATCTGCTCGGATGATATGATACTAGGCAGCACCCTCTTGAGCCTTCCTGCCATAAGCTTAGAAATCACCTTGTAAAGAACCGAGCAGCATGCGATGGGCTGGTAGTCCACCATCGAAGTCGGTTGACTCTTCTTTGGTATCAACCGGATGAATGCATGATTTACCCTTCTGACCATTCTACCACCCACCATGAACCACCTCACAGCACACGACACATCTTCACTAATGATATCCTAGTAGCTTTAAAAAAACATGTCGTTAAAGCCATCAGGCCCGGGGGCTTTAGAAGCCCCTATGTTAAACACCACCTCTTTGATCTCTTTGTCCGTCACCGGACTGCAAAGGTCCCTATTCATCTCCTCAGAAATTCTTCTACCTGGCATCTCGCTATCCCTGTTGCTGCCCTATTTATTGTACATATGCTCACAAAACTGGACAGCCTCCTCAACAACCTCCTTTGTCCCTCTCACTTCTGTTCCATCTTCTTTGATCAGGCCATGGATACAGTCCCTCATGTGGATTTTCTTGGTAGCATTATGATAAATCTTCGTATTTCTGTCTCCATCGTTGATCCATTGTAATCTGCTTCTCTGCCAAAGGTACACTTCCCCAGCTTTCTCGAGTTGCAGAAGCCTTCTAGCTTTCGTCTCTTCATTCTCCATCTTCTCCGGATCAGCTGGGCTATATCTAAGTTCCTCCGCTACTTTTTGTACTCCTCATTCGCTCTATTTACCATCAAGGACAGGTTGAAACCCCCCCATCCATGCCTTCAGTGCCTTTTTCGTCCTGGTCATCTTCTCGGTCACTCTAAAAAGCAGATTGCCAATCACAGTCCCCTCTCAAGCCTTGGCCACCACCTCCTTGAAGCTGGGCCACTCCACCCAAAAGTTCAGGAACTGAAACGGTCTATTCTTCAACGGAGTACCCGCCAAAGGGACCCTAAGCCACGCGTGATCACTGTTAGGATGTCCTCCGAGAAGGATCTTTGCCTCCGGGAAAACGTCCAGCCAGGCCGCATTCACCAGGCCTCTGTCCAGATTACTTGATATCCTTCTCTTTGGAATCCTCTTATTGTACCATGTTATAATTCCTCCTGTCGTATTCAGCTCCATCAGGTTCACAGCATCCACCATCTCGTTGAGCCTCCCCAAGATCGCATCCGGGACCGGGTTTCCTCCCACCTTCTCACCAGCCCTCCTCACATTATTAAAGTCCCCCACCACCAGTTAGGGAACCTGATGTTGGGTGGAGCTGATTATTTCCTCCCAGCACCTTCTTCTGCTGTTCTCGTCGTTATGAGCCTACACCCCTGTAATCACACAGTGGAAACCACCATTGTTTATACAGCTCGTGACCACCAGTTGATAAGTTGCCTGGATAACCTGGACGTCCCATACTACCCTATCCCAACCTACCGCAATACGGCCTCCATCAATTTGCCCCAAGTTGGATTCCACACCCCAACCAGTGGGAAAGATGCCTGCCATCTTCTCTGCAACCACTCTTTTGACTCTGGTTTCAAGTATGAAAACCAATGAAGCTTGGCACTCTCGTATCACCTTCCTGACCCATCTCTGCTTCTTGGGTCGAGACGCTCCCCTCACATTCCATGAGAGGACTGTCATCCTAAACTTCCTTTGTGACTCCCCCTTCCAGAGGAGCTCGTCCTGGTAGAGGTCCTTCTACCTCTTGTGCTGGGCATTTGGTTCCTATCTTCTTTCCTCCTCCATGTACCTGACAATTCATCAAACAAATCCTCTGCATCTAGGTTCTCCAACACAGAGAACTATTTCACCCCCGAAGAATTGATTATGATACTATCCACCAGTTCCTCATCTCCTAGTCTTTCCTCCACTATTTCCCCTACCTCCACCAACACCTCAGAAGATGGGTCCTTCAAAACACTTACATCTACTCTGCCATCACCCTCAACCACAACCAGGGCATTGTTGTTCTCCACCCATCTACCAGAACCAGCACTCCCCTTAGACCCTCCTTTACCTCCTTGACTAGATTCCCCAGCCACCTTACTTGCTTCCTTATCAGTAATCTTCGATTTTGATCTGTTATCTCTCCTCAGATTAGAAGACAATGGGGTTTTTGTAGTTAACCAACCCTATACAGTATAGGTATCCTATACTTTTTGATGATAGTAATATTTTACCTTATCCAAAAAAATTTATTGACATGCCAAGTCATTCCACATACCAGAAAACCATGGTGCAGCAAGTTTGATGATCTTTACCATCATTAGAGCTTCATTGGGGTAGTTTTTATTAATTTGGGGCAAGTTGTCATCGGCTATGACATTTTGGGGTAAGTGGTCAGTCTTAACATTTTCTGTTCTATTCTTATCAATAATCTTATGGTCAAACTCCTATACTAGGAGTTCCCACCACAGAATTCTCAGCTTTACATCTTTCTTCTGCATCAGATACATTATAGCCCCATGATCAGTATAAATTATAACCTTCAACCCTATAAGGTAGAACCTAAACTTGTTGAAAGCATAAACTATTGCTAGCATTTCCTTTTAGTTATGGTGTAATTGACTTGAGCTTCGTCAAGGTTCTTGCTTGCATAGTAAATAGTGTGGTGATTTGTATCCTTCTTTCTTCCAAGCATCACTTTGGTTGTGAAATCGCTCGCATCACACATTAATTCAAAGAGGAGCTCCCAATTTAGAGCTTGGATAATTGGAGCAGTAGTCAGAGCACTCTTCAATGTTTCAAAAGCTTTTAGACATTCATCTGTAAAATCAAACACAGCATCTTTGACAAGGAGTTTGAACATAGGTTTAGAGATTTTAGAGAAGTCTTTAATGAGTCTCCTATAATATCCAATGTGTCCAATAAAACTCCTCATTCCAGTCAAAAAATTAGGAGTTGGGAGTTTAGAGATGGCTTCAAGCTTGCACAAATACACTTCAATTCCTTTTTCTAAGATTTTTTGACCTAGCACTATTCCTTCTTGTATCATGAAGTGACACTTCTCCCAGTTCGACACCAATTATTTTTCTTCATAGTGTTTCAAACCATGAAATAGACTTCTTAAACAAATGTCAAAGTTGGTTCCATATATGGGAACGTCATCCATAAACACCTCCATTATGTCCTCCAAGAAGTCCATGAACATGGAAATCATGCACCTTTGGAATGTTGTTGGTGCACTACAGAGGCCAAATGGTATTCTCCTGAAGGCATATGTCTCACATATACAAGTGATGGTTGTCTTCTCTTAGTCATCTAGGCATATGGTAACCTGGTAGAATCCTGAGTACCCATTGAGAAAATAGAAATATGAATTTTGGGCATAAATGTTCCAAAACTTGGTCAATAAAGGGTAGGGTAAAGTGATCTTTATTTGTCACAGCATTTAATTTTCTACAATCTATGCACATTCTCCAACTCTTGATTGTTCTTATAACAACTTTCATTTCCATTTACTCCTTTAACCACCATCATAACCCCTTCTTCGGCACTACATTGATAGGGCTTACCCAATTGCTATCATTGATGGGATAGATAATTCCAGCATCTCATAGTTTTATGACTTCCTTTTTTACAACTTCTCTTAAGTTTTGATTGAGCTCCCTTTGATATTGGGCAAGAGATTTTGCATTCTCTTATAGACAGATTATGTACATGCATTCGACTAGTCTCAGGCCTTCGGTATTTTCCACAGAATAGCCAATTGCCTTCCTCCTTAGCATGAGTTCACTTAGTAGCTTTTCCTGTTGGTTTTCTATCAAGGAAAAGTTTATGATGACCGGATTTTTCTCCTCATTGTCAAGAAACTTGTAGTTGAAGCCTTCAGGGAGCTGCTTCATTTCTAGCTTTGGTTTTGGAGTTTCTTTCTCTTTGGGGGTTTGTTCCAGTGAAATGTATTTCAAAGTTTATGTAGAAGTATCATCTTCGTTGTTGTAATCATATTTTGGTTGGTACAAATAGTGTAATATTCCAACAACCTTTGGGTCTTCTTTGTCAGAAATAGTGTGCAAGTTGTTGATCAATTTGTTTTCTTTGGACTTGCATATTAGCCATTTGATCAGTTATGCCCCCTAGATGGGATTGTATCATATTCAGCAAGCAGGTGTTATTTATAGAGCTCTGACTTAGTTGATCATTTATGGTAGCTTTCCTTTTTGTGAAGGTGAACATCTTAGACATCAAGTCTTGTCGGTTAGAAGTCTAGATCTAACCTTGTCTTCCTCCGTCGGGATTTTGGTCTTGGGAATTATTTGTTTTGTTGATAGTTTGTGTTCTGGGTGAATCCAAAGGGTCCGACCCCTCTACCAAACTCGGGTGGACTATTAGGTGGGTTGTTTGTAATAACTGATGAGCATTTTTACCCACATCCTTGTTCCCATAAGAAAATTCAAGATCATTCAGCCTCTTGAAGCTAACAATAAGAAACATTCTCAGTATCATCTTCTTGATTGTTCTCCTCTGGTTGGGTACAAATACAATTGTGCACTCCTCGACCTCCTTCTCCATAGGTAACACATTTCATACTATTTCTACTTTGTTCTTTCCTTTATTTCCAGAATCCTTCAACTATCAAACGGCTGAAGAGATATTTTGAATATGAGTGGTTATAGTCTCAAGGGCCTCAGATTCAATTGTTGTCCCTTTAACAGATACTTTGTTAGTTGTTCCCTTGTCATAATCCAGACCAGATTGCAATGCAGCCATGTTGTCAATTGTCTTCATATTTTTGTTTGGTTTTTACCCAGGAAGTCACTTTCTGTAGTAGAATTTAGTGAAGTCTTTTTGGTAGTGGTAAGGCCATTATAGAAGGTGGTTACCAAGAATTCCTTGTCATAATTATGATGAGGGCAGCCCCTTTAGTACTCTTGGAATCTCTCCCATACTTCATACATGTAAAGAGTGGAACCTGATAGTGGACCCACTCAATGGTACAAATACGAGCCATGAGATATTTAAGCAGCGGAAAACATAACTATTTACAAAGTTATAAAGTATTCTCACGTACATAACATTCTCACCCTAAGGGTGGTACATAAAAAGCAAATACTATAACTACGTTTCATAGGAGCCCCAGATGCAGAGGGTGACCCGGCTATTCCAAGTTATCCTTAAGCCAACTTCATGTGTACGACATTCATGTGTCCACGTCCTTTAAAGCACCTATAACTGGGTAGTTTGGGAACACCCAGAAAAGTAGGAAAACAAGGTATAAATCAGCGAAGGCTGAGTATGTACATTAGAAGATTAACTAGGGCATTAAAAAGTAAAGTAATATGCTCCCCATCAAAAGGGGTCATTAAAGCTAGGTAAGTTTCAATGAGGAATTAATAAAAGAAGGAATTTCTAAAAGAATGAGGCATATAAATAAACAAGTGAAATAACACATCTTGTCATTAACCATTCACAATATCACAGCAATCATAATAATTTGCATGTAGATATATTAGACTAAAGTAACTATGGTAGGGCCACGACACCACTGAGTCAATGGCCTAAGTAAAATGAGTGGAAATAGCACACCCTAGGCGGAAGTAGCACGCCTCTGTATATATCAAGGTGGAAGTAGCACACCCCCGGGTTGAAGTAGCGCACCCTAATGGTTACGCATAAGTGTCTACAATAGTTAAACCAGTCAAATTATCTAACATGCATAAATAGAGTGACAAGATACACCTTTCACAAACATATGTGGCAAGTTTTAAACACAAAAGCAGGTGGGGTCATAGACCCAATCAAACATGATAATAGTAATTTCAAAAGAATAACAATAAGTCCAATGGAGAGTATATAAATTGTCCAACAAATGGAATAAGAGCAAGTATTGCAAAAGTTGTCTCATAAAAATTTAATCATATAAATGCCCAGTTATAAATAGGGAGGAGTGCATACCTCCTATCTTACTCAAGTCAAGTAGAATAGCACCAGGGTCAGAACCCAAGTAAATATCACCACCTAAGCATAAAATGGTACTTATCGTTAATATGATATCTTATGTGATAATTTAACCCACTAAGACACTCTCCTAGAATTTTTAGAATTAAACCTTGAAGTATTAAACCTCGGGAAAATCCTTATTATTCGAAAACACACACACACCTTTATATTTCTCGGACCCCCTGTTGATTAAGTACTGATTTACCAAGTCAGGCTAATCGTTGGGATTATTAATTAAATTAGCCAATGCGAAAAAATGACTTTTGTTTTTCTGATTTCCCAAACAGACGTCATACAGATCAGAGTAGTACCCAGAAAACCGTGAAGAATTCAAATATATGGAGAACGGTTTACGTAGAAATAATCCAGAACCCAGTCTACAGATGACATAGCTGACGAGTACGAGTGGTCTAGTCATCCTTATATGCAGTGGCGAATCCAGAAAGTCAAGTTGGATGAGGCCATGACATGGTAGACCAATTTAACACTCAATTTTTTTATTAAAAAGATAAATATATAATCACCATACTTGTAGTCAGAAAAAAAAATATAAATTTTGATATTAAAAAATATTTTTTACATGCCTGACAAGTTAAGTTAAACGTAATAACCATGAATAGTTAAATAGAACCCTGGAGAATTTACATGGTTTGAAAACAATACATAATAACCTCAAGGTCGATATTATGAATTTAGTTTTTTTTATTAGCACACTTGATAGGATTAAGTAGTTGAAAATAGAGACTTTCTAATTCTCTAATTTGTGTTGTATGATATCGTCGTACCCATGAACCACGGATAATGTATATGCAGACAAAAAAAGATGGAGTACATGAATGAGAAATTTTTATTTTCATATTATATTAAGATAAGTAAAGATTAGAAAATAATTTATAGCAATTTAACATATGACATCTAAAGAAACGTTCGTAGAAGAGATTATAGCAATTTAACATAGAAGAGCGAGCTACAAATTAGACCGCCAATCTTTTTTAGGTGACAAATTCTAGATATATAAAGATAATATTAAAAGAAGTTGATGAAGACAACATTACATTATTATTTATGATATTTTTTATGCTTAGTGAGAGACAAATTGAATTTAGTTTGCACTTCAAATATATCAAATGTAAACAACAGAAAATGGTAGTTTTTTACTACACACATGTCTCACATTGCTTACCAACATTCAATGTAGCCGCATAAAAAACTAATTGTTTTTCCTTGAAGTTATTTACCAAGGAATGGGAAAACCATACAAATCAACACCCCTTATCTCTCTTATATCAAACGTAGTGCATTAAACATGTAGGATTTTCAACTCACTCTCTTTTCGAAGTCTCTGCCAAAATCATTGTTGTTCAATTTTTGCTTCCTCCTTAAAACGGTGCATTAAACACATTAAGTAAACGCCTTACTTCCCTTGCCACCCATTCTCTCCCTCTCTCCCTTCCTCTTCCCATCACCACCTCCCTATTTAACCCGTTGGATATATCACTTGATTTTCATTTCTTGTTTCTCTCTCTACCACCCACCTCCCTCGTTAAATGCACTCCTTGCTCTCTTGTTCTTGTTGCTTAGCTATTACATTCTGCTTCAACGCCACATTAATTGCTCTCTCCGTCTCTTGCACTCTTCTATACTCCATTACCTTTCCTCTGTTCCAGAACCACCATCCATTACGCTCTAGTCAAAGTATATAATAATCGGCGGCAGAAAACTAATTACAGAAGATAATTATGGAAATCAGGTGAGGCCAATTAAATTTTGACTTCACAATTACAGGAAACCTTCGGCCGCGGGTGAGGACCCGGCCTCAGGTGGCCCACAAGTGCATCCGCCACTGCTTATATGGTAATGGTATCCGTAATTTAGCTTACAGAAATCGTCAATTCCCTCACGTATATACCACCAGACTCATAAACTTACATATGATAGTAATGAACGAATCCCATGGCAGATTTTGCATTCCGGATAAACCGAAAACTAGATAGGAATATAATATAAATAAACACAAAGCCGTCAGCTGATCTTGTTCTCTAGAACTAACGTCAATTACCATTTAAGACCAGATCTAAGCACCAACTTATGTCATCTCCTTTACGCTTGATGCAATTTGCCAATTAAGTTCAGGATAATGGCGCTTCGTATGTCATGTATTTATGTATAACAGTATGTTCACGGTCCATAATTCAGTTCGATGGGCAGAACGATCTAATAAACAACCGTAGAAGAACAAAGGTTTCAGTTACAATAATAATTTCGTTGCATAAAGAGGTTAATTGGTATGATGATATTTTCTAAAAGCGAGATTTAGAGGTTCTCAAACAGACGCCGCTCGAAAAGCAATGACGTAGCATATGCCGAAACGATGGAAGGAAAAGGTGACCTTAACTGGACATGATCATACACCTTCAGAAACCTTGGGGCGATTCCGAGTAGAGCTTCCCCCACCAAAACCTGATTCGAACCTAGGCTTCTGGTAATCACCCTCGGCGTTCAACCACGTCGCCACCAATGGCGACGATTACGGCCCAGGTAGCAGACGGAGTGTAAAGATAAATAGCGGCGGAGAAAAGCACACTACGATCAGCGATGAGTTCGTGCTCCCTATCAAGACACTGCCTTCCGCGGAAATTTGGTAATCGAGGGTCTACGCCCCTTTCAAACAACCTACCGACAAGACTTATAAAAGAAGTAACAGAGTACTTTGTCGACCCAAGGTATTGAGTAAAATCAGCACGATCCGAGAGCAGTGAACGAAAGTGTAGTGGTCCGAGATGGTTCCACTACCTTCAATCGGCCAGAGATTGACCACAACGATGCCCCTAGCTGTTAACTCGTCGGAGACGACCACTACTGCGACCCGAGGGTCCAACAGCGTTCAAGAGAAATTGGAGGTAGGGAGTACCGGAGGAACGGTGGTATTGCTAGGCCGACTGGTTTCATGGCGTCAGGGTCTAAAAAGGCGCGGTGACTAGTCATAGCGGTTGTGAATGAAGAGGTCGCTCGAGGTGTTTTTGGGTGTTCAGGGCACCGAAGACGGTGATTTAGGGTTCTTTGTACCCGCATCGTTCTCCCGGAACCACTGCCGTTGAATCTGCGAGCATTAATGACCCCACGGGTGCGCGATCAACGGAAGAGACCCTCAGGTCAGAGTAACCCCCGCGCCTACACTGTTCGTCGGGGAAGAAAGATGAACTTGCGTCCGTTCTCAGCGTATCCGCTTTAAATCGATTAGCAACAAACGGCTGAAAACTTGGTCCACTGGTGTGAAGATGAAATCAAATATCAAATTATGCCTTATATATTTCTCTCCTAGGCAATTAAAGGTGCAACCGTCCCTTTTGGACCCCCAATTCTTACACTATACCAATAAAACTCATTAAGTACATAATTCGGACTCCATAAGCCCATTCTAAAAAAACGTTAGTTATTAATATTAATAAATGGACGTTAACTAGCATAATGCAAGAATCATTCATTTCTTTATTGTTAAGGTTGGATGTGAGTATTTTCTCCTTTCTAATTCTCTCTCAAAGGTAAATGTGATATTATATTAATCTCATCCCCACATCAAAGATTAAGGCTGACTATACCAAGATATGTGAAATTAATTCTAAAAAAAATTGAGGTTACAAAAAAATATAATGCTATGATACATCGTTTCAGGGTCAAGGACAAATACTCATAACAATTTAAGGAATAAAATTTAAGTTTAGGAAAAAGGAGATGGAAATAGATACCTAGATTTGAGGTCGTTACAATACAAGTTCTCACTTGCCTTTTGCCTATAGTCGGTGATCTTGTGTTTGTTTTGAAGGCTCTTCTCTAATGGATAGTACTTGATGACAAAAGTGACAGCCATAAGTGTCCATCCATTGATGCTTTTGTTTGGAAAAGCTAGGTACCAAGACAAAGTCTTGTTTTTTTAGAGAGAATTTGAACCCCTTATCGTAGATAACTTCATGTGGCACCTCATTCATCTTAATGGTGTCACATGTGTTCTTATAAGCATCTAGGTGGTGATACGGACTTTCATCCAAAAGTCCTTTGTTGGATCAGATTAATAACTATTGGCTTAAGATCAAAAGAAGCATTGAATCGACGAAGGACAACTGGGCATCTCGATTTATTTGCCTTTGTGGCAGACAACTCACAAAGAGAAGTGCATCCATCCTCATATTGTCATCATTGTTTTCATTGTTATTTCTATTTTTTTCAACCGACACCGGGAGGAACATCTTCATTTTCATGGTAATGTTCTTCATCCTCTTCTTTCTTGTGGTGGTCCTCATTATGATCTTCATTACACTCCTCATGAGCCTCCTTATTGACATGTCAGATGATATCCCTTTGGGGAGGCATGATTCTAGCAGTCAGCAATAGAGGTGGTATGATTTACTCTAAATTCCTAAAATGAGTCACACAGTCGAATTAGATGATGGACATGTGACTTCAAGAAGGTAAGAGATGTCAGATATCATATGTGCAGTCAAGTCTATTGCTAAACTTGAGGCACGTGTGTATGTTAAGTAGACTTGGGTTCTCAATAGTACCAATTGCCTTGCCTCTGACAATGGCGTCAAAAGTTGATCTGCCTCAGATCGTGCATCCAAAAGGAGCATATTTAGAGTGATCAGTCCTTAGACTTATAACTTGATACATAGGCACCCACAATGGTAATAATGGGGCTTGTTTTATTAAATCAGAGTCACACACAGGGACAAGTGTGGTAACTGTCAAGATCCTTAAATACTTGTCTTAGTTAGACCAATGGAAAGGTAAAGTAAATGATCCTTATGGAACAAGGATTCCCCAACGAGAAAAGTAACAAACGAGTAAAGTAAAATGAAAGATAAAAAAGATATCAAGAATTTCTAAAGGTCTAGAAAACAAGGATGGAAGAAAACTTGAATTGGGTTTCACCATCTAAGATTTCTCACCAACAAGCAACACTCACACCCATTATACACCCTTAGCAAGTTTACAAGCAATCATCATAAGTGTCTAGTCCCTCTCAACTTTGGATAGATCTAGATTATAAGGTTGTCACTCTCTTGAGATGGCAAACAAAAAATCAAAATGCAAACATATGATCATTAGCTTATGCATTCCAACATTCTCATGCATTCATGCAACTTCATGACTCTTAGATATAGGTCAATACTACTCTCTCAAGATATTAACATTCAAACAACACAAGATGGTATATAATCATGCGAGTGAAGCATTAAAACAAGAGTGTCGAGGTAAATGTTGTTAAGAGCATATATTCAATGGATATAAGTATTTATATGTTGGGAGAGTCTTAGTGGCGACTCCCAACCCAAGTTATATGGCTAGCCACTTATGGTAGTGAGTGACATGGAGGAATTACAAGTATAAAGAGACATGGGTATGGAGATCAAAGAAGGTGAACAGATCAGAGAAGAAGATGAAAGATACAACAATAGCAACCCAAATGAGTCAAGGTTGATGAACACCTCCTCCGTCTTTCTGAATTTGACAATGGCACGTGAAGTTGGTTGGCTCCGTCTTCCTCCTTCTCTTGAAGAACGGTTCAAGTAATGCTAGAGGATCCTAGAGGCATGTTGACCTTTGGACTCTCATCCTAAAGATGTAATGAATTGATGGTGAGGGTGTAGGTCTATGGTGTGATGGCACTGTAACAACACTTTGTCTTCAACCTATGATTGGGTGACCCCTTTTTAGTTGTAAGAGTTGTGCTATTTATAGGTCTTGGTGTGGGGCTAAAGGGGCTCATAAATGATCTTTACTTGCACCCCAAACCTTTTGAGCATGTGCCTCATGGAACATGTTTAACTAGTTGGGTGATTGGTGTGTGCAGTATCGCCATCAGTACACGATGGTGCTGGCGAACCATCGGTTGATACATTATGTTTGCATGTCCTTCGGTTGGCACCAGTAGGAATGCCATCGGTAGAGGCGAGACTGCTGAGCCTTGAGAAGAGTAGGCCTATAGGTAAGCCATCAGAAGATGGTGGGTATACGAGCCATCAGTTCTTTGACTGATGGCTCCCAATGAGCTAAGGGAAGATGGCTTGTCCTTTCCTTTGGCATGTGTGCTTCCCGTCTCACCATCGAAAGGCCATCTAAGTGTGACCTTCGAGTGATGGGGACCAATGGGTGTTCAGTCCCTTGCCTTCTAATGGTAAGGCAATGTATCGAGCTTCTAATGGCGGACCAAACGATGTTCTTTCTAGAGGGAGGGACAAGGCCATCAGTTGTGAGAAGTGATGGAGGGCTAGATCAGCGGTCTTATAAACCAATGGTTAGACGATGCTTTAAAAGTAGATGGAAAGCAACCATCGATTGTAGAAACCAATGGGGATCCTATCTAGATATGTTTTCTAGGTAGGATGAATTTCCTACATAGAAAGGAGTATTTAATCATGAATCAAGGTAGAAATGACAAATCTAAACAAAATGTGAAAAAATTAAAGCAAGTACTATAGAAAGAAATCAAGGGTAAAACTAGGCATGAAACATCCACAACATTGGATGTAATCATATATCCATAGAATTTCTTCATAGAAAATGAATCAACAGATCACAAACTAGACAAATATAAATCAATGAGAAAGAATCTAACTTTGTAGCATTTAGTTTCTCATCTTCCCAATTGATTACTCAATTGCATACAAACATAAGAAAGGATCTTATTTATTTTAGTTATAGAATTAGGTTTTAAACATGATTACAAATATAAAGAAGGATATAAACACTCAACTCATAACCAATTACCTTAAAATGTTCATGTATTCTGAATTTCTAGAATCCAACCAACTCCTGAGGATTCAATTCATTTCTTGTGCTTCTCAACTTAGTAACCCTACAAAAGGAGAATTGGAGAGAAAGAAAGAAAGAGGTGATTTTATATCTTTTTGAGATAAATCATTGGGAGGATGGGATTTATTCCTAAAGTAGAAGATTCACCATGAAATCCTATCTAGGGTTTATGACCTACATGAACTTACAATCTTTTGGAAGCTAAAACCCCAAATTAGCATTTCCAATAATTTTCTCCTTTAAGAGCCTAACTCTCCTCTCTCTCTCTCAAATTTTATATATCAAACATGAACGATGGATTATGGGAGCTAATAGAGTATCAGTCTAATGATATAGATCAATTGAGATGTTGGGAACATTAACAACCAAGTCTAAAAAACTATTTTTATTCTTTTTTTATTTAGATTGGTTGGTCAGATGAGCTGCTAATGATAAGAAACTCGACGAACAAAACACTATATGATCACACTCCAATATCATCCAAAAATTATGAAAATTAATATGTTAATTGAGTTATCAAGCTCTGTTAAAATTTCATCTCATTTTGATATATCGGTAGATAAATAAGAATCAAATATCATATTGTTATCTTAGCTTTTGAATCATGGTTGATTGAGTTTGTCCTGAAAAACTACATCAAACAACACGTCCATCAAACATTTATAAGTTCTACTATTTTTCAACAAAACGTGTATTTGAATTATAGATAAAATACTAAATTTCAAATACTACACTATTATACTTATCACGTTTATATTTTGTTATAAAAGCAAGAGCCTCATTTCACTTGACTAGGTTTCATTTATAAAACTCTAGCTATTGAAAACAAAGCATGAGTAAGGTGTCTAATAAAGTTCAAAATATCATAACAAACTTCCATCATTAATCAATATTAAACTAACATTTTAAGATTTTGTCTCAAAATCCAAGAAAATATGTGTAAGAAGATAATAGAAACTAATCATGCATCTCTCTCAATGTCTTGTTAGAATTATTTTTAGTTTATCTTTCTTTCATATACTTCATTTTCTTAATTCTTCCATATTTTACATTGAAGTTATGAATCAATTGGAATTACATGGACATTACATCCCCTATTACCATCATATCCCTCCTATAGTATTATAGATACTTATTTCATAGATCTTGCTAATACATCGCTATAAAGATATGATTCACAACATCTTTAATAGTCTTATATATTTTGATTATTTATCTCATGGATCAAGATTATAATTCATTCTTAATATCCTAATCCATCAATTCTCTTCAGGAACAAGATTATTTTAGTGGGAACCATTCTCTGTTTCTCAACTTTTTTTTTTACAATTTCATATTCAAATTTATTTAGAAATTATCTTCATAATACATTAAATTTATTCACCTTTCCCATATGAAATTTTCAATTTGTCATAGGTGTGATATTTAATTTTTAATACTTTCTCTTTCTATGTGTCTATGCTTTATCATGGCGAACAAACTGGTCTTAACTAATATAACAAGATTAACTAATGCGGAAGCGTTTCATTAGCAGCGGATTACTGAAAATCACAAAAAATTAAAACCTTTACACAGAGATCCATTCTCAGGAAAATTCTTTAAACAAGAACCACAGTATAATATTTACATACTGGTCCACATTGTACATTCCATGTACCATCTCTTCTTGAGGAATATATATGCATCATTACTTTGCTAAACAACACAAGTAACAAAATCCTCGAAGCATCAAACCAAAATCTCAGATTGATTATAAAACACTATCTACTGACTCCTAGGACCTGAGAGTACTGAGATGACACATAGGACTCTATTGACATATGTACAAAGCCTGACAACCAGTATCCCCACCTGGGATATCACTGTTGTCCTTGTTGTTGCTGCTGTTGCTCTTCCCCTGTTACAGAGGTTCTGCCTCTTTGTCTGCGTCTACCTAAAAATGTTGAATCCCACGGGGTGAGACAATTATACAATTGCCCCAGTGAGAGATATAACTCTCCGCCGTAAACATTATTATAGCAGTTTAATAGAAATAAACTGAGTAGTGGGATAATATATTTCCTTAGCAGGAAAACCAGTATCTATACATATTAGAGCAACATTCCTATTCAAGTATTTCAGCTATAACTTGATAAGGCAGCATGTCTCTTTTTCAATAATGAACTAAAGAACATAAGTAACATTTATGTATCAAGGACATGCTAAGCAATATGACATCAATCAGTGGTTATCGTATTTCAGTCTTATGCAAATACGCTACACGGCTGATTATGTTTTACAAACATATTTAAGCTCTAAGGAGATGAAGTATACCGCTCATACTCCAACCAACCACTACGAAGTCAAAATCGATACCATACAAAGTCAGTGGAAGAGCCAGCTTCCATGACTTCCCACATCTCAGTTAGTGCAAGATCACATGTAGGACATCTTGTGTCTCTGCTACATAGCTTTCCAGGGTATAGTGGTGTCTTCTCTATAGAGCTACAGCGGCGGTTGCACTCTCTTCGCAATCGAGAGATTTTATGTTTACCTCCATCGATCTGGCATTAACATCATCGGGAGATTTGTGATACATCCATCCCGGAACATACAATGAAGGATTGAGAGGTTTAATGTTTACCTTCCATCAATTCCCCCATTAGGACGTAAGGATATTTTCGCCCATCGACCCCCACATATTCAAAATATGCGAACTCCAGGAGATCTCGTAAGAAAACCTGTTTCACCATCACCAACTACTGATGATGATGGATCTATGGTCAGAGCACTACATGAATAGCCTTCACTTGATTAATTAAGTACATTATCATATTCTTTTAGCACCAGTCAAGTTTTCAATCATAACTTATTAGAACAAAATGCTATAAAGAAACATGTACTATTTTCGTCAGTTACTCCTCAGTCTTTAAAAGGCATTGGGATCTCCGTCCCTCATTTCAAACTCACTGCCATAAACATATGGTTCTGGGTATTCAAACCCTTAGCTCATCACTGAGCACTGTTACCACTTTTTCAGGTAACCATCACCTTCAGGTCATCTGACCAAGGTACACATGACACTTGCACCCATTAACTCTCTTGTTACCTCTTTACTAAGAAACAAGGCATATTATGGCACACAAGGCCCAATAAATAATTTCAATAATTAAAGCATCATAGCTCATACCTGGCTATGTTCATTATCTCAGGATACCTGCATGGTTAGTACGCATGATAACAGATATATCAATCATATTTCAATTTCATGATATTCAAGTATTTCACCACTATTCCCTTACGAGGGTTAGGGTTTCCTATTTCATTTCAAATAGGATACCCATCCCCTTTGATCAATTAGGACCAATGATTCATCATTTCATTGTCCAAGATTACAGTTTCACACAACTTCACCCTATTTAGAATTAGGGTTTACTATTCACATCACATCACCCTAGATTAAGGTTTATATTCAATAACCCACAATTAGGGTTTACCATTCATCCTAATTAGGGTTTTACATAAAAATACCCTGAATTAGGGTTACTCGTGTCATTACCCTAAATTCATATCACATTATCCTCCTAGATTAGGGTTTCACTCATAATTGCCCTAATTTAGGGTTTTAGTTCATCAATTATCTCAATTAGGGTTCTATGATCTCTTCCTCAAGGATCATACCCTAAATTGTACATCATACTTATTTTGAGTGTGTTAGGCTTGATTGCTACATGATTATTTTTCATGTAAGAATCTCTCTCTCTCATCCTCTTCTATGATGTCCAGAAGATTTAATCAATTGAACCTTCAATTACATGAGATGTCCAAATGAATTGACCAATTGAATCTTCAATTACATTAGATATCCAAATGGGTTAACCATGTTGAACCTCAAACAGTTTTGATTACTTAGACCCTAAACGTTCTTGGTCTTTCAGAGTTCAAACGGTTTGAAACTGTTTGGGCATATTGCCCTTGAAACTGTTTAAGCAAGAATGTATTGAAACTGATTGGGCTTGGGTCTCCAAACGGTTTGAGACTATTTGGACCCAAATGGTCTTGAGACCATTTGGTCCAAACCCTCTCAAAACTGAATGGACCAAAAAGTCTTTCAACACTTAACCAATTCAAGGTTTCCATCAATGAACCGCCTATCAACTGAATCCTTGATTCATTCATCAATTGAAATATTGAATCATCCTTCAATTGGACCATCAATTAGGATTTGGAACCCAATTGAACTAGGATTTATAATAAAGAAATCGTCAATAAGGGTTTTGAATTTGAGGAACCTTCACGGATTAACATTGTGGAACTAATCCAATTGAAAATAATGAACCATCATCAAGTTATGATATGACCTGACCTCAAACGGTCTTGAGGTCGTTTGGATGACCTCCAAACGGTCTTGAGGTCATTTAGATGACCTCTAAACGGTCTTGAGACCGTTTGCCTCATCATTCATTAAAATTTGTGAAATCCAATTAGGGTTTAGATCATTGGATTGATCATCAAATTAACTATTGAGTGCACTTCAATTTGATATCTCTAACTCTTCAATTACTCAACCATACTCAACCCTAGACCTCCAAACGGTCTTGGTTGACCTCCAAACGGTCTTAAGACCATTTGGGATGACCTCCAAATGGTCTTAAGACCGTTTGGGATGACCTCCAAATGGTCTTGAGACCGTTTGGGTTAATCAACCCAAAACATTAAGTCAAACAATTGTAAATTCAGCACTTAACCCGATTAGGGTTTCTAATTGAAGGAGTGTCCATATATTGAATTAATCAATTGGATCCATTAGATCATCATCCAACATTTACTAGGGTCCTGACCTCAAACGGTCAACCCTTCTAAATGGTCAACTCATCTAAACGGTTTGGTATCCAAACCTCCAAACGGTTTGCAAACCGTTTGGACCAAACTCTTGAAACCGTTTGCAATGAAAACTCATTGGAAAGTGTGCCTAAGATGTTTTTATCATCATCAAGCCTTAGTCCATCAAAAACTATTGCCATTATCATGGTAATTGCATCAAATTAATCAAAGGAATTGCAAGAAGAGCAATTGAACATAATTGATTGAGAAATTGAATTCAATAACAATGAATAGGGGTTCAAGTTATATAACCCACCTCCAATTGAGCTTCAAAGCTTGGAGCTTCACATAAAAAATGGTGTAAGAAGCTTTTCCACACCACAAGGTTCGTTCCTCAAGCTTTTGAGTGAAAAGGAAAGGTTAGAATTGAAGATGGGATCGAGATAAGAAGAAATCATGTATTGATTTGTGATTTCCACCATGAAATCAAGATGAACGAAGGTCAAGAAGCTTACCAACAGGTTGGGGGTCGTCTTCCTGCTGCTCCTAGCTTCCTTGATCGTTTTTGAAAGCAAAGGGAAGAAGTGGATTCGAAAAAGTCCTTGGTTTGAGTTGTACAGGGTGTTTTTATAAGAAAATCAATGAGAGAGAAAATGCCTCATCTCAATCCTTTAAGTCCGAAATTATTGCCACCTCTTCCCCCTTGGTTCCTTACATGCAAAGGTATATTTATCTCCACCGAACTCCCTTCCATTATCCATGAATTAAGGGAAAAGAAATTAAGCACCTTAACCTTTATAATAGTAATTATCCATAAGTGAGTGGATAATTCTTTTTAGTTTCTTAATGTGAGTGGATTCTCCACTCACGTTCATCTTTCCTTTGCCTTTGCAAGGCAATAGGACGTCCATATGTGTGGATTTCAACCAACACAATTTTGGTTGAAGGGCAATCCATTTAATATAATTATTTTTGCATTATTTCAATTATGCTTAAATATTGATTATTTTAATATCAAGATTCTCTCTCCTTCAAAGTAGCTAAAATGAGATTCCCCTCTCATTTTATTGCCTCTAAAAGATTCCAAGAATATTAAGGGAATTATTGAAGTGGTAAATTGCATATTGAACCCTGGGTTTTGGGTAAATTGCACATTACACCAAAACTAGATTTTAATGCACAATCATTGCTTTATCAGATCTTTCTTGGTATTCAGGATTTCACTAGCCATACCTCTGCATCATCATCATTTCCATGATTCTTCAACACATGAGGAACATATTATCATGCACAATTTGCAATTTAACCCCTTAACTTGGGTAATTTGTACTTTAGTCCAAACAAGTAAAACATTACTTTCAACATTATTCAAAATGGACTAAAATTGAAATATAAGTTCCTCTTGAGCCTTAATTACTTTTCAAAAGATAATATCAAGTATATAATTACCTTTCTTAACCAAAACACCTAGGGTTAAAGTATAACCCAAGTCAGGGATGTTACATTTATATTGCCATATTACATCTTATTATACTCCTAAACTTGATTCATATGGATGCTTGGTTAGGGCATCCAGAAGAAGTACAGTTATTAGTTATGTGCTATCTTATCCCAGTAATATGATACTTGACCAGAGTATTTGAATATCAAGTTCAATCAGTATGCATATAATTCAAGTTATGTGTAGCACCCAAGTTATCCATTATCCCTAGAACCTATTGTCATTGTAGACTCATCTAACCTAAAATCTGGTACCATGTTGTCATGACCTATATTTTTATTAGCATAAATGTAAACTATTATAGAGGAATATAAATGTATACCCATATTAAGAAAGAAAACATCTCATCCTAAAAAAACATGATTAACGCAATATATGAGAAACACAAGTACATTTTTTCCACTTCTTCACAAAAGTGGTAAACAAATTCTACATGAGAACATATGCATGCTCTTTTATCACAAATATTGATCAAATCCATTAAATCCAAATCATGTGTTCATACTCGCATGTACATTGATGCAAAATAGATTACACATATATGGAAGAAACAAATTTGAACTACAATCGATCCCGGGAAAGAGACGTACAGGGACATTCTAATCTATATGATTCTGTTTACAACATTTTGTCACGAACTCTCCATCGGACAGCATATTACCAAAAACATTTTATAAAACCTCATGAGACTTGTAAATAAACCTATTGATTGGATGTCTCCCACTCGACACAAGTACATGCAAAGGCATCAGATTGAGTATACTAAACTTAAAAGAAACTTGTAGATATTGATAAGACTAATAGAAAATTCTAGCATTTTGTAATTCTAGCTTATGACAATAATCATAAAGGCATTCATTTGGGCAGATTCCAACCCTTTTAACAATCATTGAGATCATTTTTTTTTTAAGTCAACCTTTTGTATTAAA
Organism: Alisma plantago-aquatica; assembly: GCA_963693085.1. Classification (NCBI taxonomy): domain Eukaryota; kingdom Viridiplantae; phylum Streptophyta; class Magnoliopsida; order Alismatales; family Alismataceae; genus Alisma; species Alisma plantago-aquatica. Next base: position 1,413,764,590 of record OY856409.1, on the reverse strand, counting down.
ATTCATCAATTACAGAAGGTTCAGGAGGTAAAGGTGGAAAATTACTTGTTGTCACCCAAGCACAATCCAAACCAAAGCCCAACTTGGCAAGGCTATGTGCAGCAATGTTCCCTTGACGAAGGGTATGGGAAAACACCAACCCATCAAAACCATGAGCTAGGGTGTCAATTTCCTTACATATTTGGTCTGCTGGACTAAGGCCCACCTTCAGACTGGCCAGCAACCTATGGACGTTGATGGCATCCATCTCCACTTCAAGGTTAATCATCTTCAGCTGCAGAGCAACCTGGACACCGAAAAGGACTGTTGATGCTTCAGCAATAATCACTGGCCATCTGCAATGGATTGTTTTGGCAGCCATTGCTGTGAAAGCCCCCTTCTTGTCTCTGAAAACCGCAGCCAAGCATACCCTGTTGCCACTCAGAAAGGCGGCATCTGTATTCAGTTTAAAAAGGATGATTTCTGGGCATCAACCAGCAGGTCCGCATAGTGTTAGGGATTTGTTTATCTTCATGTCTTCTATTATCACTATAACCCCTGGCCCAGTGAAGGATACTTTGTGTCGTAATAGCCGGTATCACAGGCCCCAAGTTGAAGATAGCTTCATTCCTGCACAGCCAAATAGCAAGACAAGAGGCGGCAAAAGTCTGAAAAGTAGGCTTGTCAGTATTTAAGCTGAACCACCTGGTGATCTCAGTAAAGTCAGATCCTTGGGCTCCTCGCACAGCTGCAGCTATAGAGGATCCATCCCAACCACTTTTAGCTTGCTGACATTTTAGAAGGGCGTGAAAGGTGGTTTCACAATGCTGTTTACATATGTCACATGTATCGTTATCAATCACATGCCTTTTCAACAGGTTATTTTTAGTAGGCAGCTGGTTTGAAACACACCTCCACAGAAAGTATTTCAGTTTTGGATGAATTTGGGCATGCCAAATGTAGTTCCATAAATCTTGATGGTTTTGGGTATTCCCCCCCACTCGATCAATGTGGTGACCGTATCTGCCCAGCCAGTAAGTTGAGCGAACACTAAAGATCCCATTTGCAGTAGGGTACCAGTAACGGACAGCAGCCCCAGGGGGACAGATGGGTGTCCTTAGTATAGCGTCCTTCTGCTCATGGCTGAAGAGGTCTTCGAGCAAATTCATATTCCAAGCATCAGCATTAGTTGTCATTAATTCACCCACTATAGAAGGTAGATAGCCAATATAATCTTGCTTGATGAAACCATTACCTAGCATGTCGCATATCCAGTTCTCCTCCCAAATGTTGGTATTTGATTGAGGTACAACCTGCCATCTCACGCCTTCAGTGATGAGAGCTTTCGCACCCCAGAGACTCCGCCATATGAAGCTAGGATCATAACCTCTTTAGGCTTGCAGAACCTCACAACTGTTGAAATATCTGGCCTTCAAAACAGTAGCAGCAATTGAACTTGGGGAAATGATTAAACGTCGCACTTGTTTGGCCAAGAAATCATCATTGAAGCCTTTAAGATCACAAAAACCAAGTCCGCCAAGGTTTTTTGGTTCACAGAGTTTTAGCCATGAGACCCAGTGCATCTTCCTTCTCCCATCCTTGCTGCCCCACCAGAAATTGGCCAGCATTCTTGTGATATCGTCAATAATATTCCCTGGTAACTTGAAAACACTCATCATGTACATAGGAATGGCTTGGACAATAGATTTGATTAGGACCTCTTTACCCGCTTGGCTAAGAAGCTTCCCTTTCCACCCGTTGATCTTCTTCCATATTTTGTCCTTCAGCTCACTGAACACCTTCCTCTTTGACCTTCCTATAATGGTGGGAAGCCCCAAGTACTTTTCATGTATACTGACCTCCTTCACATTGATAGCCCGTCTGATACTCTCTCTTGTTGCCTCGGGTACATTCTTGCTAAAAGAAACCTCCTTCTTGGTATAGTTTATATTCTGTCCTGAAGCCTTCTCGTAGTAGCTCAGCAAAGAGACTATTTTCTCAGCTTCATGAAGGTTAGCTTTGGCGAAGAGTATACTGTCGTCGGCGAAGAAAAGATGAGTGATCCTTGGTGCTCTTCGACAGATTCTAGCACCTGTAATTGTCCCATCAAGTGCAGCTTTGTTGATAAGGGTGGATAGAGCGTCTGCACAGAACAAGAAGAGGTAAAGGGAAATGGGATCTCCTTGACGGAGACCCCTTTTTGGTACTACAAGACCTTTTTTTTCCCTATTAATGATAAAGGAAAAAGATACACTACTGATACAATCTTTTATTTTGTTACACCATAATTTGCCAAAACCCATCTTCTTGAGGACTTTGAGAACGAACTCCCATTCGACGCGGTCGTACGCTTTGCTCATATCAAGCTTCAGGGCCATTTGACCTTTCTTCCCTTTTGTCTTGCGTTTCATAGCGTGGAAAGTTTCAAAAGCAACCAAGGCATTATCAGTGATGAGTCTTCCCGGAATGAAGGCGCTTTGATTAGGAGAAATGATCTTGTCAAGGTAAGGTTTAACTCTGTGGGCCAGGACTTTGGATATGATTTTGTACACAGTATTACAAAGGCTAATAGGTCTGAAATCTTTCATACTCTTGGGCTCTCGACACTTAGGAATGAGGGTAATGTTGGTTTTATTGATACTCCTTATGTCTTTCTCGTTCTTCCACCAGCCCTTGATATAGCTCGCAATGTCCCTGCCAACAGTAGCCCATTTTTCTTGAAAGAAACTCGCATGGTAGCCATCCGGGCCCGGCGCTTTGTTAGGGTGCATGTCAAAAAGTGCCCTCTTGATTTCCTCCTCCTCCGGCTCTTTTTCCAACACCACATTCATCTCCGTATTTACCCTCTTCTCAATACCTTCCATAGCACACTCTGTGTCTCTGCACCCACAATCATTGAGATCATGTCTATGAACATATTAGAAAAAAAATAATTATTTTAGAGTTACAATCCTATTTCAAAGGTAACAAGTCAAGATCTAAATATTTAAGAATCAAGACATAACAATAGCATCATCTTTGTGACATCTAACCAGCCAAACCAGGAACACATCATGCAGTCTTGAAGTTGAAGTCCACATAAACATGTTTGAATTTACAATCCAATTCCTTTAAATCCATACTAGGAAGATTATAAGAACAAGACAAAAGATTATTAAAATAAAGTATAGTTAATATACACAAATAAAGGACACATTCAATTACAATAGATTTATCAACTAGTAGTAAAAGAAATATAACAAGAATTTGTATTATATTCTAAATGGCTTGTCATCTTTTATTCATTTTCCATGAAACTATGTGGCTCATACCTCACAATTTAGAAGTCTCCGCACATGATTCTCATGTCAAAGACACAAAGTCATTATCTTAGGGTTTAGTTGATCATCCTATGATATCTACAACAGACTCTGATCCACTACATGGTTGACTAAAGAGGATCAAGTCCTCATATCAAGTACAAGATATGAATGAACATAATAGATTATCACAAATCATCATATTTATCATGTTTCACAGTTTTCACTTTGTTAGGGTCTACTCCTTATGATTATAGACTTTCACAACATAGGATTTAGGGCCAGAATCATGCCCTATGACTCACTCCTAAATATTGGAGGTATAACCTTCAAGGTATTGATCCACACTCTAAAATCCTTCTCATTATCCTCTTATTACTACAAGGATATTTGTATCATTTTCCATGTATGGACCTCGTGAGAAACTCACGATGTTGATGGCACCAAAGTAGATGCATTCATCATTTCACTTGTTACTTATTTCTCTTACTCATCTTAAATAGAATTCAATTTGTAATGTATAATGTGTGTGTATTTTTGTGTATCTAAATCATATGAATCATATTAGAGTTTGTAAGAAAGAGAATAGTTATAACAAGAAGCACATCAATATATAAGTTACAGCATACATGATTTCTTTCCCTTCTCACATCATTTCATATGATTCATTATCAATGGACTATCAGCCTGAGATGTAATCTCATTCTACATTATTTACCCTAATCGGGGTTTTTCAATTGCAAACGATACATGGTATTGAGTCCCAACACATTTCTTATCATTTCACTTTATCTCATACATTTCACTATATATTACATATGTATTAGGACTAGTATCACTTAAACATATGAACATTTTATATCATCCATCATGCTCTGAACATGTTACAAATACAAAATAAACTTTTTTCCATTTGATTTATATATATATATATATATATATATATATATCATAATGCATAAATGTGCATAACACACTTGTTACTTCTCTTGAACTATATACCATTCTTCACATAGGGTTACTATTCAACACATATTCTATCTCATTTCCAATTGATCAAAACACCATTCTCATAATAGAAGTGTTCTAGCAGACAATTACAATCCCATAGTACATTCTTACAAATTGATTCACGTCTTTGAATTTCACTTTTGATTGAATTAAACTATAACTATCTATGTGTCCTTAATCCCTCATACACAAACTTTATTCATTATTATCACATAGCTCATCATATTAGGGTTTGATTTAGGTTCTTAGATCCACCAAGATAAACACTTGGTTTTCTCCCTAATTTAGGTGTGTAAAAGTGCTCAGTCTTTTGTATTTACCTCAAAGTATGGATTTAACTGATCAATATCAAGAAAAATGGAGTACAAGAAAAAAAAACTATACAAATCCCTCCAAGAAACCAAGAAGCAAAAATAGATCCAAAATCACAAAAGACTCAAGCCCTTCATATTTTCCCCCAAAAGATCTTCGTTGGAGTCTTCTTGCTCTCATGAACTCAAAAAAATATTTCTTCAGTGATAATACATTACAATAAGGGCACTTAGATAAGAGTCCCTATTATTATTTTATGGTAGTCCCAAGATGTGACCAGGAATAGTACAAGAGAAAACATCATGGCTAAATTCCAAATATCAAAATAAAAGCTTCAACTAAGCATAAAGAGGCAAGTATCCTCATAACTAGACATGCAGAAAAAAATATAGAGATGGAGGTTAGGCGCAATCTTCTAGCATAATTGAAAGTCGATAGCTTGTTATGAACAACCTTCCATGCATGAACTTGAAATCTCCTAGGAGAGTTGAAGCTTGAGACCTAGTTGAAGAAGTGGTCTTTAGGCAGCTTATGTCTAATAGCATTCCATATAACTCAAAGGTTCACCTTGAGCTTCCCATAAAAAGTCAACTTGTTCTCTCCCCTGGTTGGGGAAGTCTCACTATCAAATTGAGATATTAAAGGAATATTTCTTTGATTCCTGAGAGTAGTCCATAACCCATTTCTGATAATAAAATAGATCTTAGCATATAAAGGAACACCTTGTATCAAGAAATCTTGGGGGCCGAGCACATGAACTACGAAGTTAGACCATGAGAAGCAAGGGTTCCCCAGATTCTAATATTGAAGACATTACCAACTTCATATTTAATAAGAGGTTGCAAGAGAACTCTTGCTCAAATAAGTTGAATGAAGAATCAAGATGCATTAATATTATCAGCACACCAAATAGAGGAACGGTCTAGATATCATTCATGTACCCACCTCACCAGACTATGTCCTTGTTACTAGAAATATTCCACAAACTAATATCATTGATTGATTTCACACCAATATTGTCTTCCTCTTTAGGCAAAGAGATATTAGACCATCTAACAAAATGATTATTATTTCTCTTAACAATTCCTCTGTAGTGAAAATGTCTACATAGTTTTTCAATCTCGTAAGTACTAAACAAGGCAGAGGGAAATCCAAGGACTAGTAAAGATGTGTTATAAAACTGGTGGATTGAAATAAATCAAGTCTACCAGTCATAGAGAGAAAATTTGGGATTTCCAACCCTCCAATCTAGACTTATTGTTGTAAAGTAAAGGAGCACAAACAAATGTCTTCATTGCCAATAAACAAATGGATACCAAGATACCTTTGGGGGAGTTTACCTTCCTCAATATTCAGAATATCAGAGATAGAACTTGTATCAGTATAGTATCTATTGAAGGCTGAACGTTTGGCAGAACTCACAAATAAACCAATGGCTTTTAGAGATTGTTGAATATGTCAAAAATTTGATAGATAGAGCTTTTAGTTGTTTCAATAAACATGATAAGATCATTAGCAAAGATCATATGGGACATCTACAAATTGTAGAGGCCTTGAGAGAGCAAAGGTTCCCTTCCACCACACTTTTATTCATATAAAGGTAAATCATTGCATTACCAAGATGAAGAGATATGGAGCCAAAGGATCTCCCTATCTAACTCTGTCACTAGGCACAAAAGAATTAAGAGTATCTCCATCAGATAAGACTTGATATGAAGTAGTGAAGAAAATTTCCTTTAACCATACCAACCTGCATGCAGGGAAATCCATTCTCTTCATAATAAAGAAAAGGGCCTCCAACTAATGGAGTCATGTGCTTTTGACAACTCAGCCTTGATACACATTCGATCACTGAATTTTTGGTTAAAGTCATGTATAACCTCATCAGAAAGAAACATGGCATCTTTAACAATTTGACCTCTAATGAAAGCACACACTAAGTTTGACATATATTAGAAGGCAAAACAAACTGAAGCATGTTAGCTTGGATATTAGAGATCACTTTATAGATTGCATTACACAAGGATATAGGTCTCTAGTTTTTTTTATCTCCCAAGTGTCATCTCTCTTTGGAATAAAAGAAATATAAGTCTTATTAGCTTCCTTCAAAAGTCTACATGTCTTAACGAAGTCAAGTACATCACAACTCACAACATCCCTAAAAACACTACAACACTCCTTATAGAACATGCCATCAAAGCCATTAGGGCCTAGGCATTTGTCCACATCCAGACTAAGGAAAACTTCCTCAACCTCGTTGGTAGTAAAAAAACTTGTCAAGATAAAAACATTGAATGTTTTCCATCCTACATAATTGGATATCGTTGAGAAAATTAGTAGACACAAAAAAAATTGAAAAGATTTCTATAATAATCACTCACATAGCTCCTGACAATAGAAAGATAATGGCACATGGAACCATCAATAACTAGAATACTAATATGATTTATTTGTGGTCTAACTTTTATAGAAGAATAGAAAATTTTGGAATTGAAATCCCTAGCTTTAAGCCATTGAACATGAGATTTTTTCTTCAGAAGTGATTTTTCCTGTGACAGAGCAATTGAAGTAGCCTTGCGACTGGAAATGCCTTTCCAGAGAAGATGCACATTACTATGATCAAGATCATAATTTTTATGATCCAAAATAGCCTCCCTCTCTAAGTTTAACGTAGCAGTTAGAGAAAATATGGAATTGTGTGATCCACATAATAAATTCAGCCTTGGCATTCTTTTTATAAATAGTGAACAGTAGATGACCTTGAACGGTGAATTCCATGCTCTAGATATACACTCCTTAAAACCATCTCTAGAAGACCTTGCATTAATTAAGTGAAAAGGAGCCATGATTAGAGTCAGAGTTATAACTATGTGGTTACTAGTAATAGTAGGAAGAACATGTCCTTGAAAATATTGAATTGTAGACATAAACTCAAAATTGCAGATAATTCTATCAATTTTAGATATAACAAAATCTTTACCACCTTGATGGTTATCCCAAGTGTAGGGGTATCCTTTCACATCCAATTCAAATAGGCCACATTTAAGGATGCAATCAACGAAATGTTGCATACACTTCCATGAAGGGGGTCCTTTCAAATAGATTGTACATTCTTCCTTACTACATTAAAGTCTCCTAAGAGCACCCAAGGTTTTATAATTATAGGAGAAATATGTACAATATCACTCCACAAAGAGACTCTGTTAAGGAGAAAATAGTTGTTGATCTTTGCTTTATCTTCCACACAAGAATGGACCAATTGGTCATATTCCTATAGTTTGTTAATGGAAGGAACATCCTCCTTCCAGCACACTACCACTCTTCAAAGTACATGCAAAATATGAGTGGAAACCTGGGAATAACCATCAAATAACTTATTAATAAGTTTATGCACCTTATTTAATTTCACATTTGTCTTAATGAAGATAATAATATGAGGATTTATCTTCATCGGTTCCTTTTGGACCGTAGAGGCTTTCTTGTTGAGCCCCCTAACATTCTAAGAGGCAATGTGGACAGGTTTTTTATCCATTAGATGAGTTGTCAACCAGTGCTTCCCTAGTTTTAGAAATCCCTAGGCCACTACCTTTATGTTTTCAAGCTCCTTGAATCTATTATTCAGCATTGCCTTATAATCTACAACTTTTTGGTTCGTATACTTGGCCTTCTTGTTGTGTACATTTTTTAGCTCTACCTGTTTAGATTTGCTAACCTCAAGAGGAGTATTATCATGTGTAATAATGATCACATCCGTGTTGGCACTAAAATTCTCTAATGATTTTTGGATCCAACTTCCATACAATCATCCTCCTTCTGAATAGAAGTCCACTACAAAGAAATTGAGGCATCAATAGTAGACAGTTGGATAAGAATAGAGATAGGATTGCCCTTCTCTTTCTCAACTGAAACATTTCTACCCGTTGAATTGTTCTTCTTCTTATACTTAACATGGTCAAATAGACCACGGAAGCTACATTTAGAAGGGTACCACTGGTATTCAAACTTGATGCTATGTAAATCACCCTTGTCGGAAACAACTTCAAGGCAAATAGGAAATATAAATCCACTAGGATAAGGACCTATAACTTGGAAATTTTCATTCTCTTACACTCACTAGTGAGCATGTCCAAGCATAAAGGGATTCCTAAAAAGGAACCAATTTGTTCGAACTTCATCATGTCCTAGAGCTCAAGAGGAAAATCAAATACCTTGACCCACACTACAATGTCAGTCAACTTGAATCTCAATATAGCATCTCTAGGATTCCAACTCATTAATATAACATGTTTACCTCTCACAGTCTATGGACCAACATGAAGAGCATGTCACAGATCCACTTGGTAGAAGATTTTAACAATGAAGAAATCATTCCCTCTACCAACAATATTAATCGAACCTCTAGCCTCCCATATATGTGCAAAGTGTAGCTCTAGAGTAGGGAGGTGAGGCTTGAAGCCGATTATGTACCCTTCCAAGTAGTTCTTTCACTTCTCAATGTTTTTAGAGCCTCCTTCTTTGGATAGATAAGCTTCCCCTTATCCAAAATGATCACCATTTTCTCTAGAGAGGTGTTGTTCCCCCTACTCCAAGATTGCAATAGATCCTCCCAAGACCTATTTGAGTTGTCTACATTTAGTATACTAGCAAGCTCTGGAGAAGGTCCAACCTCCATCGGTTTTTTACTCTTAATTTCTATCATTTCATGTGCATTAATTTACTCGAATCAATCATTCTAAATTTAATTAATGTATAGTGCTTCCTTCTCATTGAAGTCCATCAAAGTCCAATTTTGGTTTATTTATTTTGACTTAGGTCAACCCAAAAGTAATTAAAATAAATAAATTATAGATTTCATCATACTCTTTTTTTGTTAAGGAGTATCATTCATCCTTACTCCCTCAGCAAAACATCAAAAAAGTATCAACATCTATACCCTATTTGTTGCTATGCCCCTGTACATCAAAAATGGTCTGCAGCCAAAGCAAGACCCACCTATACCTATCAATCAAAAACCATATCTATCCAAGTAAATATCAAGTATAGAATCTCATTTTCATCCAATGACAGAAGACCTCTTACTTGACGGGGAAGACCTCGTATCTCCTTGATGACAATCATGTCCCTATATGTCCACCTCCATCCACTTAGTGATTTTATAGCCAAATTTGCTTCTGGTGGGATGCAAGAGACCAACACAGACCTCTCCTCTATCTATATTTTGTTCTCTCTAAAGTATTGATCAAGTTTCCAGTGATGTGAAGCATTCTCCCAAACCACTGCAACCAGTGTGAGAAAGTCCATCTCAACTACACTGAAACTAACATTCTCATCATCACAAATTTTTAAGGCCATAATCAGGGCCCGGGGACCTACCTCGTCTGGGTCAGCCCCACTAACCCATGCTCTGAAGGCCAAGCTAAGTATGCCTTCGCTAGTTCTAACAATTCCAGTACACCACCACCTGATCCTACCATGCACGTCCACATCCTTCCCTATAACCAAGTTCAACTTCTTATTTTGAGCATCTAGATGGGTCTAGATTACCAGCTCTGTTTTTTTATCCTCAGTTTTCGATCGCTTGTTTTTTATTTGACCGCTTAGAACAAGAATCCATTTTCTCCAATCCTTATAAACACCTTTTTTATTTTAATATTAAGAATATTTGTCACTATCTTCCATAGTTGAGCCTCCAATTTCCTTTTTCCCTCAAACTACCACTGGCATCGCTCCCTCCACACCCTCCAAATGACAAGGTCTGGGATCAGGCCTGACAACCATCCTTACATCTCTCGTGTTTTGTGTCTTCCCAAAACTCTCTATCCATTCCTTTACTATATAGTCACCAGACATCATTTCACACTTCAGCAGCTTTTTCACCCTTGTCCATAGCCCCACAGCTACATCAATATGCAAGAACAAATGGTTGCTAGTCTCCATCATCGGCTCTTCGCAACATGAACATCTTGACACCAATTGTATCATGCATCTTTGGATATTTTCATCCGTTGGTATAGCCCTATATAGAACTTTCCATAGTGTAGATTTTGCACAAGAAATCCCATCCTTGTGCATGAGAAGCATGCTTTCATTCCCCTACCAATCAGGTTCCCTAGATGATTCTCTTAGCTAATTTCATCGAAAAAAATCTACTGCATGTGGGCATCCATATAGGTCTATCAATGATGTCTTGATGTATAAGTTATAGAGATTCAAGAATTAGTCAACCTCCCTCATCATTGAGAATCACCAAAATGGTATCATGTTGCCATCCCTCCTCATTATCCCATAAATCAGCCACACGAACTCTTTGATGAACCTCTATCAATCTTCTAGCATATTTTGTGTTATGCACACCATTTGTCCATCCAAAAGGACAATGCACCCTGCCCAATAGTCCATATAATGTGTGGCCACACACCCAGGAAGATCTTCTACAACTTTCTAAAATGGAGATGGATTAGCTGATATTTGCAGTATATGAGGTATTTCTGTGCTACTACATTTCCTTTTTCTCATGTACTTTTCACGACAGTAAATTGTCCATCTGGATGACTTGTGTATAGCTTCCCATGCAGATTTCATCATAAAGGTTATGGTTGTAACTCTGAGGGGAGTAAGCCCTGAGCCTCCTTCCACGAGCGGTTTGGCAATTGAAGACCAAGCTACCCAGGCTCATCTACTGGATTCATCACAGGAACTCCAAAGAAATCTCAAAAAAAAATCAATGTCCTTTAGAATCTTTGTAGCTATACCACATGCGGCCAACTTGTAAACAATTATCGAGATGTGTGTGCCTAATAAGCATTATATGTCCCCTGAAGGATAAGAAATGGGTTCTCCAAGAGGCCATCTTTGCTTGAATTTTATCTCTCAAGTAATCAAAATAGGTGACCTTCAATCTATGCTATGAGATTGGTATTCCAAGATACATGAAAGTGTCATCCATCATAGAGATTCTCAACCTTTTATGAACATGACTCCAATCTCTAACGTTTGGCTCATCCATCATGAACCCAGACTTCTTCATATTCACTCTTTGACCCGAAATTTTTTCATAGTTTTCCAGAAGCTCTAAAATGGTGAGTAGTGTTGTAGGAGAGGATGAAGAGAATAACATTATGTCATTTGCATACATGAGAATAGAGGGTGCCCCAGCACTTCACTTAGTTTTATAGTCATGGTGGGTGACCCATAAGCGCCTCCTTCTTCACTACTCGGCATAAAGTCTCTTGTGCAAGAATGAACAGAGATGGAGAGAGAGGATTTCCTTGTTTCAGGCCCTTAGTCATGTGGAAAAAATTGGTAGAAACTTCATTTAAAATCACTAACATCCACAAACCTTCAAAGAAAGCCATATACAAATATACTATAGTGCCCATCATCCCAAACTTAAATAGAACCTTCCACAGGAAACACCACTTTACCATATTGTATGGCTTTGTAATATCCAATTTTATCACTAAGTTTTTTTCCAAATCACCCCCTAACAAGTCATGTACAAGCTCATTTGTCAATTTTATCTAATTTGTAATATCTCTGCCATGGATAAAAGCACCTTGTTCAAGAGACACCATCTTGGGTAGTAAACCTTCAAGTCTGTTGTTCAAAATACAAGAAAGAAGCATATGGATACATTCCCCATCGAAATTAGATGAAAAACTAAGTATAAACATTTTAGATTATCGATCTTTGGTATCAAGCATATATTGCTAAACTTAAGGTTTTTGTGGCAGCCTTTTGTATTGAAAAAGTGCTTTGCAAGTTGGACCAAATCATCTTTAACTATATTCCATGCCACTATGTAAAAGGCCACAGAAAACCCATCTGGGTCGGGCATACTTCCATGTTCCATCAGCTTTAATGTATGCTAGATATCTTCTTCACAAGGGGAATCCATCAACATCATATTATCGTAAGTTGACAAATCCTGAGGAATTACATCTAGAAAGGGATTGTTTTCCTCCACTATACATCCATTGACGTTGTTGTAGAATACACTAAAATATCAGGTGGCATCTACAAACATTTTATCTTTATTTTCAATTACAGTACCGTCTTCCAACACAAGTCTCATGACTTGGTTCCTCCTCCTTAAATCTTGCATCACCGTGTGATAAAATTTGGTATTCCACTTGCCATCCTATAACTAAAGAATCTTCGACTTCTCCCTCCACAATATCTCGTCCTTGTACATAATATCATTGAGCTCTCTCTCTGCTTCTTTTATAAGACTCTCAAGGGGCACTGATGTGCTCTAGTTAAAAGCAATCTAAAAATTTTGGATAACATCCTCCAAATCAGTCCTTTGTTGCTCAATATGTCCTAATGTTTCCTTCTTCCAGCACTTTAAGTATCGTCTAATATTAACAAGCTCTGAGTAAAACATAACAGATGGATCAACCCATCCTTCTGCATGCCACCCACACTTAATGGCGTTGAGGCAGCCTGGATGTTGTAGCCAAATAGAGGAAGGAGAAAGGATCGGCTTCCTCTTCCCATCTTCTTCCTATAGAATCACAAGGAGTGGGCAATGATTTGAAGATCTCCTTTGCATCATGAGTCTAATACTCGTGTTCAATTGCAATGCTAGCCATGGTTGGTTGACAAAACCCCTATCCAGTCTTTCCCATGCATATGGGAAAAGTGTTTGTTTATCCACCCATGTGTAAGAACTTCTAGAAAAAGATATCTCTTTCACATTTGCATCAATTACCCAATTGTTGAACTCCCTCATCCCACTAAAATTAGGATAGGTGATACCTATTTGCTCAGCAGTACTCCTAACAATGTTGAAATCCCCTATCACCATCCATGGGGTATCCCTCATAACCTTTCACTGTCAAGGAGCTCCTCCCACAACATCCTCCTACCCACATTGTCACAAACCGCATACACCACCTGTAACGTCCCCGGATTTTCACCTTCTCAAAACCCCATGGGATGAGAAGACAAAATCCGAAAATGTTAACCAATTGTATCAGAGTGCGTTGCGGAAGCATATGCGCATACATGAACATACAACCATAACATTTCTCAGCATTCAACATGTACATTATTACAACATGATTTACAATTGTATATTGAAAGGGAATTTTTACACAAGTCTAAACATGTATGCTAACTAGGATCTTAGACAATAGGTACAACATGTACAACTTGCTCACATCCTATTCTTTTATCCCATGCTAGCTGTGAACCTAGAAAATACGAGAAATAAAAACATCAACAAAAGTTGGTACGTGGAATTAAAAGCTATACTATGCTGCATATAAAATACTCGAAATTGAAGAAAGAGAAAGGAAATGTTATTTAAGGCGGAGAATCAGGTAATCCCAAGTTATTAGTCACAATTAGAATGAATATGCATTACTATGATGGACTTAGCACAAACATAAATGGTGGGCCCTTCCCCGTGTACCTTGTACTCTAGGGATCTCCCCGTATATCGTGTACTCTAGGGAGGTGCTAGTCAACATTAAAGCTTTCCCTCTCTAATAGGGAGTTTAATGAGCACCACTAGTAACTACATTTCATTTATCCTCATTTATGTTCTTTTATGTCCAAGGCGGAAAATTGTCAATATACATACATCTACATCCAATAATGTATTTCAAATACAAGCAAGCAAGTACATATATTTAACATCCAGCAAATCTAGTCATATAATTATATCCACATACTTGAGTTCAGATATTCCTCACATATCCATGATCATCTAGATAAATTGGTCAGCACCTAATTTAAAGAAATTAATCATCATTAATATATGTACACCATATTCTTGGTATTTTAGGTCCAAATTAGGGTTTAGGTCAAATTTCGGTTCAAACTACCTGGAACTTATGTCTGATATTTTTATACTGACCTACATGTCATAATTAGGATCTGGTTAAATTCTCATAATTTTCTGATGCTTAGTCTATTTTCACTAATTAATATGAGACCAAAAGCATCTAATCATGATTTAGTAAGAAGATACATTGTACTTTGGCATAATAATCAGATCAGGCTCCATCATTAATTTGAGGATAATATTAGAGTTCAGTAGTATTTTTCTCAGATATATTATTCATCATATCCTAATTATATACCATTTAAAACATTCTAAAGAAGTAATTTCATTTATATTATAATCATAAATTTATATTTCTTCAAAAGACTGATGTAAGAGTCCAGTATTATAGGGGATGTTTTTCTGAGTCTCAGAATATTTTTTTGGCATTTATTGGGCACTGGAGCTATTTTCTATGATTTTTGTAAGATAAAGGGTATTAACATGGATTTAACTGAGAATTATCTCTTGGAGATTAAGTAGGGCTGCTAGATCTTCCTTGAAAGGGTCCAGATCACGCCACATTAGCCCAAGCAGTATGTGGCTAGTTTTAGATTGGAGTCATGAACCGCTGGCTCAGGAAGATGAACCAGACGGGTAGCAGGCCTGGTCGTCCGGCTCCCGCTCCCTCCCTCACGCATGCTGTATCGCACAGGGGGATTCTAAAACTCTGACCTCGAGTTCAGGGCACCTCTTGTGATACCTCATCGATGAGGCTCAGCACTAGGGATGAAGGAACTTATCAGTTATCAATGACCAACACTCCAGTTCGGTAACTAGAGGCTAGAGGACATGGATCATGATGGTCTGTAGATAAACAAAAAGGTCTCTTTCAGTTCCAAGCTGCTGCAATCGACAACCTTGAGTTTGTAGTTGTTGTGATCGGCAACCATGGCTCCACCACAGAAAAGTCTGAGTCGATGATAGTGAGGAACTGTGACTGCTCCTGCTATGCCTCCGTGATGGAAGCATGGGAGCCTCCGTAAGAGATGGAACTACAGCAAGTTCTGGAGCTTGTCCTCCTCCTTTGTTCTCTCCTCACCGGCACACATCCTAGCAAGGGTGAAAGGGGACGGGCCGAGTACCATAGAACTTCGACTGTGTCTGCTCCGCCCTGACTGTCACCGTGAGGCTGGGTGCCGATGAGCGTAGCCTCCATGCCAAGGAATGACGACCTGATATACGCCGCCCTTCATCTGGTCGGTGTTGTTGTCGCAGTGATGAGATCAATGGGAGCTTCAGAGCTCCAAGGTGATGTCTTTCTTGGAGTCACGACAGAGGAGAAGGATGTGAATGGAGGAGAAATGGGGATCTGGATCCTTCAGGTTTGACACCTGGTTTCGAATTGTTGTGGCTGTCACTTAGGGATTTGTCCCCACATAGGACTCACTGTCGATGGTGTTGCAGAGAGGCTGGTAGGAGGAGCAGTATCGCTGGCTACTGCAGGTTGTTGCTGGCAAGGTGAGGATGAGGATCCATAGGTAGGCGGTAACGTTTGTATTTGCAAGTGTCACCTCTGTCAGCGCCAACCCAAACTGGTTGCAAGGTGATCCTTGTTGTGATCTTTATGGGTCGTAATGCCTGTGGTTGAGGTGGTAGTCGGCAGCAGACTTGAGGTGGTGTTTAGCAGAAGGGAAGAACTCGTGGTGGTAGTGATCAGAGATGATGGTGGGGGTTGCTCTGCACCACGGCAGGGCCTGCACTAGGCATTGCAGGTCTAACTTCCTATGGTTGTGGATCCGGTGAGGGGGGAAAGGAGATGGGGGGAAAGAAGGAATCTGGGATGAACTGCCTCACCATACCCTATATCCTAAAAGTTAGGGTTGTTACATGGATCCGAACATGGTGCAGCTGATGGCTCATTCTATATCTTGATCATGCTCCGTGTACATCGGAGACATGGCGCCACATACTTATTCCCCAAGTATACGAGTCTCTCCATGATAAACGAAGGTATTAGTTGAGTAATTAACTACTTACATGCTAATCTACAGCTTTCAAGGATCCATGTATCCTATTGTTAAATCTGAAGTATAATGTGGGTTGAATTGAAACATCCAAGCAACAAGGAAAAACATTAGTCGCATCCCACAAGCCTAAATCTCAACATGCTTCAGATATTATAATGACCTAGGTTCATAAAGCATCATTTAATCAATTTGCTTCTTTGTTCCAAACGTTAGTACTATCCAATAGCAATATTCAGTCATATGAATCCATGTATACTTCATTAGATACTTAAATCCATATGTCCTCAATATAGACTTATAACTACTATCAATCATCTTTGTATACATGAATGGCCTTTTGTAGATATTATTCATCCTCTCATGGCATTATAGTCATACTTGAGGGTCAAAGAATCTATGGTTAGATAAAAGTCAACTCAACTTCAAATTAACAAAACAAACATTCATAGACTTCAAATACTATAACGAGACTCAAAACCCTAAAATCATGGGTCATCACACCACCGTAATAAGGATTGACTTTCCTTTCTGATCTACCAATCTAATGGTAATGCACTTCTTGTGAGATCTGAAGACTGATGGACACCAAGACTTTTCAACATACATCCATATTTTCCCCTCCTCATGTTGATTGTTTGCACACTAGTCAAGCTTGACTATGTCACAAAGCTCTTATGTCTGCTTTGCATGGATCATTGGCTCCATGATAGCCACAGAAGCTAGTTTATGTTGTTTACACATCCGCCCAAGCACTCTCCTTGTGGTATTATTCACAATACCCCTTATATTCCAGATTAGGAACTTAAACATATGAAACAATTTGCATCATCTTCACGGCACACCTTCCTTTAGTTGTAGTACCCCTTCCTCCTATAATGCCTAGAGTGTCGCCCCTCGCCCTCAAAATCCCCAAAGCATTCTTGATCTTGCTTATAAAACTCATCATTCGTCCAGTCCACAGAACCAAGCGACGGTCCTCCATCATACTACTTTTACCCCCTATCATTGCGTTTATGACCGGCCTCCCTTTGATTGCTTCTCCTACGATAATAGCCTCTATTTTTTCTTGACCTCTCTGTAGAAAATGCTCCACAAAATCACTCAATGTATGTGGTGACAGTGACCTTCTTGAGGATTGGTGATCATGAACCCATCTACACGAACAAGCTATCTCTAGACAATCTGTCCTCATTAAATAAACTTCCTCCCTACAGTTTCCCTGGTCCTGTTGCTCATCATGTATATGCATCCATTGAGGCAGAGCCCTGTCCGACCCTTGAGAAGATGATAATTTGAAGGTTGCAGTCAGGATCTTCATCCTCTCTGCCATCTCTGTAATGCAGACTGAGTTTCCGAACCCTCCAAGTTTGCTACAATAGACACCTTTCCATGAAACCTCAGTTTGTCCACTATAACTGATAAAAATAGAGGGATGTCTTCATTAAAGGCTTCAACGAGAACTAGAAAATCGGATACATAATCCTCTTCTCTCTGCCAACTAAAAGCCAATGACATCCCCAAAAGCCTCAATCATCTCTCTAGTGGATCTGTCATCTCTAAAAGGAAGTAACACATCTTCAACCTAGAGCCACACTTTTGATTTCACTACACAGATCATCAGTTTTTTTGTACAAAGAATCGACACACACTGTAACTGATGTGGGGTTGTCTTAGTATCAACCACATCCTTTCTGAATTTATCCATTTCACAATTCATACTCATTTCAGTAATATTTATCCATAACTTATCATCACAATTCCGTTCACCTTTTCCATTTCCTTTCTTGCATTTCAATACATGTTCCATGTTATTTAACTTATAATGGCATTTGGTATTTAAAGCAATTCTTCCATTCCTTATGATATTATCCACTTTATTCAATATAATGGATTAGAGTTTCTTCTTTTTATACCTTAACCTCTAGTCATGTTCTCAATTCATGATTATGTGACTTGTATAAAAGTCTTGCATTTATCTGGGGTTTACTCATTATTCCATAAAATATACTAGAATACATGCATTAGGATTAGATCATCTTAACAATACGTATCACCCTCAAATAAAGTAATATCACTTAAAATTGAGAATTTTCTTCACAATTATAATATTATATACAAGTTCAGGATTTATCTCTCATATTTGTCTTAATACTGAATTTCTAGGGTTTTCAAGAGTCGAATTAGTTCATTACATCATTATATATTTATTATTCACTAACCTCATCATGGCGTACATGTGTTCATTAAGGATATTCGAAACACATGAAAACCCTAGTTTTCATTTGCACACAATTAACCCATCAATTATAAGTATGCATTCATTCATTGGCTCATTTGAGTAAATCCAGAAAAACCAACCATTGACATGAAATACCTCCATTTTCAAATCCTCATATTGATCTTTGTGTACATGTCATATTAAGTTTCATTAATATTCAAAAATAGACTTGATTTATTCATGTTATTCAATTGAAACATGATTATAAACATGTTCACTAATTTTCAAGTATATCATTCACTAGACTAACTTTTAAGCAATGTTTGTATAAAACAACATAGTTTTCTATCCATAAGATTTTTTTCATAGAGATTGAATCTATAGATCATTAACTTAAAAAATACAAATCCATGAGAAAGAATTTAATTTAGTAGCATTTAGTATCTCAAAGTCATCCTAATGGATTACCTAATCGCATACAATTACACTTATTTATTTTAGTCGTATAGAATTAGGATTTCAACATGATTACATAGCCCAAGAAGGACACAAACACTCGCATCAATAACCATCACCTTAAAAACGTTCCCATACTTTGAATTTCTAGAAATCCAGCCAACTCCCAATGATTGAATTCAGTTCTTGGGCTTCTCAACTAAGGACCCTAGAAAAGGAGAATCTGAGAGAAAGAAAGAGAAAAGTGGTGATTTGATATCTTTTTTAGTCAAATAAGAGGGAGGATGGAATTTATACTTAATAAAGAATATTCACCATGAATACCTATCTTGGACTGATTAACATGCATTAATTCACTAGCTTGTAAAAGTTAAGACCCTGAATCGGCATTTCCAACATTTTTTTCCTTCAAAGCCCTAATTCTCCTCTCTCTCTCTCTTAAAGATATTACCTCAGACAAGAATGACAAATTATGCGAGTTACTAGGGTATTAGTTTAATGGTGTAGTTCAATTGAGGTACTTGGAATATTTATAAATAATTCCAAGTTTATTTTTAGTTTTTTTTGTTTATTCATATTGATTGATCGGCCAAGTTGTTACTGATGAGAAACTCAGCTAACACAATATTATGTGATCACCTTACTATCATCCAAAAATTATGAACTTTTAATAACTTGTTTGAAATTGATTTACCAAGAAAAATTTTGAACTTCTGCTCATTTGATGTACTAATAAATAAATAAAAATCAAATAGCATATTACTATACTCTAGCATGTATAGAATGATCGGCTGAATTTGTCTTAGGAAAATACAGTCGACCAACATGTCCAGAAAACATCCAAAAATTATGATATTTTATAAGAACAATTTTAGTTGAATATTAAAAACTACATTCAAATTAAAGTGTAATATGAATAACAAATAAAATACCAAACATAAAATATTGCACTACTATACTTATCATATTTTTATTTTCTAATACAAGCAAGAGCCTCATTATGATGAATTAGGGTTTTCATTTCTCAAATGCTAATTATTCAAAATAAAGCATGTGTATGGTGTCTCATCAAGTTCAAAACATCATAACAAAATTATGTTACAAGATTGAACTAGGATCAAGCTAGTATAGCATGAAATTATCCAATTAAACCCCAATGATATTAGTAAGATGAAAATCAGTCACTACATACACACTACCCAACATGATTCGGATAAGGGTTTACATGTAGTAGTGATTGGTTGCACGGTGGTTGATGTGATGGATTTGACCCTCCATTGGTGTGACATCTTGGCCACTTGATAAGTGAGACTATGAAATGCATGACCATTCTCATGTGATAAAATATATGATATTGAGCTCACACATATTCAATAGTCTACTATGGTTCAAGAAACATACATGGAATATTAAGAGGATTTTGTTACTTCATTCCTCTAGTTAAGTATGCATATTTGTGACAAAGGGGTTATACAGTGATGAATGTATATTTATCACCTTTTCATCATAGTTCTAGGTTATTTTTACTCATTCTGGTTTCCATTTGCATTATATTTTGCTTAGTTACCTTGTTCTTATTCTTGTTCCCAAATTACTAGGATTTTGATTAATTTCCTTGCTCTTATGCATATTAAAGCACATATAAACTCTAAAGCATCCAAGAAGTTCTTCACCAAGCTCAGATTCAAGATTGGTGCAAATTCACATTAGAGATTGAGCCATCTAGCACATTTTGGCAGGGCAGAACGAGCGACCAAGCTTCTAGATTGCTCGATCCACCTCTCCTTCTGGTCAATCAATCTGAGGGTCTCCATAAATTTCTAAGACTCTATTGAATTATTAATACCAAGTAATCAGGTGATCCCAGATCAAGGTCGATTGATCCACCTGCTACATAGTGTCTGAAAGATTACAAGATCATCCAACTATTTTGGTTGATCGACCACTCAGCCAAGGTTCCTTCTAAGTCAAAGACTCATAGAAAATTTGGCAAACCATTATATCGAGCAATCCCATCATGGGATCGACCGACCAAGACATTCTCCAAAACCCTCAACATGAACATGATCGTCCGATCTTAGCTCTAGATTGATCAACCAAAAGGTCAACAATTGTGTCTCTATGTAAGTGGTCGGCTGACTAGACCCCATGGTCACCTGATCATCATGGCAGACAAAATGAAATTACACAGTCATTGGCCCAAAGGGGTTAAGTAATAAAAGTGGTGGCAGACCGCAATCATTGGGGATTATGTTCTCACACAAGAAAGAGCAAGTTTCTGAGCAAGAAGTTGGGGGAGATGACAAAAAGGAAGATCATCCTAGTGGAGTTATTTGTATTCACTGAGGCCAAAGCAGACTATAGTAGTAAGGGACCACTGGTTGTGTCTCTCTTCTCCTTCAATGACATGACTTCTCCTCTTTCTTCTTGTGACTGTGTTCAATCTTCAAATCAAGCGAGTAAACCTTCTCGTTAGGGCATGAAGAGTAGACCTGTCTCATGTACTCTATCTTATTATTGTTAAACTTGATTTTCCTCATATGATTGAATTGTTATCCATTTGTTTATTTCTTTCTATTCGAATTGATCACTCTTCTAGCATGTCTAGTATAATCCTAAGTGTAGAGACCACAAAACCTAAGATTAAATAACTAAATTGATGCATAGGATTCCAAATGAGGGAACGGTACCTATAGGACGATTGGATCATAAATTGTGGGTAACGAGACCTCGATCCTAGAGACAATCACTCATGAATCCTGACATGATGGCTCTCGGAACATACAACTAACAATCTCCAGTTGCACTAGAGACAATCACTCATGAATGGAATTCTAAGTGATCTAACATGACCATCATGCCTCTATTGTCAAAGTTCTTCCATTAGGAGATCAGCAAACATTGTCTTCAGTTGGCATTCTACAAATATCAACATCTTCGCAATGTATGATCTCTTATGAGATGGTAAAGATGTAGTGTAAACCTAGAATCTTAATGGATTTTGGGTTCCTTGTCTTGAGCAATGTATCCATTGTTGTTACAATAAATATCTATTTCATGTTTAATGGTTGGAGCAACTCCAAATTCACTAATGAACTTCTTAATCCATAATGTTTCCTTTGTTACATGGGATGAGGCAATATATTCAACCTTTGTTGTAGAATCAACAACTATCTCTTGTTTTGAACATTTCTAGCTTATGACTCTATCGTTTAGGACCGAATCTTGATTGTACTCAATTATTGTCCTTGTTAGTTTGGAAGCTAGCATCAGTATAACCCTTTACAACTAACTCTTCATCATCACCGTATATCAAGAATTGACTCTTAGTTATTCTTAGTTACTTCAAGATATTCTTCATAGAAATCCAGTGAGCATCACCAATATCTGATCGGTACATGCTCTCAAGCTCAAACCATATGAAACATCTGAGCATGTATATAGCATACATACATGATAGATCCAACTTTTAAGGAATATGGTATCTTACTCATGTGTGCCCTCTCTTCCAAAGAGTCGGGACATTGGAATTTAGAGAGACTTATTTGATAATACATGGGTATGTTTCCCTTTGAGAATACTACATAATAAACCTCTTTGGCACTTTGTCAATGTATGCACTCTAGCTTAAGCCAAAAATCCATTTAGATGTATCTCTATAGATCTCGATTGTTTCCTAAAATATAGTATGATTCACCTAAGTCCTTCATGAAGAAGTTGTTGTCCAACCAGGTCTTATTTATAGAGTAGGTATGTCATTTCACATCAATGATATGTCATCCACATATAATGTAAGAAATACAATTGTGCTCCCTCCAACCTTCTTGTATACGTAAGGTTTGTGTTCATTCTCGGTAAAGACAAACTCTTTAACTTTCTCATTAAAATGAAGATTCCAGCTTCTAGATGCTTGTTTCAATCCATAGATCAACCTGTACATCTTACAAACTTCAATGGCTTCATTTTGAGTGGTAAAACCTTCAATATGTGTCATGTACACATCCTCTAGAAGACTCACATTAAGGAAAGTTGTTTTAACGTCCATTTTAAAATAGCATAGTAATGATAAGATGCAATGGCAAGCATGATTCTGACCGATTTAACAATGGTAACTGGTAAAAAAGTTTCATCACAGTCAACACCTTGAGTTTGTCTGAAACCTTTTGCATCCAATCATTCTTTATAGGTTTATATATTACCATCTATGTCAGTATTCTTTTTGAAGGCCTATTTTCACCCGATGGGCTTTAGCCCTTCATGTGCATCCACTAAAGTCCATACTTTCTTGGCATATATGGATTCCATCTCATATTTCATAGCCTAAAGCTAATTACTAGGTTCTAATCCCTCTATGAAATCATTGTAGGTTGTTGGTGTGTCATCTATGACCATCAAATTGCATGATGGTGTCACAAGAAATTCAAATATCTATGGCTCAACATGATTCCTACTAGACCTTTGAGGTTCTTGTGTTGCATAAGGAACTTGTGATTCCACAATGGGTTGTGAGTCTCTTTGTTCATCATCTACTTCCATAGGTTCAATGGTATCTCTTTTGGCCTTTAAATTCTTCAAGATTTGGTTTCTTCCCACTGGTTCCTTTGGAAATAAATTCTTTTTCAAAAAAAATCATTTTTCCATAACATATAATAAGTAATAAACTTAGTTTCTTTACGGTATCTAATAAAGAAATATTTATCTGTATAAGGTTCAAGCTCTTTTTCTTGACATAAAATCCCCATCCCCAAAATTTCACAAAAGACATATTAGGAGGCTTCCCATTCCATATCTCAAATGGTGTCATTTCAACGGATTTAGAAGGGACTCAATTTAAGTGTAAACATGATGGTTTCGAGAGCATGTCCCCGTAAGAAATTAGAAATATTAGTTAAATTCATCATTGATCATACCAGGTCCAATGAGGTACCATTCCTCTTTCTAACACAACATTAAGTTTCTGTGTTCCAGGTGGAGCCAATTGTGATACAATACCACAGTTTCTCAAAAGGTATTCAAACTCTTGTGTAAGATATTCTCCACCATAATCATATTGTACTACCTTAATATTCTTACCAAGTTGGATCTATACTTCTTTCATGAATTCATTGAACTTTTTAGGTAGTTCTTATTTGGGTTCGATAAGATACAGATATCCATGTCTACTGAAGTCAAGACTAAATGTGATTAAGAACTAATATGTACCTTTAGCACTTGTGTTAATATATCCACACACACACACACCCACACACACACACACACACACACACACACACACACACACACACACACACACATATATATATATATATATATATATATATATATATATATATATATATATATGAATCCTAATAAGTCACTTTCACTTTTTACACTGTTAGTGGAAGGTGCTTTTGTCATCTTTTCCAAAAAAAGATTTTCATGTCTCTTATGATATCAAAAGAGTCTATATAACAATCTTTATAGAGTCTAGAAATATGTTTCTCATTTATGTGCCCTAGATGATGGTGCCAAAGATAAGCTGTGTTTGCGTCATTGAGTTTTAGATTTTTATATTTATGTTATATACACTTGCCTCAAGATCTAATAAATAAAGACCACAAGAGATTGAGGCACTGTCATAGAATATATCATCTCTAGAAATAGAAATTTTACTATTCTTTGCTAGGAACTCAAAATTGTTCTTGTCCAAATAAGATACAGAATTAGTGTTTCTATTTAGGGAAGGTATATAATTGAAGTTTTATAACTCTATTAAAATCCCATAGGTTATAGATAAAGTATATGTTGCTAAATCTAGCTATGAGTAGGTCTCCTGCTCCCTTTACTAAGGGTGTTCTTCTTTTCAGATATTACATATGAGAAAATATGTGAGATCCACATCTGGTGTCTAATACTCAAGATGAAGAAGTTGATAACTTTATCTCAATAACATATATACTTGAAGTTAAGATCTCTATTGCATGCTTTGTCTTCTTTAAATCCTCTAGGTAGAGAGGAAAATTATTTTCTAATGTCTAGCATGGGGATAATGTCGACAATTGCCTTCCTTGTGAGTCCTCCTTTAGATCTCAGTACAAAAGACTTTGGCATTGAACTAGCTTTTCATTTTCACCTTGACTTGTCCTTTCCTTTGTTGACCATCAACAAAGACTTTGATTTGTATTTTTCCATTGAGTATCGACTATTTTTAACATGTCATGCAACTCAAGAAAGGGGTGAGCAAAGTTGTTCATGTCATAATTCATGACAAATTGAATGTATGTTTCTAGAAACGACTGGAAGATTACATCAGTGTCTGACTCTTAGACTAAAGGCTATCCCAGTCTCTCTATGATTTCACAAACCCAATCATCTTGAGTACATGTGGACCAACTGAATCAACTTTGGTCATATTACACTTAAACATGGCCTTTGATACATCATAGCGCTCTTGTCTTGCTTGTCCTCAAAACATATTTATTATATGTGTGTGCATCTCTAGAGAACATGTGTTCTCATGTTTCTTCTGAAGCTCATGATTCATGGAGCATATCATGAGGCACTTCACATTTATGGCATCATCAAAACACTTATGATAACCTTCCCTTTTGATCCTAGGAGCATTTGGAGATGGTTCTTTTGGTATAGGTATCCTAAAGACATAAATCTTTTGCTCATGTGTGAGAACAATTCTCAACATGTTGAACCTACCAAGAAAATTATTTACATTTTCTTTTTCTTTTTCAGTTGTCAACTATAATGAGGCATTGTTTTGTGTGCTTGCCATCTACAAGAGTTATTTTCATGGACAAAAATTAAATTTGAATACGAATTTTGGTTTTAAAATCTGATTTGACAAAATTTGTTTGGCCTTTAACTAAATATGCTCCCACTATGTTCGTAAAATTAGTATCCCTCGCTATTAATTTGGAATAGTAAGGCATGCAATCTTCTAGTGAGTCAAGATCCATAATATATAATGTCATGAGTTGATTGTGGTTGACAGAAGATATAGATACATCAGTCGCTCTAAACCTGACATGCTCGCAGTAGATGAATTGCTTTCTGAATGGGTGACGATTAACATCGTCTGCGATAGGTAGGTAACTTTTACAAATGGCGCCCAAGGCAATTCTCAAATATATGGTTGCACACGCATTGACCATAATTCATCTTATGAATTATGTTCCATTATTAAGCCTCTATGTGCTTAGTCTTATTAAGATCTCCTACTCAAATCTAACTCAAAGGCCAATACAGTAAAATATGCACCCTACTGAGTAGATGCACATACTTATTATCACACTTCCAAAAGATAGATGGTGAACCATTTTGAGCGTGCCCACACTTATTTAGTCAAGATTTTCATGTGTATTACACAGTATAAGGTGCCTTAAACTTTGATATTATGTTAAGGGAAATATATGTTATCATACGTATATAATCACTACATATACTTTATTATATGTATCATATACTATATCAATCATCAAAACTTAGAAAATAGGACATGACAACTAGTGCAACATCTTGAACCAATAAGAGTTGTAGAATATAGTCAGTCGGTCGGCAAGTCGTTCACTAGATTGGATTTCTTGCTTGGGTAGTCCTTCAATTTCTAATGGAATTGTTGCCATATCTTCATCATGAATCCTCCAAGGACCATCCTTATTCGTGTGAGCTTCTTTCCATCTCCTCCTCTCCATTATTTCCCATCAAGGATATCATTACATCATCCTATTCTAATTGTAAGAACTAAATTTTACATCAATAATGTAGAGAGACAGGCATAGCATGCAAGACATATGCATGTTACATATTTTTTATCATCATCAAAATGCAGATATTTATATATTTTATATCATGCACCATAACGACCTAATTTCTATATCCACATCCATCAAACCACATTATTTGAAAGGCATCACATTAATTTGTCTAACATATATATATGTATATGTATATATATATATATATATATATATATGTGTGTGTGTGTGTGTGTGTATGTATGTATATACTTAGGTGATTAATCATCAACTTGCATAAATTCATCTAACAACTCGTTTGTGGTTCAAAACCCAAACTGACGTTAGAAGTGCACAACATCGACTTGAATACTGTAAAGCACCAAAACCTAGCCTCTTGACCCCGATCATATGCCTTGGAGGATTGAGAGTTTAGTTCTTTGGATTTGACCAAACAAGGATGAAGATATACCTAATAGTAGTTAATGGTAACCCTAATATGTTAATGCATGAATAAATCACCCTAACATATATGCATTACAAATTAAGACATAATGCCCTCATATAGATCTTTAGACCAATAAAGGACACATAAAATATGTCACATGAGATAAATGATAAAGGTATAGAATTGTGTGCACAAAAATGATATATAATCCTTTTAGTGGTAATGCTAAGATGTTGGGATATAATTAAATAAATAATATTAATGATGAAATAATAAAAAAACTATAATGATAATGGGCCCCACATATTAATTTTGTATAACTCATGAAAGGGAATCTTAAAAATAAATTCTAATGTGAAAATTTTGTTCCTTGAGTCTCAATAATCTTGGGAGTCAAGTTTCACCTTATTTGCACAATAATAATTATCCTAATTTCTTTTAGAAAAAGAAATATGATTTTTTCTTCAAATGTCAAACAAATGAATAAATGACTTTAAAAGTGGCAACAAATCTCAAATTCGTAATCTAAATGATAAAATGTGCATATGTGTGCATTTTCATCTAATTTTAACAATCTTTAATGTTCTAATGTGTTAGGAGAGAGAAAGTGTAAATAAAGCCCAAAATATTAGAAAATGTGAAAAATAATTTCAAGAGGTGAAATAAATGGTAAAATCATATTCCATTTGTTAGAGTTTGCTTGAGGGTGATATTTCACATTATTTGAGTGAATCTAGATGCCTTTAATACATTAAGAAAGAGAACATATGGTTTGCTTTGAAAAGAATTTAATAAGACAACAAAAGTCTCCAAATATAAAAACCAATGCCACAATCGGAATATACATGCCTTAATTAGCCTAGGTACAAAATTTGGTATTAATTGAATGTTGTTTGGACCCTCAAATAAAAGAGGAAAGATAATACATTTTAAATGGCTTAATTTTCCAATTATTAAATCAATGCATTCTGATTTTCTAAAGTTTCTTTTTATTTGTTGTCACACTCAGTTTCTTTGCTTGTTAATGTGGAATCCTGTATGAACCCTTGGATCCTAATCAGACGGCCAATGAGTTTTCTTCCTCCTTGCTTTCATTTCACTTCTATAGCCACAATAAACTGAGAACCCACTCACACCTTCCTCAATTTTCTCTCACCCTCCTATACTTTTCCAACCATGATTCTTTCTCCACTGACTTCTTCGACTCCTCCTGAATACATAGACCCTATAAATACTAGGGCTCAGAGCATCATTGCTCAATTCCGCAAGCTGCCGCCCCATCCCCTGTGTTTCCTCTATTTTCTGCTTCCTCTTCTTCTTCTTTTGGTTCCAGGACATCAGACTACTAGGATACCACTCCCTGAGAATCATCGAGTCCTCTGGTACCTCTCCTCGGTCATAGTTCAACCCGTCTTCAGCATGTATGCATTTCCCCAATTCTAACCTGACTCTGATGGATGCCTGGAGTCGGTGCAAAGACATAGGCCTTCGCGGGGTTGGTTGATATCTTGGACGCTTCGCGGGGTTGGTTGATGTCTTGGACGCTTTCCCTGGGATCCCTGGTGGTTCTAGGCTCTTCAATTTTATCCCAGTTCTGGTATGCAACCTATCCATCTTTCTCGCCCTTTTCCTTTTGGTTTCTGATGTGGATGGGAATCAGGAGCCGTTGCCCTTCTTTGTTAAGAGTTTCTTCGCCTTTGTCCTTGCGTTTGTATCCTAAAGCTTTCTGAACTCTCCTTTTTACCTAATGTTAGTGTTTCGAGTGTCCTAAAGTTTCAACTTGAAACTAGTTTTGCGGCGATTTTTTTTAGTTATGGGTATCCTCACACCCTGTTCCGAGACCGGTTGGCTGTGGAGTAGCCCTCGTGATGATGATGATGATGATGATGATGATGATGATGATGATGATGATGATGATGATGATGATGATGATGATGATGATGATGATGATGATGATGATGATGATGATGATGATGATGATGATGATGATGATGATGATGATGATGATGATGATGATGATGATGATGATGATGATGATGATGATGATGATGATGATGATGATGATGATGATGATGATGATGATGATGATGATGATGATGATGATGATGATGATGATGATGATGATGATGATGATGATGATGATGATGATGATGATGATGATGATGATGATGATGATGATGATGATGATGATGATGATGATGATGATGATGATGATGATGATGATGATGATGATGATGATGATGATGATGATGATGATGATGATGATGATGATGATGATGATGATGATGATGATGATGATGATGATGATGATGATGATGATGATGATGATGATGATGATGATGATGATGATGATGATGATGATGATGATGATGATGATGATGATGATGATGATGATGATGATGATGATGATGATGATGATGATGATGATGATGATGATGATGATGATGATGATGATGATGATGATGATGATGATGATGATGATGATGATGATGATGATGATGATGATGATGATGATGATGATGATGATGATGATGATGATGATGATGATGATGATGATGATGATGATGATGATGATGATGATGATGATGATGATGATGATGATGATGATGATGATGATGATGATGATGATGATGATGATGATGATGATGATGATGATGATGATGATGATGATGATGATGATGATGATGATGATGATGATGATGATGATGATGATGATGATGATGATGATGATGATGATGATGATGATGATGATGATGATGATGATGATGATGATGATGATGATGATGATGATGATGATGATGATGATGATGATGATGATGATGATGATGATGATGATGATGATGATGATGATGATGATGATGATGATGATGATGATGATGATGATGATGATGATGATGATGATGATGATGATGATGATGATGATGATGATGATGATGATGATGATGATGATGATGATGATGATGATGATGATGATGATGATGATGATGATGATGATGATGATGATGATGATGATGATGATGATGATGATGATGATGATGATGATGATGATGATGATGATGATGATGATGATGATGATGATGATGATGATGATGATGATGATGATGATGATGATGATGATGATGATGATGATGATGATGATGATGATGATGATGATGATGATGATGATGATGATGATGATGATGATGATGGCCATGATTTTGGATCTTGGGTTCCAACTGATGGTGAAGGGGGTTGTGTGGTTGATGAGTGAAAGAACATGTAAAGGAGGAAGACGAGTGTCTGTGATTTCTCTTCTGTAGCCTTGTCTCATGTTTTGTTTCACTTACTCTCCAAGGGCATTTCTATCTTCTCCTACTCTGCTTTTAGTTTGATCGTGAGAAGTTGAGCGCCTGACTAGATGGGAGCCCATGCCAAATGACCAATCACTTTTGGGCCAACTCAACAAAGTTGACCGCTGACCAGATTTTATTCACTGACAAGGATTTTTTTAAGTTTCTGATTGGTCAATCTTCCGAAATTCGTAATAAATAATTTATGGCTCAGAAAAAATAAAATAAAATATGTTCTAGAATTAGGAAAAATATAATTTATCTAGTGGTACCAGTTTCACTACCTAAATCTAATGTTATAAAAAAGGTGATTTCTATGGATATTCTTAATTGGTTTAGTTTTCCTAATTCATAACTGATAATCTATAAGTCAGAAACATAAAATAAAATATGTTATTAACTCATAAAAATATAAGCTTGAACATGGCATGGTTTAACCTAATTCATAGATAACACAAAGGTGATCTTTAGGGTTTTGAATAATTAATGTAAACCTAACCCTAATTACATATACATGATTAATAGGTGCTTTGGAGAACTAGGATTGGATCTAGGAATGACTTGGACTTATTTAGACTCTAAAGTAAGGTATGTTTGCATCCCCTATTATTCCTTTTGAGCAATAACCTACTTTCATCTTTCTCTTGGTCCTATGGACAATAGCCTACACAATATCTCTTTTTCTTTTGAGATATATTTCATGTGAAATACGTTATTTGTTTCTCATCATCATAATTTTATGGACATTACTTGGAGTCCATCTTATACTTTCATTCTTGATGAATCCCTAAATTTACCCGCTTTGTGGTGGATGTTTATATTGCACATCTATGTGATGGGAATTTTTTATGGATTCCCTGGTCCCACATTATATTTGTTGGATGTTCTCATCCCTCATACTTTGATTTATTCTTGCTTGCTCTTTTTTTATGCATCATGTGGTGACTGATGGTATAATTTTACATGTGTTATTTTATGTGGATGTGTAAATTCTGACAATTGAAAATACAGAGGTGACAATTCTTGTGATAGATATTATTTGAGCAGATGTGTATCCTATCCTGTTCGGAGAAGATGTACATAAGTACCTCCCCACCTCATATTTAGAGTAGATGTGTATAAGTTCCTACTAACTCCAAATTTATGGTAGATGTGTTATTTCCTACCAATATGTTTATATTGTTCTAGTATTGTCACAGGTGAAACACATGGATGCCTTGCTCTTATTTTGTTGAACTCTTATTTCTTTTATGCTCGATTGGATAGTCCTTATCTTTTCTATAGTAAGCCTTTAATTTTTGACGTCCTTTATTTCTTTGTATTGCTCAATTCCATTTTAGTAAGCACATACCAGCTTTTGCTGATGTCATCTACCTTTTCTCCTCTTGTTGGGGTATGCTTCCAACCCCAGGTGTAGGTAAAGGAGAACATGGCTTTCAACATGGACTTAGCTTAAGGAGTTGAAGCTTCGAGACAAACTTATTGTAGTTTAATTTCCCTCTACTAGTTCCTTATGATGTAATATACATGTAAACCCTATATGGGAGATGATGATGTACTTCTGTAAAATTGATTATAGTCATAACTTTTATTCCGCAGTTACACTTTGGTTGTTTTGAATATCATTATTGAGATTTGAAAATTTTACACCTATTCTAGAATACCTTTGAATGTATTTGGAATGGATGTTTTATTCTTCAAATATTAATAAGGAGTGGATCCCCTCTGGGTCCCACTCCTTACAACATGGTATCAGAGCCTGTGGTGGTTGGAATTTGACTATTTCAATTTTGTCTCCATGATTAGAACCCTTGCCTTAAATAGTTTCCCTCTAGGTGAGATGTTCACCCTAGAATTGATCTATGCTACTCTTGAGTTGATGAAAGGTTGATATGAGTTTCACACTAGAACCATGTTTAGCAAACCCTAATGTGATAAGGTTCTAGGTGATCTTACCCTACCATATAGGTTAGTGGTGACATATATCTTTGGATGTTATGAGGTTTTGGCATGAGGATGAGGAAAGTAGTTGTTAAAGAGAAACTATATGGAAATATTGTGACTTGGTTCTCGCTTTTGCACCCTGATTTCAATTTTCTAACGCAAAAGTTTTCGCATCAAATTATTTTCCTTATAATATTATATATATTAAAAAAATCTGGATTTTGACGATGTTTTCTTAAACTGAGTCACAATGAAGATATTTATGAAGCCTAGTTAGAGAAACCCTAGAATTCGTTAAAAATTGTATATTTTTTTCTATAATGAGTTATGACTTTTTAGTTGGATATGATGATGTACTTTTGTACTTTTGTAAAATTGATTATAGTCATTACTTTTATTCTGCTGCTACACTTTGGTTGTTTTGAATACCATTATTGAGATTTGAAAATTTTACACCTATTCCAGCATGCCTTGGGTCCCACTCCTTACAAATACCATTGAAGGGTTTCAATGAGAGGGGTCGCACTCAAACAACAACAAAAACCTCCTTGTAAAACCCAACCATCAGATCTGCCTTAGATATAAAACATGATAAGTAAAAGATGTGAGAAGAGAAATCAAATATAACTTGACACATATTAGTTGTCTGAAGACTAGACATATCTTTGTCAATAACGAGTGTGAACTTGTGACTCTGATACGTATTGATGCTTAGTCGACGCCCTCAAACACCACCTTGTAACCTTGTGGAACTAGTCCTCCAAACCTCTATACGATTTCCTTGGCCTCTACGCCATCCACACACATGCTCGAGCTCCTAGTGCACCACCTTGGTCATCAAGAAGAAGCAAAATTGGATATATTTTTTTTTGTGCTACTTGTCTCTTGAACTCCTACTCTCCTATTACATGTTGTCATCCTTAGGGTGACTTTTTTAAGAGAGATTTTTCTTAGGCAACTTGTAACTATTGTTTTACAAGGTGTACCTCACCCTCTCGACGTCTTAACCTATAGGAAACTCATGGGGTTGGAATACATGAATCCCAATATGTATCCTTATCATAATTCAAAACTATAAAATTAGGAATAATTGGAAGAAAAAAATCCCAGTCGATCAATTTGTTCACCACTCGATCGCTTGTTACTGATTAGGTCACCCAGTCGACCAGTTCGCCAATCCTAGTTTGATTCAGTTGACCAATCTAATTCGAAATTGGATGTGCCAAATTTTCTCTCTTATTTCCTGACATGTGTCTAATCCACAGACTGGGACATCCAACTGGATGACTGGTTAGCTTCCTAAAATGGGGACCAATCCATCAATCTAAACCATCCAGTTAATGATTGGATTAGAAATCATTTTGTTCATAATTCAAAAATATTCTTATCATATGTTTTTTATGAACTTCAATACCCTTAATCATCCTTATGTGTGTGACCCATAGGTTCCTAATTACATTGGTAGTAATGTTCAAAATCTCACAAGCAAATATTAGTGTCTAGCAACACACTATTGCTATCCATGTAATTAGAAAAAGTTGAAAAAGACTTCAACCTGTAAAGTAATCAATGTTACCATGACTATTATTTTTTTTCATAGATATCTAGATTGAACTCGAGACATGGAATTGTCAAATTTTCTTATTCAACATCATGTATTGAGACACATGAGCATGGGCATGCATTTCCAAGTTTTAATTAATCAAGTGGTTAGGATATCACTCCAATGGAGGGATAGATTAATCTAGATGTGCCACAGTGCGCCCAATCACTTCCTATATGGCAATTCTTATTAAGAGTCATTTTGGGGCAGTGTTAAAGAACACAGAATAACATGTGATTACTATAGTGACTTTAGGTTTAAGGATCATAATCACCACTTCAGATTGAGATTTGACTCTAACTATCATGACATGGATTCCATGTGTCATTCTCAAAATGGGTTTGTCCAGTACAACTTATTCTCTAACAAGTACCTATGTATCTAAGTTGATATCCAATATGATGACTAAAAAGACATAGTAATTACCTATTCTTATGTATTATAGTTGTCCTGCAATATCCACAATAATAACTTATTAGGGACATAACAAGAAGTAATACTCCAGTATATGTTAGAATTATTGGTCTATTATGTATATGGGCCCAAGTATACTTGATAGATTAGTGTTTGAGTTCTCTTTCTTGTAAGTGTTCCCCTCTGTTATATAGAGGAGTGGGATTTTGTCTAATAAATCATCTCATTAGCTTCCATCTTATTTTTCACATGGTATAGGAGCATAGATCCAAACCCTAGTTGTCAAGGAGGACAAGAGAGAGCCCTTGTCAACTAGTGGTTGTCCCCTTCTTCCTTGATGTGCCACCCACATGGCACCTATCCTCTATTATAGTATATTGGCATCCACTTCTTTCTATATGATTCAATACTAGTATGAATTATGCAACCTCCCTTGCTCGTTGTGTGCCCAAGCAGTCGTTACTACACTAATCGGGTTGATATCTACTTCATCGTTGTCCATCAAAATGTTGTATCTTCTACATTAATCAGAAGTTCAAAAATGTGTCATTTCCAATCAGAGGGCAACATGTCATCATCGACTGCATCTACAAAGAGGTGCACCTTCTGGATAGCATCCAAGACAAGAAGGCCCCCAAGCCCTAGCTGACTAGAGAAAAACCTGAAGTGTACCCTAAGGATGTTAAGACATCGATCCCCAACAACTGCAAGTCGAAGTCAAAAAATCTCCATTTTGTGATAGTTCCTTGTGTAGATGTGTTGTGGTTGTGATCACAGGTGGTTATGGTGTTTTAAGTGCTAACAATTGATTCATCTATCAAATTATTTGGGACTAGGTTCTTTGTCCTTAGTACAAAAACGGATGAGGACGGAGAAATGTTGATAGCCCAGCACCCAAAGTTAGATTTTTTTATGGCATGCCTCCAGGTGCTAGGGTGGAAGTTTGCTAGGAGAAAATAATAGATCATTCATTGGTTCCTAGCATTGATCATCATGATGAATGATATGAGAGGGTATTGTTAGCATTATTGAGTATGATGTATCTATCCTAGTAAAAAAATCTCTTGTCTACAAATCGATTTCTCAAGCCTTCACCTATCAATGCTCATAATATTGTTGCTTACTCTAGCAACCCACCTTTCCCCACAGCATCTGATTTTTGGCCTAAGGGTCAGATGAATGGGCTTTTTTAGGTCATACAAAGATCCATTTACTTTGGGTGCCTAGAAGGTGCCTAAACGATTCAATAGCACATTGACTTGCACTATTGTTATATCAGCGGCAGCGATCCAATCCATATGAATGTCCTTTTAGCCATGTTCATTTAAAATAATAATAAAAAGGAAATAATAAAGCCCAAAAAAGAGTGTCCATCGTACTACTTTTCTTCCTCTCCATGTGTTTCCCCTTACCCACATGGTTGGGTGTTTTCGTTTCAATTAGGAGTTTTCATGTTACATATCACAACGCTTACATTCTTCTTCTTCTTTTAACTTATTGTACATATCTTCTATTAATGCTTTCTTTTATCGTAACTTTCCTACTGTGTCTAAAATTTCATTGTGCTTCATTTTCTCATATTTTTTCTATCGACTTTCATTCCAGTAGTGATATTTGTTGTCAGTGGGTATTATACTACATCTTAGCTACCTACAATAGATACATATAGCCAACAGAAAGCCATCAAGCATCATATTATTGTCACTATCAATATATTAAATTTATCTAGAAGACCCTTATTATAGTACATCCACCACAACCACTACTTTATTTATCATAGTTGGTGTGAGGGGTGTATATAACAGAGAAATGAAGATCAATTATCAAATAATGTTATCTATTTGTACATATTCATCCGTGTTTTATTGACCCCTACTATAGCACATCATTTTTATAGCAATGTGTCGCAAACATGTTTCCCACCTATCCTAGCACAATATGGATAACCTCCCATTTTGTGATGTTATCTTACTAGTTTTTCTTAATTTTCCATACTCTTTCTTAGATAAATTAGATATGATCCTTAACTTTCTACGTTATTATGAATTCACCATTAAACTAACATTTATCTTTTTCTTCTTATAGAAAAATCCAAAAAAAATTGCAAAAGTCCCAAACGGTCCCAAGACCGAATGAAGTTCGAATGGTCCCAAGACCGAATAAAGGCAAACGGTATGAAGACCGAATGAAGCCCAAACAGTCCCAAGACCGAATGAACTCAAATGGTCCCAAGACCGAATGAACTCAAACGGTCTCGAGACCAAATAAAGGCAAACGGTCCCAAGACCAAATGAAGTCTAAATGGTCCCACGACCGAATAAACCCAAACGGTCCCAAGACCGAATCAAGGCAAACGGTTTGGAAACCGAATGAAGGCAAACGGTCCCAAGACCGTATGAACTCAAACGGTCTCAAGACCGAATAAAAGCAAACGGTCTGGAAATCGCATAAAGTCAAACGGTCCCAAGACCGTATGAAGCCAAACAGTCCCGAGACCACATGATGCCAAACGGTCCTTAAACCGTTAAAGACCCAAACGGTCCCAAGATCGTTTGGGACTCCTTGGAAGCTTATAAATAGAACCGAAGGAGTTCTCATTAGGCATCAAATACTTGGACGCCCAAAGGCTGCCCAAACCGTTCCAGAGCTATTTCATCGTCCATCCTCCGCACCAAGGCTGTCGGTCCAAGATCCACACTTCATCCTCAAACTATTTTCTCTCTCATCGACATAGAAGGTGGGAAGTGAATAATTCTTCATCAAGTCAACCACGTGGTGTGAAGATAGTTGCTCTCTACTCTAAGGGGTCGACCTTCCTCCCTCCTACGTGGAGATGATATTTTCTCTCTCTCTCTCTTCCCACCTCCTTCTTTGTTCTTGCCATGAGCGAGTAGTCTCATACACTAGGATGTGGGGAGTAGCCCCGCTACCCATGCTTTCATTTCATACATTGTAATTCATGAGTTTGGAATAGAAAAATAATATCTTTTCCGTTCAACATCAATCATTTAATGAATGCTAGTTGCTTGATCACCAACTTGTGTTGTCTATTATTTGTTAGTGCAAATTGTCTATGTTTGAACTTCTAGATTCGAATATCGACTTCTTGTTGGTTCCAGATTGTATGTAGTCACCATACGTTTGGTTCGATATCTAGGAGCGTTTCTCAAGGAGTGGAGTAAACTCACCTCCATCGTTGTACTTTCATACTATGAAATGGAATCAGTTGACGTATGAAAGTACAACCTAGAAAGGTCGAGGAACCCACTTTGCAAAGGGAGTGATTCAAAGTAAGTGACCATTCGTTTGGGGATGGCTGGCATTGCCACACTTCCACGTTTCTTGTAGTTAGTTATCTGAAAGGAAGTTAAGTCTACAAAGATACTAATTATTTAGACTCTCTTCTTTGCAAGCCATGCTATTATGATGTATGTTTTGATTCATGCATAGTGGTGGTGAAACTCAATCACATCCTAGTGGTTTCCAATTATCGTTTACAACCTTAAGTTTACTTTCTTGCTTTTTACTTTCCCCGCACATTAGTTTAATCATCAAACCAATTCTTTGATTTAAATATCAACTTTTAAGTTGATAAGTAGGATTATTACGTTTTCCATCTTGTTAAACTTTTAACAAGACCGTTGTCTCATGGATTCGACCCTTAACTATACTACGATAAGACTTCCACGTATCTTAGCATATGTGGGTGGAGATCTTATTATAGCATACGCAAGGCTAAACTTAGAGACTTACTATCTCTAGGATTTTTAGTGGTGCACGCAACTCCATGTAAGTGGGGGCTCAATCAAAAATTAGTGTCGTTGCCGGGGACAATGGAACGTTTTAATTTTACTTATTAACTTTCTAGTTGATTAGGATTTTACACTTTTCTTTAATCATCATTCATATCACCTTGATTTCATCATTTCTCTGCATTATCTAAAGTATGTTTCTTCTTCTACTCAGGTAGAAAATGTGTATGCAACCTTTGCATAACATCGGATTCTCCCCTGAACCAGAGTACGACTCTGAGGTAGAACGAAGCTTCCACCGACGCATCTGACTCAACCGCCAACGAGCCAGACAAATGGCTGACGAACAGTGCCAAGCCACTTTGGTTATGGAAAGAGTCAACACAGCCATAGCAGCTCAAAGAGCACAACTTATTGCTGACACACGCACTCATATTCAAGCTGAGGTCTGAACTGAAGAACAGGCCCACATTCAAGTTGAGAATGAAGCAGCCACAGTTGCTGCTCAGATAGTGTTGCGAAACAAGCAACTTCGGGATTATGTCGTTCCTAAGAACTTTGAATATAATCACCCAGTTAGGCCCCCGCTCATCAATGTTCCTAACTTTGAGATCCGCACGCAATGGATCCAGATTATGCAAGGCATTTCATTCTCTAGAAGTGTTGGGGATGACTGCATGGATCACCTAAAGCGATTCAAGTCTCTTTATCGGCTAGTACCACTTGTCGGAGTTCCTTTCGACGCAATCATGCTACACCTTTTTCACTTCTCCTTGTCCGGAAGGGCAATGAGCTGGTATAACGCGCTAGATAGGGAGCCAATCACCACCTGGCTCCCTTGGAAGAAAAGTTTCTAGAGAAGTTTTTTCCACCTTCATTGACTTATGAGATTAGGGGATAAATTGATCACTTTTCTCAACTCCTAAGGGAATCACTGGCAGAATCGTGGGAAAAATTCAAGGAACTTTTAAGGAAATGCCCGCATAATGGAATCTCCCAAAATCAGCTGATAGAAACATTCTATAGAGCAGTAAGTGATGACATTAAGAAATTTTTGGATTCCTCATCTGGGGGAATTTCATGTGAAAGAACTATGAAGTTGCCTAGAGGATTGTTACACTTGGAGCTGAGAACCAATCCAATTGGGGAAGTTCATCCATCGGGGGAATTCTAAAAGTTTGTAAAGCTGAAGAATCAATGGAAATGAAAGCCATCGCCGAAGCCCTAAAAACTATAGCTCACAAGCAACAAATTCTTGAAATGACACTCGGAGAAAAGAAGAGCCCCCAACAGGTCAAGGCAGCTACCGGGACTTGTGAGGCATGTCAAGATCCGATCATCCCACATTATCATGTGGTCTCCTATACAATGTGATGATGGACATGCAGACACCACAGCCGCAGTATGAACCAATCATCGAACATCCTGAGGATCTGTCACCAGAGCAAGTCAATTCCATTCACACCATACCAGGACAAGCTTATTATAACCTGAATCAATCAAGAAACCATCTCGGGTTCCAGTATGGGAATCCTGTAGGGACTGCCAACCCACAGCACCAGACCCAAGGAGGAGTTTTTAATAGATCGCCACCAGGTTTCCAGAACAACTATAATAGAAACCAGGGAAACTTCAGAGGAGGATTGCAAGGATTCACACAACCAAGAAACCCTTCTGCATACTACCAATACACTCATCCGTCGTTGCACCCGCAATTGCAGCAACCTCGGCTGCAACAACCACAAATTCAACTACCCCAATTACTCGCACCTCATGCCCTGTTTGGTAGGGTGTTGCTTGAAAAAATAGAGTTCAAATGTATTGTTTTTCGGTTTAAGTTTTATTTGGTAGAGAGTAGTACAGTGCAGTTGACGGATTTTCAGTTACATCGGACTACACGATTGTGCTCGAAATCACGGAAAGCGTACCGCGCCCCATCAGGGTGTGGTCAGGTGCAGTTCCATTCTGGCGTGGCTTTAAAAGGCTTTGGAGTGACTGTCAACACGAGTTGTACATAAAGAGTCATTGACGGATTTCTTATTCTGTACGTGAACGTGGATGTCGTGATTGTGGAATACAACTTCACCGCAGTGCTCTCTCTCTCTCTCCCGCCCTTTTCTTTCTCTGGCCCTTCTCTTTGCGCTGGGTCACATTCACGGATAGTATGGCCTCGTTGCTTGTACAAATTAGTTGTCTACTTATCTATCAGGCTAGGCAACGTACAGTTATTTCTGCTCCATATGCTTCGATAAAACCAAACAGAAGAAAATGAAAAACAAGAATTCTGATCACACCCAACCAAATAATTTATTGTCAGTTTAAATTCCATGGTTTTGATCCCCATACATCCCAAAACACACTTTGTGCCCCAGCTACACCCTACCAAACAGGGCCTCAGCAGCAGGAACCACAACAATATCAACAAAATCCACCAAAGAATAATCCGCCTCCGCCAACAGATGAACTGTCATTGATAAGACAAATGTTGCAATCACAACAAACCATGTTGGCCAACCAGCAAGCCCAACAAAAAGTCATCGAACAGCCCAAATAAAACCTCCAGCAGGAACCTTTGCTTGTCAGCCAGAGATAAACCCAAGACACGATCAACCCAGACAAGAACAATTGAAATCCATTACCACAAGGCCTGGTCGTGTTTTCCCTAAAGCCACAAAAATCATTCAGGAGGATGAGGACATAGTTGTAATCTCCCCAATTGCAAGCACGAATCCAGAAACTGAAAATATTGTAGAAATCGAGAAGGGGAAGGAAAAGGAACTAGATTTCAAAGAACTTGAAGTCCCGCCATATAAGCCCAGAATACCATATCCAGACAGGCTTAGGAGGACTCAACTAGATACTAGATTCCAGAAATTTAAGGAAGCAATGAAGAAACTTTATATTGATATTCCGTTCCTTGATGCCCTCTATGAAATACCAGCTTGGGCCAAAAACCTGAAGACCTTGCTATCAAGGAAATGCATGACCAAAGAACAAGAGACTGTTAAACTAGCTCAGACAGCTTCTGATATTATTATTAACAAAATGCTGAAAAAACATAAGGATTCGGTTCCTTTGGTATCCAATGTTCTATCAGAAATGCCTCGACCAAAAAAAGGATTAGCTGATATGGGAGCTAGCATATCTATTATGCCCTTCTCAATGTGTAAAAGGTTGGGTTTTACCAAATTGTTACCCACTGCAATGACAATACAGTTGGCTGATTCGACCATCACCGCACCGTTAGGAATCATTGAAGATATCCCAATCAGGATAGAAAAGGACTCTTATGTCCGTTGTGACTTTGTTATTATGGATATAAAGTAAGATCTAAGATATCCAATAATATTTGGCAGACCCTTTCTTGCCACGGCCAGAGCACTTATCGACGTTGCAGCCGGTACAATTATCTTAAGACTAGGAAAGGAAGCCATTCAATTCAGAATCCTTAACATCCTAAAAGGTCCTAGCATCAAGGAAGAAGTTTTTGTTCTCAAGGCAATAGACAAAATGTCCCAATTACAATAGGAAACAGCCGAACCATCTGATGATATGGAAAACGTCTTGACAAATCCAGAAGTTGAATTTTTAGCCAGTGAACTAGTACAGCAATGTCTGCGATATTTAGACCAAGCCGAAGAAGCTCCAGCAGCCACCTTTGAGGAATTGAAATATGTCACCATTTTTGAAACTACAGAAGTACCCAAGGCCCCTGAAATGAAAGCCTTACCAATAGGACTCAAAAATGTCTTCCTGGACGAAGAAAAACTTTGCCCAGTCATAATCAGCTCTACCTTAATAGATGATCAGGAATAAAGACTTCTTGTTGAGCTAAGGAAACACAAGAAAGCTATCGGATATAAAATGACTTACCTAACGGGAATAAATCCAGCTATGTGCATTCACAGACTACCTATGGTAGAAGAGTTCAAACTATCGAGGGAACATCAGAGGAAACTAAACCCGGACCTCAAAGAAGTGGTTCGCCTCGAGGTCCTTAAACTCCTAAAAGCTGGATCATATATCCCATTACTGATTCTCAATGGGTTAGCCGGTCCAAGTGGTCCCTAAAAAGGGGGGACTACTGTCGTTCTGAATGATAAAAATGAGCTAGTACCCACAAGGACTGTCACTGGATGGAGGATGTGTATCAATTACAGGAAGTTGAACAAAGCAACAAGAAAAGATCACTTCCCTCTACCTTTCCTTGATTAAGTCCTCGAACATTTGGCCCACCAAAAATTCTTTTGCTACCTTGACAGTTATTCTGGGTTTTATCAAATCCCGATACACCTAGAAGACCAAGAAAAGAACATTCACTTGCCCCTTTGGAACTTATGCTTTCAGAAGGATGCCTTTCGGGCTATGTAACGCACCTGCAACCTTCCAAAGGTGCATGTCTGCAATATTCGTAGGATTAACTGAGTGAATTATGGAAATATTTATGGATGATTTTTCAGTCTACGAAAATTCTTTTGATAACTGTCTACTTCACCTCGGGAAAGTTTTACAAAGATGCGAGGAAACAAACCTGATCTTAAATTAGGAGAAATGTCACTTTATGGTGACAAAAGGTGTTGTCCTCGGGCACCGATTGAGTGAAAGAGGAATTGAAGTGGATAAGGCAAAAATTGATGTCATTTCAAAACTGTCACCACCTAAAGACATTAGAGGAGTACGAGCATTTCTGGGCCACGCTGGATTTTATCGAAGATTTATTAATGATTTCTCCAAAATAGCAAAGTCCATGACCTATTTGTTGACAAAAGATGCAGATTTCAATTTTGATCAAGAATGCTTAAATAGCATCATGACCTTAAAAAATGCTCTAATCTCTGCACCCATTCTGAGAGCACCTGATTGGTCACAACCGTTCGAGATAATGTGTGACGCAAGCAACTACGTTATAAGAGCAGTGTTAGGGCAAAGAATAGACAAGAAGCCCTATGTGATATACTATGCATAAAAGATGCTAGATGAGGCCCAAAAGAATTATACAACTACTGAAAAAGAATTCTTGGCTGTCATTTACGCCTTTGAGAAATTTTGCTCTTATCTAATTGGATCAAAAGTCATAATATACACCGACCATTCTGCAATTAAATACCTCATTCAAAAACAAGATGCAAAACCCAAACTCATCTGTGGTTGTTGACGCTACAACAATTTGACTTGGAAATAAAAGATAAAAGCGGGGTAGAAAATGTCATTGCAGATCACTTAAGTCACATCGAGCCTCAAGATGATGACAATATACCTATTCGAGACTCTTTACCCGGCGACCAACTTATGAAAGTCACTACCGGATTTCCTTGGTATGTCGATATAGTAAACTACATGGCTACAGGAATTATACACCCTTCTGCTTCCTACCACGATAGAAAGAAATTTATTCATGACACCAAGCAGTATTTTTGGGATGAACCATACCTTTTTCACTTTTGCACAGACGAACTATTCCTTCGTTGCCTACCAGAAGAAGAAATTATCCCAGTTCTAGAACATTGTCATTTTGGCCCCACTGGGGGGGCATATGAGTTCAAAGAAAACCACCCTCAAAGTCCTACAATCCTATTTCTTTTGGCCAACGATAGGAAGGGACGCCCATGATTTTGTACGATCTTGCAATAAATGCCAACTTTCTGGTGGTATATTTAAACGGAATGAAATGTCTTTTACTCTGTGGCAAGAGATTGAAATCTTTGATGTATGGGGAGCAGATTATATGGGTCCATTTCCCCCATCTTATGGATTTTCCTATATACTAGTCGTTGTGGATTATGTTTCAAAATGGGTAGAGGCTATACATGTAGTTTCTTGCAACTCCAAACTAGTTATCAAGATGTTCAAGAATATCATCTTCCCTAGATTCGGAGTCCCTCGAACAATCATATTAGATGGAGGATCTCATTTCTTAGAATGAAGTTTCGAAGCTCTCCTACAGAAATATGAAATTAAACATAAGGTCGCCACACCTTACCATCCACAGACAAGTGGCCAAGTCGAAGTTTCAAATAGACAACTAAAAGCCATTTTAGAAAAAAGGGTCAACAGGCATCGCACAGACTAGTCTATCAAGCTCCCTGATGCTCTTTGGGCATATCGCACTGCTTACAAAACACCAATAGGAACGACTCCATTTCGTTAGGTATATGGGAAGTCATGTCATCTTCTAGTTGAACTGGAACATAAAGCTTGGTGGGACATCAAACAATTAAATTTTGACTTTAAAAG
This sequence comes from Alisma plantago-aquatica, assembly GCA_963693085.1. Lineage (NCBI taxonomy): Eukaryota > Viridiplantae > Streptophyta > Magnoliopsida > Alismatales > Alismataceae > Alisma > Alisma plantago-aquatica. The sequence continues at coordinate 1,413,720,059 of OY856409.1, read as the reverse complement.
CGTTGGCGAGTATAGACAACTGCAATTACAAGAACTTGAGGAACTATGAATGACTGCCTACCAAAGCGCCAGGATCTATAAGGAACAAACTAAGATGTGGCACGATGGACATCTCAAAAGGAAAGATATCGTCGTCGGAGATAAAGTCATTCTTTTCAACTCCAGACTTAAGATGTTCCCCGGAAAACTTCGCACAAAGTGGTCCAGGCCATTCACCATCAAACACAGTAGTCGTCATCATTATTGATGACAATGGAGGGGATAGAACTGTTAATGGCCATAGATTGAAGAAATAATATACCCCAGCTGACAAAATTCTAAAACAAACTATTGAGATTCATGATCCTGCTACATCAATATAACCAAGTCAGAACTTCGTGGAGCCAGCGACGTAAAACCAAGGCGCTACTTGTGAGGCAACCCAAAACTGAGTATTACCTTTAATTTAATTTTATAATTTCTTATTGCTTATTTTAGACCTATCATAACATCCAAAACAAAAATAAAAATATAAAAACCAAAAACCATTTCAATCCTATCCAAACGGTTTTGAAACCGTTTGGATCCTAACGGTTTTGAAACCGTTTGGGCTCCATACGGTCTCAAAACCGTTTGCCCTTAAGTATTTGTAACGTCGCCTCTCCTTTTTTTATAAATACCGCTTCACCCCCTTCCCTTTTCTTTCCTTCGGTTTCTCGAATTCTCTCTCTCGCGCGCAAAAGCCATGTTCCATTCCCTCAGTTCTCTCCTCCCGCGCGACTCACCCACACCCTCTCCCTCGTTGCTCCATTCCGGAATCACTTCCGTTGTCTCTGTGTGTGTCCAAGTCTGCCTTCACCCGCTCCATCGTCCTTTCCGACGATACCACCACCGTGACACGTCCGTCGTCTTCATCATCTAGCACCAAGGTAGAATACTACTGCGGCAACCGCCATCTACACTAATGTCGACGCCGTTTTCGCCGCTTCTACCATGAACGAAGTTCCCATTTGTCACTGACGCTATCACCGCCATCAACACCTTCATCGACGGTACCGTTTTCACCATCCTTTGGCTGCTCGTCGTCCCCGCCGTTTCATCTTCATAGTAGTTTCGACCCAAACGGTCGTGAAACCGTTTGGGGCCAAACGGTATTGAAACCATTTGGAGCCAAACGGTCTTCAAACCATTTGGATCCAAACGGTTGTAAAACTGTTTGGAGTGAAAACCGTTTGGAGCCAAACGGTCGTAAAACTGTTTGGAGCGAAAACTGTTTGAGCCAAACGGTCTTGAAACCGTTTGGACCCAAACGATCATAAAACTGTTTGGAGCAAAAACTGTTTGGACCCAAACGGTCTTGAAACCGTTTGGAGCCAAACGGTTTTGGAAAACATAATTTCACCCTTAAAACAATTTCATCCCTAAATATATTATAATTCTTTCAACATTTCTTCCTCTTTAACATATATAATCTTCTTATTACAGAATGGCCTCACCTGCAAAAAAAGCCACAGGAACTGCTGACGTTCCCTTCTGGACAAGTGAGCAACTACTGGAGGACCGCGCAAAGCTCCAGCAAATCGTGGACACCTACGAAAAGATCGGAAAGGTCCCACCAAAGGTTGACTTGATCAAGGCCATGAACGAACTTGACCGAGTCAACATGTGCCTAACTGAGGATCATGTTGAAGAAGTGGCAGACAGTTCATCCAGTGACGAAGGTTCGGAGTACGTACCAAACTCCGAGAATGAATCCCCAGGCCCAAAGTCCAAAGATAAGAGGAAGACTGAAGAAGCCGCCAAGGGACAACCATCAAAGAAAAGGGCAAGGAAGCAAGTTCGACCCTCTACCGCAAATGAACAGATCTTGGCAGGACACGCTATCCCTGATGTTGTAAATCCTGTCACCACCACCACCACCACAGAACCTGCACCAGATGACCTATACATCCAACACCTCCCAGCTGGTGACAAGGTGTTGCAACTGACAAAGTATGTATGCCCCAACGTACTGAAAAAGATGGGGATTTATGACAGAGTCCTCGCCTTGCTTGACAGCGCGAACCTCTCAAAACTCTGCTTTGTTGTAGAGAATTCTTATGTCAAACCCACGATAGAATTCTTCATACACCTCAACAAAGAAACTGTGGATGTAATGGACAAATGGAAAGACGAAGGTGACCGCAGGCTGGTAACTTCACTTTTTGGTAACAAGGTTGTCTTGACTGAGAATACGCTGAATGCGTTTTTCATCAACCAAGATCAGATAAAAAAGGCTAACGAGGCAAGCCTGGACCATCCCCAGTTTAACATACATACCTTCTGGAAAGCTCTGACAGGGAATACAAACTACGAGGCGAATACTTGTAAGGCCTCTAACATACATTCTGGCCTAGTGCGCACACTGCACAAAATTATTACAGGCGCTCTTTTCCCCAGGACAGATGGTGGAAACGTTAGTATTTCCGATCTCTTTATTCTCTGGTCCATCCTCAAAGGGATGTCGGTCAACATCGAACGGCATATGATACAAAAGCACTTAGCTTACGCCCTTGGAAAAGAAATCTGTATGAGAGGTCACATAACATAAATCTTGAAATTTCTCAAGATGGACAGACCACTACCTAAGTGCACGGTGATTAAGGGAAACATCCTTACAAATAAGCAGAGTTTAAAAAACTCATACATCATAAAGGAGAATGATGCAAAACTCCACTACATCTTCTGCCCCACTGTCAAAGCATCTAGGACATTGTTGTCGCTTCCAGAATTGGCAGATTACGATAAAGAAAAGCTTCTCTTTACTGAATAGGAGCTTGCCAACCTTCTAGCCTCTGTCAAAGCAAAGGCAGGGCAGACAGAGCACATAAATAGGAGCTTGCCAAACTTCTGCGTCACTGCCCCCGTAACAAGGTAAAAGAAAATTCCAGTAATACAGTCTTCAAAGTTGCGCATACAAAAACAACAACAATCGGAGACGCTCACATCAAAGATCAACCCAGAGGTAGAACCATCACACAGCGCCAAAAACATCGTAACCCCAACACCAGAACCTTTCATCTTCGATATGGATGTTAGGGTCACCTCTACAGCCACCACCACTACTACCACCTTCCACCAATCCGCCACAACACCACCACCTTCCACCATTCCACCATCCATCACTCTTCCCTCATTCTCCACCTCAACGCCCGATCTCACCTTCACTTCAACCACTTTCCCCTCAACATTCCCATTTCATCCCTTCTCGCCCGGGATGTCACCACCATTCCCATCCACCACCTCATCTACCACCACCATCCCGACACCGCTAGTGACTCCATCAACAGTCACCATAAAATTCACGGGTCCATCAATAGTGTCTCTTTCGCAAGGCACTACCACCCTTCCACCCCGACCCCATCCACCTCACACTTCCATCTCTTAGGTCCCCTTTTCACAAGTCGGTGAGGAATTCGGACGGCAATTTGACGTCATTCGAAACCTCCTCACCGACCCTTCTAACATATTATTATCTATTTTTTCTTGTGTGCAGGATATCGCTTCACAGGTCTCCAAGATCGACGAGCAGAACAACGCCTTACCAGGCATCGGCGCAACCATCCAACAACGGCAGGAAGTAGCGGCCCAGCAAGTCGACCGCATCGACAGCCGCTTACAAAACCTGTCGGAGTTGGTACTCGAGATAAAAGGCCAGCAAGAGGCGTTGGCCCAGCAAGTCGACAGGGTCTCTACGCAAACTCAACATTTGCCTGAGACCCTCCGCGAGCTTCAGCAGCAGCAAACTGCTCAAAGCACGCGCTTGGACGACATCAACAACAACCTAGCACAACTCATCCACCGCCAAGAGGATAACTCTAACAAAGAACTCAATGACCTTCTTACACAAATAATTGATCTATCTGCACGACTCCGCTCTGCCAAAGCAAGATATGTGGATCTTAAAGATAGCCACGACGCACTGCTCGAAACCCACGAGCATGTGCACGTGGCACTCGAAGAGTTGCAAGCAATCCATCGGCAGTGCAAAAAGAAGTCGATCATGAAGGCAGCAGCTAAAGCAGCGGATGATGATGAAGATGAAAGAGAATACGAAGATGAGGATTTTGATTCCTCGTCTGACTCTAACAACGACAGCTCCTCCTCAGACGATCAACCCCATGACCCAGGCAATGCTGGGGAGGCACCAGCTGAGGGACAAAACATGTACAGAAAGGAGATGATAAAGACCACCAAGAGGGTGGAAACAAAGATCTCAAGTCCCCCGACAATAATGACAATGTAACAATGTCATATGGGGACCAGTTCTTTAACTTTTCCGCCATGGGATCCCTGGGGTACGCTGCCAAAGATGCGGCTTTTGCTGAGTACCAACAATGCATACTAGGAACCAGCATTAGCTCACCCACAATAATTATTCACAAATACTCCGCTCCGGAGCAACCTGCGCCTTCCCACCCAGAGCAAGAAGAATCCGACCGAGTGAGTCTAGACACAGACGATAGACTCGACTCTGACTCTGATTCCGACAAAGATGAAGATCTGCCATTTTTCTTAGATGACAACGTACAGACTTCAATTCCGCAACCACAAGACGTTCCCCCGCCGCCACCGCTACCTCACAAAATGCATGACTTGGACATGGCGACCATCTCTACGCTAGATGTTCAGGACATCTTTATCATGAACACTATCGTAGAAGATGCCACAGACGAGGGGACATCATCTACAACAATATAAAGACAAAGCACAAGTTGACATGAGAAGACTTTTGTATCATCATTCGACCACAATCGACGGTGAAGATTGCTATATTCCGTGTATTCCTTGCGAATGCTATTGAGGAATTCTGGAGCCCAAAAAGGTTACATCTCGTCTTCAACGCTTCACCCGCTCTATCCTTCAACTTATTGCATAAGGACTTCCGGGCAAAGTCCATTGAGCGACTGCGAATTGGCCTTGCACAAAGGGTACACTACATTTTTGTGCCCTTCAGAGTTTTTGACCACTGGCTGCTCATTATTGTCAACATTGCGTCCCGCGACGCCAAGGTGTACAACTTCTGCGCCAGCGAACTAAAGACCGGACAAATAAATTTTGTTGGCCTAGAAGTCGGGGAAGCACGATGGATACCTTTCCGGCTTCTCAAAACAATATGGGCTGCTTGCCCATCTCTGCGATATGGTTGGAGCCAACCCTGGTTCCAAATCATCAACCCAACAGTCCAAACTTTAGTTGGTTCAGGTGATTGCACTTTCTGTACAATACGATTCATAGAAGCGCTCAATAGACAAATCACCTTCACCGAGCTAGGCACAGAAGATATACACTCCCTACGAGGACGTTACGCAATGGAGCTTATCTGCGACACATGGTTCTTCAGGAACCCAACAATGGCGCCAAACGACGTACCTCGATACCTTTTCTCCGCTATCCAACGCCCGCAAAAGCGTCCATACAGAATAATTCTGAAGGAGTTGGAGAAAAAGCAACAACAAACTGCCAAGGTCCCGAAACAACGCCAGTGGGACCCTTATGCTTTCAATATGGCGGAGGACAAGGGGGACATCGACTTGATAACAGGGGTCACCATCAACAAAGTGTTCCAACCAATGGTGCCCCTATCTGCCATAGAACCAATGTTTCCAAATTTGGACCTTAATGCATGCAAGAGCCTTTCCGACAACGAACTCTGACTTATCATGTCTAGGCTATATGCAGAAAAAGATGAGCTAATTTTCTTGCAAGTAGATATTCTGGTAATGCCAGATTCTCTCCGTGAAACCGTACAAATTAAAGGTTCTTTATCCGTGAGCGTGATGACTGCGTACCAGTTTCTTCTAGCACGGGACCACCCTACGGTTTATATGGTGTCACCATATATGAAGGATGATCTATTAGGGTCGAAGAACTTCGGAACAACGGAGTCACTTATCTCATATCTTCAACACACAACTCTAAAGTTCACTTATCTCATATCTTCAACACACAACTCTGAAGTTCATTGTGCTTCCCTTTCTTCATTCCGAACACTGGATGCTACGGGCAACAAACCTACATGAAGGAACCACAATAATCTACAATAAAACTGACAACCAGTTTGATCCAAACCAAAAATAGTATGTTGTTACACCAAAGGCGCCGACAGAGAAGTGGCTAAAGATTGCGTTGAACGACTACACGACCTCCTGGGCAAACACACAAAGGCATATGACAAAGAACATTTCCATCGCCCAGCCTTCAGCCACATATGTCCCCAGCAGATCAGATAATCGAATGATTGTGGGTTCCACATCCTCTACTGGGTGTACACCATCACTGTTCTTGGAAAACAAGTGGAGTACATGAAAGACATGGATTACCACGATTTAAATGGAAAATTCGCAGCTATCTCCTACAATCTCATGGAGCAAACAAGGGATTAACAGAACCTTAATACCCTTGCCCATGTACTTCTCAACCTATCACTTTGACACCATGAGGACAGAGTGAGTAATAAGTTGGGGGGGGTACACTGGGCAAGGGCGAGGTATCATATTCAAACCCTTTTCTCTCTACTCTTTCTTTCAACTCTGTTCTTCTGTACAAATTTTTCCTTTCCTTTGACATTAAGATTTTTCAATAATTTCTTTGATAGAATAACTCTTACAAATAAAACAACTATCGCTTTGGAAAAGAGTCACCCCCAGCTAAATTAGAGACGAAGTAGTCCTCAAAAGCAACTACATAAGTAGCATTTAGGCATGTAATGGCGAATTAATAAATCACTTTCATACTCGATTCTTATACTTTTGCTTCAATTCTGCATCAGACTCTCGACAGGTTAACATCTTGGCCGAAACAAGCTAAACACTCTCAAGGATGGGAGGGAACCAGGCGAAATCCAAATCAAGGAACCTCGCAAGTGGAACACCAAGTACAAAACCGTAATAAGTGCATGTCAGAAAATCCTAAGAAACAATTTTCTTCTTTTCAAAAAGAGGCTTGGCATCCCAAACAAAATCTCAAATACCCAATTCCTAAGCCTGTGAGCATATAAATAAAAGTCTGAGTGTTGAATAAAAACATGAGAGTTGTGCCATACATAAGGACTTATACAAAGAGCCAATAAAAGTCTTGCCCGGCCAATACATTCAACTACCCTCACAAAGGCAGATGTGTCGCGCCCGGTAGTGAGATCCTAAGGTCTCCAAGTATATGAAAAAGCTGATAAAGGACTCGTCCGGCCGATACAATTAGCTGCCCTCACAAAGGCAGATGTGTCGCGCCCGGTAGTGAGATCCTACAAGTTTAGATAAACCCTCCCCCACTTAAAGGGGGAGTTACACAGCAACCTTTAGCCAACCCTCATACCTATCTTAGCTTCTGGTAGGAATTTCAAAGAAATATAAAACTGCTTAGAGTCGAAGACATGCATAGAATACGATAAAGGAAAAGGTGGTCACAATGCGAGTTACACGATACGGAAGAAACCTGAGATCCACGCAACTCTCGATACCTGAAAGAGTTAGTGCAAGAGGAAGCCCCAATAAAACTCTAGGAGATCTCTGGTTTAGAATTGAAACAAGAGTATAGAGATCTTCACTAAATAAAATTGCCTCGCCACTACGTGCCTTAGCTCTATCCAGTTTGAGGACAAGCTAGACTCTAAGTTAGGGGGTGATAACCTCCCATTTTGTGATGTTATCTTACTAGTTTTTCTTTATTTTCCATACTCTTTCTTAGATAAATTAGATATAATCATTAACTTTCTACGTTATTATGAATTCACCATTAAACTAACATTTATCTTTTTCTCCTTACAGAAAAACCCAAAAAAAATTGCAAAAGTCCCAAACGGTCCCAAGACCGAATGAAGTTTGAACGGTCCCAAGACCGTATAAACTCAAACGGTCCCAAGACCGAATAAAGGCAAACGGTCTGAAGACCGAATGAAGCGCAAACAGTCCCAAGACCGAATGAACTCAAACGGTCCCAAGACCGAATGAACCCAAACGGTCCCAAGACCGAATAAAGGCAAACGGTTTGGAAATCGAATTAAGGCAAACGGTCCCAAGACCGTATGAACTCAAACGGTCCCAAGACTAAATAAAAGCAAACGGTCTGGAAACCGCATGAAGTCAAACGATCCCAAGACCGTATGAAGCCAAACGGTCCCGAGACCGCATGATACCAAACGGTCCCTAAACCGTTAAAGACCCAAACGGTCCCACGACCGTTTGGGACTCCTTGGAAGCCTATAAATAGAACCGAAGGAGTTCTCATTAGGCATCGAATGCTTGGACGCCCAAAGGCTGCCCAGACCGTTCCAAAGCTATTTCATCGTTCAACCTCCACCCCAAGGCTGTCGGTCCAAGATCAACACTTCATCCTCAAGTTGCTTTCCCTCTCATCAACATAGAAGGTGGGAAGTGAAGAATTCTTCATCAAGTCAACTACGTGGTGTGAAGATAGTTGCTCTCTACTCCAAGGGATCGACCTTCCTCCAACGTGGAGATGATGTTTTCTCTATCTTTTCCCACCTCCTTCTTTGTTTTTGCCATGAGCGAGTAGTCTCATACACTAGGGTGCGGGGAGTAGCCATATTTTCATTTCATACATTGTAATTCATGAGTTTGCAATAGAAAAATACTATCTTTTTAGTTCAACATCAATCGTTTAATGAATGCTAGTTGCTTGATCACCAACTTGTGTTGTCTATTATCTGTTAGTGCAAATTGTCTATATTTGTACTTATAGATTTGAATATTGACTGTTTGTTGGTTCCAGATTGTATGTAGTCACCATACCTTTGGTTCGGTGTCTAGGAGTGTTTCTCAAGGAGAGGAGTAAACTCACCTCCATCGTTGTACTTTCATACTATGAAATGGAATCAGTTGACGTATGAAAGTACAACCTAGACAGGTCGAGGAACCCACTTTGCGAAGGGAGTGATGCAATGTAAGTGACCATTCGTTTGGGGATGGCTGGCATTGCAACACTTCCATGTTTCTCGTAGCTAGTTATCCGAAAGGAATCTAAGTCTACAAAGATACTAACTGTTTAGACTCTCTTCTTTGTAAGCAATGCTATTATGATGTATGTTTTGATTCATGAGTAGTGGTGGTGAAACTCGATCACATCCTAGTGGTTTCCAGTTATCGTTTACAACCTTAAGTTTACTTTCTTACTTTTTACTTTCCCCGCACATTAGTTTAATCATCAAACCAATTCTTTGATCTAAATATCAACCTTTAAGTGGATAAGTAGGATTATTATGATTTTCATCTTGTTAAACTCTTAACAAGACCATTGTCTCGTGGATTTGACCCTTAACTATACTACTATAAGACTTCCACGTATCTTTGCATACGTGGGTGGAGATTTTATTATAGCATACGCAAGGATAAACTTAGAGACTTACTATCTCTAGGGTTTTTAGTGGTGCACGCAACTCCACGTAAGTGGGGGCTCCATCAAATATTCATGTAGAAGTGCTCCTATCCCAACTACCATGCATTAATTTAATGTTAGTGCTTCTTGTGTGGAACTACTTTGACAACAATGGTGACTATATGTATGATCTAGTGTTCAAGTCCTCAACCTAAATCATTTATCATTGAGTCAAAGCATTTTGTGGATGGTATTAATTTTGTTTATTATTTTAATACTAAGATAAACATAATAAGTGGAATTGCCTTCTATTAGTAATCAAATCATATACAAAATATTCTATTACAATTATCAAATGATGGCTCTCAAGGCATACAACCAACAGAAAGTTATGCCCATTGTAGATTGTGTAAATTTGCAACTTAGTTCAAGAATTAACCCATGCAATCAAACGCTCAATTACATGTTAAAAGGATCAAGATTAATGTAAGATTATGTACATTCTATCCACTTAAGAGGTGAAGAAAGAAACTTAGAACCATATATATATATATATATATATATATATATATATATATATATATATATATATATATATATATATATATATATATATATATGCAAAAGTCAATGAAAAACTCAACAGGGTCATTAGGGTGGTGTTGTCCTAGATCAACAACAACACAAGCACGGTGTATATTATACATTAAAGTAATTAAAGAATGGAACAACATACCACTCAATTACGTGTATTTCACATTTCCTAGTATACGGGTCAAGCTCACAGTGAGAGTGTTGCATCAGATTCATCCATGGATATGATCAAGGTAAATTTTTCCAATACAAACCAAAAGTCATGCTTATTAGTGGAATAAAAATTGGAGTAATTGAAAGAGGTAATTCAAAAATTATGAAATCCATAATCCAATGCAACATATTCTATTATTTAGGTGACTAGTTTACTAGCAACATAGCACATCAGGGTAACTTATTTCTATAGAAGGCTTATGGATGCCAAGGTTACAAATTTGGACTTCAACATTAAGATGAATGTTTAAATTGTGAGATTGAAGGGGCTCTCGTCTTAGGGATGGGAAAGGATGTTTTAATAACAAAATTATCTGCATGTTCAGTTTTGATTGAAGTACAAGTCTGAAATTAATGTAGCAACATTCTAATGATGAATCGATGCACGTCGTATTAGGCATTAAGGGAAAACATTATGAGTGCTAAGTATTGCATACAAACTTAGTACATATTGCAAACATATGACAATTACCTTATGAAAGTAAGATATTACTCAAGCTTAACTAAACATGGGGAATATGTTGTTGTGGCTCTCTTACTAGTGTAGTCATACTACCCTCTCCATTACTACACATCATGAAACAAAAGGTTGTGGATACTCATAGACCTCATCTACTAACATCGCCACATCATAATCATTGTTAGGTTTATATACCCCACTGAGAATGTGGCAAAAATGAAGAATATATGTTATTGTTTGGGTTTTTAAAGCCATGATTTAGCATGTTGAAGGCAGTGCAAATTTTGGGCAAGTAAAATCCACACAATTAAGATTTGAGTTGAAACTAATGGGACCCTCGATCATGGATCTCCCTGACCTACAATAAGTGCTGAGTGGAGAAGAAGAAATTATTGTCTAAAAGATATCTAATGGTTTGATTTCTTACCTTAAGAAAGTTAATTCTTTTGAATAATAGTCTTACTAATGCTCCCTACCACATTTTCCCATTTAGTTTTGTTTTACGGCTGACACACCCAAACAAATAGTACAAGTCAGCAAGTTTCGGATTCATACGAGTTTAGAGAGGGACATGATTCAAGTTATCAAAATATTTAGTAACAACCACCCAATTTAATCTCCATTTTATATCAAAAACTGGATGTGTACAACGTGATTTAACACAATCATTGTGCAAACAAATGCCCACATGATCGTATACGTCAGTAAGTATATCATACCACACACGGGAAAACAAACGTATGTTTCACTCAGTAAACTTGGGCACAATTCATCGTGTAACATATATCGGAACTAGTTTGCAGTTTCACTCTTCTGTTTACATATTGCAAACACATATTCAAGATCTTCTGGTACAACAGTTACAAGAAATGTCAAAACCCACAACCTTTTTTGCATCATAACAACGTCATATTTTAATTTTCGTTATTTTGACAGCGGCAACGCACTAGATACATTAGGGTAAAACCGCAAAAAGTAAAATAAAAGTCGCAGTTGCCCTTGTAGTGGGACATGAAACATTGAACAGAAAAAACAATAGTTGTCAACAGGATTTTATTGTTCAACATGCCGGGAAATGCTACATGCAAGGATCGATGTCCATGAAAATGAGGTATACTTTTATTTAGAAGCGAACAACAATATTTTGCATTCAAAAATCAAGCACATTTGCGAGAATGTGGCCACCTTTTTCGGTTAACTTAGTCTTGCATTCATAATTGGTAGATTACATAGTTTTACAACGCATTTTTAGTAAGTATCTCCTGTGATTATAAGCGTGTTATCAAAACATAGTACTGCTTTCTTTAGTCTTGACATGTGCTTGATTATTGGATTCTACAGCAACAAATTGGCATCTACTATTCTAAAGCATAAAACTATCAATCATTCTGAAAGAACATACAAAAAGGCTAATTTTTCATCTCCAGCTTTAATACTAGTTAAATAATCAAGACTAATGTTAAACCACACCGGCTCTGTGCTGACACATTAATCCTGATCACCATCTCTCTCCCAACATCTCTACTATTTATTTGACTGTAAATAACTATTTATACCAAAACTCACTTTCAGTTCCAAAATTTCTCCACTTTAATTCAGCGTACAATAACCAACACCAACCGCCCCGCTCTCAATTTGTATATTTTACGTTAATAAAAAGTTAACAATGTTTTCGAGAAATCTAAAAGGCTGGATTAAATCTAAATGTTTACTCTTAATTCTAGAAAGCATTAACACACCAAAAGAGCACACCACATTCTGAATAAAAACGTGAAGCCTCCAAACTTTCCTCATGACATTAATACAGGAGGGAACAGATACAAGGCCAAACAAAACCACAAGAGAGGTTGACCACCAATAAATTTTCTAGCAATGACGTAAAAGCCCATATGTGGAATCCAATTAGATACAATGCACATAGGTCATGGCTTTCCATTTCGCTGATCACATCCGAAGCAATTTACTGGGGCTAAAAGTTTCTCTTAGTGTTGTTACAAAAGCAGCACCATATACATAGCAGTGCAGAAGTACAGAGAACATCCACCGTGTTATATTTTGATCATTGAGTAGACTTAAATTTCCTGCGACTTCGATAACTTCAACGTTATGCCAACCGAAACAAGTGCACACCTTGATCGGTAACACAATAACCTTAATTACTAGAATCCTTACCCTCCACGGGACAAGGCAAACAAAACATGGAGAGAAACATTGGTAACAAAATCTAGAAAGAATCAAGTCCAGAGACTTCCCAGTAAAACAATCCGCACATTTTGTTTCAGAATCATGACTAAAAAATTTTCATAAGAAATCAAGTTGTTATGAATGCAGTTTATACAGTACATATATGTTGCAAACATGAAATACACCAGTGCTGGCCGTCAAGAAGATGACCTGTAAATGGAAATCCGGCATCATTCGGTCCAAAATTCAAGTCCGAAATTTTGAAAAATGTCCAACATCCATCAAGATTCGGATCAGATTTAGATATCGAATCCTGGAACAATATTGTTACATCTGTTCCAGAAAAAAATCGAATTCGACAATATACACATGTTTAATGTAAAATTGATATTTCATGTATATATTACATTTATTAATATTAAAGATATGATTTTTTGTTCAGATCGGATGTTATTCGAGTTCAGATATCATCCGTTCGGAATTAGATTTGTATATTATCATATTATATATCTGTCGAATATCGGATCGAACATTTTCTTCCGGTCCTGGTATGGGATATAGCAGCATCCGATCAGGCCTAACTGTCATTACGGCCTAACTCAAATATGCTTTCTCATGATATATCTAATAAACAAGTTACAACTCTTATATCTTCCTTTACTTCATGAAGGCCTCAATATATTACTTTCAATAAAAACGCCGCCATTTCGTGCACGACTGCTACAATTAGGCCATGTCCTCACTGTGTAGTACACGAGTAAAAAGGTAAAGCCTTAGGTTTAGGTGAATATTATGTTTTCAATCAATAATAAAAGTTACGCACTAAGGCATACTGTCGGACGTACAGAGTTTGTTCATCCACGGCATGCATATACCCACACCCCATGTTAGAACTCAAAAATGCACATAGAACTCTGCATACAGATTTGCGGCAAAAAAATATTCTGACCCCAAAATGACATTATAAGCATGCTAAACTTGAAAGATGATAATCTTGACAGCCTTACCAAGGGGAAACTCGCCCTACACCCAAGTGCTTGATTTTGTAAAATTGAGGAATGAGATCTCGAGGGGCGAACGGGTAATGAATGGGGTTTTAGAAGGTGCTATATAGTCGAGAGATTCAACATGGAACGTCTGTAAAAAGTAAAGCCTGAGACGATGGTATTTTTATATTATAAATCTATAACTTATATGTTACATTTTACATTATACTCGAAATAACTGTCTAAATACTCCCCAAAATGAGTATTAGCTACCGGTTCACAATTTTGTGACGTGATAAATGTTCGTCCACACAATTTGGCATGTCTAAGTATATACAAAGTTCAATTATCATGATATTCAAATCTTTTCTGTCATTAAATCAACTAGTATCTAATTGGATTGTAATATTGTGACTTGTATGCAATTAATTCAAAATATAACTTATATGTTACATTTTACATTATACTCGAAATAACTGTCTAAATACTCCCCAAAATGAGTATTAGCTACCGGTTCACAATTTTGTGACGTGATAAATTTTCGTCCACACAATTTATCATGATATTCAAATCTTTTCTGTCATTAAATCAACTAGTATCTAATTGGATTGTAATATTGTGACTTGTATGCAATTAATTCAAAATCCCTAATAATACTAAAGTACTTGCAGTATATCCTCCTTCAGACTTGAGTGCCTTAGCTTAAGCTTATATAGTTAATGCGTGACGGACTCACCAACATATTCAATATGTTACAAAGCTGAATTACGTTGTCCATTTTGGCATTGAAATGGCTAAGAATGGGGAAACAATATGTCGATCACATCAACAGCTTATACTGGCCAACAACAGCCACATAGGGAGGTCAGACACCATATTTACTATCATATTCATGCTTTTTTAAGTAAATACAACTGATATCTAATTCAATGACGTATGTATAACGTGTATGTATCATACACTAAATGTCTAATAATAGTAATGATCGCACTACGAAGGATAACATCATTACATTGTTGCACAACCAAATGTGTATATGTAGGGGTTGTGGATGCAAAATCCATAGCTTAATTTAATCGTTTTGTCAACGAATCCCCAAGAAACCTCCTTACCTAGACATGGACTCCCCCACCCACAAATCCAACATAAAATGCATCAATCACTGTGTTTTCATAACTTAATTCAAGCAACTTTGTCATCAAAAGTCCTGGACTACGTTTTCTTACTCCTTACCCAGGACTCCCCCACTCACACATCCAACATAAAATGCATAGATAAGATTTGGACGTAGAGCTTACACCAGTATTATACACACTTAATTCCTTCAGTTTGGCATTAAAACGGCCAGGGTCACACTTATTGAAGCTTTTGTCAGTTTGCTCACAGATATCTATTTCCAACTGCCTAAATAATATCAAGCATCATTCCTTGCCTAAAGGTATACATTAACCCGATTTAAGTGAAACTAAGCATTATAATAAACAATCAAATAGTTGATTGCTTCCCTAACTCTATCTTGCATTGTTTGAATGCCTCAAACGTCTTTAGTTTTGTAATGGCCTTTTCTTTTCTGCCAAACCTGATGTATCTAATTTCATTTATGAAAACTTCCGACTGCAAGGGCATACTTTTATGAGCATTAGAATGTTTTCCTGATTATCTTTTCATCTTATTCATTTTTTAATGAAATTGTTACAGTGTCATATATCCAACAAGCTAAGAACAGCCAACCAGGAACCAAGAATAAGAACACTTGCTGAACATTTTGCTGCTGACTCCTCAACCTTTGGTTCAACAGGAAAAATTCTTTAGTCCCCTCACTGGCAACTCATTCTACAATTACAGAAAGCTTACCTCTCAACATTACCATGATCAGCAGCTCTTCGTTTTTGCATATTCAAGAGGGGCATAGGATGCAACCTGTTCCAATAACCATTAAATAAATATAACACATGGTTGGTGGAAAAGTCTAGCACCTCCAAGCCCCTCAAAAACCAAACCCAGACCAGCAGCTTATCTATTTTTGCATATCCAAGAGGGAGCATAGGATGCGACTTCTCTTCAACAACCATGAAATAAATTTAACATATGGTTGGTGGAAAGTGTAGCACCTCCGAGCTCCTCACAAACCAAATTCAGACAGTTAGGCCCCAAATACTAACCCCAGTACGCAAACACTTTTCAAAGATAGTTCGCAGCATAGCTATTAAGTAGACATGCTCTCTCTCATAGCCCATTGTTATTGTTTCCATTAGGCTCCGATTGGTCTTTTGCACTGTTTGGGAAATTGGTCCGCAGGGCTGCATATATTATCCATTATGCTTTATTCGGACACCCTACCGTACCGCATGTTGCCAATCGGGTCCTGGGCCGCGTAAATCAATTAAACTCCGCTTTTTGAAATGGCCACAGCTTGAGTCCAGCATTTCATACATGCACACATTTCATTGTATATTAAAATTTAAATAGTCATTTTTTTATATGCAAACATTGTAATACATTAACAATATCCAACATATTTGTACATTTATATGAATACATTTTGACATATTTAAATGTATACATACATATATAATATACCTACATATACAAACACATATCTGCACGTGTGTGTATATATATATATATATATATATATAGAGAGAGAGAGAGAGAGAGTCAGGCTAGAATACACTCGAGTGTACGGATCACATGAATACACTAAAGTGTGTTTGCATATCAAGACTATTTTTTGCAAAATGTAAACCTTTGATCTTCACCGTCATACTATAACTAGGCTACATACAAATTTTGAGCCCATTTGGATGAGTGTAAGTCACTCATCCAAGGGCAACAAAATCGACGCACGAAACTAATTTGAAATTCATAATTTTTGCGGTCTTCATAACATGAGCTATACATATCCAAATGTGCTCAAATTTTGCGTATGAGTTGTTCACGAGATGTTTAATAAGATCAACGGATTAGATTTTCAAAAAAAATATTGCATCATGAAAAACTACTTGAGTGTATTCCGCTCCGGATACACTCGAGTGTATTCTCTCTCTCTCTCTCTCTCTCTCTCTATATATATATATATATATATATATATAACAATAACATCGCATATATATAGGTGCACTTAGGACGTGTCCCACGTCCTCGGCCCATACCAGTGCGTCCCCCACGCACTGCAGCAGCAACAGAAGCATGAGACTCCCCAGAAGATATAACAGGATCAGGGGTAGCAGACTTGGACTCAAAGATGGATTGTTGTATTCTTGAATAGGCTTCCACAAAGCCGGGTAATTTGTCAGAAGCCAAAATGACACTCCAGGCGGATCTTCATGAAGGGTTAAGCCAGGATAAAAAATTTGTCGTAACCAGGTCGTCTCTGTCCTTGATCTGTTCAACGACGGTTACTGGATGATAATAGCTCAGTTCTTGAGAAAGTGCCTGAATAGCTCCAAAGTACTCCTCAAGAGATCTGTCACCCTGCCTCTCAGCAAACAAATGATCATAGATCATGAATTGGCGAAGTGCATTTTTTTCTTGAGAATAATGCAGCTTCACTGCGTCCCATATCTCCTTTGATGTTGAATAGAACATGAACCTTGCCGCAATAGTAGGTTCCATGATGTTCCACAACCAAGTCTTTACAAGACTATCATGACGCTTCCATTCAGCATATCCTTTGTCAGTAGAGGCCAGAGGACCTGAGTCAACATGTCCCGCCTTGTCACGAGACTCCAGGACTGTGTGGACGGCATTCATCCATAGAAGAAAATTCTTCCCGTCGAGCTTGATGGAGGTGATAGGTGACACCTCGTTGTAGATCATAGGTGTCTTGATATCCCCCATTATAGAACGGGATTGTGTGACGGATTGATACACGCCACAAGGAAGACTGAGGTGACGGAGAGATACACGTCACCCAAGAAACAAAAAGAAATGCGTTACTGACGCATTCACAGCCTCCGGATGATTTTCCTAATCACACATGGAGGATGTGTGACTAGGAGAATAACTGTAGAGAGACTAGTCCTCCGATTTATACTTTAGATCGCCGTTGGATTACCCAAAGATCCTCAAGGCGGCGGATTACGGCTGCACGCCATACGGCGGCTCAGCCGCAGCTACTGCTGTCGGTGCCGCCGTGAGAAGATCTGGAGGAAGGAAGGAGAAGATCCGGCGGACAAGAAGGAATAAGGAAAAAGAGACGGTGGCCGGTGGAGAGAGACGGTGCCCTAGAGCAAACCTAGCTCTGATACCATGTAAACGAGAGAAGGAAGACGAACAACGTTGGCGGCTGCAAGGTGCAGCTCTTGTGTGTGAGGGCAATAGCCGTCCCACTCCTTTTTATATATTAGGGTAATATACAAGGTGATACAAAGGAGTAAAACCTAGAAAAACAATAAAACAGATGATATAATAAAAATACAGATAAGTGGCAGATCGTCGGTTTCCGCCTCTGATGTTCTGTCGATACCATCGACATTGATGTCGATGGTATCGACGGACTGTTGTTCAGTAGTTGTGATGATCTCGATACCATCGACCTCCTGTCGATGGTATCGACCGGGAAGCAGGTTGCTTCACACTTATGTTTCGTAGTATGGCAATCACTAAATTTTTCTAAAATATTAAAACACTTTGGACCGCTTTTTCAAAAAGCGTCCGCGTTAGTCCGCTTCAAAAGCCGCTTCCCGCTTCAAGGGGATCAATCTGCACGCTTCCCGCTTCGCGCTTTTCAAAACCTAGGTTCATACGTTAATATACATAAGTTTCAAATCTATATTATTATATTATTTATTTCTGATATTAATATATCATTTTATATTGTTATTTTACTAAAAAAATCCAAAAGCGCATATACTCCCATATATACTCCCGCACACCGCATATACTCTGTAAAGTACCCTCGCCAGTCGTACATCGCATATATATACATATACATACATCCTACGGTGAGAGCATGAGAGGCATTTGAATAACTACAAATTCGTAACTATTTTTTAAAATCCAACTGTATAGATGGAAAAAGCATCATTTCATTTACCTTGTCGCAAAAAATCATTACAATCAGACATTGTTTACATGTCCATATGTACAATATACACTTTTTACATCCAACGGTCAGACGGAAATTCCATATAGAGCGTCAAAAAATATTTGGTTGTTATGAATGATCTACAAATTGGATGGTGATAAAAATTTATAGGAAGGTAGATATTAAGGTATACTTGTAACATGTACGGTTGGATTATGAAAAATTGATCTATGTGGAGCGTTATAAAAATGTCTCTCATGCTCTCACCAGATATGTTTCTCACTAGATCGTTTGCCATATATATATATATATATATATATATATATATATATATATATATATATATATAGAGAGAGAGAGAGAGAGAGTCAGGCTAGAATACACTCGAGTGTATTCGGAGCAGAATACACTCAAGTAGTTTTTCATGATGCAATATTTTTTTCACAAATCTAATCTGTTGATCCTCTTAAGAATCTTGTGAATAACTCATACGCAAAATTTGAGCACATCTGGACATTTATGGGTCATATTATAAAGACCGCAAAATTATGCATTTCAAATTAGTTTCGCGCGTCGATTTTTTTGCCCTTGGATGAGTGACTTACACTCATCCAAATGGGCTCAAAATTTGCATGTAGCCTAGTTATAGTATGACGGTGAAGATCAATGGTTTACATTTTGCAAAAGATAGTCTTGATATGCAAACACACTTGAGTGTATTTGTGTGATCTGTACATATATATATATATATATATATATATATATATATATATTGACATTTATTCACACGCTCTTCACAAATTTGTACATTGCTATTTATACATTTGCTATTCATACATTTTATTATTTTTACATAAATGCAAACACATCTCATATATAGACATATATACATATATATGCAAATCATACATTGCATATTAATATGTTCATACGTAAATATACATAAGTTTCAAATCTATATTTTTATATTATTTATTTCTGATATCAATATATCATTCTATATAATTATTTTACTAAAAAATCCAAAAGCGCATGTACTCCCATATATACTCCTGCACACCGCATATACTCTGTAAAGTACCCTCGCCACACGTACATCGTATACTGCTTCTCTGAACAATGGTTCTTTGTAACTGAAATTTTGAGAGAACTCATTTTCAGGAAGTAAAAATCAGTTCCCAGAATTTAAGTTCAGATTATTGGTTTTGTACGTGATCTTTTTCAAAATAATATGAGTTTCAAGTGAAGAGTTTGGTGGAACTTTCCCAGTAAATATTCTTTGAAGAAAGTTGTAGTCAATTTATGAACAATCTCGGTTCATTATCCTAATGTATAAATAATTTTCTTAATTCATGAAAACATAATTTCACTTGTAGCTGACTCCAACATGGTTGGAACTCGAGCTTAGATGATGATGATGACGATGACGATGATGACGAAATCTAAATTTCCATCTCTTGATGAGCATAACCATGACAATTCATATAAGGATCAAAAACAGTTGTTGGACCTTCATTTAAGCCAATATGATAAAACAAAGGTTTTTGCAACATAAATCTCACGTGTATATCACAAAAATTGATAAATAAGCATTTATATAGTTAAAAAGTAACCAAGCATATCTCGTAGAGGACAAAAACAAATGATTGAGCGTGTTTTTAAAATAGACACTGAATAGAAATGTCAAATTCTCTTCTAGCAATTTATTTCAAACCCAGCCCGACCCAACACAATAACATGAATTAAAGGCGTTGCATTATCCTATTTGGCAATATAATCGAGCACTTTCGGGAAATTGCAATCCCAGTTTCCATAAATTTTCCAATCCAAAGGGTAGAAAAACTTCCATATTTCTACCTTTGATTGTTGGAGGGATAACCGTCTGTTGAACTACCAAAATAGGGTAAACTAATTCGGCCATTACATTGTTCATTTTGAGTACTAAAAATATCAAAATATGTCATGTTTAACTTAAAAGTAACTTGAGATGACCGCATATGCACCCTTTGGTTGATTATATATATAAAGTTGTATCATTCAAATTCATAACATTTTTACACCTACTAAGATCAAACATATTTTAAATATGCACTTCGCACTTCATATAGAAAACATGATTTGGGTTTCATCATCATCATCATAATCTAAGCCTCAGTCCCAACTATGTTGGAGTCAGCTACATGGATACTTGGTTTCCATTCAGCTCTATCATGGATCATATTCTGGTCAAGATGTAGAGATTCAAATCACTCTTTATATGACATGATTTGGGATTAAACACCAAATTCAGCTTACAAGTCGGGAAACCAATATAACCCGACCATATTGCCAGCACCAAACATCAAAACCTAAAGTCAAGCCATTTCACATGCATAAGAGAAGAATCAAAAAAAATGAAGATGTGAGCAAATCCACAATGGGCATTGCTGATTTATTATGTCTCATGCAGATTTCAATGGTTTTTGCCAAATTTCCAAACACCTGACACAAGTCTCAAAGATTATTGCCTTGGTCACAAAGACATCGGGACAAGTTGCTAAGGTTCTATAGACGAGAACCACTACAGCTACCCTAAATCTAACCGCCAAGACTACTTCAACCATTCATGTAGCCCTCATACAAAGGGTTGTAAATAGGGCTGAGTATACCCGGATATCACAAATTCGTACCTTTAGAACATGTCACATGACTAAATTTTTGTACCCGGGGACCTGCATCCACATAGAGTTGTATTTAAACAGTTCCACTCAGTGTTTTAAAAAGCGGCCGCTCAGGCGGATGGG
Organism: Alisma plantago-aquatica; assembly: GCA_963693085.1. NCBI lineage: Eukaryota > Viridiplantae > Streptophyta > Magnoliopsida > Alismatales > Alismataceae > Alisma > Alisma plantago-aquatica. Next base: position 1,413,698,459 of record OY856409.1, on the reverse strand, counting down.
ACCCTTGGCCGCTCCAAATATGCCTTAGGCGGCTGGTCAGGCGGTTTTGCATTAAGCGGCCGCTTCATGCCCGCTCAGCCCGCTCAAGCGCCCGCCTGGACACTGATTCTGAGCGCCCGCCTGAGTCCGCTTAAGTGAAAAGCAGGACCTAGACTCATTTCCTAGGCCCAAAAGTGAAATGTAATGATATTTTCATTATGTAATATTACACAATTGATATTGTATAACATTATTTAACATGTTAATATGATATTATTGTATTAAGTAACTATGTATGTATCTAAATACTGTATAGTAGTTAATCAATGTGTAATACTACACTGATTCTGCTGCTATATACAGTAGTGACAACTATGTACCTATTAAGTCTGTTATAGTAAGTAATACTAACATAAAACTTACCATGTATATGTGATATAAAACTATGTGACTGTCACAACTCAGTAATATTGTACTGCTGTATAGTACTAATTACTAACTATAGAACATTAATCTAAGAAACAACCAGTGTATAAATGTAATACAAAATCAATGCATATTTCTGTGTAAGTATAGTACTATTATATTACACTAAGTACTAACAACTAAGTGCATTGTATCATGCCTTGATACTAGTATACGACTATATGTGATAAATTTATCTATAAATTGTACTAACTATTAAGCAGATCACATTATTAAATGATAGTATGATACTAGTATACTGTTATATATAAGAAATGTATCTTAATGCTTCATCTATACATAATCAACTATTAAGTAGCAATATTGTTGTGTAGGGTGAATTTTACACTACCACAAGGGCTTGGTTAATGCTTCATCTATACAAGTATTTATTTTCTTGATCTTCTTCATGTATTTTTACTTGAGTTGTATTTATTTAATGGCAATTTGTCATAATGTCATCCATTATTTTATAGTTATGACTTGTGTAATAATTCATACACTGTTTGGGTGTTTCATTATGTTGTATAATGTGTTTTACATAAGTAAAATGTCTAACTACAATATGTGATTTATATAGACTTATGTGTAATTTTATGAAAAATTGTATAAAAAAATTAGAAACCCGCCTTACCAAAAAGCGCCCGCCTGAGCGGCCGCCTGCCGCTCAAGCGCCCAGCAGTTGGCATCCGCACGCCTCCCGCTTCCCGCTTTATAAAACATTGGTTCCACTAATGGTTATACTTGGACCCAGTGTTTTAAAAAGCGGCCCAGGCGGCCGCTTAAGCGGCCGCTCAGGCGGATGAGACCCTTGGCCGCTCCAAATAGACCTTAGGCGGCTGGTCAGGCGGTTTTGCATTAAGCGGCCGCTTCATGCCCGCTCAAGCGCCCGCCTGGACACTGATTCTGAGTGCCCGCCTGAGTCCGCTTAATCGAAAAGCAAGACCTAGACCCACTTCCTAGGCCCAAAAGTGAAATGTACTGATATTTTCATTATGTAATATTACACTATTGATATTGTATAACATTATTTAACATGTTAATATGATATTATTGTATTAAGTAACTATGTATGTATCTAAATACTGTATAGTAGTTAATCAGTGTGTAATAATACTACACTGATTCTGCTGCTATATACAGTAGTGACGACTATGTACCTATTAAGTATGTTATAGCAAGTAATACTAACATAAAACTTACCATGTATATGTAACATAAAACTATGTGATTGTCACAACTCAGTAATATGGTACTGCTGTATAGTACTAAGAAAATTAATCTAAGAAACAACCAGTGTGTAAATGTAATACAACTATAGAACATTAATCTAAGAAACAACCAGTGTGTAAATGTAATACAAAATCAATGCATATTTCTGTTAAGTATAGTACTATTATATTACACTAACTACTAACTACTAAGTGCATTGTATCATGGCTTGATACTAGTATACGACTATATGTGATAAATTTATCTATAAATTGTACTAACTATAAGTAGATCACATTATTACATGATAGTATGATACTAGTATACTGTTATATATAAGAAATGTATCTTAATGCTTCATCTATACATAATCAACTATTAAGTAGCAATATTGTTGTGTAGGGTGAAGTTTACACTGCCACAAGGGTTAGGTTATGTATACAAGTTTCTTAAAAAAACATTATATATATATATATATATATATATATATATATATACACACACACACACACACAAATGTGTGTATTTTTCTATACAATCATTTAGAAAATTAAGAATCCACTTTTTCAAAAAGCGGCCACTTGAGCGTCCGCCTAGCGCTCAACCGGCCACAAGGTGGTGTCTGCACGCCTCCTGCTTCCCAAAACATTGCTTGGACCCATACTCACTAGACTCATCTGCCAGCAATATGTTAAAAATTATATAAAAATATATTTATTTATACCATACTTTACAATAATTAATATAATAGTTGAGATTATGTACTCTAATTAATACAATAGTTGAGATTATGTACTCTAATTGAGACCTAACCATTCTAATTGGAACACTAAAAATGAAAATAGTTAAATGGTATGCTACATAACTCAAAAACTGCAGCGTTGACTACGAATATGTAAACAATAACCTCGAGTCATCTTCAACCTATAAAATATCACATTATTTACTATAAAATTGTAATGTTAATATACATAGCAATCTCTTGTTGTAACCCTTTTTACATTATAAATAAGGGATTTTATACATAAACCTTACACGCATACTGGCACAATACATTATGATGGTATTTTGGGTACGGTGTGGTCTGGTCTTTTTATTACGCGGGTCTAGACCCGTACTTGTTAAACTAAAATGTTAAGAGTATAGGTTCGCTCAAACTCGCACCGCTTACATCCCTACTCATACCACCACCACCAACCTTGACGATATGTACTGGAGCGACACAACATAAATGGGATGGCAGGCCAGCTCATTCACCCTGATCATTATGAGTACATGCTCACTACCGACCATTTAATTATAAAGGAACAAATTCAAGCTTCAAGAAATTACACCAACAACACCCCAAAAATATAAGCATTTATCAGAACAAAAGTCCCAACAACATTAGCTTTCTTACGAGTATAATATGCATAAGTATCCCCACCACTAACATAGACAAGGGAGCAATAAGCATGATATACCACCACCAATGTACAACATCTATAATAGAAAATTCCTTCAAGGGTAGTAGCAATTGAGTTCCTCTTCTACATACAATCTTTATCTAAGGCAGTTACCCCACCCACAACATATTCCAATTCCATCCATTAAAAAGCCAACCTCTACCCACTCCCATGGTAGGTAATGAAAGAAACCAAATTTAAATATGTTGTGTTGTTTGTTGATGGTAGAAGGATGATATGAAGTTTTAAGGTATATCAATATTTTGTGATAAAATGATTTTTCACAAATTTAAATCAAAATTAACATCAAACAGGCCTCGTAAAAATATACCACCACAAGTACAGCATCTACAATAGAACAATCCTACCATGGTAATAGCAATTGAGATCTGATTCTAAGATACAATCTTTATTTAAGGTACTTAAACCACCAATTTCAAAATGTTCCCGATCCATGCATTACCTACCCATGACCATGGTAGGTGATGAATAAAAACCAAATCTAAATATATTTTGTTGTTCACTAATGGTAGAGTTTTAAATATATCAAAACCATTATAAAAATCAAAAATTGGTCTACAGCCATTTTTATCAAATTAGAGACAAAATCATTTTTATCAAATTTCAATTCAAAAAGTTACTACAACCACATTGAATTTACTTGCAAAAGTTATACAGTGAATTTAATATGCTGTAATAAGTAGCAAGTGTAGAATAATATTTTAAATCAAACCCAAGTTAAAGCAACATAAATACCAAGGTTGTCAGAACCAAACGTAATCAGCTAGTTAAACGAGTTGAACAATCACTCTTAGTGTTTGAGTTTGACTACAGAATTGGAAATGCCACAGAACCGGTCAACCAGCCGAATCAACTGGTATAAGGAGGAAGGGAAACCCAGCCACCATTAGTCCGCCGACAGTTCACCCCTACTGCTGCAACCGGCTAGTATCCAGCAGGTTCCCTTATGTGTCATCATCCCACTAGCTACCTCCAGCATCTGCTGCAGCTACTAAAACAAGCGGTAGCCACTAGCTGCAGGAGCACTCTCGATATGCTTGTGTTAATTACCATTTACTGATGTGCAGGTGTGCCTCTCTTCCTCTCCTCATCTTCATCTTCTTCCCCTTCTTCCTCTAACTTCAACATGATCACAAAGCAGATTCCTTGGCAGAAAATTGTCGCTACGCTGCTGCAAGGGTGCCCCTTGTGTGCTAAATGCTATTGTGTGTCGCTGCTCTTCTTGTGTCTAGCGAGCAGTGACGTTTTTATTCATCCACTCTTTTTTATCAATACGCATGGTAATAAAAAAACCGCCTTGAGGCTTACGCCTATCCCAAATGCGCCTCGGTGTCCTAAACTGAGGCTTACGCCTCACAATGTCGGAGGCTCGCCTCAAAGCATTGAGGCTCTGAGGCTTAGTTGAGGCGCACGCCTCAATTCTGAACGATAAATGTTGTGTGCTTTCCACATCAACTTTTCACATGATTTCACACAAATTCAGTTCATTTTGTTCTCATTTAGCCTATATTGATATTATTCTTGTCACCCTTTTGTTATTTTGCTTATCGCATGATGTGTATTGCAGATATGCTTTAAAAGGATCAAATTGGAGATAGCCCAACTCAAATTCAACATCATTGGGGCTTCTCCACGCATTGCAGATCATTCAGAGTTTTATTTCTGCTGAAACAACACCGCACACGACGTGTCCGAATTAAGACGCGGCGTGTGCGATTCCAGAAAGCCATGCGTCCAACCGAAGTGACAAAGACACAGTGTGTTCCTTTTTGGAACATGACGTGTGCGATTCCAGAAGGTGTCGAGCAAAGCAAAGACACGTCGTATTCCACTCAGACACGGCAAGTACCTGGAGACGCAGAGTCGACTATATGATTCTGGAAACGTACACGGCATGTCTTAATTCGGACATGCCATGTGTTGTACACTTGGAGCAATTGTCGAAGGCGAGGACGCTATCAGTTTCAACAAAACTGAAAAACGACGCCGCTCGCTTTTAAAGACAAAAACAACTTATGGAGCGGTTATCATTGGTCATAATTAAAATAGTCTTTCGTCCAAGAGCAAGGCTAGAACAAAGGTGGGCGATTTTGAAGTGGAAGAAGGTGGTTTCTTGCCAAAGAACCCCCATTCTTCTTCTCTTCTTTCTGTTTTCTTCTCCGGAGGTGCAGCAGAGCTTCTTCATTCCACTAGGCTTCTCGGGAGGAAAGTTTGTCCGGTTTGGAGCAGTTCTAGGAGTGGAATTTCATCCCCAAGCCGGAATTCTACCCTTCTTGGGTTACACCTTTGGTTCTCTTAGCTTTTCCTTCTCTAAACCATGTTAAACTCTGAAATTTCTGCATTTTTCTGTTGTACATCATCATGGATGAGTAGACTATTTTTCTTGGACATGGGAGAGTAATCCCATGGCATAGCATGTAAGAAACATGATAATTTCGTACTAAATGTTTAGTTGCTTGTTTTTCCACCTTGTACCGGTTTCTTGTTTCTTGCATGTATGGCTGGCCACTTTATGTGCATGTTTTATGCTTTCTTGCTTGATCTGAGAAGATAGGTAGGAGAGTAAAGAGGTACTCTCTTGGAAACTCCTTCTTTACCACAAAAGTGGAAATTATGGAGTTGAGTAGGCTTGTGACCCAAAACAAAATTCATACATGAGAATATTGTATCGAGTTAGGATCATTGTACTTGCACTGAGAGGTGAAGTGCAACATACAACTCTCCTTTAAAACAAGTACTTAGTATGTTTAAATTTCGTGTTCCTGGTTTATGCTATATGTTGGTGAAATCTTAAGTCCAAGATCCTTCCATATCTGAAAATTAAACCTCTTTAGTAATCCATTTATTGTTTTGTTTAGTTCTGAAATTTTAGCTTAACTAACCAAATCACTCTTTAAAAAGGTCTAGATTGTTGAACCTTAGTGTGTTTAATTGATTGCTAAAGCTCCTTGTGTTCGATCTCGACTACAACTACTCATGTATACTTGCGGGAACTGGCTAGTTGAGTAAAAGATCATTCTAATGATTGAAACTCGTTAGTGTAACAACCAACAATAATCTTATGTTAACCACCAGATTGTCTACTTTTAAGATTATTACAATCACTTTTTTTTTAAAAATTAGAGTTCTTGTACTTAATTATTATTTTTTATTAATAAAAATTTAATCATCATTCTTTTGAGTGCAATGTTTCGATCTGCATTTTTAAGTTTATCTTTGTTTGCTACCTTCTTATTCACTATGTCGGCGAATTTTCATAGCATTCTTAACTGATTTTGGTTCCTTGTTCCCACTAATTGGAAATTCCATCTCCTTTTGTTTTTCTGTTGATGACATCTTTTATTCTAATAGTATAACAATGTGATATCTCATTATTTTTCCACATAATTATTTTAGTATTGTGGTAGGTCTTTAGTCTTTATTATCATTATAAGTTTCACGATTAATTGTGATTTCATTTGCTTGTGCTTGTATATACCTATTTCTGTTATACACACATGCATATACATAACATATTCAAATATCTATATGTAAATACAATGTATAAATTTATTTCTTATGACCGCCTCATATATATTTGAGGCATACGCCTCGCCTCACTGAGACAAAAACGCCTCGTTACGCCTCGCGCACTTTACAACATTGTCAATACGTCTAAATCTACTCCACACTTAGTCTTCCATTCTTCTCATCTCTACTATTGTTTTGATTATCTAATGCTAATGCCTCCTACCTATTGCAACTAGCCTACAACCTATTGCTATGCTAATGGAAGTGCATCTCTCTATGCTAATTTTAGTTCATATTAGTAGGCTCGTATGCTGACATAATCAGTTGAACCGGTTCAACCATGGGTTGAACCAGTGAACATAGAACCCTTAGGCTCACTGGTTTGCTCGCCGATTTGGTTCTGACAACCTTGATATATACACAGGTTGACGTGCTGCCATTAGTTCAAACTCAAATTTTGATCATAAGTATTAAACGAATCACTATTGTTGCCACCAGTTAAATTGGTACAAGAACTGCTTGACCAATCCTAGCATCAATCATTTGCATTAATATCTGACAGAAGACCTGGTTGCGGTCCAGAATGTGAAACAGATTCACTTCAAATGTGAAGCAGATTCACTTCCATGTTAACATCGTGGGTTGAAAAGTATCCAACTTATGAAGATACTTATTTGGTAAAGTGTAATCAGTTCGATTATTTTTATAGAATCTGGAAAGTATACTTTTTATGTTGATAATCATATATCCTTACGCTTTATAAAGTCTTGCGTAAAACAAATTGATGACAAATTAGATTTATGATGATGGAGCAAACTATATTTTCATGGCTGGTCAAAAAAGGATACTACCAGATGCGCCATACCTAAGTAGGATAGTTTAGAGCAACACAGAACTCGGTTTCTTGTAAAAGTTGGTAAGTTAGAATATAGTGTTCTACTATCATAAGAAAAGCAAATTGAAGAATCATTCACATGAGATAGACTTCTGTGCATTTCGAGCCTTATAAAAAGACTCAATGTAAACACTAGACTTCAAACATTATAAGCAAAATGTAATAGGAAATTTATTTATACCCCCATTCATACCAAAGTCACTGGAAGTCCCATCCTTGTTTCCTGCTGGTAACCCTATCCATATCGTGTAAAGATCATGATGCTTCCATTACACATTGGCAATTTGGTATAAGTATCCATATTAAGCAGACTGCAATAAACAGCACTTTTCTTATCATGAAGTATTAATGTTATGTTATTTAAATCAGAATGTTAATAAGAAAAGAAAAGAACAGTATTGGAGATAACAGTGGTTTGGAATCTTAAACATCATTCTCAGTCCAAATCGGACTATATGATCAGGTAAATAAAGCTTCATATGTATTGAAATATCATAAATGGTCATTTTGTTTTATAATATTCTCCTGATGACTTTGTCCTTTATTTTTTCCTAGAAAAACGATACTACTCTAAACAAGCCATGCGGCCCTAATCTGCATAATGCTCAATCATGGCAAATAGAAACATTACATCTCAAATCATTTATTGTGACATCTGGTTCCAACGATCTGCAGCCTAGATTTAGAAATGTATATAGTAAAGTCAGCATTTTGAAGGGGACTCCCACCTTCCATACAACTGACGCAAGCCCCTAGCATGTTTGCATCTGCATCTTTCCCCTCCCACATACAAAAAGATGATACACCAGTTCAATAACAACTCCTATATTGTATACTGATTCTATGGTACGAATATAGCAACAGTGCTAAAGTCACCCCGTCAGTCCAAAGGCTACGACTAATTTGTGCTGCAACAGTCACTGTGCAACACCACTGCTCAAAGACCCAGATGTAGGTCCAAAACCAATGCTTGAACCAGATGGCAGCAAAAACATCTTGCAGGCAGCATCAACGTCGTGCAGGGCCTCGCTCCCATCTTTTATGTTGTATAAGAATGTTAAGGATCAAGTACTTAAGTTAAATTCCCTCAAAGTGTACAAACAAAATGTTAAGGATCAAGTACTTAAGTTAAATTCCCTTAAAAGTGTACAAACTTATGAATACAGTGAGTAAGGTTGAACTCGTTAACTTTGCAGTTGTCAGACTAAAAACCAAACCCCAGCAAACAAACTTTGTATTCTGTTTAACTTTCCAGTATGTAATGCTAATTGGAACCTCTTACACGAGAAGTTATTAGAGCTCATGTGATGTTTTCTTATTGATAGAAGGAGCACTTTTCTCCTATATATAGGAAAGAGCAAACTTAATCCTAATGGACCAAGACAATTAGGCACATGTGACATAATAGACTAAACAACAATAATTCAAACACTCCCCTCAAGCTGGAGTATGGCTGAAACACATATCCAGTTTGGACTTACAAAACTCAATTAAACAATATGACCAATCAAAAATGAAAATGTCACTCCTCAAACAAAATTTTCACCCCCCCAACCATGACTCCAAAAAATGATTTAATGACGCCACCTTTAAAGTTGGGTTCTGCGGGCTATAAATATTTGAGATTTAAAGATCTTTTGAAGTGCATCTAGAATGAAGAACATCCGATAAACACAATCCAAACACCACAGCAAAAACTATCCTGAGAAGTGTAATCAAGTAGAATTAGCGCAGAAGACCACATGTGTGCATAATGTGGCACAAACACGCATTGGACGAGGTGTTGAAGACTGCCATACTGGTTCCATGAATATGGTGCATGAACCTTGTTGCTTGATAAGAATGAAGAGCACCATAAAGGAGAAACCCAAGAAGATCAGCATGCAAGATCAGCATGCAACTTGGAGAAGACATAACTAAAGTAACTCGGTGAAGATAAACTCAATCTTGCACATAGAAAAAGAAATTGATGAGCTTCTTAGAAGTCTGATGTGAAGAAGCGGTCATCAGTCACATAAGAATGTAGCGAGAATGATCAACTAAAACATCATTTATACTAGTTGTAATAAGAGACTGGAATAAGTGTAGCTTCTTTACCCTGACGTACATAAGGTGGTACAAATGCAAAATACTTGGTGTCAATGTTGCATTTGTGATCCTTCAACACATGAAAATGGTAGCTCACTGGAATGAAGGACAAATAGCGAACCAACGTACATATAGTGGCACGAACTCAAAGAAGCACAACGTCATTGGGAATGAAGCGCCAATGATGCACTCGAAGCACGATGCTCAGTAGGAAAGAAGTATCACAAAGACATCGGAAGGACGGATGCATTGAAGAACAACAAACTCCATGGAGATCGGAATAGTCTGGATCGATATACACAATCTATGATACTCTTTTTCCTCAATCTCTCTCCTCTATTTCCCTCTTACAAACCAATTACAAAGTGATTGAGTAGTTGTTGTGGAAAAAAAATATCCCTAACACATGGAATAGATGCAAACATGAGGGCCGTAGGGGGGGATTTTTCAATGAAGAGGAATGTGTGAGAAAGAAAAAAAATAGCAATACCCATTTTTTGGTGTTTTATAGAGTAGCATATGAGCTTCTGTTTTACTTTTTTGCTGTTTTACCCTTTTTTCCTTGTTGTTTTGTCCACGGTTTCTTTTCATTTCAATTTAATATGTTTCCTTTTTTTCCTTATCATTTCGTTTCATTCCAGGTCGTCAACTTTTATTCCAATTGTTTCCTTTTCCTTTTCCAATTAAAAATATGATGTTTTACCGTTCTTTTTTTGTCCTTTGACCGGTCAACTAATTTTTAATTGAAGAGGGGAAAATAATTGAAATGTTTGATGGAAAGAAACGATTTAAAAAGGAGCTTGGTCGATGTTGATTGTATAAAACAATAATGCAAGATTGTTGGTAGGAGGTTTTAAAAAAAAGGAAACAATAATGAATTGTGATTCAAATAGGAAATGAGAAAAGAATATGTTGCTTGGTAACAATGACATGAGAAAATTAACAAAAGAGACTTTGACCGGGCAAATAATGCTTACACGAAGCAAATCGAAGCCAAAAAGAAAAAATTGACTGACGTTGTTATTGGAGGATAAAATGACAAAATAAAACCTTAGACCAAAAGATAGATTTCATTGCAATTATGGGTCATGGAAGACGGGTTTTACACACACCAAGGCGAGGAGGATGTGGCAATCGACAACTAATAAATAAGACACACGGGAGACATATACATATATATTGATGATGGTCGGGATGGAGAGCGCCGACAAAAAGATTAGATCTTTATGAAAGAAGAAGAGAAGAGACAACCATGGATGTCAGGATGATATGCGCAGGGAGGTCAAGCCAAGAAGGGACAGCGGCCACCCGCATGTGGAGACTCTTTATTTCTATCCCTAGGTTAAGATCGATGCTCTGATACCATGTGGAAAAATAAGATGCGAGGCTAATGTGATATTTTCTTATTGATAAAAGGAGCACTCATGTCCTATATATAGGAAAATAAGCAAGTACAAGGGAAGCAAACTTAATCCTAATGGGACAAAACATTTAGGCCTATATGACATAATAAACTAAATAACACTAATTCCGATACAATTATTAATAGAAAAGTGTATACTTGACAATTTTCCGTGATTGCCAAAAAGATTCGGATACCCATCAATAAAGATCTTAGCAAGTAAAATGGAACACATTACCATAACGAAAAAGGAAGAAACCTAGGCCAAATCAAATGCATCAAAAATTAAGATAGAACTTTAGTGAGGGTGATGATGTCATGAAGCACTGGAGAAACTTCATATCAAATTTTATTGCACAAAACAAAGCATTTAAATGTAGATCACGCTTGTAAAATTCATGGCTTAATTCGTTTCTTTTGGCATCGAAATGGGCATGATTGCATTTAAAAAAAATCTGTCAAAATTTCAACAAATTTTCATTTCCACGATGTCGAAACGGCATCCAAAATTGGATACCTCATTCCTTGTAAAGTTGGATGTACTCAGTACAATATGTGACAATTCCTTACTTGTATTTCATCATCAACTTGGAAGTGATCTTCAACATGATGTGTTTCAATGTGTCACAACATGATGGATGAAACAAAGTTATACAATCAGAATGTATGCAATTGTACAACATGATACTATTTAGTTAAGCACAATTAAAAGAAGATGACACAAACTTAAATTAAGTTGAAGAGCACTCAACAGGAGAGATTTTGAGGCTAAGCATCTTGACGAGGACATGACTCGTAATGGAATTCAATGGAAAGAAAGATCCATGTAACATACTCAAATTTAGGCTATAATCCTAGGCCTACCTTGTCCTAGGCCCTTTTAAAATGTGTTAATATCTAATATTTATTCTCCTAAAATTAAAATGTTTTAGGATGAAATAACCAAATCAACTCAATACTAGGGTTTACTGAGAAAATTCACCAACCAATGAAATCTGACTTTGGCATTCTAGACCCATTCTAAGTCTTATTGATGAAGGAGAATATAAAAATATAAGCTAATGTATCAAATTGGTTAAGACATGCATCAAATTCATCACTTAGGTTTTTAACTTACTAGTGAGCGATAAAATATTAAACATTTTTAAAAGATGAAATTGACATGAAAATTAGAATCCTTGCACTTTGTTTGGCTTATAGACCAAAATTTGGGTGAATTGAACACTGTTTACTCTTTCATTTAATTGATTGATTATAAGATTTTAACGGATATCAATGCACTTAAAAATATTAGCTAGACCTAAGTTCCTTTTCGATTTCATTTCTAACCACATTTGTGGTCTCCCCTTCCCTAGCTGCGTCTTCGTGTTGACCCAGTGCCGCAACAGACTAAACCAGAGATCGCTTCCCACGCCTCCTCTTTTTCAACTCCTCTCCCTTCCGCTCTTCCATCATCTCACCCGCAACCTGAACCCTAGGTTTTGCTTCTCTCTCTCTTGCAGCAGCAGCCAGAATCCTAGCCATGTTATCTGCACTTTGCGCCAGCCACCATGACAGCCTGTCCACTCGCTACCTCCACGACGATCAGGTGTCGCAACTAGCAGTCTCTCACATGCTCCATCAACTAACTCCCTCGACCTCCTGCCAACACTGCTCTTCTCGGCATCCAGATCCGCCGCATGTTCTTCTTCTTCGACTTCCCTTTCACCTGCTACCATACAGCCCCAGCGGCAAGCACCAATCCCCAGGCTCATTGTCCTCTCCATTTACAACAACGTTCGAGAAGCCTACCATCACCCATCGACCAACTTGAAGAAACAACGTCAACGACCTCCAATGCTTGGACAGACGGCAGCCATTTCACCATCTCCCACCTCCGTCGTTGTCCCTACCTCTCCGACACCCCTTCTTCTTTCTCATCTCGTCTGCCTCCTTCCTTCATCCTCGACCTCTCATCTCTCTGCTAACCCTTGCGCCCATCCTCCTGCAAGTTCCCGGTAGCCATTGTCGCCCGTGACAGCGAGTCATCGTCGCCCGTGACAGTGAGTCACTGCCGCCTTGGTTTACCAGTAGCCGACAGTTTCTGTTGTTGCAAGACCATCGTGGGTCTGGTACATGAAAATAGCTCCGACCAGTATCTTCCTTGAATCCCTGCGATGACTTTCCAAGTTCTGTCATGGGATGCAACCTGTTGAGTCCCCGCAACCACGAACTTCCTTGTTTGTCGTAGCCGCCCCACTCCATGGTGATCGCGAGACTTGATAGCAAGCCACCAACATTGCGAGACAAGGGCTAGACGCCTTCACACTTTCCACTTCCTCTTCCTCCATGTGCCCGACTACCATGGCAGGGACTGTTGCCGCCAGCCACCCTTCCCCTGACAGCTGGAGTTCATCTGCTATCAGCAAACTCTGCGGCTGGCACAACACCGATGATCCCCCCCTCTTCCTTCTCATATTCTTTTGTTCTTTATCACCTCATCATCATGTGTCTATCGTAATACCTAACCACTGCAACTCTTCCTCCTCCAACCTCTAACTCCATCAAATCCACCTTCTCCTACCTTGCGCTTAACACCAGGACTGCAGGGCATGGCCGCTACCTCCAGTGGTCAACAGATGACCTACAACCCCACCGCCCTCTTCTACTTCCTTGATCCCAACTGAACCAGTAGACCATCTTGCTGGCTCTAGCCATTGGTGGCCTCATCAGTGGAGTTCGACATGTTCAGATGCCACCACAGATGGCATAACTACTTATACAACACGGAGTCATCATCAGCCAACCCAAAAAGCAAGGAAGATGCAACCCAATGCATCAAACTTTCACCAGTAGGACTTCAGGCTTGCCAAATGACAACTCTAAATGAAGGTATGCACTACATCTTGTATTTCAATTTCAGAATTAGATCTTACAGGACAGATGGGATATAGACATGAAATATAAACTTGATTGACTTAGTTGACCCCTTACAATTATATATATATACCGATCACGATGGCATGCATATATGTACTAGAGTATTAGTCTATAGGGAATCTGTATCCAGTAGCTCATGTATTCTTACTATTACAAAATCCATGAATAATATTAGGTAAGACAATATACAATATGTTTTGAGTACTTGGCATAAAAATGATGATAATGTATACTATTGGTTTCCCATAATAAGAGGTAATTATGTATTTAAAATACAAGTATATGAGAGACTTGAACCCTAAGTTCCTTCAAGAGCATCCTAGTAAATGTATCTGATGCAAAATGTATACTCAATCCTAGTCATGGTTGTCAAGGCGTCTAGGCGGTGGGTTTAATCTAAGGGGCTTTTCTGGGCGTTTTTGTTATTACTTTTTTTTTCAGTTACATATTTAAATGTTCACACACATGATACTATATGTGATAATGTATTATTTATTCATTAAATGTTATTGTAAGTCTAATTTGAATTGATAACTATAGGAGAATCAGGGACAACAGAATTAACATGAAGAAAATGAAACAACAGTAAGAGGAAGACAAGTACGAATTGGTGAGAGAAAATGGGATAAAAAGAGCATGCAAATGGTAGAAGTTCTGTAGGAAGAAGTCAGAATAAGACAAACCAAGGGCAGTAAAAGGAGATTGAAAGAGGAAGAATCAACAAAACAAAATAAAAAAACAGCAGTAGCAGGTGCTGAATTAGAAAATATAGAGGAAGGAATAGGTCAGTGAAAATAAATGGAAACATGCAAACAACAGTGGCTAAGAGAGGAGATTTAGGAGGAAGAAATCAGAAAAAGAAAATTAGATATGTAAATAGTAGTAGTAGATTTCGTAGCAGGATGTATAGGACAAATTTGAAAAAGAAAATATGCACATGCTTGCATAGTAGTAGGAGGGAATATAGGATGAATAACTCACAAAAAACATAGCAGCAGGACTCAGGAATAAGATGCAGGAGAATGGATAAAAAAAAGAAAAGAGAAAGAAGCAAGAACAATAAACATATGAAAAAGTAGAAAAAACTTAACAAACAACGCTATGAGGACATACCAATTTGGCCCAAATCAATCCTCAATTCCCCAAATCAGACCTGATTTTCCTCAGACCAGACCTAATTTGCCAAAATTTGACCTGATTTACTCTAAATCAGACCTATATCAACCATGCAATGACTGAAGGTGATCTAATTTGACCAAATCTAGACTCGATTCATGCTAGTTTAGCCTTTAAATTGCATAATTTGGGCCTAAAACGCCTTAAACGCCCACTTAATGCATTTAATAGGCTGGGCGCCTAGTTTGAGGCGCCTGGCTTAACGCCTAGGGCGCCTAGGCGGGCGCCTTGATAACACTGATCCTAGTTGACTAAACCTGAGCCCATGGTTGAAAAATTTCGATTTCGATGCCATTTCCGATGGCTCAGAAACATAAATTTACAGAAATTTCAATGGAAATTTCGAGATTTTACGCTTATTTCGACAGAAGATTTCGACGAGCAAATAAAGGAATTAAGTCACGAAATTTTATCAGGATGATGTACATACATAAATACACCTATATATGCAATAAAATCATATATTGATCTTAGTGAGGGGTCCTACATGTGTGAAAAGATCAAAAACTGTTTCGAACGAGATTTCGATGACTTTTTAATATAATGAAGGAATTAGTTTATAGGTCATCACGTCAATACTCAATTTCAATTGATACTTTCTAGCTTACACTATGGATCATCAAAGAGTAAAAATACTAAAAGTATTGTTAATCTAGGCCTAAAATTATTCATAAAATTGGAACAAATTACTAAAATTTGCTGATACTAATAGTCTAATGTATTGAATATATCAATTGAATACATTTAACTATATATTACTCCCAGTAGTAGTTGAAATTTGATGTATATAACAAAACATTATACACAACAATTCTAAATTGTTTTAGTTTATTTTCATTTTAAAAGTCTAAATTATAGATAATTAATATTCAAAGTATTACATAGTTGTAAATTATTGTTACAAAATTCATCTTTAATATAAGATATTTATTTATAAATTGAACATTTGTTAAGTGTTACATAATATATATGAATATAACGTTACAAAAACTTCAAAAAAAGCTCATTTGAAAACTATTTTATCCATTGTTATGACGAATAGGATATATATATATATATATATATTTATATACATCAAGAAAGCACAGACACGTTTCTAGACACGGACACTGACACGGATACGGACACGGGACACGGCAAATTTCAAAAATGTAGGACACGGACACGGCATTGGATGAGGGGAAAATGTTTTTTTAATATATCAATATGTGTGGATGTATGATGTATGAACTGGAATTTATTTTTAAGTTTGTCCAGATTAAGATATCTATGTATATATAATCTTATATGCATGTAGAGGTGTGTCTTTGTGTGTGTAGTAGATATAATGTGAAGAACAAAACTAAACACGTAGTTTTTGTAAATATAGTATATTGCAAAATATTTATATATATGAGGTTCATATTACTCATTTAACCAGCTTATTAGACCATAATTTGATTCATATTTATATATATAATCTTATATGCATGTAGAGGTGTGTCTTTGTGTGTGTAGTAGATATAATGTGAAGAACAAAACTAAACACGTAGTTTTTGTAAATATAGTATATTACAGAATATTTATATATATGAGGTTCATATTACTCATTTAACCAGCTTATTAGACCATAATTTGATTCATAGTATCTGATTCAGTGCTTAGGCTTTACATATTGTTTTTTCTTTCAACAGATTTGCTTGTAATTGTGATCAGATCTTAGCTCTATGTGACATTTTCTCAGTGATAGGACATGAACAGCAGCTGTATATTCAAAATTTGCATTGTCAAATATGGTATTACAGCAGCATCTGCTGTAGTGAAGTGTCCAGGAAGTGTCCGGGCAGTGTCCAGCTGTGTCCGGTGTGCTGAAAAAAACTAAATTGAACTGGACACGTCCCAGCTGTGTCCAAAACGTTTTGGGCCGTGTCCGGGAAGTGTCCGTGTCCGAAATGTGTCCGACTCGGACACGGGGGCTGTCTAGAAGTGTCCGTGCTTCCTTGATATACATTAAGTTAGATTTGCAAAATCATTGTAGTTATATGTAATTTATAGCATAATTTCATAAATCATCAAGTATAAGTCGTAGACTATCACTTGTAACTTGCAGTTCGGTAGTAATCTTTTGATTAAACTGGGGTAAAAGTGGAAGATATAGATGTAGATGGGAAGAAGAAAGTAAACTTACCTTAGATCCGAAGAACAAAGCCTTTAAGAGCAAGAGAATGAAAAAAAACAAAGAAATAACCCTCCAAGTACAACAGGCTTTGGACCGTTGATTTTCGAAATTGTAAACCAATTTCGGTTGTGTTTCGCGAAATGCATGCCCAAACTGGCCTTTTTTCAACAGAACTGTTGTATTTTGTCGAAATTTCGCCCCCCTTTGCGAAATTTCTATCGAAATTTCGAAATTTTACTTAATTATTCTGGACCGTTGCATTTCTATGTCTGATTCCCGTCGAAACCGAAATTTCGAGCGAAATTTCGAGATTTCGACTGAAATTTTGAACCATGCCTAAGCCATACGATAAATATAGAGAGAGTAAAACTACAACAAAATAAAGGAATGTAGATTACTTTGGAACACATGTGTAACCTAGAAATATTTAGCCATATGTATGTTCAAAGATGGATATTAGAACTAATACTAATACCTAATGGATCATATATCCACTTAATAAGACTCCAACATTAATGTGTCATTAGGTGATTGGGACTAGGATAAGGATCAAGGACAATATGAAAATCTATAATAGAAATGTATAACATGTTAGCTTTGATTTGACTAACATACATAATGTATTCCTAGGATGAATACTCGACTTTGAGGATCAAGGATATCCACTGAGTTAACCACTAGTCATGAAAATCAGGTATGTACATCCTATATTTTATTTTGGGCATTATTTGACTAAAACTTAACTCCTTTTAATGAGGCATCTTTTGAACAATTATTCCTTATGAAATCTAAATTTTTGAACATTTTATTCCTGATGTTGACTTGACTCATTATATCATTCTGACTTTTAGACTACCTTGTTGATAAGGGTACTTGTACCCCACTTGCTACGAATGCCTTTTTATTAAAAATTGACTGAAATACTAGTCTTGCCTCTCTATTTTATGCATATTACATGTTTGACTAGAATATCTAGAATAGCGGTACTTATGTACAACCATACATATATAGGGCGTGTGTTTCCGCCCGGGGTGTGCGTTTCCACCCTTATTTATTTTTGGGCCATGATCCTATGGTGTTATGGCCCTGTTTTGGGTATATTTAGTCTACATTGTTATGCGTGCAAATATGTGTTGTTTTAATCTGAAACTGTGGATGATTGTTATGGCAAGACACTCTTCATTACCATGCTTGTAATCTGAATTTAATATGCCTCATTTCTTTTGTTACATTTCTCTTGAACTTACCTAATTGCAAATAGCCCCTTTTCTTGTGGGAACATCTCTTTTATACTTAAAACTCATTATAATGCCCAAAGTGTTTTATATATGTACATATTCAGCCTTTGCTGACGTCTATACTTTGTTTCCTATTTTCTGGGTGATGTTCCCTTCCACCCAGGTGTAGGTACATTAGAGGACATGGACTCAAGAAGATCATGAACAGGACATGGAGTTAGGGAAAGCTTGGGATAGCCGAGTTGCCCTCTGCAACTGGCCTTAGATTTATAACTTTTTATTATGTCATGCCACCTTTTATGGTGAGGAACAATTGTATAAAGATACATCTTGTAACTTTGAATTAGTTTTGTTTCCGCTGCTTTATTACTACATGGCTCTTGTATTGTATCATTTGAGTAGAGTGGATCCCCTATCAGGTTCGACTATTTACAATCCATGTAACCAATAATTAAAATGAAAGAAATGATAATTGACCCAAGCCGCAAAGAGTAAAAAGATATGACTCATGTAGTTGTTAGAGGATGTAGCAATCAAGACAAACTATCAATAATGTTCTAACTAACCAAAATCTAGATTTTTGAGTATTTTCCACACGTGGCAACACATACCCACTCCATATTGTGTGGCAGGGGGACATAAGCACACTATAACTCCGCAATTCATGTCTCTCTAGTCTAGTTCTTCATGGAGCTAGTTTTTTTGAGGGAATGGTTGCAGGCTACACCTCTCTCATAGATTAGAAACAAGTAAGAGCCAATTCTCTTCTCAATGCACATTGTTCCATGGTTGCACCTCATACTAACCATTCATATTGTAGGCATCACCTTACCCCTTCAAGGATCCTTCAATTTAATCCAGTCCCGATTCCCATTTGAATTCTTGTGATACATTATGTATACTAACTTTTTCATAAAATTTCATGGAAGAGAATGTGAGAAAATAGACAACTTTGAGTAAATAATAAGCCAGATCGAAGATCTAAAAATCATGCTAATGAAAGAAAACTTCAACTTGTGGCATGCCACTTAGCAGGTCTAGCGGGTCAGGTAAGAATGAACATGTCATTCATAATTTTGCTTTGACTGAATGATCCAACCAATTCAACTAAGTACATGGCGAGTCAGCCCTTAGGCCAAAGACCCTGGCGAGTCAGCCCTTAGGCCAAAGACCCAACATGGTCTTGCTACTTCTATTTTGTCGTTGTATATATAGTCAAGTGACTTATTATGATAATATGATCTCTTCCCAAAAGTCTATTTATTTAAATTTTAACGTATCAACATTATAATGGCATGTTGATATCACTCATATGTTATGTTGTATTTAGACACCATGGGTTTATGTCATGAATTAAGTAAAGAGAGTGTCTTTTGTTTTCCTTTGATTTTGATCACATCGGATCTTAGCACCTTGCATATATCATATGTTATGTTGTATCAAACCAAATCATTCTTGATTAAAAATCATTAAGAAATCTATACATCCACTATTTGTAAATTTACCCATTTATGTCATTCATAGGTTTATGGTCCTTTGTTTCCTGCCCAATGTCATACGCCATGGGTTTATGTCATGAATTAAGTAATGAGAGTGTCTTTTGTTTTCCTATAATTATGGCCTTGTCTTGGCTGATACATATAACGGGATAAAATCGTACGCAAGCCTCATTCTAAAATCAATTTAATTGATGAACAAGCCAAAATGTCTACAAAGGAAGGCCTTTAAACTGAAGGAACAAACTACCTCCCGAAAACATTGTCATATAGCTCAAACCCACCCCGCCAAGATGAACTTCCAACATTAAGGTCAAGATTCTTGGACCTACCACACCTAGCAGTGGTGTGTGCATTTAATCATCTTGCATCAAAAGGGAGGTCAGCCAAAATTGTTGATTATAACAAAATCTTAATGATGCCCAATGGTGCACAATCCATTTTTTAAATAGAAAACAACAAATACCAAGATGCTTATTAGATTTAAATCCCCACCCAAACAAATTCTAGAATGAAGTAATGCATGTTCAAATTTTCATCTTTATGTGTGTGGGTTTTCTATTGGTTTGTGCTTGCTTCTAGGACTTAATGTCAATGGTTTTTTATATATATTCTAAGAGAAAGATATTTTTAATGACTTAAACTCAAAAGACTAAACAAATTCAATAGCATGAATCAAAAGAATGAGGATTAGATTGTAGTTAAGCATGGCATCTACTTATTAGAGGCACTCATTCATAATATATCAACATTAAACCATATTATGATATCACTTCTAGCCTGGTAACGGATTTTATTATATGATTCAAATATAAACGATTTTGCAAGTTTGTAACATAAATAATTAGTGGTAAATGACTTCTACATATTGTTAGATGAAGTAAAGGGCATATGATGTCGTTACAGGAAATAACATACTTTAGTGACTTAGTCTCTTCTCCCATACACCGGATGCACCATGCATAAGCACAAAGTCGCACCACCTGGAATAATGTCATTAAATGCTTCAGAATTTCTGATTTTGCCTGACAATTTTTCCATAATTAAATACGATCCATGGGTATATCAATGGGTAATTAGATAGAGTCTGCTCTGTCAAAACTAAAATATTTTTTTACCACATCATGGTGTGTTATTTTGACAGATTTGTCTTTTTAATGATGTCTTGGCATGTTGTATGGAATTTAATTGTGTAAATTATATTACTAAATTACAAAAGTGGGCTTCACATATAACCTGAACTGCCGATACATAGAAATAAAATAGTAAAAATGTAAATGAGATGGATTGTACTAAATGCCAAAAATGGCAAAGTATATGATTACCATACAAATAAAGAGCACATCCACTACCTTGTAACTACCCAAGACTAGCTCAGCTAAATGGAAAAGGATGTAGATGTGCAGCAACACAACTAATATATAATGAATTCAGCTGGTCATCTAGCAGTTCACAGTGCTGAATGTTACGATTCAAGTGTAGGGCATCATAGACTATTGTATAATACCACTTAACAACTGCATGGCAAGTTGTATCTAAAATATATGCTAGTCTATCTAGCAATTACCCAATATGTGCCGGACCTTAAATAAAATTTTCATTTATAACGGGCTCTAATCATGATTCAGCAACGAATTCCCCATTTTGAAGAGAGTGCTAACAGTAGGCCTTAGAAGGTAAGAACCAGAAGCAAAATGTGTAAAATAATAATATCGTACGCCCATATTACTGATTAATCAGGGTTTGAGGAAATATTCTATTAAAGGAGACATAGATTTCACTGTGGTAGTAAGTATCTAAAACCAGATTTTAATTATAAGGCCCACACACATAGTCAGAACTAAAATTAGTTTTGAGATCCAAAATCCAATGTTTTCAAAAAGGAACAATCTCAATTACACAATCTCAATTCTTAGATAGAACTCATTGTCATGTTGATAGCATAGATTTGGTTAGCAGCCTTACCCACTCAACCTCATTTCTTAGATAGAATTCATTGTCATGCTAATAGCATAGATTTGGTTAGCAGCCTTTACCCACTCATAGACTTGGATATGAATACAACCAGACTAATGCCTTAAGACATCATAAAGAAATCTCAACCTGTAGGGGAAATCGCAGCTTATCACTAGATATAATAAGATCGTGTGTTTCACCGCTTCACACGGGAATTCACATATACTTTGTTTTACTACCTATATTGTGTGCTGGGTTAATCATTACAGAAATATAAGCAAAATCAAATGCATTGACATCAGCAAAAGACGTCTCAGAACCCTCAAAAATCATGGTGACAGGACGGGACACTTAGGGCAATGTTGATAGGGAGAGTCTACATGATCTTTTACCCCGGTGTCTGCGTAGTTCGGAATTATCTCTTCATTCGTTTAGTTCCCTGGATCTGTCTGTACCTACTAAGTCAAAGGCCCTAAGGAAAACATGTGGGATTGTCTGTGTTTCGTTCCTTCGTATTAAATGTTAATAGTGCTTGTTAAAGATCTAAAGTTTGCTAAGAACTGTCTTTTAGAGCAAACTGGTTACTATCAAGAGAAAGATTTTTTAAGCTAAAGAAGAAGATTTAGGAGACCCATAAGAAGTTCTGCAAAATTTGGCTGAGAAAGTGTACAGAGTATTGACTCTAATCCTACTGAGACAATTTCCATCTACAGTTATAACTTGTTTCGTCTAAAGACGCATAAAGAAAAGAAGTGGATCTTTTTTAATAAATTTGAAGTGGCAACTTAGGAACAAGGCCGCAAGAACTAGTGGAACTATGCCTTGGCAGAGTGCAACAGGAATAATTTTGGCAAACGTCTTTGACGGCGGGAACTAAATGTAAAATTATTTGCTCATCCCAAAGAATAGTCCCTTTCTCAAAAAAAAAGGGCTATTGGATCTAAGGTTCTTTCCCAGTACTCCAGTAGATCTCACACCTAAATGGAATTGACGGCACAACTCTCCATTTAACACATGTATATACTCAAATAAATTAGGTTCATTGGAATTTCAATAGTTCGGGGTTAATATCATTGCAATCAGAAATGTTGAGTCTGTTGACATTAGTCGCTAACTGCCCTTCGGGAAGTTCTCAGTCACCGACCCAGGTCTCGGGATTAAGAAAGGGTCAAACTGCAACAAATATAAATTCACTTTGGGGATAAAATGACACCAAACACAAACATATCAGTTTGGTACAGCCAAAGTCTAATTTCATATTCATTATTGAAAAAGGGTGGACTTTCTGTTAAAATGAGCAATAAAGCTCCTTTGGACAGAGGCGGAGAAGATGTGTATCTGCCCTTTGGGAAGTTCTCAGTCACCCACCCAGGTCTCGGGGTTAAGAAAGGATCAAACTGCAACAAGAGTAAATTTGCTTTGGAGCTAAAATAACAACAAACGCAAATATATCAGTTTGGTACAGCCAAAGTCTTAATTTCATATTCATTATTGAAAAGGGGTGGACTTTCTGATAAAGTGAGCAATAAAGCTCCTTTGCAGTAGGCGGAGAAGATGTCCATGGAGGAATAGTCAATGCCGGCCTATGATTGGTAGCCGTCCAGGATAGTGGGCATGGACTAGAAGAGTTGTGAACACTGCTAGCTTGCAGGATTATACACAAGATGGTGTGAGTGAACCCATGTTCATTAGAAATCAGAAAAATCAAAGGGAAGTGTGATCCAATTATAACAGTTGTGCACAATGTATAAAGAGAATACCAATGTTAGCACTGTACATATGCTATTTCCTGTCGATGCACAGGACTACTTTTAAATTTCCCCATAAAGAACAATATGAAACATTATATCACTTTGGTAGGATGATTGAAAGAATAGATCGAGTTGACGTAGAAAGTAATAAAATCAATTCCTTACTGCAACGAGAGCAATACAATCATCAAAACTGCACTTACAAGGTCTAGATTTCATTGATATCAAGGTTGCAGATAGACCTCTACCATAAACCCCAAGTATAAGAAACCAGATTGAAGCCTTATTCCTGCCTCTACCATAAACCCCAAGCGTCTGGATAGCCATTATCAATGTGGCTCAGTGCATTTGCTGCCCCGTTTTCAAATGTCAATTTGCAAACAAAACATTTCAAGGCTATCCTTATAATGGTCAATCCTACAAGGTAAAAGGAACTCGTGATGTCATTTTTATGGCGAGTAATACACATCAAACACACACAAAATAATTAGAAAATACAAAGCCAAATAAACCATATGCAAATACAATGTAGGCCTTGACAATATGTTACCACTTTCCACTGTATTTTAAGGACACACAGCCGGATAAGAAAGATTTGATAATCAGTAGCAATTTCAGCACAATGATCATTAGTTAATATCAGATGATGCATCAGAAAAATCGTCATCACCAAGTAAATAAGCATTTTTATCGTCAATCTTTAAGCCCACTCCCTCATTCGAGGGCACATTTACAATATTTACTTAAAATTTTGACTCATTAACGGAATTAATTTGGTAGATTTTCATCTAACAGCATATGAAGCCACCAACTTTTTGCCCTGTGACTAGTCCCAGTCAGACATTGCAATTTGACAACCTTCCAATTATAACCATTGACGACTGAGGTCTGCATTACAGAACCTATTTTACCACCCACATTCCTCTGTTTCTGCATAAAAAGGCTGTCGGGGACCTACTGCCAGACGAGGCAGTGGCCTCACCTCAGAGTCAAAACCGCAAAACGTCACACATGCAGCTGGGACTCTTGGTCTCTTGGCTCTTATGAGTTATGACAAACACCAAAAAAACTGCAGTCTACAAGTGTTGATCTCCGTTGTTCACTAAATGAACAACACAGCAAGTAAACTCCGACTCATGCTTTCTCTGAGAGAGTAGTAAAAAGCAGGTAATTAGAATGTCACCTAATAAAAAATGGAAAGAGAAATATGTGGAGATAGAGAGAACATTAAATGCAATGTGGATACTGGAAGCAGGGTTGAAGAACGAAAAGATTGTGTAGTTGGCGGTTGTCTTTTTCCATCTTCAGATACTATATGAAAAAAGTTATGAGTTAGAATATATAATCAGTTCTCTATATTATGGTTTATAAACAAATAGAAAACCTTTGCCCTCTGACGCACTTTTTCATGCATTGACCTCTTCCTTCTCTTCCTTAATTTCTCTAATTCTTTGTAGGTTTAAGTAAAGATGAGTTTGTTCGTAACCGAATGGTACCAGAAGCATTGCCTAATTCTCATGACAACTGAAGTTGGGTCCTATACAGCAGGAAGAGGTAGGACGGTAGAGCTAATAAGGTTATTAGATTATATAAAATATCATCTTGATTTAAGAGATACATTTTAACTTCATTTCTTCATTCTTGGTTAATAAATGTAACATTCAGATGCTAATTGCATGCACAAAGTCAAATCTCTGTAAGTGTTTGTTTAGGTCTAAGGTCAGGTTGGATCAGACTAAACAGAAAACCGGGACATATTGATTTCTGAGTAACTAATTTGATGGGCCTTCTTATAAGGAGATATTTCCACCAAGTGATTATACAAAAAGAGACAAGGTACGGGAAGACACAACTATGTGCATTGAAGCGCTGTATTTTCTTTTTTTATCTACATATAAAGAGGATAAATGCTAAGCCATGAGAGCTAGCCCCAGGCCACCATGCATAACTACATCATTAACTTGTTTGAAGTTGAAATGCCTTTACCAAAGAAGTCGTTTTATATCAGGATATTTACAAGTCTATACACATACTCCTTAGCCTCTCCCTACGTTTAACGCAAAAATGTGAGCATGTAAATGGATATTCAAAATCCAAGCATCAGATCTGCATTTGCATTCAGATTTTTTTTTTAAATAAATTGATATTCAGCATATTTAGATATGCATTTCATATTCAGGATCTCAAATGCAAAAATTTGTATCGATATTGAATATTACGTATTTGATATATAGAAAAAGAATCAGAATTTGACAACTATATGCATATATTAATAACATTGTAATAGTATATATATATAATATATATACAAACAGAAATATTTTATTACATAAATTCACAAAATGAAATTAGATCCATACAATCTATTTATTAACCTCACTTGTATTATTCAGTTCGGATAGTGCCTGATTCATTGTGTGGGACTCTTAACTTCCAATTGACTTCACCAAGTGTGAAAGTCGAAGTTTGTGGACAAATGGAATAAGTTTGGTTGAAGTTTACATGCAAACTTCGATGTTGATGCAGATTTGAAGCAAGCTTCGACTGAAAACTTCTAATTATGTTATAGCTCTATCTTATATAAGGTGATTTAAAACAAAAATAGCTTCAAGGCTCTCTAACCCTAGGTAGGTTGATAATACATTGTACACTTGTAGTTGCAAGGGTCAAATGTGCAATACAAATATACAAATACAATTCGACATGCGTCCTCCATACAGTATGCAGTTACAACAATTGTTGCATAGGCGGCTAGGCATCCAGGTGTTGCCTGGGGGAGCTCAGACAGCCTTGGTGTTTCTAGACGTTATTTTTTCTATATCATTAAATACACATACGTTAACTTATGAGCAATATATGATCAGTAGTAATTACGAACAGGAGCTGGGAGGAGGAAGAATAAGATTAGATGAGCATCAGTGGGGGA
Organism: Alisma plantago-aquatica; assembly: GCA_963693085.1. Lineage (NCBI taxonomy): Eukaryota > Viridiplantae > Streptophyta > Magnoliopsida > Alismatales > Alismataceae > Alisma > Alisma plantago-aquatica. Next base: position 1,413,671,822 of record OY856409.1, on the reverse strand, counting down.
ATGATTGAAACAGTAATAGAGTGGAAGGACACTCGGTAGGAAGAAGAAGAATGGAACAGCAAACTTACTGCTTGGCGAAGCAAAAAGAAAATACAACGAGAAATATGGGGGGAGAGAATTAAGAACAAAAAGAAAGAAAATCATTGCACAGCAGCAGCATTGCGCTTGACGGAGGAAAAAGAAGAAACAAAACAGAAAAGTGGGAGGGGAAATAAGGAATAAAAAATATAAAACTGCACCAAGTCTATTAAGATGATAAAAGTGGACATTTCCTTTTTAAACTTAGTGGATCAGCAGTAAATTCGTAATAGAGGATCAGCAGTAAATTAGTAAATTAGCAAAGTTGCTACTTGGTGAAGGGAAAAAATCGTGGAGTATGCAGTAGATTAGAAATTGGAGACCAGCAATAAATTAGTAATAGTGTAGAGCAACAAACACTCAGTCATATAGCAGCTTCATGAAGCAAAACTTCAAAAGAAAAATAGTCCAGCAGCCGACTAAGATCTGGACCCCAGACTGCACGAGGCCTAACTAGGCTGGGCGCCTAGTATACAGATAAAACAAAAAATTAAGCAAAGGGGACACTGTTGATTTTTTCAACATGGTTTTCCCCACCTATAAAGGGCCAGGTCCCCAACACTGTACATAAAAAACTAAGTAGAATACCAATCAAGTTTTCACATAGATACAGTGAAGTCAAGGATGATATAGGATATCAACTTGATCTTAGTGAAGCATATTTAATTTCATTTCTGTATTTTTTGTTAAGTACAAGTAACATAGAGATGCCAATCGCATGCACAAAGTCAAAGCTCAAGATCTCAGCCTTCCGATGAAAACCTAAAACAGAAAGAATTGTGTTGTATATGATAAAGTATGTTCTTTATTTATTTCTCCGATAAATTGTCACTTCAAATCAGTATACTTAGTTCGTATATGGAAACAGTGACGCCTCTATTGAACTAAGACATGCAGAGAGGAGACCCGCGAGTATACGCAACCATATGTGGATGAATTTCTTTGAGACCTATTCCTTTATTGCAATGTGAAATCACGTCTGGACTCTGGATTACAATCTTTTTTTGCTACTCACTTTAATTGGCCCTTGTTTCGGCTTGAAGTCAAAGTTTCTTTCTTGCATGATGACCAGCTTGAGGAAGCTTACAAAGAGCAAATTTCTGAGTATGTTTACCCAAGGCAGCGTTAGCCAGCACGCAAGCTAAAGGCTGTTAATCTCAAATAGTATAGTATTGTTCTCCTGCTAGTCTTCTATTATTCATCCTCTACTCTACTATTCTATTCCCGCTGTTCTAATTACGTCATTGGTTGCAATTCCACTGAAGGTACCTCTACAATCAAAAGAGGTTCAATAGACTTCATGCCAGAGATCTGGTTAAGTTGTAAAAACTTCTTATACGTAATGTGAAATTAAAGCAGAGGCTTTATGTTATGACCCAGGCCTCTTTTGTGAGTTGAAATGGACATAACCCGTTACATAGAAGGAGAAAACCCCTTTAGTTACACCTACAACAATGCATGTGTGACTATCAGGCAGCAATGAGTACTGCTTATACTCAGTTTTTTGTTGTTGCAAAGTACATTGAGTCACTGAGTTAACTGTCATTTATTTCAAATCTAGTGATGCGCTAAAATTCCAAAGCCGTTGTAAGAACTAGAGAACCAAATAGTTGGACACTCAAAGCTGGATAAGCACTACAAGTAATGTCATCTTGAGAGGCAATGTCAAAGGGGATAGAAGCTTATTTTCAACAGTTGATTGAAAGGTTTCATAAATGTGGAATATGATATAATTGAGTATGCCTGCATATGCAAGAGAAGTTATCAATTTACCACTAATTCTATACTGTCGAGCATGCAGAGAAATAGCTGTTATATGCCCTCATTCTAACTTGATCCAATGCATTTAAGCTAACATCTGTCTCACAGTCTAGCTCATAGATGCCCCAGCTTAAAGCTTGTGAAAATACGATAACATAACTGTATATAACAACTTCTACCTCAATGCAGTGGCATACGCCCGACATGAGCCGACATATGGGGCAAAGCAGTTCATATATGCAGTACTTGGCTGCATTCCGGGCCACACATGCACATGCAATGCTAAGGTAGGCCAAACCTTACAATGTAGAAGGGATTGGTTTTTTATCCACGATGCTTTATTAATTTTTCTTTTTATATAATTTTTCGTGTGACTTTAATTTACCTTCACATATTAAGGAGAAAGCCTACTACAGTCAACCCATCACAGTCCACCCTTGATACCTCATATTTGCATACACAAAGTGAAATTAACAATGCAAATAGATAATAATATCTAATGCAAACAAATTAGATACGCCCAGCACCCAATTACTTTATATTAGAGAAATGAAGAGGACAAAACTAAATGTTATATAGATCAATTCAAAAATATTAATCACACATTTATTTATTAATTGTAATTCCCAGTAGCATTGTTGCCACTTTATCATGCCAAACGATAATTGAGTCATCATTATTTGCTTGGACAGCTATAGTCACAAGTTGTCTTTGCAGGTGTTTCACATTTTATATCACACATACACAAATATTTGCATCCTCCAAAATCTTAAAATATCAAAACAAAACAAAAATTTGATTTTATAATTACAACACAATCCGTAAGAATGGTTTTGAGCTAGATTAATTAGTAACTTAATGGTGAAAAATCTTGCACTAAAACATCCCAACTTAAAATGAAAATTCCAGAGAATGGACGACACCCACTGATGATAAATATCAGAGTCGTGCATATATGATATATGAGAAAAAGGCAAGCATGCACGAAAAGCAATACATGTTACATTACCAACATTAAAAAAACACGTTCAGAATTCTAGATAAGCCTACCAGTCTCAAAGATGATAATTTGTAAACTACTTCCAAAAGGAAAAAAACCAATGCAGAAAGGAGAAATATCTGTTTGTGGGTTTGGAACTGTCAGCTCAACAAATGAGAACTGATGTTGGGAATTGAGATCCATATAAACTTCTCCAAATGCAAGCCATCATCCTGAAACATGAACAATAATAATCTATATAAACCATCTAAGTAACATATGAACCTTTCATATGCTCATCAAAATAAAAGTAACATAAGAACTCAGGTACATGGAACTCATCGGTCTTTATGCAAAATATTGCTCCACCAAAGTCTAGTTCTTGTTGCCACGGCTTTCAAAGCTGCTAAATTTCATCTTTGCTCCATCGTCTAGAGACATATTATCCTCATAAGGCCTACACATAAGAGAAGAAGTCACCGCCTGATTAGTTCCAAATTGAAGTCCAAAAACATTAATTTATGATACTGCTAGAACCGGATGAAAAATCGGCTACTTTTTTTTCTTCTTTGCATTATTCTTCTTGATGTTCAGAACAATATCCATTGCCATTTTCTGGTGCTCCCGTGTCTGAGAATGCAGATCTAAACCCTCAACGTTTTCACAATCAATCTTGCAAATCCTGCACCATCCAGCACTCCCGGGCTTCCTTTTCCTTTGATGATCAGAAAAATAGGAATCATCCTTGGGAGGTGCCCCCTAAATATGAAACACGCCAGTAGGATCATCAATGTTCGTCTTTGACTTTTCATACAAGAATACATGGATGGCTGAAAAACTGGAAATAAAGGACAGATATACTTACAAAATTAAATGGGGCAGACTCATTAGAAAATCCATGTGGATGATAATTGCCACCAAATGTTGAGTCGCCAAATCGCATAGGAGCATCACCTGCAAAAGAATCCCAATTGCGCATGACCCTACCAGGTTCATCTAGAGGAAACTGGTTTCGGAAGTCTCTGGGACTACCCGACCCAGGCATGGCACGGGGTCCAAGAGGTTCAGCACTGCGGTAACTGTTCCGCATATAATCAGGACCATCGAGTTCATTCGGTCTTGGGTTTCCAGAACCAAACTGTTCAATCATACGAGTTCTTTCAGAGATTTGACTGGATGACAATGGCGGCCTGGCATTTCCCACAGAATCTGAAGGTAGATTAAACGGACGAGGTCGTTCTCCAAATATCTGTGAATCCCTGCCAGTGTAATCATCAAAGTGAGAAAATCCATGAGAAGCAGAACCCCCTTCAGATCTGTTGAACGGGAGGCCTCCAAATTCCCTTCCAAGAACTCCAGTGTCAGAGCGGGGGTGTCCAAATTCATACTTTCTTATACTATCATCAGTGGGAGGCCTGTCACCAGGAAAACTGTCTATATGGTAGGGAGGTGGCAACCTTGATGGCATTGCACCAGGAAGTTCATCAATTTTGCGACCTCCATCGGGACCAAAGGCGTTGGAAGATCTGTCAAATGTCCTTGAACCAGAATCTGAGCCCCATCCAAACGAACCCTTATCCAAAGGCCTAGATGAATAACTATCAAATTTTGAGTGTCCCTCATTAAAATTAGGATGCCTGGGGAATTGCTTAAGATCCTCTTCCAATTCTCTACGATCAATATGCCTCGTTGGGTCTGCAGAAAATGGCTTAAATTGGTCGTCGGCTGGCCTTTTATACCCTTCATCTGGAAAAGGTTTGTACCTGCCTTCTGATGAGCCAGCAAATCTCTCAGATCGTGGCCCATTAAAAGGCATGTGTTCAGCTAACTTGTCAGGCGGTCCGTTCATGCTTAGCGTATTGGGATGTGGAAAACTCCGTCCCAAGGAACCGTGCTCCATGGATCCAGGATGAGGATACTCAGTCTGCCTGCTTTCAAAAGGACCAGGGGCTGTGTTTGGAGCTCTCCCACTTGGCACTGGAAAAGGCAAATTAGTTTGGCTGTGTGGACCTTCCAAGCCAGGATGAGGCCCCCTTAGCATCATGCTCTCAGGAGGCATCCCATTTGGTGGACCAGTAAACATATCTCCGGGAGGAATTCTAGCACCAACAGGTTGAACGGGCGGTTGACCTCTAACCGCTGTATTCAGGCCAGGATCCTGAAAACCACTGGGTGGCACTTCAGCATGATAAGGACCTGGAGCTGGAGGTTGACCCTGATATGGAGCATTCTCAGAAATGCCATGAACAGGCCTTAAGTGATTAGGCCCTTGCATTGGTACATGATGAGGCAAAGGTCCCTGAAAACCAGGCCCAGAATGAGCCGAAGGCCCTTGAAAACCAGGCCCAGAATGTGCCGAAGGCCCTTGAAAACCAGGCCCAGAATGAGCCGCAGGTGGCCGGAGCATTGCATCATCTGCAGGAGGCATTTGGCCATATGGAGGAGGCGCCCTTGGCCCACCTGCTGGTGGACCCTGGGGAGGAAATTGTGCATTCCTTCTTTCAGGATAGCCAGATTGAAAATTTGGTCTGTCACGTGATTCTCCTTGCTGTGGGTAGCTTTGACCAACCAAGTCAGAATTGTTACCAACTGAATTTATCAGTCTAGGTCTTACTGACCCATCAGCTTCTGATTGCATATTGGATTTTTTATCCCCAGGACCACCTTCTACGTGCATAGTATTTGGCTTGCTCGACGTACTGTTCATTTTGTTTTCAACATTGCCGGGACGCCCCATTGCCTCATCTAAAGTTTGTTCTTTCAGCTTTCCTGATACACCTTCTTTGTCAGACAGCACCCCTTTAGAAGTTTCCATTGATTCTTCATTCCTTTGACGATCTTGAGACACCTGAGAAGGATCTCTGTCAGGAGCTCCTGAAATGTCACCATCTGCATGTTTCTTTTCTCTATTTTCAGAACTGAAAGAGCCTTCATGTTTCTCGTTTTTCACTCCCGGTGCAGCAGTGACATCATTTAGCGCAGTCACAGATTCAACCAGATTCTTGCTTTCAGGCGCTTTACCAGCCAATTGGTCGTTACCTACGGGAGCACCTGGCCCTCCTGCTGAGCTAACTTGCCCAGCAGATGACTGAGGGTGACCAGTCATTGCAGTCTTGTTTAACTCAGTTTGAGCAGGATGCAGTGGCATGGCAGGCATCATTGAAGTTGGTTGCTGAGCGGGTTGATTTGGAGGAAGATGCTGCTGCCCATATGGTGCAGTCTGAGGCCGAAACGGTTGCTGCGGGAAAGCAGCGTGTGGTGATGGGTACGTCCCTTGCTGAGGAGGAACCTGTCCACGTACTTGCTGATGTGGCAGGTTTTGGTTCTGTATTGATGACTGCATTCCTGGGTAATATTGAGCATGCTGCTGAACAGCAGGCTGATTAGGATTGTAGCCTGGGCGAGATAAAGCCATGTTTGGTTGTTGTGGTTGCAGGGGAACCTGAGTTTGTGATGGTCGTACTGGGGTCATTTGATTGGAACCCTGACTTTGCACCTGAGTAGGATGGTGAGGCAGCTGCTGCTGAGGGTGCATATACGCCCTTTGCTGTGGAACAGCAGTCGGAGCTTGTTGTAGTTGATGCTGAGGATATGACTGATGCCCTGTCACAGCATGAGCCGAAGCATTTTGTGGCTGAACCTGAGCCTGAGGCTGAAGCTGAGGCTGAGTAACTGTTTGCGGCTGTGATTGGGGAAGTGGATTTAGATGCTGCTGCTGCTGTACAGGTAACTGCTGAGCAAGCTGTGGTTGCACATGAGGCTGCATCTGTGGTTGTGAAATCTGAGGGTGTTGTGCTAGGAGCTGATGCTGAGGATGTTGTGCAGTTTGAACAGGTAAGCTTCCCAATGGCTGTGTTGCCATTTGCATCTGAGGAGGATTAGCTAGTGGTTGCATTTGAGCCTGCACATGAGCTTGTTGGGCTGCTATAGGAATCTGCTGTTGTACATTTGGCGGTGCCTGCATTTGAGGCATCTGAGCCTGTGGATGAAGTTGAGACTGACTGACAAGGTGAGGCTGGGGCTGGGACTGTGGTTGTGCCTGTGGCTGTTGCTGCGGCTGGGGCTGGGGCTGCGGCTGCGGCTGCTGCTGTGCCTGGGGCATGGACTGCAGCTGATGTTGCGGGTAAACCGATTGTTGTGGAACTGGCTGTAAGTTGGACTGGTATACGGGAGGTTGCACCTGTGGTTGAGGCTGAGCATATGCAACAGCCTGCTGTGGTGCCTGCACAGGTTGTGGTTGAGAATAATATTGAGCATAAGCCTGTTGCTGGTATTGGTTATGCTGCTGATAGGGATCATAGCCAGGGTATTGCTGATAGTACTGTTGATACTGCAACTGCTGTTGCTGCTGTTGATACCATTGCTCTTGAGATTGTGCCTGTGGTACTTGTGGTTGAGCACTGGCATTGGCTTGAGTTGTGGTGACTCCAGTAGTTGCTGGCACATTTGCAGGTATAACAGTCGAAGCTGCACTCGAAACATGAACAGCAGCAGAAGCAGCGGCAGCACTTTGTGATGACGAGTCTTGAATAGCCTGAGGCACTGTCTGAGTCCCTTGGTTCTGTTCTGTAGAACTCTGTGATTGACCAACACCGGCCTGCTGAGCCTGAGGCTGAACGCCCTACACTCCAGCAAATAAAGAAATGTAAGTATAAATATTAATGAAGAAATCCCCTCAACAAAGAAAGCCAATTTTTTTCAAGACCTTGGGGACTTACTGGGCATATTTGTGCATGTTCTTGTACTTGCCGATGGATGATCTGTGTTCCGCATCGATTGCAAACAACTGGAGAATTCCCAAAAGTGCATTCTGTGCAATGAGTGACGCAGTCAGACATTGAACCCTGCCACTGACAGCCACTCCTGTGATAAAGACAGTGTACTTGTATTTTATTGATAGCTTCAGCAATTGGCTTGTTTGAGTCCATCAAAGGCTGTGAGAGGAAAATTAATAGTAATTCAGCAAAAAGCCATTATAAATACAGATGATCGCGCAAATGATAATCATCTAACAACATACCTTCGAGTCCACTTCTGTTACTAAATATCCATCATAAGGACAGGCTCGTGTGGTAGCAACAACATAAGCAAGGCAAGGTTTACAGTACAAGTGAGTGCATTGTGTTTGGAGAGCCTCATGAGGGTAAACTAGTGTTCTGCAGACAGGACAAAAGTATTCTCCAGGAAGCGATTGAATATTCAGTATGCACTCATTGTCAAACCCCATTCTCAGCTATGACTGGAAAATACCAACAATCCTGTGGTTAGCAGTAATTAATAGCAAAGTTAATCTAGATTATGGGCCACTTTAAACTGCATCTGTAATGTGTTTAAATATAAGAGGTATGCACAAAATGGTACAAAAGAAACATCCAACTTCAGAAAATAATCACTGTGCTGAGTGGGAAAGAAAAAGAAGTAAAGAAATGATAAATCTCATAACAAGACGAAACTTAATGGAAGATTTTGGAGTTTGTTTTGTTACTTCAGTCAAGAGCGTGTGATATTGTTCAACTATGTGATGTGATGGTTAACGTTAAATACTACGTCGATTTCAGAAACAATAGCATTACTGAAAATAAAATATATACCTTCAATAATAAGATATAATATTCCAGTGAAAAGGCATAATTGAGACAGTCAGATAAATCATTAGCCACCATAATCAGACAAAAAGACAGAATTCTCATAAAAATTACAAACATTTAAGCCAGATAGGGATCAGCTAGAAGTAGAAAAGTGGAGTGGGACAGTCCAAAAGAAATAGACATGAACGTGGAACACACACACGTGCTTATACCATATATGTTATCATATTATAATAATATTATATAAAATTACAAGCCATTTGCTCACATTTGGGGAAAGAAAAGGAAGTCAAGAAACTATATACCTAATAACAAAATAAAACTTAATGGAAGATTTTGGACTTTGCCTTGCTACTTCAGTCAAGAGCGTGCATTATTTTTCAACTATTGTGATGGTTAACGTTCAACACTATGCAAATTTAAGACACGACGGCATGCTGAAACTAAAATGCAATGCCTTACATAATAAGATACAATATTCCAGTTAAAAGAGGTGATTGAGACATTCAGACGAAACATTGGCCAAGAAAGATCAGATAAAAAGACAGAATTTTCATAAAATTACAAGCACTTAACCCAGATAGGGATCAGCTAGAAGAAGAAAAAAATGGAACAGAGTTGTTTCCAAAAGAAATAGAAATGAACAAGGAAAACACACACCACATGTAAAACATATATGTTATTACATATTTACATTATAATAATAGGATATAAATTACATGAATTAACATGCACTCACATTTGGGAAGGAAAAGGAAGTTAAAAAAAACTATAAACCTGTAAAAAGATAAAACTTTATGGAAGAATTTGGAGTGTGCCTTGTTTCTTCAGTCGAGAACGTGCATTATGTTCAACTATTGCGATAGTTAATGTTCAACACTATGTAGATTCAAGACAGTAGCATACTGAAAATAAAATATGATGCCTTACATAACAAGATACCATATTCCAGTTAAAAGGAGTAATTGAGACAGTCAAATGGACCATTGGTCACAAAAACCAGATAAAAAGACAGAATCCTCCTAAAATTACAAAAACTTAAGCCGGATACGAACCAGCTAGAAGCAGAAAAATGGAACAGGACAGTTTCCAAAAGAATAAGACGTGAACATGGAAAACACAGACAGACACATAAAACATATATGTTATTGATTAGAATGACATTGTATAAAATTACATGTAGAAACATAAATTCACATTTGGATAAAACAATGTATAAATAAGCATACATATTAAAAGTATAACTGAATAAGGCATGGGTGTCTGATAAAAAAAATCTAAACTAGGCCAAGCCCGTCATACAAGGAAACCTACAATTACCATCAACCTAAATCCTATATAATCTCAACCCGCTTCGCCATTCCATGTCAACCTCTGACAAAAAGACCTAATTCAAAGCAGCGGTATCGCAATCCATTGCAGCAGCCAAGTATGCTATAACCATGGCAGCTGCCAGAAGTGCACCGCAAATGAGAAAGGTGCAGCAGAAGCATGGCACATACCAAAAGCCTGGAACTACAGCAGTGACGCAACCAAAGCAACCAAAAGATGTAACGGCGGCGCATCCTTAACAGCATTAAGAAGCTTTATCATAGCCGTGGCACGGGGACTAAGAAAAAAGCTGTGTGCATCCTCCTCTTCGTTTTTATCTTTTTTTATGACTCACTTGTGGTGTTCCCCGCTTAGGTTACCACTAATAACCACCGACAAGATGATTAGGAGTAATACTGGAGGAATAGGAAAGAAATCATACATTTGCTGGATTTTTTATAGGCTTCATTAAAGAGTGCTATGAAGTAATGAGATTGGAGTCTGCCCAGTTAGCTATAGAGTAGGATTAGTTTGATTGTCCTTACACTCTCAGTTTCTGGGAATCAACAAAGATGTGTGTTTTTATTGTGTTGGGTTTCCATATATAGCTTGATGTACTAAATACAGCATGGCACAACCCAAAAGCCTGGAACTACAGCAGTGACGCAACCAAAGCAACCAAAAGATGTGGCAGTGGCGCGTCCTTAACAGCATTAAGGAGCTTTATCAAAGTTGTGGCTCCGCATGGGGACTAGGAAAAAAGTTGTGTACGTCCTCCTCTTCGTTTTTATCCTTTTTTATGACTCACTTGTGGTGTTCCCCACTTAGGTTACCATTAATAACCACCGACACGATGATTAGGAGTAATACTGGAGGAATAGGAAAGAAATCATAAATTTGCTGGATATTTATAGGCTTCTTTAAAGAATGCTATGAAGTGCTGAGATGAGAGTCCGCCCAGTTTGATTGTCCTTACACTCTCAGTTTCTGGGAATCAACAAAGATGTGTGTTTTTATTGTGTTGAGATTCCATATATAGCTTGATGTACTAAATCTTTGTAATTACTTGTCAAAATGAAGAAATCCCAAATGTATGATTTTATTTAAATCCAGTACTATTTTATATTTTTTATTCTAATAAAATGATATATCATTCAACAAATGTATCCTGAGAACATATGTGGAAATGCTACTAGATTTTGTTCATACTAAGAAATAAGTATGCATTCCTACCTAAGTGTGATCACATGTTTAAAAACAGTCCCAAATATTGGGGACTATTCAAGATATAACCCTATGGGTTATATCATGAATCAGTTTACTATAGGCATTGTATATTTCATTTAATTCAATATTATAAGACATTAGTCATATCCACTAAGATTATCCACTAAATGAAATGAAAAATTGAATAAGCTGTTAATTATATCCACTAGTATTCATAGAAATTAAAAAAAAAACCGCCTTCAGGCTCTCAAGGCTTACGACTATTGGCGAGGCTATCCCAAATGCACCTCAAAGCTTACGCCTTGGTGTCCTAGGTTGAGGCTTACACCTCACAATGTCCGCCTCAAAGCATTTAGTCTTTCAGGATTAGCTGAGGCGGACGCCTCAATACTAGATGATAAATTGATAACATCTCATGTTAGCCACCAAATTGTCTACTTTTAAGATTATTACAAACAGTTTCTTCAAAAAAATCAGAGTTCTTGTGGTTAATTAATTAACACTTTATTAAGGAACATTCAATCATCATCATCTAAGTGACATCTTTCAATCTTCATTGATAAATTTATCTTTGTTAGCTACCTTCTTATTCACTATGTTGATGAATTTCATATCACTGTTAACCATTTTGGTTCCTTGTTCCTACTAATTCGAAATTCTATCTTTGTTAGTTCTTTTGTTGATGACTCTTTCAGCTAATAGTATAAAGAATTGATATCTCGCTATCTTTCTACATATTTATTTTAGCATTGTGGAGGGTCTTTATCTATTATGATTATTAAGCTTCACAATAATTTCTATTCCAAATAGGTTGTGCTTGTATATCCTAATATGTTATACATACATGCATATACATAACATATGTACGTGTATATATATGTAAATACATTTAAGAGATTATTATTTTGTGACGGCATCATACATATTTTGAGGCTTACGCCTCGCCACACTGAGACAAAAACGCCTCATTAAGCCTCATGCACTTTACAACCGTGCCAGTATTACCCACTAGGGATAAAGTCAGTTGAGAAAACATTTTTAAATATGTTTATAAGAGTATTGCAGCTACGAAAATTGAATAAGCTATTAGTTATTTCACTAGTATTGAACACTAGGGATATTTAAGAAAACATTATTATTCTGTTTATAAGAGTATTCCAGCTTCAAATTTGAATAAGCTTATATTTAAATCCACTAGTATTACCCACAACCACAGAGGATAAAATCAGTCAAGAAAACATTTAAAATCTGATTTTAAGAGTATTCCAGCTTCAAAAATATATCATATTCAGCAAAGCATTAAAAGGTGGAAACCCAATAAGGCTAGGAAAGTCATCAAAAAGCAACCCCCATCCCCTCATCTCATATATGAAATCTCTCGATCAAAGAAATAAATCAGACAGCCTTGAATCAAATTTGAAGTAAACAGCTGGGGTAACTGATGTATAGCCAGATTACTCATCGATATAATCGATCAAAACTCACAACATAAAAACATATGCATAGCATTACTTGGTTCAGGAGAGGATCAACTATATTGAAAAATCCCATGAAAGAGACAGGGCATCTAATCATCCTATTTAAGCATCCTTGTGGAAACGGTTGAAACAAATGGATGGCTTCAACGTAATTGATGGTTTATTTATTAAGCAGAGTATTTGTTCCTCCTTTGTCTCCCAACCCAACACAGTTCATGTACAGGTACAACATCGTGTTATTGTGTAAAGGAGAGAGACAAGAGAGAGCGCAGTTAGGTTGTGAGGTTGGTAGGCAGGTCAGATGATGAAAGGATGGGTGCGGGCTATTGGTCTGGTCTAGCCACCTTAGTGGCCACCTTCCTCACTGTGTGTTTGATTTACAACCGGTGAGCTCGGTGGGGTTAGAGCTGTAGGTAAAAGCTTTCTCGTATAACCCAGGAAACGCCATTGACCAACTAGACAATACCGATACGAGATTTGGTAAGTAAGAATTAACTCATCTCTCTTGTGCTCTTACTTTTGCCTACTAATCAGCTAGATACGCCTCGCAAGTAGACAATACCGATACGAGATTTGGCAAGTAAGAATGAACTCATCTCTCTTGTGCTCTTACTTTCGCCTACTAATCAGCTAGATACGCCTCCCAAGTAGACAATACCGATACATATGTGACATGCTTCACGTTGCTGCAGTTTCTAGCAAACGGACATTGTACTGCGCTTAGATCTGTGTTGTTACCTTTCTCTCAACTTCGACATCATGCCCGGGCATCCCGCATGGGCAGTTCTGTATTGAGAAGGTGATAAGCTATGAACGGAGGAAAGAGAGGGAGAGACCATATAACAAGCAAGGAGCTATTTTGTGAAAACAGAGGGGAAAAATGAAAAGAAGAGACGAGTCATCACACAGAACCGTTCGACACCTCTAATACAATCCCGTAATCTGATAACCCTTGCACTTAGCATTTAGTATGCCGTAAAAGAAGATGAAGAAGAAGACCAACCCTCACCGGCGCCATTGGTCCGCTGAGCATCGGCGCCGTAGAAGAAGATGAGATAGTTGTTTTTTTAGTGATGAGCATGGATTCTTACCAGGAGAGGAGGGATAGTAGGAGTGTGCGATGACCTCACGGTGCGGTGGCCTCCAGGATCTCCTCCTCGCTTCCCGGTGACCTCACGGTGACCTTCAGAATTCGGCGCTGGCGATGACAGTCCTAAAGAATCTGGCGTGGAGAGGGTGGCGAGATTAGGGATGATGGCGAGCAAATGGGCGACGGTCGCGAGAGCGCCGAGAGGAGAAGAGGGAGGCTAGGGTTTGGGAAAGAACTGTCCGCGCGGGCGAGTGGGCGATAACTGGATGCCCGGGTTCTGACTGTTTCGCGCCCGAACAAGAGTCGGTTGTCGCCCGAACGTAACCTCAAAACCCAATTGACGGCTAAAAAACCAATTGTGTTGGGTGAGTGGGTTTGGATCGGTTCGGTACAAGTTCCGGTGGCATTTCTGTCTAATGTGTTTCCATCACATTAAATTTTCATAATACTTATACCCTCGTGTGTAGGTCACGTGCAGCAAAATCACTTACCTAAATTACTTTTTCCTGAAACCACGCTTAGGCCTCGTTTGGTTGGACTACAAATGAACCAAACCAGTTCCAACTACACGTGTCTCGAAACTACTTTCGTTTGGTTTTGTTTAGTTGCAAACCGCATCTAGAAAACGAACCACACAGTGCAGTTGTTTACGGTAAAAACTGTAGAAAACGAACTGCGCACTTTATGGGCGTGGTTCACTTTCCCAACTAGCTGCTCGGACGGAACTTGTCCTCGATGCTTTAAAAAAATGCAGAATTGCTTGTCTAAACATAATTACTTGCTGCAGCTGACGTAATGACGCCAAAGACATGACGATTTGTGCATGAAACTGCGTGGTACCAAATAAAAACAATACAACTGAACTAGTTCCATCTTCGAGCAACCAAACAAAATCAATTTAATTGCAACTACTTGAGTTTGATTTCCTGTTTTCCAACTATACGTGTGGGTTGGTTTTACATCCAACCAAATTAGCCCTTAGGGCTTGTTTGGTTCTGAGTGGTTGCAAGGTATACAATGATTATCAAAACAGGAGTTGGATCGCAATGTTTTATGTTTGGCTTCACGTAGAACTTTGCCTTCAGCAGATATCCGTCAGAAACTATCACTAGCTATGCGGTGGGATTACCGCTGCGACACAGCAAGATAGAACTGAGCACGTGCACCCGACGATCTATTGTTTAATTACACTGCTTGTGTTCGTATTGTATGGTCAGTAGAGGCTAGCACTCGCCGGTCGTGGAAAACGAACTGCGCCATGAATGGGCGCGGTTTGCGATCCTCCAATTTGTATGTTATAGCCTCTGTTTGGGAACGGACTGGGCTTGGATTAGCGTCCGTCGTGTAGCGCCACGAGGGCCTGATCCGGTCCGGTTTGGTCGAAAAATGTGTTTGGAAGCCAACCCAGTTCGATCCCCGTTTTGGAATAACGGAATCACATAATCCGCATAATCCCAGTCCCGGTCGAGGCAGGATTGCGAATCTCAATCCGGTTTCTGCCCAGACACAACCCCCGACCCCAATCCCTCGCGCCCCTCCCTCTCGCCCCTCCCTCTCGTCCTAGCCTTCTCCCTCTCGCCCTAGCCTTCTCCCTCTCAGCGCTCTGCCTCCCGACGCTTCGCATCTGTTCTCTGCGCGCATACTGTTGGTCCGTGTGTGAGAGAAGTAAAGTGATGTCTGCGACCTCGACCAAATCGCGGATGGAGGCCATAGGTCATCTTCGGGCGAAGCGCCCGCGTGGAGAATTAATTCAGTCGTCTGCAACCGCCGGTCTACTGGGGCGGCTACATCCCTCAAAAGCAAGGTAACCCATACCCTGCCCTAGTCTTCGACTATCTGAATCTGACATTGTCCCATCTTGTCGACGCACAGAAGAAACCCTAGCGCGTCCAAGGCAAAGTGTCTGTCTGCCTTCATATTCGCCTTGTGCTGCGAGGTTCTTCACTTCCACATACGCCTGTTGGAGCAGCTGTTCACGGAAGCTGGTCGTCCCTGGCTGAAATCCGGCGGTTCTCCTCCCTGGTGCTCCGGCGGCGCTACACACAGCCAAGATTCTGTAGTGGTTCTTCTTTGTCGCCCCTTCCTGCTAAGGTTGGTTACGAAATAGCGTAGCCGACGCTTTGTTTGTGATGTCGATTAGGGCAGACATTTCTGAGGTGGATTGGTCATTAATTTGTGTATTTATTCAGCCGACATTAGTTCCAAACAAGTTAATCGTTGTGTATGACAGTCACATTTTATCAGTCGATGGCATAGTTTAAGCAATGTTTGTCGTTGTTATGCTTTTTTCACAATATATCCATCTCTGTAGTATTATTTTTAATCGTTGTATATGACAGTCACAATATATCCATCTCATTATTCATGTTTGAATACGGTCAGAGAGGAGGCCAGGGAATAATACAACCTTTTTGGTTGATATCTACCCCAAAGTTCCTTCTTTCTCTCCCGTTGTTATGTTTTTTTCATTTCATGTTGCTTGCTATATGGAGATAATTTGGACTAGGACGACATAGTCTTTATCTAGTACTCACAAGTATCCCAAAATGATTTTATTGTCGAAAAAATAATTGTAATAACTGATTATGTGCATCTAGGGAATAATAAAATGATAAAGAGTACTTATAACTAGCTTTAGTTATACATTACTTGTAGTATTATTGGTATAAGTACCATATTTCATGCTTTATAACTTTTAAATGCTATGATAATATTTTTGTTGCTTGAAACTCAAATAGACTCATGTGCAATTTAGTAGTGTTTCTGTATAGAATACCTAGGTCTGTAAAAAATGGAATCAGTTTCGACTAGGAAGAGATAATATGTTAAATAAATGATTTTCTTGACCCAACTTCCTCTGTTTCAACTCATATAACAAATATGTTTGGATTGCTATAATACAACCTTTTTGGTTGATATCTACCCCAAAGTTCCTTCTTTCTCTCCCGTTGTTATGCTTTTTTTATTTCCTGTTGCTTGCTATATGGAGATAATTTGGACTAGGATGACATAGTTTTTATCTAGTACCCACAAGTATCCCAAAATGATTTTATTGTCGAAAAAATAACTGTAATAACTAATTATGTGCATCTAGGGAATAATAAATTGATAAAGAGTATTTATAACTAGCTTTAGTTATACATTACTTGTAGTATTATTGGTATAAGTACCATATTTCATGCTTTATAACTTTTAAATGCTATGATAATATTTTTGTTGCTTGAAACTCAAATAGACTCATGTGCAATTTAGTAGTGTTTCTGTATAGAATACCTAGGTCTGTAAAAAATGGAATCAGTTTCGACTAGGAAGAGATAATCTGTAAAATCAATGATTATTGTTTTGGATTCGACACAATGATTGAATTACATTGAGTCTATTTGATCACCATAATTTATTTCTGACATTTGATTTGTATTTGAAAGACAAATCTTTTGTTGATGATTTTCTTGCATAAGCATAGGTTCACGAGTGCACTAAAAAACCCTAGTTCATGTGATGTCTAGTTTGATTATTATAGCTAGTAATAGTTTTCAGTGACCCAACTTCCTCTGTTTCAACAACTTGCAGTTCAAATCTCTTTACATTTGTGATATTAATATATAATCATACTCTTTCTACCTACACATTTGTGATATTACTTGTAGTATTCTTGGTATACCTACACTGAAATAGAACTATTTTATACATACATGTGCAATTTAGCGGTGTTTCTGTTATAGAATACCTAGGTCTGTAAAAAATGGAATCAGTTTCGACTAGGAAGAGATAATCTGTAAAATAAATGATTATTGTTTTCGATTCTACACAATGATTGAATTACATTGAGTCTATTTGATCACCATAATTTATTTCTGACATTTAATTTGTATTTGAAAGACAAATCTTTTGTTGATGATTTTCTTGCATAAGCATAGGTTCACGAGTGCACTAAAAAACCCTAGTTCATGTGATGTCTAGTTTGATTATTATAGCTAGTAATAGTTTTCAGTGACCCAACTTCCTCTTTTTCAACAACTTGCAGTTCAAATCTCTTTACATTTGTGATATTAATATATAATCATACTCTTTCTACTTGTACATTTGTGATATTACTTGTAGTATTCTTGGTATACCTACACTGAAATAGAACTGTTTTATACATACATGTGCAATTTAGCAGTGTTTCTGTTATAGAATACCTAGGTCTGTACAAAATGGAATCAGTTTTGACTAGGAAGAGATAATCTTTAAAATAAATGATTATTGTTTTCGATTCTACACAATGATTGAATTACATTGAGTCTGTTTGATCACCATAATTTATTTCTGACATATGATTTGTATTTGAAAGACAAATCTTGTGATGATTTCTGACATATGATTTACACAATGATTATGTTACATAATAACTAGCTCTGTAAATAATTGAATCAATTTAATCTATTGATGAGTATTGCAGTATTATAGGTCACAAATGAGTACTAATAACTACCTTTATTTATACAACTATGTTTTGCTTGAAAGTCATCAAACAAATATGTTTGGATTATCCTATCATGGCTTGTTGTTGACTTTCCATGCACTAAACCTGTATAGAGTAAGTTTGGTGTAATTGTAGCTCAGCCATCACCATTCAAGTACATGCTTTCGTTGGCATAGCAAGTAATGCAAGACAGAGATCTTATCAGAAAACAAAAGACATCTTTAAATATAGCTAACGTGTACAATTTGAGATGAATCTGATGGCATGAATCAAATTCCACTGTAGCAAATATACTGAGTGGGAACTTGTCTGTTTATTGTAAAATGTACCACATGTGCTGAAAATAGTGTGTTGTCACTACTTTTCTATTGTTTCTACTATACTTATATTCACATGCATACATTGATTTTACTATATACAGAGAAGATATATGCAACTGATGCACATGGCTATTTCATAGTGTAATTGCAGCTTAGACGCCACTATCTAAGTAAATTTTTTTATCTGAAAAGATAAAAGATATACTGCAAGGCTGAGAAAAGCAAAAATACTCACCATAGTGTATATATATATATATATATATATATATATATATATATATATATATATATATATATATATATATGAACTTCACCATATATATATCAACCTAGTCTCTACAGTTATCAACTTCACCATATATATATCAACCTAGTCTCTACAGTATGATGGTTGTTTATTGTCATTACTACAATACATTATTTTCTTGATAGCATAACGGTTTGTGTATCATAATATATTGCAGCACCTGTGTGGGTATGTCTTCTGCTGACCCCAAGTTTCGTATTGTTTGGGCAAGAGAGTCTGATGCCGCTCTAGTATCAGCATTGCGCAGACAATATGACCTAGGCAGGTGTGTCGATGGTCATTTCACTAGGGAGGCTTGGAGGGAGGCAACTATGGAAATGCAAAATAGGATGGGGAAGACGGCCTGCAATATAGACCAGCTCAAAACTCGGTGGAAGAACTTGAGGAGGGACTATGCCTCTTTGAAGCTTGTGACGAATAAGAGTGGTGTTGGATGGGATGACACTAGGCATAAGCCCACGCTGCCCGACAGTCCTGAATGGAGGGAGAGCCTTGCGGTATATCCAATAACCAGTCCCTTAATCGAAAAAAGTAATGTCCTATATTTACACTTAAATTTCCTAATACAAATTTTTCGTATACTTAGGTAAACAAGGACCTTGCTAGGTTGCTTAACAAGCTGTTTCCCCACTACTATGACATCAAGATGATGGCGGGGAGGAACATTGCTAGAGGACATCATGCAATGTCTTCAACGGACACACAAATCCCTTCTGACGTTGCCTCCGAGGATGATGTCACTGTCGACTTAGATGGGTCAGAGACACCCATGAACACTGGAAGCCAATCAGGGGAACCGAATATGGCCGCATATGGGATGCAAAGTGAGGGAGACACCAGGGGAGGTGGAACAGATACACCGAGTGTTGGCGGGAGGTCTCCTGTCGTTAGGCGCAAGAAGCGGCCATCAATGGCTCAAGACCGATGTGGGCTTTCAAATGAAGTGTTATCTGAATTCACACAGGTTTATGCAAAGGTTCACGAGTTAGGCAGTGGTGTGGCAACTAGAGCCTTTGAAAAGAAAGAGTTTACAACCATCTTACAACATTTCCATGACACATACCCAGATGCCCCCACTACTGTGTTTACAACACTTGTGAACGCCATCAAGGACTCAACAAACCGCAGTATCTACCTCAGCCTTATAGACACACCTCAAAAGATAACCATATGGTTGCAAGACCTTTGGGAAAGGTCCCAAGCTGCCAATGCAACACCAACACCTTCAATGCCATCCTCGTTTATGCCATCTCACCAACACCCAACACCTTCAATGCCATCCTCATTTATGCCATCTACCCAACACTCAACACCCAACTTCAGCAACAGACCAAGTATTCCATCGTCATTTATGCCATCTCACCGTGCATTTTTTCCTTCGTCCAATGATGATGGCCCTTCCGGATCATAAGGGGGAACATCAGTTTGATTAACGGCCAGACATTTCACTCAGCAAATCAGTAGAAAGTTCTTTCATTGTTGTAATAATCTATTTCCCATCCAAACATTTTCTTTCGCCATAATCTAATTTGCTGAATTGTTGAAATATTTTTATTCCCGTCCAGACATTATTTTACCGCACAAACTAAATTGATTAACTGTTGTAATATTTTATTTCACTGCCATGCTTTTATTTCACTTCCATGCTTTTGTTGTAATATTTTACCTCACATCCAAACATTTAAGTCATTATTTTACATGTCCACGATTACATATGATTGTCGAGTAGTTATTTTTTCCTTGTCATTGCCATGACAACCTCACTACAATTCCACTTGTAGGCATCATGTCAACCACTGACCAAACAGAAACACCTGAGCTCCTCACGTACATTCTACATACATTGTCTGGTCCAGCTAATCGCATTGTTGATACAATAGCTGAGTCCATAGCAAACTCCATCATCGATGACATTTTTGACATACCAACTACAATACCTAGGTCAGTTAGCATTAGGAGTGGCCACCAGAAGGTCTTAGAAATTTTAAACGGTCATGAACAAAGGGCTTATGACCTATACCGAATGAGACCACATTCTATATTGGCCCTTGTGGACAAGCTTGAGAGTCATGCCTTGTTACGAAGTACTAGAGGCGTCAGTTCAGTTGAGGCTGTATGCTACTTCCTACAAATGGTTAGCCATGGACATACAAATCGTGCTTTGGCTGAGGACTGCATTCACTCTGGTGAGACCATCAGTAGAAGGTTCAACGAAGTCTTGGACGATGTGTGTTCGTTGTCTAATGACTACATTGTCATGAAAACTGCAGCGACATGCACGGCAACACATTCTCGTATATTGGAGACCCCAAGGTTCTACCCGTACTTCAAGGTAATAGTTAGCCCCTACAATCTTTAATCATTTGGAAATATTTAGTATGTTTATAGCCTATTTTGGTGTTATAGAATGCCATTGGGGCAATTGACGGAACACACATCCCAGTCTTGGTTAAACGAGACAAGCAAAATCGCTACCGAGACAGAAAAGGGAATGTCTCTCTTAATGTCTTGGTTGTAAAAGTTACAAAACATGTGGTTATCCTGGTGCGGGGTGCAACACCGTCGAACCAAACGATGTGAGTTACAAAACATGTGCAGTTAGAATTTACATTTTTGAATTCGGTCCAACCAGACAGGCCCTTATCCTTACTGCTGCTCCCGATTTGTCCACCTATTACCAGCCTCGTTTTTTCTCACTCTTATCAATGGTCTCGCTTCCTACCATTCTCTCTCCCTGTTGATGTAATTTTTTTGGCCCCACTTTTTAAGAGAGAAAAAAATAAAAGAAGAGGGAAGTGAGGAGACAGTGTGTGAAGGACAAAGAATGTAATTAATAAGGGAAGAGGAGGGAAGTAATATAAAGAGGGTAAGGTGAGGGAAGTTATGGTGGAAGATGAGGGAGGTAATGAGAGTAAGAGACATGATCAGAGTCATGAAAAAATAGGAGAGAAGTATAAGAATATAGGAGGAATGTAATGATGAAAGAGGGAAGTAATGAGAGTAGAAGGGAGGAGGGAAGTATTAGGAAAGAGGAGATAACTATGTATCGACGTTATACACATAATGTGGTATACATTTTCAAACATTGACCGAAATAATAGGTTGATTCATACATTTTACGATTTGTGATTTCTACACTCCTAGAAATGGGTATAAGCGCCGAAATAGGAAGATACACGCTCATAAAAGGAGTTACATGTGTTCGTAAAAATTTATACATGGATGCATTGTGTATCAATGCCCAAAAGTGTTGATATGGGCCTATAAAAGGAGTTACACACCCATAAATTGGTTTAAGCATTCAAACAGTGAGGCCAACACGATCAATTACGTGAGGATGTGTGCCTTTAAATGTGTATACACATCGAATATGCGCCCATAAAAGGGTAACATGCGCTGATAGAAGTTGATACATGCATACATTAGCTATGTATCACGCCTAAACATATTGACACGCCCAAACATTCACCTAGACAATAATTTGATTCAAACATTTTACTATCAGGAGATTTGTACGCACCCAAGATGGGTATATATGCGCCCAAATAGGATATATGCACCGATAAAAGGTTTACACATGCCATTCAGTGTCTATCGGCACCCGAAATGTTAATATGTGCCCATAAAAGGGGTTAACCGCCCATAAATCGGTATAAGCGCTAAAATTGTGAGATACATGCATACATTAACTATGTACCACACCCAAACATGTTAGCATGCCCAAACATTGACCCAGACAACAATTTGATTCAAACATTTTACTATCTGGAGATTTGTACGTGCCCAAAATGGGTATAAGCGCCCAAATAGATATGCACCGATAAAAGGGTTAAACACACCAGTGTTTATCGACATCCAAAATGTTAATATGTGCCCATAAAAGGGGTTAATCGCCCATAAATTGGTATAAGTGCTCAAACTGTGAGGGAACACGCCCAAACATGTTGATACAAGCTGATAAAAGGGGATACACTCGCCCATAAAAGCTAGTACACACACACACACTAACTGTATATCATCGCCCAAAGATTTCGGCATGCGCCCAAACATTGTTCATATGTGCCCACTAATAATGCCCACTGATGTACAAAATAGGTATATACGCGCCCATACTTTATGTGTAAGTGCATCCATTAAAGTTGAATTTACACATATTAATGGCGAGTATGCACAACTAATGATGAATACATGCCTACTAGTAGTAAATATGCACCTATTTTTAAGTGTATATGCACCCATTAATGTCGATTTCACGCACTTTAATGGTGAATGCGGGCCTACTAATCATGAATATGTCCCTAGTAATTATCAAATGTTCATTCATTTTACTTCCCTCCTCTTTTCAGTTTCACTTCCCTATTCTCATCAAATCCATTCTCTCTCCCTTTTACTTCCCTCCTCCCTCAGTTATCAATTCCCTCTTGTGCTTCACATCACTCCCCATCTCTTTCCATCTACTTCCTTCCTCTATTATCACCATTCCCCCCTCTTCCATTTGACTGTACTTGTAACATCCCTAACATGGGTTATGATTTAACCCTAGGTGTTTTGTTTAATAAAAGTGATTAGATGCTTGCTCTTATCTTTTGAAAAGTAATTAAGGCTCAAGAGGAACTTATGTTTCAATTTTGGTCATGTTTGAATAATGTTGAAGCAATGTTTGCTTATTTTGGACTAAAGTGCAAATTACCCAAGTTGAGGGGTTAATTTGCAAATGTTATAAGATTAAATGTTCCTCATGTGTTGAAGTATCATGAAAATGGAAATGATGCAGTGGTATGGCTTGAGAAAGCCTGAGTACTAAGAAAGAGCTGATAAAGCAATGTTTGTGCATTAAAACCTAGTTTTGGTATAATGTGCAATTTACCTAAAATCTAGGGTTCAATATGCAATTTACCATTTCAAAAAGGTCCCTAATGTTTCTTGGCATCATGTGGAGTAAATAAAATGAGAGGGCGTCTCATTTGTATCTCTTTGAAGGAGAGAGAATCTTGATATTAAAATAATCAAGATTTAAGCATAATGGAAACATTAGTTCAAATTAATACAAAAATAAATAAAATAATTAAAGGGCCTTCAACCAAAATTAAAATGGTTGGATTCAAATGTGTGTGGACGACCTTGATCTTTTCAAGGACCACAAAATATCCCAAGGAGGTGAAAACTCCACTCACCTTATTATAAGAAAAAGAATTTCCACTCAAATATGGATATTACTATTATAAGGGTTAAGGTGCTTAATTTCTTTTCCCTTAATTCATGGATAATGGAAGGGAGCTCGGTGGGGATAGAGTTTCCTTTGCATGCAAGAAACCAAGGGGGAAATGGTGGCAACAATTTTGGAATTAAATGATTTTTATAAAAACATTTTCTCTCTCATTGATTTTCTTATAAAAGAGCTTTTACCACTTAAATCAAGGACTTTTTCGGATCCCTTTCTTCTCCTTGCTTACTAAAACGATCAAGGGAGCTAGGAACAACAGGAAGACGACCCCCAACCTGTTGGTAAGCTTCTTGACCTTCGTTCTTATAATGCCCGGACCCACTGCCCTAGGCTCTAGTAGAGTTTCAGGAATGACGACTGGCCCCACAGACCACCACTAGCCTTAATTGTGCACTTTATCCACACTCATGCTCAAGCCAGGGGAAACTTCTCGACTGGTCACCCATCCTAGTACTACTCCAAGCTAAGCACGCTTAACTATGGAGTTCTTTAGTGATGGGTTCCCGGAAAAGGAGGTGCATCTTGGTGATATGGGTAGTCCAATCATTCCTTTTAAGATCATGTTATCTGAGGCCTCAAATCTTGGGACGTTACAATCTCCCCCACTTCGAATCTTGACTTCCTCGTCAAGGCTCAACTATAAGGCCTCATAATCTCTTCCCCATTTCAGTGCAGACCCACAATGGCCCATGGACACCCAGCTCCCGATCACGGAATACCAGCGCAAGGGTGGCTACGTCAACCATGGACAACCCTTTCCTACATGCCTGGACCGCACGGCTCAAGACTAGCATGCCATGCCCATGTGGGCCCCACCTACTGGAGGGGAATTGGCTCTGATACCATTTGTAATGCCCGGGCCCACTGCCCTAGGCTCTAGTAGAGTTTCAGGAATGACGACTGGCCCCACAGACCACCACTAGCCTTAATTGGGCACTTTATCCACACTCATGCGCAAGCTAGGGGAAACTTCCCGACTGGTCACTCATCCTAGTACTACTCCAAGCTGAGCACGCTTAACTATGGAGTTCTTTAGTGATGGGTTCCCGGAAAAGGAGGTGCACCTTGGTGATATGGGTAGTCCAATCATTCCTTTTAAAATCATGTTATCTGAGGCCTCAAATCTTGGGACGTTACAGTTCTTCTTGATTTCATGGTGGAAATCATAAAACAATGCATAATTTCTTCTTTTCTTCACTCCATCTTCAACCCTAGCCGATCCTTTCACTCCAAAAGCTTGCGAACGGACCTTGGGCAGTTGTTAAAGCTTCATCCACCATTGGAGCCGTGGAGCTTGGAATCAGATTAGAAGGCGAGTTATATAACTTGAACCCTTAACTATTGTTATTGAAATCGATTTCCTCAATTCAATTGATTCCATTGTTATTCTTGCAATAGCTTTGATTAGTTGGTGTAGTTGCCATGGAAATGGCAGTAGTTTTCATGGGATTGAAGGTTGATGATGACAACCTGATCACAAGCACACACCTCAATCAAGAATAAGGGCAAACGGTTTTGGACTTTTGGTCCAAACGGTTTCACCAAACCGTTTGGAGACCAAATGGTTTGCAAACCGTTTGGTGACTTGGACTCCAAACCGCAAGAGAGGGTTTACCGTTTGGTTAGGTTGACCGATTGAGGTCTGAACCTATGTATGTTTTGGATGATGATCCAATGGATCTAATTGATTGATTCAGTGTATGTACAACCCTTCAATTGGAAACCCTAATCATGTTGATTGATGAATCCATGATTGATCCTAACGATTTCAAGATAATTTGGGTCAAACGGTTTAGAAACTGTTTGATCCCAAACGGTCTTGAAACCGTTTGGGACCAAATAGTTTCAAAACCATTTGGAGGGTTAGTGGTTGATCCTTGACTATTGGATAAAGATCTAATGGTGTTGATTGATGAATCCTTCAATTGCCTAATCAATAGTCAATTCAATGGTGTAAATTATTTTCGATTTGATTGATGAATGTGCCTAAGAACCCTTGCGGTTTTGGGACTGATTTGGCCCAAATAGTCTTGAGACTGTTTGAGTCCAAATGGTCTTGAAACCATTTGGGGCCAAACGGTTTCAAAATCGCTTGGAGGTCAAACGGTTTTCAAAACCATTTGGTGATGAAACCTCAAAACCGAATGAAGGTTGATGGTGATTCAATCAATGGAAATTGAAGGTGATGATTGTTCCAATAATCCAATGATTGTTAGTAATGGTAATCAATGAAGGTACTAAGGTTGAAACCCTAAAAGTACCTAAAGGATTAGTACCATTAAAGGGGTAAACTCTAATTGTTTATAAGAACAATAATTTGATACACTATGTTAATCATAGCTGTATGTACTTGATTGAAGGGTTGATATAACATAATCAAGTTGAAGATGATAATAGAATGGAATCCATACTTGAGTATGATTCATGTGGTGATTAAGGGTATGATCCTTAGCAAAGAGATCATGAAACCCTAATCATGAGTACAAACCCTATTTGACAAGGTTATTGAATCCTAACCCTAATTCAAGGCAATTCTAAATGAAACCCTAACCTAGGGTGAGGATGTAACCCTAGTCCAAGGTAATGATATATGTAACTCTAATTTAGGGTAATGAGATGCCAAACCCTGATTGAGATGAATAGTAAACCCTAAATTGTGGGTTATTGAATATAAACCCAAATCTAGGGTAATGGTGTAATTCTAAACCAGGATGATAATATGGGAAATCCAAATTAAGAGTAACTTCATGAAAACCCTAATTTGAGAAGATACTTCATGAAACCCTAATTGAGGTTGATTCCATGAGAATCCCTAATTGAGGTTGATTCCATGAGAAACCCTAATTGAGGGTGAAACCTTAAGAAACCCTAATTGGGATATCATGAGATGATGATCATAGCCAGATTTGAGCTATGACTTTTATATAATAAAAGTGTTGATTGGTCTTGTGTGCCTTAATGTTGTTGTTGCTTAGTAAAAGTAATGAAATGTGTATGGACTTTATGAGTCATATGAGTAAGTTGTTGCCTAGTGAAAGGTGACAAGAGACTTAATGGGCCTTGTGAGCCATGTGAGATGCTTGTGTAACAAGTATCATGTACACCTCGGTTTGAGGACCTAGAGGTAATAGTTACCTAATAGTTGGTAACAGTGATTAGTGATGAACTAAGGGTATGAATACCCAGATTTGATAAGTATGATGATGATGTTGTTGAAAGATGTGAACTTTCAAGAAATGAAATGAGGGACTGAGATCCCAATGTCTTATAAAGACTAAGAAGTTATTGATGAAAACAGTACATGTTTCCTTGTAGCATTTGTCTGAATAAGTTATGTTTGAGAACTTTACTGATGCTAAAAGAATATGCTAATGTATTTAATTAATCAAGTGAAATCATATCATGTAGAGCCCGGACCATAGATCCATCATCGTCAGTAATTTGGTGATGGTGAAACGAGTTGCTCCGCGACAAAACTCGGAACACATATTTTTGAATATGTGGGGGTAATTGGGCAAATATATCCTTATGCCCCATAGGAATGGCTACAGGCTATGTCCTATGTACGAGATTGGTTACAGACCATACCCCAATAAGAGTATGGCTACAGACCATGACTCCACAATATAAACACCAGGCGTTGGCTACAGACCATAACCCTGAAGAGAGTATATGCTACGGGCTATAACTCTATAACGAAGTTGCTAGTATACCCTGGAAAGCTATATAGCAGAGACACAAGATGTCCTGCATGTGGTCTCGCATTGACCGAGATGTGAGAGGTCTTGGAAGCAGGCTCTTCCATTGACCTTGTATGGTACCGATTTCGACTTTGTAGTGGTCGGTTGGAGTATGAGCAGTATACCTCATCTCCTCAGGGCATAAGTGTGATTGTAAAATGTAATCAGCCGTATAGCATGTTTGCTTAAGGATTGAATACATAAATTTATTGGCTGATGTTACATTTCTTTTATGCATCTCTAGTTGTTAGATGTTATTCATATCTCTTTATATTCATTGCAAGTAGATGAATGAATTATGATTCTACCATGAGTAGATGCAATGTTCTCCTTGGGAAAGGGGATTATCTTATTCTGTTCACACAATGATCAATACTGTTTAAAATATATATATATATATATATAAGAGCTCCTGCTCAGTTTTAATTCTAATAAACTGCAATAAAAATGTTTTGGCGGAGAGTTATATCTCTCGCTGGGGCAATTTACAATTGTCTCACCGCCCGTGGGATCCAACTTTTTAGGTAAACACAGAAGAAGAAGCAGGAACCCTATAGCAAGGGAAAAACAGCAGCATCAGGGACAGCAGTGATAACTCAGGTGGAGGCACTGGCTGCCAAGTTTTGTATAGAAAGTCTTATGTGTCGTCTCTGTACTCTCAGGTCCTCGGAGTCAGTAGATAGTGCTTTTATAATCGATCTGAGATTTTAGCTTGAACACCTCTAGGTTTTATGTTGCTGATGTATAGTTTAACAAAGTAACTGTTGTATGTAATCCTTGAGAAGAGATGGTACATGGAATGTACTTGCGAACCAGGATGTATATGTAATACTTTGGTTCTTGTTATAAGAGTTTCCTATAATTGGATCTCTTTGCAATTAGTTTTAGTTTTTAGTGATTTTCAGTAATCTGCTACAAATGATTAACTTCCGCTTAAGTAAATCTCATTTTTGTGAGTTGGATGCGACAATTTAGTGGTATCAGAGCTCTAGGTTCGTTGAGTCTACAAAGACATAGGACTAAGGTAGTAGAGTCTGTTCTAGTGTCTTCCAGTGTATCTGATAGTGTCTTCTGCTCATATAAGAGAAGAAGAACTTGATGATGTCTAGATCACATGAAGAGCATGCTGTTGAGAGCAGCACCGTTGCACCAGAAAGAGGTACAGGGGATCAGAGTAGAAAAGAACATATACATGCACATCCCTAGTTTGACCTAGCCATGATAGAGAGCCCAGCTTTCCCTGCTCTGTTTGAGCAATTTAGGACAACTATGATGCATATAGTAGATCGTGCATTAGCAATGCAACCTAGACTACCAGCCCCCAATGATGAAGTTTTGAACTCCAATAGGTTTCCTGCTCAACATCAGCATGTTGGAGCGATGAATAATGATGAAAGGAATATGATACAATCTGAAACTAGGATCTGCCATATGTGTAGGAAGCCTGTACATATCAGACCTAATTGTTCAGAAAAGGAATATAAAGGAAGAATTGAGAAAAAGCCTATCCAAATCTAGGAACAGAGGCCTAGTAGTTCCAAAAAGGGAAAGTTTTTGGTACCATCGGTACAACCAGGGCCTAGTGCACCAAGGCAATGGCTATCCAGAAAGGGTAAAGAGACTTCTAGATCACATCTAGCACCCAGAATTTGCTACCAATGTTGTAACAAACTTGAATCCAGACATATGTATTAAATCTCTCTTACTCTAAGGTCCTATTCCATTATGTTAACATATCGTATATTTCTGACAATACAAAGCACATTAAGAATAATTGGTGTTATGGATATATAAATACGCTTAGTATTTGGTATGCAAGGTAAAATAATCATAATACGCTCAATAACAAGACTCAAGGAACACATATACCAAATACCATGCTTGACTCTAATTTAACACCCTAAAATATACATAGGGTATAAGATGAAAGGAATCGAATTGATACATAACATAATGTTAAGATGAGTAAATACATTAAATATGTATAATATAAAAATAATGTAATCTACTATGGAACGTCTTACAAAGGGAAAAATGATGATTAATCTAGACTCCCCTCATCCTAGTTATCCTATATACCAAATTTCTTATAAATAGGACATTGTTTACATTACCATTTAGTTGATTGAATTATAAGATTTTAATTGATATTAATGCATTTAACAACTATAGATAGAACTAGGTTATATTTCATTAACCATGTAACGGGACTCCCTTCATGTGTTACTGTTTCTCTTCCCCGCTATGACTGCGTCATATTAGTAACGAACGGACGAAGTTCTCTCCTCTGCTCCCGTCTTCTCTCCCTCATTCTCGCATATGTTTTGCAGTAGAACTAGTCTTCCGCTTCCCTTCTCTTACTCCGACGGCTCTATTCTTCCTTCCTCTCCTCTTTACAACCACCTAAACCCTATCCTCCCTTTGTGCCTCGCTTCCCTGGTGCCCGAGATCTTGACAACCACCATCACTAGTGTACATGCCGACACCGACTTTAGCTCGCAACCATCACGTAGAGGAAGTAGCCCCATTCGTCGACGCCTACATTCTCACAAACTGCCTGCTATAGATGCCAACCAGGTTACACCTGCCCATGCTCCCTCTCCTAACTCTTCTTCTTCTTTTCCTTCTCATGGATCCTTGCTTCCTGATACAAGACCTACCCCAATTTGCTTCCTCGCCCTCATTTCCCTACCCCTTTGTTGGTGGCCCTCATTTCCCCAATGGTCTTCCTGGAAGAACTGCTTATTCCCTCACACACCAACGAGCATTAATCTGCCATGGCTTGGACCTGCTAGCACCTCTGAAATTCATAGGCCTTCTAGATCGACAGACCTACAACTAGACACCCTCACATCTAACCTCAGCAGCCACACTCTTCCTCCCTTCCTCCTCGTCTGCTTCCTTGACCAAGCCATTAGTTCTCCCTCGCCCTGTGCCCGACATCGCTGACTGTGAGACGGTCGCTATCTATAATTGGCAGACGAGGTGCAAACACCCAGGTCACAATCTACTCCCCTCTTCCCACCAACTGAAGCCGACTCATGTCCTCGCAACACGATCACCATTGCCCCCTTTCTACCTTGCATCAACCACCTCCATCGTCGTTGCCACCAGGTCCACCGGCACCTCAAAATTGCCACCACGGAAGATCATCACTGGGTACAGACCCGACGCCTCCGACCTCACCTCGACGCCCTCCCGCGTCTGCCACCACCACTCTGGATCGATCCAGCTGCCCTACCCCCTCACATCTTCTTCTTCCTCTCTGGCCGCCCCACTCTTCATCTTCCTCCTCAGTGGTGATCTGAAACCAACCCGACCTGCAGACCACCTCACGCTCGCATCCACAGCAGCCTGCGGCCTCCCACACCTAGAACGTTGCCATCACCAACCCCCTCTTCCGCCATAGGGTTGCAAACAACTTCTCCTCCCTCTCCTCGCGCCTGCAGTGGCCGCCGCACGGCAGATGCTTGCACCCCATTGTGACCACTGTTGGATGTCATGACGGTGATGGTTCCTTCACCAACCTCGCCTTCTCACCTCATGCCCAGCCACCAAGGCCAATGAGCATTACCACCATCTGTATTGGAAGTCATACTACGTCACATGCACCCAACAATAATCACTACCAGATCCAATAGCCACGACCCTTCTTCCTCATCTCTTCGCCACTCCTTCTCTCAACCTCACCATGAATCCACACCAAGGTCTTCCTTCTTGTCCGCCTAGCTGCAGATCTGGACCTTCATTTCCCCCAACACATTTGCAAATGCTCCTTCCTCAGCCATCCACTTGGGATCAGCTTTCGCTTGAAGGCAGAAAACACCAAGATGTGTCCAGATCCATGACAAGGTATGATAAATACTTACCCTATTGTAGTTTCATTCCTTAAACAAACAAACTAATAACCTCCAGAGGCTAAGCGTGAACCTTGAATACATATTTGACCACTTAACTTGGACTTTTTATACACATGTTAATAAATATCATAGCAAATAGCAAGATCTAGAAGTAAGTAATTATTACCGAACATGTCCGATGCTCCAACAATATTATTCTTATGCATTAAAACCCTAAGTGTATATACATGTACTTAATGATGATTAACAACATGATAGGAATGTAAGAATGCATCTACCTAGAAACATCCTAGACTGAACTCAATGGTATAAAAGAGACAAATCAGACAAAAGAAAGTACTTTTATAAACATGTGCATTCACCTGGATGAGAATAGGGTACATGTTAGTTTAGACTAACAAATAATTTACCTCTATATAATCATTTGGTACAAACTTGTATTCTTGTGCATATTCGAGATCTAAGTTTAGATATGTAACTTATATATTGTCTTATGTTGGAACTATACCCTAGACATCCCTATTAGGGTACTTCAGTATTTAAATATATATCTAGTGTATCATATGCCCACATAATAATATTAAAAACCCTATTATGCCAATAGGTATTCATAATAGGATAAGAGCTATATATACAACTAAACTAGGAATGTAAACATATGTTCCCTTGGTTTGACTAACACACTTAATGCGTTCCTAGGATGGATTTTTGGTTGGGTGGATCAAAGTATATCAATTGAGTTAATCACTTGACAAAGATCAGGTATGTACATCCTCTATTTTATTTTGGGCATTATTTGACTGAACCTACATTTCTTTAATGAGGCATCTCTTGAACTATCAATTTTATTTAAAATCCAATTGTTGGACATTCATACTTTCTGCTTTTGATTCATATAAATTCATGTGATTGCTGGAATATTCATTTATAATGGGTCTTGGGACCCCTCCTTCTATGATTCCCATTTTATGTGAAATTGACTAAAATGTTAGTATTGCCACTCTATTTATGCATGCTACATGTTTGACTAGAATATCTAGAATAGTGGTACTTATGTACAACCATACTTATATAGGGTGTGCGTATTCCGCCCGGGGTGTGCGTTTCCACCCTTATTTCTTTTAGGCCATGATCCTATGGTGTTATGGCCCTGTTTTAGGTATATTTAGTCTACATTGTTATGCATGCAAATATTCGTTGTTTTAATATGATTATGTGGATGATTGTTATGGCAAGACACTCTTTTATTATCATGTTGTAATCTGAAATTTTATATGCCTCATTTCTTTTGTTACTTTTCTCTTGAACATACCTACTTGTAAATAGCCCCCTTTTCTTGTGGGAACATCTCTTTTTGCACTTTTAACCCTATATAATGCCCATAATGTTTTATATATGTACATACTCAGCCTTTGCTGACCTCCTTATTGTTTCCTATGTTCTGGGTGATGTTCCTTTCCACCCAGGTTTAGGTGCATTAAAGATCAAGGTTGCTCGAAGATCATGTAAAGCAAATTGTACCTAAGGATAGCTTGGAATGACTAGGTTACTCTCTGCTACTGGGCTCACTTGTAGTTAATTCAAGTTTTTGTAACATCACCTTTTATGGTGATGAGCAATTGTATAATGATACCCATTGTAACTTTGTAATAGTTTTGTTTCCGCTGCTTATTCATTATCATGCCCTGTAATATGTGCCATTTGAGGAATGAATGAAATTCCTGCTTTCCTTATTACCTTTTGGTACGTTAGGGATTGGATGGGCTATTTCTTCAATTCAGTGAAG
The DNA here is from genome assembly GCA_963693085.1 of Alisma plantago-aquatica. Classification (NCBI taxonomy): domain Eukaryota; kingdom Viridiplantae; phylum Streptophyta; class Magnoliopsida; order Alismatales; family Alismataceae; genus Alisma; species Alisma plantago-aquatica. Next base: position 1,413,638,608 of record OY856409.1, on the reverse strand, counting down.
AGTGGATCCCCTATTAGATCTCACTCTTTACAAATGTATATAGGTAGGACATCTGGCAAGAGATTGCTCAGCCAGAAATGTTATGGTGAATCAACCTCTGAGGCAGAATCAACCTGAGGCAATGAATAATCCACGAATCATGACATGTCAGACAAAATAATGTCATTCTAATATGTCTTTTTATGATTTCCTGGATTAAATTGAGAAAGTAATTGATTGAGTTTTCCTTGATTAGTCCTATGAGGACTTACATTTTGCATATTAAAACATCACAAATGTTTTATGTTGTTCTTACCTCTATGAGAAGAGATGAGGTACAGAAGAGATGCCTGGATAAAATCCAGGGGTGTTAAATCTTATGCTTGTGATAATATGAAAAAGAAAGAATATGATAGTATAAAAAGTGCATACCACTAAATCTCAATATTTATATACCCTGGCCAGGTATACAACTATTGATGATAAGGTGAGTATGGAAACTCTTAGATTGTTATCTTTTTGATTGCTCTGATCAAGTAGTCATTCTGAGACAATCTAATGAGTATCATGAAATTAGAAATATGGAATGAAATAAATGTGTCATGTCCTAAGCACAAGAAAGAGAAGTCTAAGATAATCTCATATGAGCATATGTATATGAGGAATTAAAAGTATACTCCTCATAAGATAAGAATGGGAACAAGGGAGATGATCCCTGTCCAATACAGTTTGTAAGTATAATAAAGATCTTTTATAATAGTGTGGAAATGGGAAATGTGATGAGATCACAAGATGCTCATGAATATGTTAGATAATAACAAAGAAAGTAATAATGTTATGTGACCATCCTTATAAATTTCTATGCTGAGGGCAAGGAACCTAGGATGAGATAAAGAGTGAATGATTCATAAATAGTTGAAAATACATGAATTAATAAGAGGAATATGAATCCTTGTTTTCTTTCCTTTCAGGGACATGGCAATAAGTGAGTCTTAGGACACTTGATGTGTATAAGATAAAAATGTTAATATAATGGATACTTAGAAAAGTATCAGTTTATCTTGGACTTTGGTTTCAAGGTGAGGATATATGTAACAAGTAATGTCCCAAGATGAAAGGAAGATATATATGTGATGTGTTTTCAACACATGTGATAGATACCAAGGTAATAGATTTTGGTATCTGAAAAATATCAAATAGTTTATGTTGGCTACCTGGAATGGTCAACCATGAAATCAGATTAATCATGTAAAATAGTATGAACATCACATGTTAGGGGTTTATGCTTTGCATAAACATAACAATTAAAGATATCTTTAAGATAAATTCTTAATTAATAAGTAACTTCTCCTTATGATGATAAGATATACAACTAATGAGATAGTTAGTACAAGTAATAAGGAAAGTGTTACCTGACACATAATTAACTCCACAGTCAATAATGAGAAAGACAGTGGAGTATGTGTCCTGTGTAAAAGATTCTATGAGAATCTTGTGTGGAATAACTTTGTGTTGATAAAAGCTTTATGGTGTCTCATAACAATGAAATGTTATGTGTAGACTAGATAGTATGATGAATGAATAACATCTGTCTTCCTTTATCTGGGATTTCGGGGACGAAATCCTTGTTAGGGGTTTATAATTTGTAACATCCCCGACCCGGGTTATGATTTAACCCTAGGTGTTTTGTTTAATAAAAGTGATTATATGCTTGATCTTATCTTTTGAAAAGTAATTAAGGCTCAATAGGAACTTATGTTTCAATTTTGGTCATGTTTGAATAATGTTGAAGCAATGTTTGCTTATTTTGGACTAAAGTGCAAATTACCCAAGTTGAGGGGTTAATTTGCAAATTTTATAATATTAAATGTTCCTCATGTGTTGAAGCATCATGATAATGGAAATGATGCAGTGGTATGGCTTGAGAAAGCCTGAGTACCAAGAAAGAGCTGATAAAGCAATGTTTGTGCATTAAAACCTAGTTTTGGTATAATGTGCAATTTACCCAAAATCTAGGGTTCAATATGAAATTTACCATTTCAAAAAGCTCCCTAATGTTTCTTGGCATCATGTGGAGTAAACAAAATGATAGGGGCGTCTCATTTGTATCTCTTTGAAGGAGAGAGAATCTTGATATTAAAATAATCAAGATTTAAGCATAATGGAAACATTAGTTCAAATTAATACAAAAATAAATAAAATAATTAAAGGGCCTTCAACCAAAATTAAAATGGTTGGATTCAGATGTTTTTGGAAGACCTTGAAATTTGCAAGGACCACAAAATATCCCAAGGAGGTGAAAACTCCACTCACCTTATTATAAGAAAAAGAATTTCCACTCATATATGGATATTACTATTATAAGGGTTAAGGTGCTTAATTTATTTTCCATTAATTCATGGATAATGGAAGGGAGCTCGGTGGGGATAGAGTTGCCTTTTCATGCAAGAAACCAAGGGGGAAATGGTGGCAACAATTTTGGAATTAAATGATTTTTATAAAAACATGTTCTCTCTCATTGATTTTCTTATAAAAGAGCTTTTACCACTTAAACCAAGGACTTTTTCGGATCCATTTCTTCTCCTTGCTTGCAAAAATGATCAAGGGAGCTAGGAACAGCAGGAAGACGACCCCCAACCTGTTGGTAAGCTTCTTGACCTTCGTTCTTCTTGATTCCATGGTGGAAATCATAAAACAATTCATAATTTATTCTTTTCTTCACTCCATCTTCAACCCTAGCCGATCCTTTCACTCCAAAAGCTTGAGAACGGACCTTAGGAAGTTGTTAAAGCTTCATTCACCATTGGATCCATGGATCTTGGAGCTTGGAATCAAATTAGAAGGCGGGTTATATAACTTGAACCCTTAACTATTGTTATTGAAATCGATTTCCTCAATTCAATTGATTCCATTGTTATTCTTGCAATAGTTTTGATTAGTTGATGTCGTTGCCATGGAAATGGCAGTAGTTTTCATGGTATTGAAGGTTGATGATGACAACCTGATCACAAGCACACACCTCAATCAAGAACAAGGGCAAATGGTTTTGGACTTTTGGTCCAAACGGTTTCACCAAACCGTTTGGAGACCAAACGAGTTGCAAACCGTTTGGTGACTTGAACTCCAAACCGCAAGAGAGGGTTGTCCGTTTGGTTCGGTTGACCGATTGAGGTCTGAACCTAAGTATGTGTTGGATGATGATCCAATGGATCCAATTGATTGATTCAGTGTATGTACAACCCTTCAATTGAAAACCCTAACCATGTTGATTGATGAATCCATGATTGATCCTAACGATTTCAAGATAATTTGGGTCAAACGGTTTGGAAACCATTTGAGCCCAAACGGTCTTGAAACCGTTTGGAGGGTTAGTGTTTGATCCTTGACTATTGGATAAAGATCTAATGGTGTTGATTGATGAATCCTTCAATTGCCTAATCAATAGTCAATTCAATGGTGTAAATTATTTTTGATTTGATTGATGAATGTGCCTAAGAACCCTTGCGGTTTTGGGACTGATTTGGCCCAAATGGTCTTGAGACTATTTGAGTCCAAATGGTCTTGAAACCGTTTGGGGTAAAATGGTTTCAAAACCGCTTGGAGGTCAAACGGTTTTCAAAACCGTTTGGTGATGAAACCTCAAAACCGAATGAAGGTTGATGGTGATTCAATCAATAGAATTTGAAGGTGATGGTTGTTCCAATAATCCAATGATTGTTAGTAATGGTAATCAATGAAGGTACCAAAGTTGAAACCCTAAAAGTACCTAAAGGATTAGTACCATTAAAGGGGTAAACTCTAATTGTTTATAAGAACAATAATTTGATACACTATGTCAATCATAGATGTATGTACTTGATTGAAGGGTTGATATAACATAATCAAGTTGAAGATGATAATAGAATGGAATTCATACTTGAGTATGATTCATGTGGTGATTAAGGGTATGATCATTAGCAAAGAGATCATGAAACCCTAATCATGAGTACAAACCCTAATTGACAAGGTTATTGAATTCTAACCCTAATTATAAATGAAACCCTAACCCAGGGTGAGGATGTAACCCTAATCCAAGGTAATGTCATATGTAACTCTAATTTAGGGTAATGAGATGCAAAACCCTAATTGAGATGAATAGTAAACCCTAAATCGTGGGTTATTGAATATAAACCCAAATCTAGGGTAATGGTGTAATTCTAAACCAGGATGATAATATGGGAAATCCAAATTAAGAGTAACTTAAAGAAAACCCTAATTTGAGAAGATACTTCATGAAACCCTAATTGAGGTTGATTCCATGAGAATACCTAATTGTGGTTGATTCCATGAGAAACCCTAATTGAGGGTGAAACCTTAAGAAACCCTAATTGGGATAAATAATAAAACCTAATTGTGGGTTATTAAATGTGAAACCCTAATCTAGGGTAATGTCATGTGAAATCCTAAATTTGAATGATGTTATGTGGAATCCTGATATAATGATGTGATGTAAGACTCAAGTCCAGGGTGATGCCATGTAATGATATGTGAAACCCTAATCTAGGGTAATGTCATGTGAAATCCTAATTTAGAATGATGTTATGTGGAATCCTGATATAATGATGTGATGTAAGACTCAAGTCTAAGGTGATGCCATGTAATGACATGTGAAACCCTAATCTAGGGTAATGTCATGTGAAATCCTAAATTAGAATGATGTTATGTGGAATCCTGATATAATGATGTGCTGTAAGACTCAAGTCCAGGGTGATTCCATGTAATGATTTGTGAAACCCTAATCTAGGGTAATGTCATGTGAAATCCTAAATTAGAATGATGTTATGTGGAATCCTAATATAATGATGTGATGTAAGACTCAAGTCTAGGGTGATGCCATGTAATGATATGTGAAACCTAGTGATGGTTTAATGGCCAATACACTAAAGCAGGGTGTGGATAATGTAATCAAGTAAGATGAGGATGTTACATCCATGAAGGGCAAAATTGATGAACCATATGAATGGTAATGTTGATACTCTAATAAATAAGGGTATAAGGGACAAGATGATGCCTAGATCATTATATATATATCTAACTCTATACTTGTGTAGCAACCCTTTACACTTTGCATAGATGAGGACATGAAACTCTTAGGAATGATGTATTCAACACTAATTAATGATGTGATTAACATCCTAAGAGTTAAAATACCTAAAGTGGTTGATAATGGTTTATTCTACATCAACAATGCCTAACTATTAGATAAGTCCATATCATTAGTGATAGCTGGACAATTCTAATGTGTGATCTATACACCACATGATAAAGGTGATAGGTTAGTGATTAAAGTATTAAGAGGGAAATACCTTAATACAAGTTCAGTTGATTAACTTAAGTAAGATGGAAATGAGGAGAAAAGTGATACATCAAGACATGATAGATATCACATTTAGCATTTCAGGGTAGATATACCTTGATGGACCTCTAATCTAATATTCTTGGATAGGAAATACATGAAGTGTGTGTTATGTAATTGTTACAATAAAGATGTAATGAACTCAATGCACTTTGATAAGTGTTGACTAATATACCTTGAGAATGGGGTTAAGCTAAACTAATGAGTATGATGTAATCATACCATGATAAGGATGAGAAATGAACTCATACCTTGAATTGATGATCATTAATGATATATGATGAGAATAGTGATCATAAGTAAATACTTATGATATCATTGAATGCTCCTAGAGGTGTGGAGCAATATATTAGGTTGGACTAATAATGTGAACATGAAACCCTAACTAATGTGAAATGGGAAACCCTAATCCCTAATTGTTGAGCAATGGAATGAAAAGCCTATTTAATAGTAAACCCTAATTCTGATAAAAGAATGGTGGTGTTACTATTGTATCATATGATGTGATAAGTGACTTTTATGACTGTCATCATGTTTATTAACCATGCAGATATCATGAGATGATGATCATAGCCAGATTTGAGCTATGACTTTTATATAATAAAAGTGTTGATTGGTCTTGTGTGCCTTAATGTTGTTGTTGCTTAGTAAAAGTAACAAAATGTGTATGGACTTTATGAGTCATATGAGTAAGTTGTTTCCTAGTGAAAGGTGACAAGAGACTTAATGGGCCTTGTGAGCCATGTGAGATGCTTGTGTAACAAGTATCATGTACACCTCGGTTTGAGGACCTAGAGGTAATAGTTACCTAATAGTTGGTAACAGTGATTAGTGATGAACTAAGGGTATGAATACCCAGATTTGATAAGTATGATGATGATGTTGTTGAAAGATGTGAACTTTCGAGAAATGAAATGAGGGACTGAGATCCCAATGTCTTATAAAGACTAAGAAGTGATTGATGAAAATAGTACATGTTTCCTTGTAGCATTTGTCCGAATAAGTTATGTTTGAGAACTTGACTGATGCTAAAAGAATATGCTAATGTATTTAATTAATCAAGTGAAATCATATCATGTAGAGCCCTGACCATAGATCCATCATCGTCAGTAATTTGGTGATGGTGAAACGAGTTGCTCCACGGCAAAACTCAGAACACATATTTTTGAATATGTGGGGGTAATTGGGCAAATATATCCTTATGCCCCATAGGAATGGCTACGGGCTATGTCCTATGTACGGGATTGGTTACGGACCATACCCCAATAAGATTATGGCTACAGGCCATGAATCCACAATATAAACACCAGGCATTGGCTACGGGCCATAACCCTGAAGAGAGTATATACTACGGGCTATAACTCTATAACGAAGTTGCTAGTATACCCTGGAAAGCTATCTAGCAGAGACACAAGATGTCCTGCATGTGGTCTCGCATTGAGCGAGATGTGAGAGGTCTTGGAAGCCGGCTCTTCCATTGACCTTGTATGGTACCGATTTTGACTTCGTAGTGGTCGGTTGGAGTATGAGCGGTATACCTCATCTCCTCAGGGCATAAGTGTGATTGTAAAATGTAATCAGTCGTATAGCATGTTTGCTTAAGGATTGAATATGGAAATTTATTGGCTGATGTTACATTTCTTTTATGCATCTCTAGTTGTTAGATGTTATTCATATCTCTTTATATTCATTGCAAGTAGATGAATGAATTATGATTCTACCATGAGTAGATGCAATGTTCTCCTTGGGAAAGGAGATTATCTTATTATGTTCACACAATGATCAATACTACTGTTAATATATATATAAGAGCTCCTACTCAGTTTTAATTCTAATAAACTGCAATAATAATGTTTTGGCGGAGAGTTATATTGTGACAACACATCCCACTATCACACAGACAGCGAGGTGTTACGCGAAAATGTGCGGAAAACACCATAAACCACACATTACCAAAAACACGAGTTAATTAAAACCGATTGCAGAAAGCGGATAAACCAAGAAACTATTACATTCAGATCCTTATCCTGCAAGAAAACATGTTATATAAATATTTACAAGTCTAGATACGTATCCACACCTTAGGAGATCAGCTGTCCTATCATCACATGAGTTCATCACCTGTTATTACATACAGAACGGCCCACATCCGGCCAGCATCAGGATATACAAAACGTCATCAGATATACATCGTGAAACAACGTCAAAACGCCTCCAAGGACCTGAGAGTACATGGATGACTCTAAGACTATACTACAAAACGACCAAAATAGCAGCATGTCCATCTCTTGCCTTCTACTGCTCGTCTTGCTGCTCGGCCGTAACCCCGCGACAACCACCACATCTAGCTCAAACACCTAAAAAGGTTATGAACCAGCGGAGTGAGACACACAGTCCCAGGGAGAAACATAACTCCTCGCCGAAACTATAAGACTAAAGAAAGATTAAAGAAACAACATCAGATAACTGGTAAATCGTAGAATAAGAACAATCTATATAGCAAAGCTATTTGTACCATCAAGCTTACCAGGCTGTACAGAAGGCATGTACCCAAGCATTTCTTTATGGAACATGATTGACAAGATAAGATTTATAAGATCTTACCACATAACACAAAGAACGTATAAGTAACTGCAAAGTACAACAAGAGCAACTACACAAGTAAGGCCTCAACCAATGTTCCGTGTTTTGCCTTAAGCAGTAAATATTATACTGCTGGATTACGTATTATTATGCCCTGAGGAAGTGAGTCGTACCGCTCAAATCTAACCTTCGGTTGCGAAACCCAAGCCGGTGCCATACAAGGTCAATGGAAGAGCCGGACTCCACGACCTCCCACCTCATGGTCAGTGCACGAGTACAACACAAGCAGGACCGCAGTCTCATGCTTAAGTGGCCTCAGCCACAGGGTCATCTCCCGCAGGCTACCCTCTACCTAGCCCGCCTCGGTACAGGTCTCGGCGCTAGTATATCTGAGCCACATGCCTGTTCACCGTGCTCTGAGCCATGAATGCATTCATGCTCCCATATCAAATATCCTAAGGCATGGGCCTGTTCACCATGCTCTACACATATCCCGAGTCTGCAACTGCAGCTGCACTCGTGTCCTCTCTATTTTAGGCTAGGAGAAACCTCGCATATTCAACAATATACACTCCGGGTTAACCCGCAGGAGAACCCGTTTCACCATCACCAGCTCCTGACGATGATGGATCTATGGCCAGGGCAAACTACATGATATGTTCCACTATGATTAGTTAGTACATTTTAAGTGGGTTGTTGAGGCAACCAAGTTGTAACACATGCATAACATAAAACTTCATTATTAATACCACCATCATGCTATTCCGGGATCTCAAGCCCTCATCACAAGAAACCACTGCCTCAACAGGCATTCTCATCACTTGGGATATCAATCCCAGATCACCATTAGAGGATAACACCTCAACTAGGCACTTTAGCCAAACTCAGGTCCTCAGACCCAAAACACATCATGCATGTTATCTCATCATCAAGAGTAACCATCAAGCAGTGTTACTCAAGCATATATATACCTCATAGCCTTTTCTCCTGGATATGCATCTGTATGAATCACCTACATGGTTAGTATGCACAATCATCATGGATTAACAAAAAGACCATATTATCAAACATAGGGCAACATTGATGGTTATATACTTTGTCATCCATGCCTCAACCTGTGACCACAGACATAGGCCATATCATCATATAAAGCATCTTATATGCTAATCATTATCTCAACATTATTCATATAATCAAGATGATCATAAACACATGTAATATCATGTCAAGTTACATAGATGAGTTCTACTATGACGATTACCATCAAGCATATCAAGGGTCACTATCATAAACCGAATGTGATAGCAAGAACAACATCTAGCATATCGGTTTCCCATATAAGGAACAAAACCCTCAGTAGAAACGCCCACTACCCTCACCAAAGATAGCATCGAGCATGGTACTCTCCCCTATCGTCCAAGGTACTCTAACCTCATATCGGCCAAGCAACCAGCAGGGGGTAACTGCTACCACCTCAGGGTATATCGGGCAACCCTATGTGTCGTGCACCTAGTGTGTCGTGCAACGCTGTGGCTCACCTCTCAACAACTAAGAGTGAGGGGTCTTGCACAACTCCTTATCACCAATCGGGCAACACAAGGATCAAACCTAACCAAGGTTCACAACCACCACAAAGCTCACCTCTCAGATCCATGGTGAGAGAAGGGTGTTACTCAAGCAATTAGAACACAAGCTCACCTCTCAACCTAAACGAGAGAGGGGTATTTCCCATGATACTAGAGTTCAAGCTCACTTCTCTAGACCAAGGAGGGCGATGGGTATTGCTCAACAAGAAACCTTAGAACATAGCTCGACCAACAAGAAACAACTTAATCAAGAAACTCAACTAACAACATGCATCGCCGATCATGAGCAACATACAAACAAGAACATAGAAGAAGGTAATGTAGTTAGGGTTAGGAGTTATGTAACCCGCCTTAAGCAAGCTCCAAGCTCCTAGCTCCAAGCTCCAAGCACCAAGCACCACCCAGGAAGAAGAAAGCAAGGCACTCTAGGGCTCGACCACCACTAGAGGAAGAAGGAGACTCCAAGGCAAGGATCGGCCACCAAGCTTGCAAAGGAAGAGGGGTGTCATGCACCAAGGGAGAGGGAGACTAAGGAACTAAAGGGATCCTTAGCAAGAGAAAGGTGACGCATATATAGAAGGGGATGGAGGAGAAACCAAGGAAAGACAAGACAAGGTGTCGCCCACCTAGGGACACTTGTCCATGACCAAGGCCACCACTAGAACATGCCCTAAACACATGTCCAAGGCCATTGCCACATGCAAGAATCAAGCACCAAGTGTCCACTAGTGGTGACACAAACGAGGTCAAAGGAGGTCAAAGGGTCCATGGGCGACACACCTCCATGCCATGGCCGACACATTGATAACACCAAATTTTGTGATGTTTTTGACCCTTATTTCGTTATCAAAACTGCCATTTCAAACTGTTTTCCTCTCTTTTTATATGTACTTTTGCAATAACCGGCAACACTACGCTCCTAACTCAATATTTCCATCTTTTGTAGAGTTTTCCTTCATTTTGGACTCATTTATCATCAATAAGGCCGTCCCGACCCACAAACATGATTCCACCTGCATCGGCTTTCCAGCCGGCCGATATGCACACTGCCCGGCGGGGTAGCGCAATACACGGACGCACGACATGAGGATGCCGCGCAAGAAGGGATTAACAGACGATACGCCTATCTACCCAACAGGGAGCTGGGATCGCCACGACAACCGAAGCTTATCGTGCGGCACAGGCCACCCATCACGCCCACCGACAACCGACATCCTTGTGTCGGGCGATACCGATATCGGTCGTCCACCGACTCCGCGATAATAAGATCTAAAGAATGACACGTGGCGCCCTGAGCACCATAACTTCCCCCAACCGTTGCCTATAAATAGCAGCTACATGAAGCCGAAAAGACAGGTCGGAACCCTATGCAAGTCTTCTCAGGAAAGCTGCAAGAGTGAGTGTATCGAGCCTCAATGGTCATGACGGGCAATTCTAGGTGAGCACTTCCCCATCCCGAGAGGGAGGGAATGGTTCACTTAGTGTCGTCCCGAGGACCACTACAGGACGATATCGGCCGACATAGATACCCGACATAAGCGATCGATACTGGAAGCATCATCCTAGCCCGACACAATACCGAACCCCGATACACATCGCCCGTCACAGCGTGTCACCCGAGAGGGTGCCACCTGACATGATCGCATCGGCCAAGGCTCCTCGCACGATACAGTCCGCCCGTCGCAGCGTGTCGCCCGAGAGGGTGTGCCGCCCGACACGGATGTATCGGGCTAGGGTCCTGCCCGGTATCGGGCTGGAGGGTCCGCTGTAGTCTGTCGTCCTTCTATATCAAGAAGGTGACATTTACCTTTATTTCAGTCATTTACTTCTCTACTTATGCAATGTAATCAGACCTTTATTTGTTTATGGAAATTAGAAGAGTTTAATTATCTGCTGCTCTATTTTTGGTACCTTTGTTGGATGATTGCTATGTTTAACATCTGAACTCTAGCTTTTATGCTTGGATCGCATTTCGATTAGCTACCGAATCGTGTTTTCCTGTTGCAACAACCCCGAAAGAGGTGTTGTGGCTCTAGTGTTTGGTCCGATTCTAGAGTACGAGAGTGCCCGGAATCGGAGTTGCTTTAGTAACCTTTCCACTCTAATTTAAGTCCAACAACCTTGAGAGGGGTGTTGATGCTTGGTTAGAGGTACCCGCTGACCGGCCTTTTTCACGCGTCCGGAAATGAACGCGGGACGAAGGAAGGAATCAAGCTTTAAATTTATAACCCGAAACCTTCTAGGCCCCCACAACTTAATTACGGGGTCGAAGTAGATATACGGGGTCGAACACAGGGACGTGGTGACGTTTAGGACGCCACAGGTTTCTGTTCTTGAGTCAGATAAGCCAAAACGATAGTCGATAGGAGAAAATTGCTAGAACTAGTCTAGCAGGTTGTCACGATTAAAATAAGGAAAAGAAAAGAAAACAAAAGCAAAACAAGACAGAGCGCGAGGTTCTACTAACTAGAGAAAGAGAGTTCTTGGCTATGTAACCACAAAAGGGGCAGTCTATGCACTCGTTCTCGGGTGTAGACATCCCTCGAACACCCAAGCAAGCATCTAGCACGCACAGCGGCATCTTTCCTGTGGGGTCATCCCACTCGCTCTCGCGATGCGTGACTAAAACCATCAACGATATGTCATTAACCCTCTCTCAAGGGATGACATATCAACACCTCAGTATATGCTAAGTTCCCTCTCGGGTCTTAGGATATTATGGGGTGTTAGGAACAGAATACCTTGGATCGTCCTCCTCTCAGGTTCAGATCCAAACTATCATCTCTTAGCTATTTCTACAACGGATCTCTCAATACAGGCAGAAATAGCAGTTCAAGCGAGTAAGAGATCAACCAAACTAGCAATCATAACTTGGAAAGAGAAAATAGAACATGCAACATACTAGATCTGATATGAATCTACTTGCTTAAGGCAAAAGTATATAAACATGCCCAGATCGGGCTGCATAGCCAAGAAGGAGCTAACTAGCCATAGACAAGCATAGCTGGCACCGAACAAAGATGGACAAACATCGTTTGTATAAGAAACAAAGGAATGCAGTAGAATGAAAGAGAAGAGGGAAGAGATATAGCCCATAGAGGAGAGGTGGCTCTCGCTCCTTGGCCTCTGTGTAGGCTGGATCTCGCCCCTGGGGTCTTCTCTTTGTCCCTCTGGACTCCTCGGTTCTCTCTCTCTCTAGACCGTATCAGGCAGCGGCCTTATCGGTCGGCAGGCGTATCGGTCGGCAGCTGTATCGGTCGGCGCGGCCGTATCGGGCAACAGCCGTATCGGGCAGCAGCCGTATCGGTCGGCGGGCGTATCGGTTGGCGGGCGTATCGGTCGGCGCGGCCGTATCGGGCAACAGTCGTATCGGGCAGCGGCTGTATCGGTCGGCGGGCGTATCGGTCGGCACGGCCGTATCGGGCAACAGCCGTATCGGGCAGTAGACTTTTGGGGAGCCCGACACAATAGCTCCTTGGTCTAGGAACTAGCTCTTGTAGGGTCCTTCCTCCAGCCCTCGGCTCTCTCCTGCCCCGAAGAAGCATTCTTGTAGGCTGGCAGCTGCTATTTATAGGCAGCGAGTTGATGTGAGTTGTAGCTTTTATTGGTCCATGTGTCCTTCATCCGTGGCTTCAATCTTGAGGAACCAGGTCAGCCAATATGACTGTCACTCGACAACCGTATCGGGCAGCCGTATCGGTCGGCGCACCCGTATCGGTCGGCGGCCGTATCGGTCGGCGCCCCCGTATCGGTCGGCGCACCCGTATCGGTCGGCGGCCGTATCGGGCAGCCATATCGGGCGTCTTTGTCGGGCGGCCATCTCATCCAGACCATATCAGGCAGCTATATCGGGCACCCGTATCAGGCAGCCATATCGGCCAGCTGCTGCGATTCTTGTCTTTTCCTGGTCTGGTACTTGAAAGTCCCAAAATTGGCTAGTTTCGGTGCCTGCAAGTCTAAAATTGGCTAATTAGCTACATTATTGGCTATTTTCACTACATTATCTAATGGAGAGATAGAAAACATAAAACATGAACAAAAGAGTGCATATTAAGACTAAAGTGGCACAAAACTATAGATAAAATGCATAGAAAATATGCGCTAATTTGAGTGTTATCAACAACCCCAAGCTTAAAACTTGCTTGTCCTCAAGCAAGACTGTGCTCAAGGAACAAAAAGATAACATCCAAATTAAGCTTGGCAATAAATGCTAAGGTTAAGAAAAATAGTTTAAAGCATCAATACTCTTGATCCATGTCATTTTAGAGCAAACCCCATCAAACAAGCACAATCCTGCCAAAGTAAGATCAAAGAATTTCCAGGCAAGATTAAGCGAATTCATTATAGCCTGCCAATACTCATGAGGGTTTGAATCATAATTATTTAAGTATGAAAGAGTTGTCACTTAGGTGATCAAGAAGGTGATAAGAAATGAGCCATCACCATGAATCCATGCATACCAATCTAGAATACCATGCCTCCCACTTATTCATGTCCTAAGAAATAAAGCAAAAAGACTCTAATGACTTCTGAGGATCCCGATCTGCGTCAGATTGGTCCATGTAGCGAGCAACAGTCCCTGCAGTCCGAACCAGTTGGTCCAAAGCAGTGAGATGAACTCCTCGTACTGCGCTCGAACCAACCCTGCTACTGAGATGATCTCATAGGTCACCTAGGGGGTTCCTAGTGACTCTCTAATGAGCTTTTTAGAGTGGTACTTCCAGGCACGACATATCCGCGTTCATGAGCGCAGTCATACACCGGCTGGGCACCATCCTCAACTCTCCTAAAAGAGAAAACAAGCGCTCATTTATTGTTCACACTCAGGCTTTTATCATCTGCATTCTATTTTTAGGCTTGGGTGAGAACTATATAGATATTTTTGGGATTTTATGGGCGGCCAAACCTCTTTTGCACATTTTTATATTTTTCATCTTTTTGACTCAATCTAATGTGAGAAGGCATGTAGTCCATCAAGGAAAAGCACTTCACCTTGATCATGGCTCAAAACTCATCATGGCCCGCTTGATACCTGTGTGAAAAGATAGCAATTATGATTCAAGAATCCTTAGAATAGAGGAAAACTTATGAATCCACAACTAGGTTCTTTGATCGTGTTTTAGCTCATTCCAGCGGTCCTTTACCGTGGATTTGCCATTCACGACACAGATCAAGGGAATTTAGATTTAAGCTATGAAAAAGGGACATAACCTTAGGTTTATTACCAAACTCAAGGAAAGAGTCAAAGAGCAAGTCAATCAAAAGGTCAAGCAATTTTTAAGATGAAAATTGTGCATCTAGGCATGAAGCCAAGCATTTATCTATTAGATTCACACCACATAGCCATAATTGCAAAGCTAAAAAGCTGAAAATTTTGAAAATTTAAGACTAAATGTAGGAAATAGACATGCATGCAAGAAGGGTGAAGAGAAAAGAAGGGCGAAGCCTACCACCCCAAGCTTAAAAATTTTCTCGTCCTCGAGCAAGTCTCAATCTTGAAATAGTAAGGCAGGAATGCATGAGTTTAACGACATTTATTGAAGTTCTAAAGATGATGCATGGGTGCAAGGATATCAAAACAGTTAGAGGAAAGAAATTAACCAGCAAGAAAGCAAAATTTATTGTAATAAAAGGGCGGGAGGGTGGTTAAGAGAAAAGGGGGTGGTTGCCCCACGATACCGACACTAGGATCCCAAATCCTGAGTTTTGGGACCAGTGTCACCTGTGTCTTGCCGACGGGTTCCGCCACATCATAGGAATATAGTAGGTGGAGGTGTGGGCCCTCTCGAGTTTGAAGAAGAAAAGTTAATTCTGGCGACTCAGTGAAGTCATCTTTGTGTTGGAATTGATTTGAGCTGCACTGGGGTGACTTCTTTGGCAAATCATCCTCAAGGTACCTTTCATTATATGAATCTGAATATGAAGGTCCTGGGATGTCGACACAGGATGAGACGGAGGGTATAGGTTGAATGACTTGAGTGGGATCCATTTCTCCTCCCTCCATCTCTGAACTTGAGGTTGGATGCTCAGATAAATCATCATGTAAAGTCTGAGACATCCAATCATCTTTTGAACGAGAAGTACCCCCTGAAGAATCTAATTGTGGTTCTACCATCCCAAGCTTATCACTTGGGATGGAGTTAGGGGTGTCTTCATGCTCAACAGCCATGTTGTAGTGCACCGTCCATCCTGCCCCCTTGACGTCCACCCTACCTTGTAAAGGTATGGTTGTAAATGGCGGCTCATGCTACTCTAACTCGTCGTCGGCATTATACTCACTGATCCATGTTGAGCAGTTGTCGTCATCGTCGTCGTTGTCGTCATCGTCATCGAACAAATTGTTCCAAACCATGGTTGGCGTACTGCTCAAGGCGAAGTGACAAGTCTCAATATGAGAGATGTCACTCTGGTCTGGTTCAATATCTGACTCTGGTTCCTCAAACCAACCTTCTGGTTGTGAGGTCGATTGGCTTTTTGAGTCTTCATCATCGTCATCATGGACCCATTCATGTCTATGATTCATATCTTCCATTGGTTCATCAGCTGGGTCATCTGGATAGAATGAAGGGCTTCCCCAAGTGGGTTGGTCTTCACAGAAAAATCCTAGCGAATCCAGTTGATGGTCTGAATAGGATGGTGAGATATACTCCGATTCAGATCCAATGGAATGGCCTTGATGACTAACGTCTTCATTATCCCATGATGGCATTTGTAATTGGATTGTAACCAAATCGATGAGCTCTTGGAGCCCCCTGCGTTGTTCAACATCTTTATCATGAAGTTGTTGTACTTGAGCAGCAATGCTTTCAAGACCCGTCGATTCTGCCATGCACATCGGTTGCTGACCTGCTATACCAAACTGATGCGCTTGAATGAATCCTCGCTCAACAGTTTGAACTAGACTTCTACTGCAGTCTGCAGCCTCGGTGCCTACTTTGAGGAGACGATCCTGCTCTTCTAGCAGTTGTTGCTTGGGATCGACATCTTCTTGGAGATGAGGGACTAGGGAGGTGAGCGCCTTGCCACTCTCTCCAGCTAACTCCACTGCCTTAATCAGTTCTTGATCCCATGCTAGCACGGGAGTCGATGGTTGACTGGCAGTCTCCTTTGTTGTAATTTCAACATATGACGACGGTGGAGGTGAGTATAACTCGACTAGTTGTAGAGCACGACCTTCAATTATTTGCCAGCAGTCAGAACTGCGGAAAAACTCGGGAGGACAGGTGGACAAGATGACTTGTCTTGTGGAAGCAAGGTCCATGGCTGAAAAAGGTATGAGAAAAAAAGAAAAGGGAGTTAGTATGTATGAACAAGTATGTGTAAAGCAAGAGGAAAACTATGCATGTATATACAGACTTATAGTGACAGAACAAAAATCTACTAGGCGTGTAAACGTGGAAAACCCACGTCCCCGACAACGGCGCCAAAAGTTGACCGGCCTTTTTCACGCGTCCGGAAATGAACACGGGACGAAGGAAGGAATCAAGCTTTAAATTTATAACCCGAAACCTTCTAGGCCCCCGCAACTTAATTACGGGGTCGAAGTAGATATACGGGGTCGAACACAGGGACGTGGTAACGTTTAGGACGCCACAGGTTTCTGTTCTTGAGTCAGATAAGCCAAAACGATAGTCGATAAGAGAAAATTGCTAGAACTAGTCTAGGAGGTTGTCACGATTAAAATAAGGAAAAGAAAAGAAAACAAAAGCAAAACAAGACAGAGTGCGAGGTTCTACTAACTAGAGAAAGAGAGTTCTTGGCTATGTAACCACAAAAGGGGCAGTCTATGCACTCGTTCTCGGGTTTAGACATCCCTCGAACACCCAAGCAAGCATCTAGCACGCACAGCGGCATCTGTCCTGTGGGGTCATCCCACTCGCTCTCGCGATGCGTGACTAAAACCATCAATGATATGTCATTAACCCTCTCTCAAGGGATGACATATCAACACCTCAGTATATGCTAAGTTCCCTCTCGGGTCTTAGGATATTATGGGGTGTTAGGAACAGAATACCTTGGATCGTCCTCCTCTCAGGTTCAGATCCAAACTATCATCTCTTATCTATTTCTACAACGGATCTCTCAATACAGGCAGAAATAGCAGTTCAAGCGAGTAAGAGATCAACCAAACTAGCAATCATAACTTGGAAAGAGAAAATAGAACATGCAACATACTAGATATGATATGAATCTACTTGCTTAAGGCAAAAGTATATAAA
The DNA here is from genome assembly GCA_963693085.1 of Alisma plantago-aquatica. Classification (NCBI taxonomy): domain Eukaryota; kingdom Viridiplantae; phylum Streptophyta; class Magnoliopsida; order Alismatales; family Alismataceae; genus Alisma; species Alisma plantago-aquatica. The sequence continues at coordinate 1,413,620,846 of OY856409.1, read as the reverse complement.
CATGCCCAGATCGGGCTGCATAGCCAAGAAGGAGCTAACTAGCCATAGACAAGCATAGCTGGCACCGAACAAAGATGGACAAACATCGTTTGTACAAGAAACAAAGGAATGCAGTAGAATGAAAGAGAAGAGGGAAGAGATATAGCCCGTAGAGGAGAGGTGGCTCTCGCTCCTTGGCCTCTGTGTAGGCCGGATCTCGCCCCTGGGGTCTTCTCTTTGTCCCTCTGGACTCCTCTGTTCTCTCTCTCTAGACCGTATCAGGTAGCGGCCGTATCGGTCGGCGGGCGTATCGGTCGGCGGATGTATCGGTCGGCGCGGCCGTATCGGGCAACAACCGTATCGGGCAGCGGCCGTATCGGTCGGTAGGCGTATCGGTCGGCGGGCGTATCGGTCGGCGCGGCCGTATCGGGAAACAACCGTATCGGGCAGCGGCCGTATCGGTCGGCGGGCGTATCGGTCGGCGCGGCCGTATCGGGCAACAGCCGTATCGGGCAGTAGACTTTTGGGGAGCCCGACACACTAGCTCCTTGGTCTAGGAACTAGCTCTTGTAGGGTCCTTCCTCCAGCCCTCGGCTCTCTCCTGCCCCGAAGAAGCATTCTTGTAGGCTGGCAACTGCTATTTATAGGCAGCGAGTTGATGTGAGTTGTAGCTTTTATTGGTCCACGTGTCCTTCATCCGTGGCTTCAATCTTGAGGAACCAGGTCGGCCAATATGACTGTCACTCGGCAACCGTATCGGGCAACCGTATCGGGCAGCCGTATCGGTCGGCGCACCTGTATCGGTCGGCGGCCGTATCGGTCGGCGCACCCGTATCGGTCGGCGCACCCGTATCGGTCGGCGGCCGTATCGGGCAGCCATATCGGGCATCTTTGTCGGGCGGCCATCTCATCTAGACCATATCAGGCAGCTATATCGGGCACCCGTATCAGGCAGCCATATCGGCCAGCTGCTGCGATTCTTGTCTTTTCCTGGTCTCGTACTTGAAAGTCCCAAAATTGGCTAGTTTAGGTGCCTGCAAGTCTAAAATTGGCTAATTAGCTACATTATTGGCTATTTTCACTACATTATCTAATGGAGAGATAGAAAACATAAAACATGAACAAAAGAGTGCATATTAAGACTAAAGTGGCACAAAACTATAGATAAAATGCATAGAAAATATGCGCTAATTTGGGTGTTATCACCCGCTCTGAGAGGAGGGGTACATGATGTTTCTACTGCCGCTTGTTTTACCGAAGTTTTCTCCCGGGTACCTTGCTTTAGCTTTAGTATTATCTCTCTGTTTCTGTTGCATGAAAACCCCTAAAAATGATAAATGCCTAAAACCTTAAATCTTTCTTGTAGCTCCAGTTGGAGATAGATCTCTCTTGTTTTATAGTTCTTATCCTGTTGTTCCCTTGGGGAACCTTATCATCTCTTTACCTTACTGGAGTGTAGCGTGTCGATTCTGAGTTCTCAACACTACCACTCTTGTCCCTGTGTTCGACCCCGTATATCTACTTCGACCCCGTAAATATAGTTGCGGGGGCCTAGAAGGTTTCGGGTTATAAATGTAAAAGTCCGACTACTTCAGATCCACCTCCATTTCTGGACACGCGATTTAGGCCGGTCAACATTTTGGCACCATTTCCGGGGACAAGGCAAAACGGTACTGTTGACGAGCCCGAATCCACTAACTACACTTTCGTGCCTCAAGCTTAGAAATGAGCTTGACATCACTCTTTACTTTCTTTTGTTAATATTATTCTTTGCCTAAAATGAATATTTCATATTATCTAATAACAGGTTTTCTAACTTGATTCCTTTTCACATACTATGCAGGTACTCAGAGGAAGACCTTCAGCCCAGCTGAGCACCAACATCGTCAAGCATGCTGCCTCGTATTGAACAACCTCTTTCAGAGGGCTAACGTCAAAGGAGGGCTAGACCTAACTCCCCTCCACCTGAAGAAAATGACCGCTATGACGACCATGATCAACATGAAGGTCCAGAAGGAGAGCAGTTTGAGGACAACCAACACCGAGATAGACGTCGTCACCATCGAAGGCACAAAAGGAATCACGATGATCAGAATCAGCACCAGGAAGGGAGTGACAGCGATGATTCAGAAGAAGAGAAAACGCTGAGGGAGTTAGCTTCCACGAAGGCTAACAATTCCCGGTGCCCGGTCATCATTCCACGTTTCAACGCCACTAACTTTGAGCTCAAGCCGTATGTAATCTCCATGATCCAAAACAAGAGCTTCATAGGGAGCTCCAAGAACGATAACCCTTATCATCACCTGGACGCCTTCAAGAATATCTGCGACACAATTAAGATGCGAGGTGTACCCCAGGAAGTCATTTACTGCAAGGGCTTCATCTTCTCTCTGGAAGACAAGGCTCTATCGTGGTATCTGGGACTTCCCCACCAATCTCTAAACGGATGGGGAGCTCTAGCAGACACTTTTGTAAATAAATTCTATCTGACTGAGAAGACAGTGAGGAACAGGCAAAAGATAACCTCCTTTATGCAAAGGCCCAACGAGAATCTCCACGACGCCTGGGAAAGATACCATGAATATCAGAGGGACTGCCCTCACCATAACTACAAGAAGGGTTTCCTAGTCACCACCTTTTACAACGGTCTAACTCCTGACGAAAGGGTTTCACTAAATGTTGCGGCAGGAAGTGATTTCCTAGGGAAAAAGCCGAGCAAGTCTGAAAGGATCATAAAAAACATGGCCGAGCTGCAAGCCGGCGCTGAGTATGATAGATCTGACAAAGGGCAGGCTAAGAAGGTCAGCGAAGGACCCTCTCTTGAATCCAAGGCTCTAGAGTCTATAACTTCTCAGATATAGAGGATAGCGACAGATGTCAAGCAGTTAAGGGAATCTGGCGGTAAAGGGAAGAAGCAGGTGGAAAAAGTAATGAAGTGTGTGACTTGTGGAGAAGGGGGCCATGGGGTAGATAAATGCATCTACACCCGACCAGAAGCGTCAAGCGATTCTGACTCTGAGGCCGAAGAGACAGAAAATGTCTCTTTTGTAAATTTTAAGAGGCCGGACCACCCTGGTTTCAGCTACGGCAACAAGGATGCAGCCGAGAATTCACATCAGCTGCATAGCTCGTCTAAGCCACCCCAAGCATTCGAGAAGAGGGGAGGACCCAGTCAGTACACTAAAAACACCCCCTTCTAGACAAACAAGGGTAACTTCCAAGGTCAAGTCAAGTATCAAGGATCAACCAAGGAACATGATAAGATTTCTATCCAGTCGGATGTGGTTGGCCAACTGTTTGATTTCGTGAAAAGGCAAGACACTATTAACTACCAGTTAGCACAGAGCGCGCTATCGAATTCGGGTGTTTTAAACTCGTTACAGGTACAAATGGCGAACATGCAGACGCATCAGTGCCAGATTGATCAGCAACTGGCTCAAATGGCCGAGTTAATAAAGAATCCGTCAGGAAAAAATTCCGTCGAATACTGAAACGGCAAAGAAGGCAGGACAGTGATAAAGAGGAACGAGGATCGAGTTGCACGAGAGGATGACAGCAGAGACTAAGGAGTGACAAAGCTAAAAGACGTCAAGCAGGAGATGAAGATTATAGTGCTTCTCGGGAGGGATCCCAAGCTTTCTTTTATTTCCTAGAATAGAATGCATTTTGCTTACCTGCAAAACAAGCATTACAAACATTATGGACTGTAATAAGGCCCGAGTCACTGCACGCACTGAGCGTACCGACTCTTCTGTTTTATGGGCCACCGCTCTATTTTACGAAGCATTGTGGAGTAATACTATCTGAGGTCGGGGACTCGACCCTAAGCCGATGATGTTTTGCCCGTCAATAGCTTTTTCTTCTCCTTGTTTTTAGTTTTCTGACCGCATATCGGACATGTATCTCCTCTTTCTAACCGTATCAAGCCTTTTTCCTTTTTTCGGACTGTACCGGGTGGCAGCTCAACCGGCACGCTGAATGCACTGGGTATCTCAGGTACCGCAAGGGCCGTGACGGATGGCATCCCTGGGCAGCGTGCACCCGTGTCCTGGGTATTGTGCAAGATGAGTAGTTGCCCTTGATTAGACGGATGGACTGCCCGTCTCGGGAATAGTTTGTCTTAACGGTCGACGCGCCCCCCAGAACTACCCGTTTTACCCCCAGTTGAGATTGCTATATATAGTAAGGAGGGTTTATCGTGTCGGGCTACTACGCTTGCTTTTCCAGCTACCCGTACCATGCAGTAACCCCCGTTTGCTCACATGACGGACAACCATCTTTCGCTCTCGTGTCAGGCGAGAGCCTCAAAGAGTAAAGGTATAACCCGACAGCCTGTTTACCCGGTACGGGTTTCGTATCGCGTGCGGCGTGTCGGGTTGACAATCTTAGTTGATTTTTCTTATCGCCCGACACGTATGGATCACAACACAACTTCTGTTCGCGTCTGCCCGATACGCCATATAGGGTGACATGTTTTTTCGTCAAGAGGACATATCGGGCGGTTGCTTCATACGACCGTATCGCCCAACACACCCATGTTGAGCAGCGCATTTTGAAGCACAACTTTTTCTCCGTATCGCCCAGTCTTGCATCGCCTTGGATTTTCTTTTGATGGACGATACCCGAACTTTGCAACGAGACAAGTTTTATCGTGATATCAGTTTTTCCTACCTAACATTTAAATGGTCAATGAACTTGATAACAGGTTTGGCTCATACAAAGCAAACCTCCGGTCGAGTTGACAAACACGACACAAGAATCGACGCTGCGGTCGCAGCTGAAGCAACAACAGTCGGACAGAAACGTCAGAATCTCGAGACAGATAGGCCATCAAATGCCGAAAAGAAAGCAAGGACAGATTTTCTTGATTTGGTAGCCCCAAAAGAGGTCCATTTCCTTATCATAGTCTGTCTTCTGCGGTGGTTTAGGACCATCTCCAAAAGAGAAAACCAGTGGAAGCCTTTCTCCGGTGGCCCCTGGATTGAATGTGGGTATTTCGGGTCCTTCAACTGTGAAGCCACCTTCATCATGGGGAGGGTATCTTCTTCTTATATAGTATCCACAAGTGTTTTCAAGAGCTCTCTGTCTACCATAGGCCGGTTATCTTTGTCATAATCTGCACGAGCCTTGCGTTTCCTTCTTGAGAGCTTTGCACTTGTTCTAGCTGCATTCTCCTGGGAAAGAAAATGGACTCAAATAAGGAGAACATATGGCAGCTTCTCCAAGGCACAAGCGCAATCGCCAGCTAACCCTCACTGGGTTAACATTACCTTACCCTGTCTTCTTCACTACTATGGGACAGAGTGTGGAGTAAGTTTTGGGGGGGGGGGGGTACCCATGTACCAGTGAGGGAGGTATAAAAAGTTTCTTCTTTTCTTCAAGCTCCACCCTTTGTGTTCTTTCGTTTTTCCCTTATATCTTGTGTACGTATACATGTGCATATAAAAATTTCGAAAAAAAATATTTGCTTATTTTGTTTCCATTAAAAACCCGATTCGACTTCTTGCCTGTTTGTTTTCTATGCCAATAAGGGGATGCAAGTTTTGTTATGTCATTATGATAATGCTGCCTCAAAAAACAAAAGACCACGTTTTTCCACGCCAAAAATTTCAAAAAATAATATCGCTACAGCTAAGAGGCGTGTATGGAGAAGAAAAAAGCTACCCAAACAGCCAAAAATCTCTCTTGTTCCCCCTTACCCAACAAAAATCCCAAAAAGAGAAAGCAGCTTTCTGAGAGTGAATAAAAGCATGAGAGTTGTGCCCAATATATATATATATATATATATATATATATATATATATATATATATATATACACACACACACACACACTTGTTTTCCAAAAGTACCCATCTTTAGGCATGGTAGATCCGGGGTAGTGGTACGTAGGATGTGAAATCACTGCTCTAAAGCCAACTGGCTTGGACTGCAGGGACCACTCGCCCGCTAACGGACCCTTACCTGGATGGACTGATGAGAAACAAGAAGAAAAACCCAAAAAAGCCTTAGCCTACCCAACACACAACTTTCTGCTCCCCAAAAAGCTGTTTGGTGTGAAAGCTAACTTCGGAATCATGTACCTAAGTCTCACCGAAGTTGTGGAGAAATTTTTTGCTTAAATAAGGCAGGAGAAATAAAGTCTGTTGTTCATGGTCGGGCAATATTCTCTTTAAAGACATCTCAATGCTTGCTTAAACCTATGGTTTGAAAACTATACCGGGCAAGAAGAAGCATCACAAAATAAAGTTTAAATATTGATTGAGGACAATCAAAACGCTAAGTTTGGGGGAGTTGATAACACCAAATTTTGTGATGTTTTTGACCCTTATTTCATTATCAAAACTACCCTTTCAAACTGTTTTCCTCTCTTTTTATATGTACTTTTGCAATAACCGGCTACACTACGCTCCTAACTCAATATTTCCATCTTTTGCAGAGTTTTCCTTCATTTTGGACTCATTTATCATTAATAAGGTCGTCCCGGCCCACAAACATGATTCCACCTGCATCGGCTTTCCAGCCGGCCGATATGCACACTGCCTGGCAGGGTAGCACAATACACGGACACGCGACATGAGGATGCCACACAAGAAGGGACTAACGGACGATACACCTATCTACCCGGTAGGGAGCCAGGCTCGCCACGACAACCAAAGCTTGTCACGCGATACAGGCCACCCACCGGCAGGCGCCGCCCATCATACCCACCGACAGCCGACATCCTTGTGCCGGGCGATACTGATATCGGTCGTCCACTGACTCCGCAATAATAAGAGCTAAAGAAGGACACATGGCGCCCTTAGCACCATAACTTCCCCCAACCGTTGCCTATAAATAGCAACTACAGGAAGCCGAAAAGACATGTCAGAACCCTGCACAAGTCTTCTCAGGAAAGCTGCAAGAGTGAGTGTATCGAGCCTCAACGGTCGTGACGGGCGATTCTAGGTGAGTAATTCCCCATCCCGAGAGGGAGGGAATGGTTCACTTAGTGTCGTCCTGAGGACCACTGCAGGCCGATATCGGCCGACATAGATACCCGACATAAGCGACCGATACTGGAAGCATAATCCTAGCCCGACACGATACCAAACCCCGATACACATCGCCCGTCATGGCGTGTCACCCGAGAGGGTGCCGCCTGACATGATCGCATCGGCCAAGGCTCCTCGCACGATACAGTCTGCCCATCGCAGCGTGTCGCCCGAGAGGGTGTGCCGCCCGACACGGCTGTATCGGGCTGGAGGGTCTGCTGTAGTCTGTCATCCTTCTATATCAAGAAGGTGACATTTACCTTTATTTCAGTCATTTACTTCTCTACTTATGCAATGTAATCAGACCTTTATTTGTTTATGGAAATTAGAAGAGTTTAATTATTTATTGCTCCATGTTTGGTACCTTTGTTGGATGATTGCTATGTTTAACATCTGAACTCTAGCTTGTATGCTTGGATCGCGTTTCGATTAGCTACCGAATTGTGTTTTCCCATTGCAACAACACCGAGAGAGGTGTTGTGGCTCTAGTGTTTGGTCCGATTCTGGAGTACGAGAGTGCCCGGAATCAGAGTTGCTTTAGTAACCTTTCCACTCTAATTTAAGTCCAGCAACCTCGAGAGGGGTGTTGATGCTTGGTTAGAGGTACCCGCTCTGAGAGGAGGGGTACAAGATGTTTCTGCTGCCGCTTGTTTTACCGAAGTTTTCTCCTGGGTACCTTGCTTTAGCTTTAGTATTGTCTCTTTGTTTCTGTTGCATGAAAACCCCTAAAACTGATAAATGCCTAAAACCTTAAATCTTTCTTGTAGCTCCAGTTGGAGATAGATCTCTCTTGTTTTATAGTTCTTATCTTGTTGTTCCCTTGGGGAACCTTATCATCTCTTTACCTTACCGGAGTGTAGCGTGTCGATTCCGAGTTCTCAACACTACCACCCTTGTCCCTGTGTTCGACCCCGTATATCTACTTTGACCTCGTAAACAAAGTTGCGGGGGCCTAGAAGGTTTCGGGTTATAAATGTAAAAGTCTGACTACTTCAGATCCGCCTCCATTTTTGGACGCGCGATTTAGGCCAGTCACACACTCTCATGGGCGACACACCACAGGCCGACACACCACAGGCTGACACATCTAGGTCGACACAAGGATCACTTGCCCGACACAGGGTCCAAAAAGGCAAAGGCAAAGCTCAACAAGGCCCACCAAGGCTCAACCAAGCCCAAGGCAACTCAAGCAACGAGCCCACCCTTCCTCTCAACACTAGAGGAAGCAAAGAGAGGGAGGAACACCTCACAAGGTGACAAACTTGCCCACAAACCCTAGACTTGGGTTAATTGCAAGTAGCACCTCCAGCTCTCAACAAAGCACCAACAAACCCTAATCACCACTAAAGGTAATTAGTAACCAACTAATCATCAGGTTTAAGCAAAGAAAACAGGATAAGCCCTAAACGGAGGTCAGGGTCCTTACAAGCTATAACCCTCTACAAAGGGATTTCGTCCTCGAAATCCGAAGAGAAAAGTGAGGGGTACTTCCTCCTCATCTCTTCCTCAAGCTCCCATGTGGCTTCCTCAACGCCACGATGATGCCAAAGAACCTTAACCAGAACCAGGTCCTTCCTCTTCAGCTTCTTAACTCTTCTGTCAAGGATCACCACATGACCTTCCTCGTAGGTCACATCTTCATCAAGCTCAACTTCGACTGGATGTATCATTGTTCCTGTATCTGGATGACTTTTCTTCAGCATACTGACATGGAACACTGGATGTAACCTGTGCAACTCTGGCGGTAGCTCCAACTTGTAAGCTACCTTTCCCATATGTGCTATGACTGGGTATGGCCCCATATATCTGGGTGCTAGCTTACCCTTCTGGCCAAACCTTAGCACACCTTTCCACAGCGAGACTTTAAGATACACTTTGTCTCCTACCTAGAACTCCAAAGGTCGTCGGCGATTGTCTGCGTAAGACCTCTGCCTGTTAGTGCCGCTTTCAAATGTTGCTGTATCACTTTGATATTTTCTATTGTCTGTTGTACTAACTCAGGACCCAACAACTGATATTCACCAGACTCATACCAACACAACGGAGATCTGCACTTCCTGCCATATAAGGCCTCATAAGGAGCCATGTCAATGCTCCGCTGATAACTATTGTTGTAGGCAAACTCTATCAAACTGAGATGTACGTCCCAACTGCCTAGGAACTGGAAAACACAACCCCGAAGGAGATCTTCCAAAGTCTGAATAGTCCTCTCAGACTGTCCATCTGTCTGCGGGTGGAAGGCGGTGCTGAACCTCAACTGCGTTCCCAACGCTTTGTGTAACTATTCCCAGAAAGGACTCGTGAACTGAGGACCTCTGTCGGAAACTATCGTCGCTGGCACACCGTGCAAACGTACTATCTCATCCACATATACCCGAGCGAGCTTCTTGTCTGTATACGTTGTCTTTACAGGTATGAAATGGGCAGACTTCGTCAATCTATCCACTATTACCCAAATGGAATCATGATTCCTAGTTGTCCTAGGTAGACCAACTACGAAATCCATGGTTATATGATCCCATTTCCACTGCGGTATCAGCAGAGGTTGCAACGTACCTTCCAGCTTCTGATGTTCAGCCTTGACTTGCTGACATACCGCACACCTAGCCACAAACTCACTACATCTTTCTTCAAGCCGAGACACCAATACAAGTCCTTCAGATTATGATACATCTTGGTGACTCCTTGATGCATAGCATGCATCGATGTGTGTGCTTCCTCAAGCACTAGCTTCCTTAGATTGTCCGCATCGGGGACCACCAACTTATCACGATAGCAAACTAGTTCATCCTCGGACTCATGAAACCCACCACGCTTTTTGCTGCCAAACTCTGATCTGATCAACTGTACTATATCATCTGTTTGTTGTGCATCTTTGATCTGCTGTCTCAGCGTAGGCTTGACTTGCATATGTGTTAAAAGTCTAGCTAACAAGGAAACTTCCATCTGCACATTCATCTACCGCAAGGAAACAAACATATCTCGTCTATGGCATACCAAGGAACTCAACTGTGCCTTCTTAGAAGAGGACTTTCGGCTAAGCGCATCGGCTACCACATTCACCTTACCAGGATGATACTCGATGGTGCAGTCGTAATCATTGATTAGCTCCATCCAACGACATTGTCACATGTTTAGCTCATTCTGTGAAAAGATGTACTTCAAATTCTTATGATCTATAAAAATCTGACACACTTCTCCGTAAAGATAGTGTCTCCGAATCTTTAACCCATGAACCACCGCTGCCAACTCCAAGTCATGAGTCGGATAGTTCTCCTCATGTTTCTTAAGCTGTCGCGAAGCAAAAGAAACCACATGATCTTCCTGCATCAGCACACAACCTAAACCTTTCTTGGAAGCATCGCAGAAAACAACATAGCCCTTTCCAGGCTCTGGCAGCACTAGTACTGGAGCACTAGTCAGCTTCTCCTTCAAACTTTGGAAATCTTGCTGGCAACGATCATCCCAGACAAAAGGTACATCCTTTCTAGTCAACATTGTCATCGACAACGCAATCACACTGAAGTCCTTGATAAACCTTTGGTAGTATCCTGCCAAACCTAGGAAACTACTAACTTCTGTCGACGTCTTCGGCTGTTCCCATTCTGCAACAGACTCCACCTTCTTCGGGTCCACCTTTACTCCTTCTGCAGATATCACATGACCCAAGAAAGTTACTTCTTCCAACCAGAACTCACACTTACTGAACTTGGCGTACAACTGATGTTGGCGAATAAGAGTCAACACTAGTCGAAGATGTCGCTCATGCTCTTGTCTGTCCCGACTATAGATCAGGATGTCATCTATAAAGACTACAACAAACTGATCTAGGAATGGACGGAACACTCAATTCATCAAATCCATGAAAGCAGCAGGTGCATTGGTTAGCCCAAACGACATAACCACGAACTCAAAGTGACCATACCTCGTCCTAAAAGTTGACTTTGGTATATCATCCGCCTTAATCCTCAACTGATGATATCCGGACCGTAGATCGATCTTCGAAAACACTATAGCACCACGCAACTGATCGAACAGATCATTTATCCTTGGTAACGAGTAATTATTCTTAATCGTGACCTTGTTCAACTGCCGGTAATCTATACATAGCCGCATTGACCTGTCCTTCTTCTTAACGAACAACACTGGAGCACCCCAAGGCGACGTGCTTGGTCGAATGAAACCTTTGTCCAACAACTCTTATAACTGCTTCTTAAGCTCTGCCATCTCTACTGGAGCCATCCTATATGATGTTTGTGCAACTAGTTGTGTTCCTAGGACCAGATTGATCTCAAAATCAATCTCTCGTGGTGGAGGAACACTAGGGAACTCATCAGGAAACACATCGGCAAACTCTCGGACAACGACACCTCTTCAAGGCTAGGACCTTTCGCCTTGGTATCTACAACGGTATCCACAACGTGAGCTAAGAACGCCTTACATCCTTGTCGTAGCAACTTCTCTGCCACCATAGCTGATACCAGACACGTCATAAGAATCTTCCTATCTCCTTGGAAGATCCACTTCTCTCCATCATCGTCAAACACAACCTGCTTGGAACCATAGTCCAAAACAACCTTATACTTCTCTAAGGTATCCATCCCAAGGATCACATCAAAACCATGCATATCAAGTGGTATAAGATCCACTTGTATACTGTGTCCTGAAAAAGATAAGACACAAGATGGACACTCTTCTCGAACCATCGAGGAACCATCAAGAGGGGTTTCTAACAACAAGCTATCTCTCTTACAACTAACAGGTAAATGACAGTTTTCAAGCATACTATAGGCGATAAAAGAGTGTGTAGCACCCAGGTCAACCAGAATAGATATAAAGCAAGAAGAAGACATCAGAATGAAATAACTCCATCTGACCTGTCACCACTCACGGGTTGACTATCGCCTCTGGCTGACTCATAGCATAGAATCGAGCCGTTGCTTGTTGTCCACGTCCTTTGCTTCCTTGAGCAGACGATCCCGCTTGCGACGCTTGACCGCGTCCTCTCCCTCTGCTACTACTGGGCTACTGTCTATCTGACCCCTGTTGATTATGTCTCAGCTGCTGTGTCACTTCAACATCTCTACTCGGGCATTGAACCTGAAATGCCCGATCTGCCTGCACCGATGGCATGCCCTATCATCAATCCGCGGCCTAGATGGCCCTATCACTACCACAGAAGTTGTACTATGTGCCTTCAACAGTGAAGAAACATATCCTCTTCCCTTACTCGGAGACCACTGCGACGGTGCACTGGAACCTCTCATCACAGAAGGTGCTGAAAACCTAAGCTTCTTGAAGCCACCAAACCTCTGTCCCTGGAACTGAGCAGGCCTCTTCTTAGACATGGATTCTCTTTTCTCCCTTACTGATCATTCAATGCTCCAGACAGATTCCACAAACATAGCAAACTGCTCACGGTTCTCCAACGCAGAAACAGGTGTTGTCAGCTCAGCACTCAGACCCTTCTCAAAATGTCTGATCTGCTCCTCATATGTTGTTTCCATGTGAGGACAAAACCTCAACAGATCCATGAACTTGGCCTCATACTCAGTGATGTTCATCGTTCCTTGGCGTAGGCTCTCAAACTAACTGATCTTCTCATCTAGATACATCTTCAGAAAGTACATGCTGACAAACTCACACCGGAAAACCTCCCAACCGATCACCTCACCAGGACGCTTCTCCTCCTCGATGGTCCACCAGTGACCAGCACTACCTTTCAAAAGGTATACAGTGTACTTTACTTTGTCTGCTTTGGAGATGTCAAGGATCCGGAAAGCCTTCTCAAGACTTGTCAACCATAGATCTGCATCCGCTGGATCAGCCGTTCCAGCATAGTCTGAAGCTCTGACTCGGCGAAGCCGCTCAAAGGTCTTCCCAATACCTGATGTTTCACCATGGGGAGCCTGTGCTCTCGGCGGAGGCATTGGCAATCTTTCTACCATGAGATTCATCGTAGCCATCATCTGCCCCATAAGCTGTTGGTAGGCAGGGTTTTTGAAAATGGCTGGGTCAGGTTGGGGGACCTCAGGCACCCGATCTTCATGTGCCTGCCCTATAGCTCCATCAACTGATGCAGCATCGCTGTTCTCAACAGCATGTTCTTCATGGTTTCCACACATCTTGGCTTTTCTTCCACTGAGGGCAGAAGATGATTGTAAGAAAATCTGGAAAACTCACAAGAACAGACACAACCTAGTCCTAAATCCCTGTAGACTCAACGAACCTAGATCTCTGATACCAAAACTTGTGGCAACACATCCTACTATCACACAGACAACGAGGTGTTGCACGAAAACGTGCGAAAAACACCATAAACCACAAATTACCAAAAAACATGAGTTAATTAAAACCAATTGCAGAAAGCAGATAAACCAAGAAACTATTACATTCAGATCCTTATCCTGCAATAAAACAGGTTATATAAATATTTACAAATCTGGATACGTATCCACAGCTTAGGAGATCAACTGTCCTGTCATCACATGAGTTCATCACATGTTATTACATACAGAGCGACCCACATCCGGCCAGCAGCAGGATATATACAAAACGTCATCAGCTATACATCATGAAACAACATCAAAACGCCTCCAAGGACCTGAGAGTACATGGATGACTCTAAGACTATACTACAAAACGACCAAAACAGCAGCATGTCCATCTCTTGCCTTCTACTGCTCATCTTGTTGCTCGGCTGCAACCCCGCGACCACCACCACATCTAGCTCGAACACCTAAAAAGGTTATGAACCAGCGGAGTGAGACACACAGTCCCAACGAGAAACATAACTCCCCGCCGAAACTATAAGACCAAAGAAAGATTAAAACAACAACAACAGATAACTGATAAAGCGTAGAATAAGAACAGTCTATACATCAAAGCTATTCGTATCATCAAGCTTACCAGGCTATACGGAAGGCATGTACCTAAGCATTTCTTTATGGAACGTGATTGACAAGATAAGATTTATAATATCTTACCACATAGCACAAAGAACGTGTAAGTAACTGCAAAGTATAATAAGAGCAACTACACAAGCAAGGCCTCAACCAATGTTCCGTGTTTTGCCTTAAGCAGTAAATACTATACGGAAAGATTACGTATTATTATGCCCTGAGAAAGTGAGCCGTACCGCTCAAATCCAACCTTCAGTTGCAAAACCCAAGCTGGTGCCATACAAGGTCAATGGAAGAGCCGGACTCCACGACCTCCCACCTCGTGGTCAGTGCACGAGTACAACAAAAGCAGGACTGCAGTCTCATGCTTAAGTGGCTTCAACCATAGGGTGAGCTCTCGCAGGCTACCCTCTGCCTAGCCCGCCTCGGTACAGGTCTCGACGCTAGTATATCTGATCCACATGCCTATTCACCGTTGACCCACCTAAATCACGCGTCCAAAAAGTGGAGACGGATTTGAAGTAGTCGGACTTTTAAATTTATAACCCGAAACCTTCTAGGCCCCCGCAAATTTGTATACGGGGTCGAACACAGGGACAAGAGTGGTAGTGATGAGAGCGTTGAATCGACACCTTACACTCCGGTAAGGGTAAAGAGGTGATAAAGTTCCTCAAGGGAACAACAAGCTAAGATCGATAAAACAAAAGAAATCTATCTCCAACTGGAGCTACGAGGAAAAATTAGGTTTTAAGCATTTATCAGTTTTTAGGGTTTTTCACGCACTAGAAACAGAGAGATAAAACTATCACCTTAGCAAGGAACGGAGGAGAAAACTTCGGTAAAACAAGCGGCAGCAGGAACTTCCTATACCCCTTCTCTCAAAGCGGGTACCTCTAACTAAGTATCGACACCTCTCTCAAGGCTGCTGACCTTTGGTTAGAGTGGAAATGTCCATAAGGCAACCCCGATCCTGGGCACTCTCGTACTCCAGTATCAGACCAAACTCTAGAGCCACAACACCTCTCTCAAGGTTGTTGCAATGGGAAACACGATTCGGTAGCTAATCGAAACATGATCCAAACGTACGAGCTAGAGTTCGGATGCCAAACAAGCAATCATCCAACATAAGGTACCAAGCATAAAGCAACAGATAATTAAACTCTTCTAATTCCGTTAACATAAAGAGGTCTGGTTACATTGCATGAGTAAAGGAAATAAATGACTGAAATAAGTAAAGATAGATTTCGCCTCCTTGATATAGAAGGGCGACATGAAGCAGCATACCCTCCAGCCCGATACCGAGCGGGAGCCTTGCCCGATACACCCGTATCGGGCGTCACACCCTCTTGGGCGACACACTCATGATGGGGGGATGTATCGTGTGGGGCGCCCATTCCCGATACACTTATGCCGGGCGGGACCCTCTCAGGCGACACGCCGCGACTGGGGTTGCGTATCGGGCTTGGTATCGTGTCGGGTCGAAGTGTTGCTTCCTGTATCGGGTACTCCTATCAGGCATCATTGTTGGCCGATATCGGCCTGCAGCGGTGCCCGGGGCCGACCCTAAGTGAATCATTCCCTCCCTCTCGGGATGGGGAAGTGCTCACCTAGAATCGCCCAGTACCCCCTGAGGCACGACACGCGAGATCCAAAAGCTCTCCTCAGTTTGCTTTCGAGAGGTTCCGACCCGTCCCATCGGAGTCCTATAGCTGCTATTTATAGGCAGCGACTGGGAGAAGTTATGGTGCTCTAGATGCCACGTGTTTTCATCAACTCCATTATTGCGACTTCAGGGATGCTCGAAATGCATGTCGCCCGGTACAACGATGTCGGGCTGTCGGTCATCGTGAGGAGTGGTGCCTGCCGGTTGGTGGCCCGTATCACCCGACACGCGTCGGCAGTCGTGGCGGGTTCGGCTCCCTATCGGGTAAACGGCGTATTGCTCGTCCGTTTCCTCTTGCGCGACACCCTCGTATCGCGCGACAGTGTATTGTGTTGCCCTGTCGGGCAGTGAGCGTATCGGCCGATAGGTTGGTAGGAAGGCCGATGTAGATGGAACACATTTGTGGGCCGGGACGGGCCTTTTAGGTGATAAATGGGTTAAAAAATGAGGAAAACTCTGTAAAAGATGATAAAATTGAGTTAAGAGCATAGCGAGGCCTGTTTATTCAAAAACATGGCAAAAAGGAGAGGAAAACAGTTAAAAAAGGCAGTTTTGATAATGATAAAAGGGCCAAAAACATCACAAATTTTGGTGCTATCAACTCCCCCAAACTTGGCGTTTTGATTGTCCTCAATCAATCTTTATACTTTGTTTTGTGATGCTTCTTCTTGACCGGAATAGTTTTTAGACCATGGGCTTAGACGAGTACTGAGATGTCTTTAAAGAGAACACTGCCCTACCACGAACAATATACTTTGCCTTTCCTGCCTTATTTAAGCAAAAATTGTTCTCCACAGCTTCGGCGAGACTTGGGTGCATGATTTCGAAGTTAGCTTTCACACCAAACTGCTTTTTGGGAGCAGAAAGTTGTGTGTTGGGTAGGCTAAGGATTTTTGGGTTTTTCTTCTTGTTTCCCATCAGTCCATCCAGGTACGGGTCCGTTAGAGGGCGAGTGGTCCCTGCAGTCCAAGCCAGTTGGCTTTAGAGCAGTGATTTCACATCCTACGTACCACTGCCCCAGATCTACCATGCCTAAAGATGGGTACTTTTGGAAAACAAGTGTGTATATATTTTTTCTTTCTTTCTTTTCATTTGGCACAACTCTCATGCTTTTATTCACTCTCATAAGGCTATTCTCTCTTTTTGGGATTTTTGTCGGGTAAGGGAAAACAAGAGGAATTTTTGCTGTTTGGGCAGCTTTTTCCTTCTGCATACACGTCTCTTAGCTGTTGTGAGATTATTTTTCGAAATTTTTGGCGTGGAAAGTCATGGTCCTTTGTTGTTTGAGGCAGCATTTTCAAAAAGACATAACAAAACTGCATCTCCTTGGGCATATAGAAAACTAACTGGCAAGGAGTCATATCAGGTTTTTACTATATAGTGTCTTTGTACATAAGTATGGAGGCAAAATAAGCAAAAAAATTCAAAATTTTAAGCAAAATTTTTGTATGTACACATATTGAAGAAAAAGAATGAGAAGAACAAAAAGGTGAAGAAAATTTTTGTACCTCCCTCACTGATACATACTATCCCCCCCAAACTTACTCCACACTCTGTCCCAGAGTTGTGAAGTAGATAAGGTAGGGTAATGTTAACTCAGTGAGGGTTTTAACTGGTGAGCGCGCCTGCGCCAGATAGAAGCTCCCACACATATTCTCCTCATTTGCTATGGTAATCGATGTGGTGGAGTTGGTCAGGCGTCACTTCATTCAATATCCATTCCAGCACAAAGATGCCACAGTCGTTGGATAAGGGGATTTGTTGTGGACTGCGGTGGCAGAACTGAAGCTCGTGCCATTTGCTTGATGCCGTGTCTAGGAATGGTTGTATCAGTGTCGCCACGTCCTCGTAGTATTTTCGTACTAGGCGCTCGAGGGAGGTCAACGCTGCTGATGTACACTGCACTGGATGGTCATTATTGCTGTCTGAGCTGTTGTAGAAGATTCTTGCTCATTGGTGAGTGTACACCGTCAGGAGCATCCAGTGGTTGTAATGCAGGATGGGCAGGAAGATTGTGCGTGGAACCCTACATTCCAACTCTTCCTGAAATGATTGCTTTTCTCCTATTTCATCGGCAAGGTAGATGTCATTGAATAGCAATGGATGAGCAATGTATGCATGTTCAAACTTTGTTTGTAGTGTTTGGATGTAGGCGGCCACCACAGATATCGCCAAGCATCCTCCATCTTTTACCATGTCCCTTAGGTCATCAACCGGGACTATGACATCACCTGCCTCATAGATTATGTTTGTCGGGGTAGAATCAGCTAACTTCAGAAGAATTTCATTAACCTGCTCCTGCGTGAGTGTAGAGCACGAGAAGCGGTCGAAGTTGTTGATCATTTCTTCTGATGTTTCAGGCGAAGTAGGGTTTTCGAATCCGTGCACTTCCCGCAGGATCTCCAACTGCTTGCCTGCCCCGTACATGTCTTTTTCTACCTCAACTTCCTTCTCTGGAGTGTTGTTGGGCTGCGAAGATTCATCTTCTAAGTCACTGTCCAACAGCCTCTTTGGTACCCCTGCGTCCTAGAAATAGTGCCCGTCTTTGATCAACAGCAGAGCGTATATGCTCTTGAGGTAGTAAAAGTTTTTGCTCTGGAGTTATCTTAAGTATCCGAAGATATGTATCATCTCCATTGCTCGTAGGACTATAAAGGCATTGTTTTCACTTCCCTCTTCTTCTTGGATGGGGAAGTCCCTCAGTGTGAAGAAATTCCAAACACCGTAGTGGCGTTGGATTCTATTCTTGATAACTCGGTGGAGACGCAGCGGGAGCAGCCTCAGATGTTTGTCTTCGGGGTTTATGAAAGTGTTGCCTGTGTGTGGGACCTCTTTATTGCAGCAGCAGAGTAGTTGAACATCATGACTACGGAGGTCAGCAATGCACATGAACCAATTCTTTCGATGTTTGTAGGGGGCCAGCACCAGGTTTGGGTTGTGCTCTTCAATGTGATCCAGCATACTGGCCACCTGAGTAGAATCATACAAACCCCTCATCAGTCTTCTCGCCAAGGCCGGGGTGGCAGCGTAGATCATCTGTCGGTCTATCCTAACGCCTGCGTTCTCTATCACGGCGCCTTGTAGGACCCTAAACATCTTTTTTCCAACGACGACTGGGGAGCGGAATATGCTTCTTAGTGCTCCTCGTTGCACTGAGAAATAGCCGTCGCTCCAGATGACTTCTTCTTTATCTGCCTGTGACCTGAGGACCTTATTCAACAACTTCTGATCCCTGATCGACAGGTAGCCGATGACCCTTCTGTCGAAGTCAGTCATCTCGAAGGAAGGCAGCTCTGACGGTGCAGAGAATTCATCTGCCATCGCACGTCTTCCTCTAGGGAGGTGTCTTTCGTTGGCTGCACATATATCTCCCCCCTCTCCCTCTGATTCATCAAAAGAGTCCCCCCTGACGCTGATGTCTTCGTTATCATCTTCCGCTTTGTCCAGGGGGGCTGAGGGAGCTATTTCTTCTAGACTGCGGGAGCTCCCCTGTCCTGCTGGAGCTCCGTTGGTTGACCTTGGTTGCGTTCCTTCCTCGGGCGTTGTAGATGACCCACTGGAGGAGGAAGAGGACGATGGTCATGACGAGGTTGCCGACGAGGAGGGTGGAGAGCCTGCTCCAGGAGGTGATGGAGACCTCCTCGGCTGCCTTGGGCGCGGATGGTCGCCCCCCTGTTCAACCTCTCCTCGATCACATCAAGGTGCTGGAGGGCCTGCTGAAGTGTTGCACTGAATACCTCTAGTTGGTCAGGAAGTCCAACTAGAGTCAGCAGTGCCTGTTCCTGGTCATTCAGCCTCTGCTGGAAAAAGGAGAACTTGCGGGTTAGAGAAGTAAATGTAGCCGAGTGGCTGTCTATTACCTCCCACAAGTGGTCAAATTTGTGCCCCAACATTTTTCCGAGTGACGGAGGAGCTCCTGCAGATCTCCCTCTCGTCCCCTCGATACCTCCCTCGCGCGAGGGTCTACCTGATGAGGTAGAACCTATCTCGATTGTCTGCGAGGTGGATGTTGCTGGGTGAGGCGTCAGCGTTTTTGCGGCTGCCTTCGCTTCGCCTTCTTGTGGTGGTGGAGAAGGCTGTGGTGTGGGTGGATGCTGCTCCACCTCTACATTGTTGGCGATCTCATCAGCAGCTGCTATGGGGGATACCGGCGACGGTGTCGGTGTCAGTTGTGCAACTCTGAGATCCATCTCGAGGATCTTGGCAAACACCCTAATATCGACGTCTGGATGTGCTTCTTTTTCTGCCTCTAAGGGCACCATAGGAGCTTCGGGAGCTGTGGCTGTCTCTCCCGCGACAGCTCCCGTCGTTGTCTCGGCGACCTCAACGATCGCCGGTTCTTCTTCAGCCACGACAGGTGTTGTCGTTATTGTGGCTGGTATAGCAGGAGCAACGACAGCTCTATCAACTGCTGTCGTCGGTTGCTCTAGGGTGGCGGCTGGCTCGGCAGGTGTCGTTGAAGATTTGTCCTGCTGGGTGTCAAGAGGGATATGTTCTCCTCTTGCAGCTGCCCTTTCTTGTATTCTGGTGGTAGCTGCATAAGTTGCATCTACCACCACAGCTTTAGTTTCTGTTGTGGTGAAGACCAGCTTGTCTGCGTCGTAGGTGGCGCAGCGAGAGAGCGGAAGGAGGGTGTTTGTCCTTGCAAACTTGTAGAAGTAGCTTCGCCCCTCCTTCTTTATGATGCTTGCCCTCATGAGGTACTTGAGGTCGATCAATTCGTCTCCCCTGGTCCTCGAAAGACTGCGCGGCTCCCGTGGGTACCCTAACCCAGCAGTGATGAGGTTTATGATGCCACCCATGCAGTATTCTTTGGTGGCATCTTTTATTGGGTGCAGCCTATTCAGCAGAAAACACCCCAGGTTGATCACTCTGCCCTCCATCATGTGCCACATTAGATGGAGTTCTTCAGTGTAGACGTTGCTAGACTTGTTTTTGCTGAAAAGCAGGCATGCAACCAGCTTGTGCACTATCCTCCAGAAACAGGAGTGCACTGTCGCCACCTTGCTTCCCAGCTTGAACGACGTTTCGCCGGTCAGCTTCTTCCAGAGATCCACGGGGTTGAACCCGTCTCCTTCAGTGATCCCTTCACCGTTATTCAGTAGCTTCTCTTCCTCCTCGCTGGAAGAGAAGATCTTGTTAAGCAGCTTTTCGGAGATGACGTGCTTCGATTTGTAAAGCCACCCTTGCAGTCTGTCTGCCCCGCCATATTCTTCAACGTCCTCAGCTATATTCTTCACTCGGCGGAGAGACGACATGAACTCCTTTGTGAGTTCAGTGTAGGAGGCAGAGCGGCTGAGGCATATCTTCCTCAGTCTTGCAGCGGTGAGGACGTTCTCTAGTCTTTCGAAGATACCCAATTGAATGAAGGAAGACTGGTGGTAGAATCTGCTCGGCCTGTAGAGTTTAGAAGCCAGCTCTGAGTACCGGTGCCCATGTTCATCATCTCTTGGCACAAACCTCCCTGGTGTGTGATCTAGGGGTTCTATCGCTGTGGTTGGAGCTGTGGTCCGCACCGCTACTTCTTATGTTCTTACCCTCTTCTCAGTAGTTGATGGTCCAACCGCTTCGAGATTCGGGCATTTCTGCCTGATCGTTGTTGCTTCAGCTGCGGCCTCAATGTCGATCCTTCGGCCTTGCCCATCAACCCGAACGACGGTCTGCTTTGTACGGGCCATATCTTTTGCTTTCTTAAGTTCTCTTGCACAACACGAGAGCAAAGGAGAGCTGTGTGACACGGGAGCAGAGGAAAGGAATTACTGCATGATACGGGTAGCTAGAACAGTAAAATGCAGTAGCCCGACACGGTAAAGCCTCCGTACTATATATAGCAATCCAAGCCGGGGTAAAGCAAGCCAATCCTGAGTCGGGCACGTTCTGTGCGCCGGCTGGGATGCCGCTCAATACGTTCAGGAAAAAGGGGTTACCTGCCCAAAACACGGTCGCTCGATACAAGGTTTTCATGACAAAAACTCTAGATAAAAACTAAAATCAAAGCGAAGGAAAAAGCGATTGATGGGTAAAATATCATTGGCCTAAGGTTAAGCCTCGACCTCAGATAGGATTACTCATCAATGCTTCACAAAACAGAACGGTGGCCCATAAAATAGAAGATTCAGCACACGTGACGCATGCACTGACTCGGGCCTTATTACATTCCAAATGTTCATAGTGTTTTTCATGTAGGAAAGTAAATAACATCCTATTCTAGGAAAAGTAAAAGCTCGGGCTGCCCCCCGAGGAGCGCTGCAGTTTGCGTCGCCAGCTCAACGGTCTCAGGTTCTTCACTTTTAGTCTCCAGCATCATCCATATCTTGCAACTTGATCTCTGTCTTTTCTGATCACAGCCCTGCCTTTTTGGTAGATTCGGTGTTGGAAGGTATCTTGCCTGAGGGATTCTTAATCAATTCGGCCATCTGAGCTAATTGCTGATCAATTTGGCGTTGATGCGTCTGCATATCCACCATATGAACCTGCAGCGAGTTCAGAACTCCCGAATTTGAAAGCGCACTCTGCGCTAGCTGGTTATTAATTGTATCTTGTCTTTTTACGAAATCAAACAATTGTCCAACCACGTATGATTGGTTTGAAACCTTGTCTTGTCCCTACTCTTTGGCTTGACCTTGTCCTTTACCTTGTCCTTGGAAATTTCCTTTGTTTGACAAGAAGGAGGTGTTTTTGGCGAATTGACTCTGTCCTCCCCTTTTCTCGAAAACTTGAGGTGGCTTGGAGGAATTATGCAGCTGATGCGAGTTCTCAGCTGCATCTTTGTTTTCATAACTGAAGCCAGGATAATCTGGCCTTTTAAAATTTACGAAAGAGACATTCTCAGTCTCTTCAGCCTCAGATTCAGATTCGCTAGACTGGTCAGGTCAGGTGTAGATACAATTATCTACCCCGTGTCCACCCTCTCCACAGGTGACACACTTCATGACCTTCTCGACCTGCTTCTTTCCCTTCCCACCTGTTTCTTTTAGCTGCTTTACATCAGTTGCTATCCTCTGGATCTGAGAGGTGATTGTCTCCAGAGCCTTGGATTCAAAAGAAGGTCCTTCACTGGTCTTCTTAGCTTGTCACTTGTCGGATCTATCATAGTCAGTGCCGGCTTGCAGCTCGGCCATGTTCTTGATGATCTTCTCAGACCTGCTCGGCTTCTTCCCCAGAAAGTCACTTCCTGCCGCTGCATTCAGTGAAACCCTTTCTTCAGGGGTTAGACCGTTGTAGAAGGTAGTTATCAGGAAACCTTTCTTATAGTTGTGATGAGGGCAGTCCCTCTGATATTCTTGGTATCGCTCCCAGGCATCATGGAGATTCTCGTTTGGCTTTTGCATGAAAGAAGTGATCCTTTGTCTATTTCGGACGATCTTCTCAGTAGGATAGAACTTGTTCACAAAGGCATCTGCCAGCGCATTCCATCTATTGAGAGCTTGGTGGGGCAGCCCCAGGTACCATGATAAAGCTTTATCTTCCAAAGAAAAGATGAAGCCCTTGCAATAGATTACCTCCTGTGGAACTCCCCGCATCTTGATGGTATCGCAGATGTTCTTAAAAACATCCAAATGGTGATAGGGATTGTCATTCTTCGAAATCCCTCTAAAGCTTTAGTTTTGAATCATGGAGATGACTGATGGCTTCAGCTCGAAGTTGGCTGCATTGAATCTAGGGACGACAATAGGGCATCTGGAGTTGTTAGCCTTGGTGGAGGCTAACTCTCTTAGAGTCTTTTCTTCTTCATCTGACTCGTCGCTGTCACTGCCTCCCTGACTCTAATATTGATCATTGTGATTCCTTCTGCGCCTCTGGTGATGACGACGTCTATCCCGACGATGTTCATCCTCGAACTGTTCTCCTTCGGGGTCTTTAGGTGGAAGATCGCCGTCATACCGGTCGTTGTCTTCAGGTGGAGGTGAGTGAGGTCTAGCCCTCCCTTGGCATTCACCGTCTGAAAGAGGTGGTTCCACACTAGGCAGCATGTCTGTCGATGCTCAGGTTAGTAGAAGGTCTTCCTTCTGAGTAGCTAAAATAGCGTGAAAAAAATCAAGTTAGAAATATGTTATTAAGAATAATAATTACTCATTTTAGGTAAAAATATTAAAGAGAAAGAAAAAGAGAGTGTTGTCAAGCTCATTTCTAAGCTTGAGGCACTGCAGTGTAGTTAGTGGATTCGGGTTCGTCAACAGTACCATTTTGCCTTGTCCCCGGCAGCGGTGCCAAAAAGTTGACCAGCCTAAATCGCGCGTCCAAAAAGTGGAGATGGATTTGAAGTATTCAGACTTTTAAATTTATAACCCGAAACCTTCTAGGCCCCCACAACTTTGTATACGGGGTCGAAGTAGATATACGGGGTCGAACACAGGGACAAGGGTGGTAGTGATGAGAACGCTGAATCAACACCTTACACTTCGGTAAGGGTAAAGAGGTGATAAAGTTCCTCAAGGGAACAACAAGCTAAGATCGATAAAACAAAAGAAATCTATCTCCAACTGGAGCTATGAGGAAAAATTAGGTTTTAAGCATTTATCAGTTTTTAGGGTTTTTCGCGCACTGGAAACAGAGAGATAAAACTATCGCCTTAGCAAGGAATGGAGGAGAAAACTTCGGTAAAACAAGTGGCGGTAGGAACTTCCTGTACCCCTTCTCTCAAATAGGGTACCTCTAACTAAGTATCGACACCTCTCTCAAGGCTGCTGACCTTTGGTTAGAGTGGAAATGTCCCTAAGGCAACCCTGATCCTGGGCACTCTCATACTCTAGTATCAGACCAAACACTAGAGCCACAACACCTCTCTCGAGACTGTTGCAACGGGAAACACGATTCGGTAGCTAATCGAAACATGATCCAAACGTACGAGCTAGAGTTCGGATGCCAAACAAGCAATCATCCAACATAAGGTACCAAGCATAAAGCAACAGATAATTAAACTCTTCTAATTCTATTAACATAAAGAGGTCTGGTTACATTGCATGAGTAAAGGAAATAAATGACTGAAATAAGTAAAGATAGATGTCGCCTCCTTGATATAGAAGGGCGACAGGCAGTAGCAGACCCTCCAGCCCGATACCGGGCGGGAGCCTTGCCCGATACACCCGTGTCGGGCAGCACACCCTCTCGCGCGACACACTCATGACGGGGGGATGTATCGTGCGGGGCGCCCATGCCCAATACACTTATGTCGGGCGGCACCCTCTCGGGTGACACGCCGCGACTGGGGTTGCGTATCAGGCTTGGTATCGTGTCGGGACGAAGTGTTGCTTCCTGTATCGTGTACTCCTATTGGGCGTCATTGTTGGCCGATATCAGCCTGCAGCGGTGCCCGGGACCGACCCTAAGTGAATCATTCCCTCCCTCTCGGGATGGGGAAGTGCTCACCTAGAATCGCCCAGTACACCCTAAGGCACGACATGCGAGCTCCAGAAGCTCTCCTCAGTTTTCTTTCGAGAGGTTCCGACCCATCCCATCAGAGTCCTGTAGCTGCTATTTATAGGCAGCGAATGGGAGAAGTTATGGTGCTCTAGACACCACGTGTTCTTCATCAGCTCCATTATTGCGACTTCAGGGATGCTCGAAATGCATGTCGCCCGATACAAGGATGTCGGGCTGTCGGTCATCGTGACGAGTGGTGCCTGCCGGTGGGTGGCCCGTATCGCCCGACACGCGTCGGCATTCGTGGCGGGTTCACCTCCCTATCGGGTAAACGGCGTATCGCTCGTCCGCTTCCTCTTGTGCGACGCCCTCGTATCGTGCGGCAGTGTATTGTGCTACCCTGTCGGGCAGTGAGCGTATCAGCCGATAGGTTGGTAGGAAGGCCGATGTAGATGGAACACATTTGTGGGCCGGGACGGGCCTTTTAGCTGATAAATGGGTTAAAAATGAGGAAAACTCTGCAAAAGATGATAAAATTGAGTTAAGAGCATAGCGAGGCCTGTTTATTCAAAAACATGGCAAAAAGGAGAGGAAAATAGTTAAAAAGGGTAGTTTTGATAACGATAAAAGGGCCAAAAACATCACAAATTTTGGTGCTATCAACCGTGCTCTGAGCCATGAACGCATTCATGCTCCCATATCACATATCCTGATCCATGGGCCTGTTCACCATGCTCTACACATATACCGAGTCTACAACCGCAGCTGCACTCATGTTCTCTCTATTTTAGGCTAGGAGAAACCTCACATATTCAACAATATGCGCTCCGGGTTAACCCGTAGGAGAACCCGTTTCACCATCACCAGCTCCTGACGATGATGGATCTATGGCCAGGGAAAACTACATGATATGTTCCACTGTGATTAGTTAGTACATTTTAAGTGGGTTGTTGAGGCAACCAAGTTGTAACACATGCATAACATAAAACTTCATTATTAATACCACCATCATGCTATTTCGGGATCTCAAGCCCTCATCACAAGAAACCACTGCCTCAACAAGCATTCTCATCACTTGGGATATCAATCCCAGATCACCATTAGAGGATAACACCTCAACTAGGCACTTTAGCCAAACTCAGGTCCTCAGACCCAAAACACATCATGCATGTTATCTCATCATCAAGAGTAACCATCAAGCAGTGTTACTCAAGCATATATATACCTCATAGCCTTTTCTCCTGGCTATGCATCTATATGATTCACCTGCATGGTTAGTATGCACAATCATCATGGATTAACAGAAAGACCATATTATCAAACATAGGGCAACATTGATGGTTATATACTTTGTCATCCATGCCTCAACCTGTGACCACAAACATAGGCCATATCATCATATAAATCATCTTATATGCTTATCATTATCTCAACATTATTCATATAATCAAGATGATCATAAACACATGTAATATCATGTCAAGTTACATAGATGAGTTCTACTATGACGATTACCATCAAGCATATCAAGGGTCACTATCATAAACCGAACGTGATAGCAAGAACAACATCTAGCATATCGGTTTCCCATATAAGGAACAAGACCCTCAGTAGAAACGCCCACTACCCTCACCAAAGATAGCATCGGGCAGGGTACTCTCCCCTATCGTCCAAGGTACTCTAACCTCATATCGGCCAAGCAACTAGCAGGGGGTAACAGCTACCACCTCAGGGTATATCGGGCAACCCTAGGTGTCGCGCACCTTGTGGGTCGTGCAAACACATGTCTATCGGGTAACCAAGGCATAACAGCCACCAGCATAACGAGTAGCTAAGCCCACGGGTGTGTCGTGCAACAAGTGTAACGTGCAACACCATGTCGTGCAATGGAGCGTCATGCATCGTGCACCCATGCATATCGTGCAACCATATATGTCATGCACTTCGGTGTCGTGCAACGCTCCGTCAGGCATCCATGTGCAATGGCTAGGGATACTATGTGACACTCTGTCGGGCATCACTACTAAGTCATGACGTCGAGCACCGAGGTAGCCACTAACTCTATAACGTCCAAGATATAACGGCACCAAGCCACTCCTAGATTATGTGTGTCGGGCAGGGTACTCAGCTAAGTGTGACGCCCGACACAACAAGGCAAGGTCCAGGGGTGTAACGCCCATCACAACACCACAACATGTCGACCAAAGCTCTAGACCAAAGGAGGATATCAGGCAGCATCAACCCCAAGACCATATCGGGCAAGATGCAACCCGACAAGGTCATCACCAACCTCAAGCACAAAGGGCACCAAAACCCTAAGGGATCAAGAAGATGGATCACCTCTCAACAACTAAGAGAGAGGGGTCTTGCACAACTCCTTATCACCAATCAGGCAACACAAGGATCAAACCTAACCAAGGTCCACAACCACCACAAAGCTCATGTTATAACCCCAATTTTTGGGTTCAAGTGGTGAGAAATATAATCATATAATGGGTTGAGAATATTGGTTTTCGTATAAAATAGCCTTGTTGTTTGATTTGTGGGCTTTATTGGCTATTGGGCCCAATAACATGGCAATAATAAAGAAAATTCAATTAGTGAATGAATAATTGAATAATTGATAAAAGAAATATGTGGAAACCTCTAGAAGGCAAATCCAAAGAGGATTTCGTGTCTATTGGGTTCCTTGGACTCCAAGGAGTACAAAGTTGCATAAATAAAGTAATAAGAAAAGAAAAGATTAATTAAGTATTTCTTTATGAAGAAAGAAATTGAAATCATTGATGAAATGTGGAAATTAAGTGAAAAGATGGATAATTGAGTTTTCCTTTATGGAATTTCATATCCCAAGGATTTCTTATGATAAAAGGGATGCCAATGAGGAAAATAAGAGAGAGATAAAAAGAAATCCTCAAAAAGAGATAATTAAATGAGAAATAAACAAGATAATGTGAAATAATGCATAATGATGCATCTAGAAGGATAATAAGTATCCAATGAGAGAATTTCGAAATAATGGAGTATCTTGGGATCCAAGGAGTCCCAATGAAGAGGAAAGAAAGAGAAAATACTAAAAAGGCAAAATAAGAGGATAATGTGTTGCTTCTTTAATGAATTATATGGAATTATTTAAAAAGATGATATTTTCTATAAAGAAAAATAGGAATTGTGCCAAAGCATTAAGAAGCAACTATAAAGTAAATAAGAGAGGAGGAATTTCGAAGTCCTTATATCCAAGTAATAGGATATACCAAAAAGGATTAGGAAGAGAGAGAAGGAATACTTCTCTTTGAAGGAATAAGGTTCCTTTTTGGGAAACAGACTCTTTGATTCAAGGATAGCCGACCTAGGGCTTCTTTACCTACCCTTGTATAAAGGTAGACCCTCTGGGTCGAGTCTAAAGAGATCCCGCACACTCTCTCTCTCTCTCTCTCTCCCTTCTTCTTGGTTCTTACATGAGAAACCCTAATAAAAGGGAGGGATCTGATCCTAAAGAAGCAAAGGCTCGTTTGATGGTCTTGATGGAGGAAGGAAGCCTCCACAACAACCTCGGAGAGACCAGGGATCAACCCATGCTTCTGTTCTCAAGACACTCCGCCCGAAAGATTGCAGCACGGCTGCAAGTGACAGCAGGTTCGCGGCCCCGTTTGAGTCATGTACACGCCACCTTGGTGGCGGCTTGGAGGACCTGAAGGAGCGGCGAGGACCTAGGGAGCAAGGGGGGCTATCCCCGGGGGCCGTCGCGGTCCAGGAGAGGAGGAGGAGCATCGTCCATGGCGCCTAGGGCAGCAGCCGCGGCGCTGCTGGAGGTAGAAGAAGGATCAGAAGTCGGTTGGACAAAATTGCCCTTCACGGGCTGAATAGATGATCGTTTCGAGCGGGGGGGGGGGGGTAACATGGTAATTCAGTTATAAACTGAAGGCGGGCCGCATTGCATGAGCTGGATGACGTGGCGCCATCCGATTGGCCGAGTAAGTGTTTTCTTGCAAAATTCGTAACTAGTGAACCATAGCTCGGATTAAAACAAGTTATATATGTATTTTGATCAGAAAAATGCAAGGGATTCATTAAAAATAGTTTGATAGTTTGATTCCTTATGCAATTCGAAAAATAATGGAAGTTATCAACTTTAATGTGTTAATTGTTAAAGAACCCTATGTTGGTATGATTAAAGTGATTAGTAAGGTTTAATTAATGATTAAAGTTGATATTAACCTGTTAATGATAAAAATGGATATTTGGAAGAAAAAGGATGGACTTGGCATATAATTAGTTAGTTTAGAGTTTATATTCTTGAAATTGGAAAGAACATAAAGTTATCATCTTTAGGGTGTTAATTAAGGGAAAACCCTTGGATTGGATGGTAAATAGTCCTAATGACATTATTTAGATAATTCAAGTTGAAATTAACCTGATGTTAATAAAAGTAAGGATAGGATCTAAAAAGATGATCATTTTATATAATTGGTTTAATTTAAGGTTTTATGTACATGAATAGTTTGAGCAATTAGGGTTTATATGAGTAGAAAAGAGTATTTTAGGGTTTGTTGACCTAAAATGGATAAAGTTTGAGGAATTGATCTAAGGAACCCTAATAGATATTAATGAAACCTAAATGCAAAACGAAACCCTAAAATGGATACAGAAACCTTAGGAAGCGATTGCAAGTTGGATAGAAAGAATTTTGATAAAGTGTGTAGTAAATGGAATACATGTGTTTTTTAGGATTCTTGAATATGTGGTTGAATTACTTCCTTGGATTGCTTTCTTGGTTGGAATTGATATTAGCTTGAGAAATCTACTGGACAGGTATGTGGTTACGCTTATGAATAACCGTTCTAGTTTCACGGTGATTTCCGAATGTTTTACCGGTTGCTTTAAATAAACTGTTGGATGTTTATTTAGTTCATGCAAACTATAATGTGGCTATGACTATCACAAAGAGTATATACCTACAAACTCAGATCCTGGTTCTCTCTGTGGCATAATAGCTAACCTAGTACATGGCTACCTATGGGTAGGTCCATCAGGTTAGAGAAAGACCTAGTACATGGCTACCTATTGGGTAGGACCATCAGGTCTATGGATGATCTAGTACATGGCTACCTATTGGGTAGGTCCATCAGGTCTATGGTTGACTTAGTACATGTCTACCATGGAGGTAGGACCATCAAGTCATAATGAGTTAGATATTGGGCTATCTTCGGATAGTGCCATGCAACTCTATTACCTAAAAGAGAGGTGATATTCATGTCCACTGCAGGGACAGCCCAGAGTTCGAGAATATGTATGGATTGAGTTGTATGGTTTAAAATGTAATCTTGGTTGTTAAATGATTAATTGAATGATTATATTGTTACCATAGTTGAACTTTATCTGTTTCCTCCACATACCAGCTTCGGCTGACTGACGTTTTGTTTGTCGGCGTTTTAGGTACAATGAAAAGAACAAACAGTAAAGTGGCACTTGTGATACTAAAAGAGAATTAAAGTACAAAGGAGGATTAGATAGATTAGTATCGATGTGGTTAGAAAACCAAGTTTTCAAAAGGTATGTAAAGAAAAATTTTATTACCATTTCCAGTATAGTCTGTTAGAATTTAATAATTGTTTATGGTTATATGTCGAACCTTTGATCCGGGATTAATGGGTGCGGCTCAACCTCTTAATCTTCCTTAATTGGGGGTTATCGGGAGGTGGGGTCGTAACATTTGGTATTAGAGCGAAGGTTCCTCATTTAACCATTAATAAATATTAATCTTTACAAACTCCATAGAACCCAAGGGAGTTATTAGAGGAGTATCCAAAAGACGGAGGTGTCTAGAAAGGGATCACGACCGGGGGCTGGAAAGATTTTCCTCCGCACCGCTAGTCAGAATACGAGGACTCCCGGACCCGTGTGACCACCTGGCCAAAGTCTTAGGGTATGAATCGAAATAAGATACCTTTAGGACTTCTCATCTTATTCATCCCTTCTCATCACAAAATTCTGATAAGGACATAAAGGATTAGGGTTTCCTTTCTTCTCCTCACCCTCTTGAGGTATGGGTAAGGTTAATAAGGTTTAAGGAATCATCCACTAAATTAATGAAAGGCATGTAAATAAGATGTCATGGACATAAGCTTAATAGATTAAGCACAAAATAAATAATAGATACATGCTTAGGTCGTATGACATAAGATGTCATGTCCTCAGGAGAGACCTGAGGCTAGACCTTCTTGTCAGGAGGATAAGTCAGTCTTGGAGATAGAGATATCCATTTCTAGTAGAGATCTGGCACATCCTATGAGAATGATGCTAACCCTAACCCTAAGTGATGGTTAGAGAGAGATGAGTTGGACCAGGTGTTTGAAGGGACATGCCTTTGGGATGCCATATGATCCATGGATGACCTAACACCTTTGGCAACCCAACCCTGGGAAGGATCGTGCATGTCAGGGTAAAGAATAACTCCTTTGATGATGAGGTTAGTGAAGGACCATAGAAACCCCATGGGTTTGTACCAGTAGGGCATAGCTGGAACCTAGGGCATGTCATAGTGCTAACGGTAGGATGAAACCCTAGATAAGGAATCATGGTGGAGCATAAAGGGTTATGGATGATCTTGAGCAACCATAAGTTCGAACCTAGGCTTCACCCATGTAGAGCTTGCCTCTGAGGTTGAACCTTCATGAAGAGAGGACCTCTAATGGTGAGGTTGGATGTAGGGTTAGCTCTAGAGAGAGCAGGAAACCCCGCCAAAAGGTTGGAAGCCTAAGACCCTGAACAATGGATGATAATGGTTGCCTCATGATCGGTCCCTGAAAGTTGATGATACCTTGGTTGTCTTGAGAGGGACCAACCCTTGAGAGAAGATGAAGCTTCTGGCACCTACGTGCCCATGGTAGGGATGTTTACCTTCTGAGGTAGGGAGAAGAGTTCCTTAGACCTATAAAGGTTTAGTAGCAGGTTATGAGGCCTTGTACCTTGTTGGTTGTCCTTAGGGAGGACCCAACTCTAAGTGTTGCTTGAGTTGAAGGATGACAAGGAGTGCGTGTCATGCCTTTTTCATGCTTGGTTGTAGTTAAGAGACAAAGCATGCAGTGAACCTAGGGTTCCTAGGCCTAAGAGGGGAAGTGGTATACCTAATACTCATGATGAGAATTAAGTTTCTATAGTTTCAAGCATGGTACGCCTCATGAATAAAGGAAAAGGGAAGCCCCTTAAGTTTAAGGTGTGTTTGATGAACCCCCACAACTAGGTTGATGATAAAGAAAGGTATGATCTTGATCAAACATTGAAGAAAGAGGACAAGTATGACCTACCATGGTACAGTAAGTGATCTGCTCATGCCTTAATGGCTTGCTAGGGTTAAGTAGGCTCATGTGGATGTAAGTCCTAGACCTAAGAGATTTTGTGACCTTAGAGATAGTTTTCCTCCCATCCTGGGAGAGGGACCCCTTTAGAAGGGTGTATATCAGTTTTGTTAGTTCAAGGTAACCTAAAGAGGTCTCATAAGATCTTGAGAAGCTAAGTGAAAGGTACATGGTATGAGAATGAATCTACAGACCCATAGATAGCCATCTCTATTGCATGTGAATGTGTTACCATGGAGGTAACCAGTATGGGGCTTGACCAAGGTAGGCATGATGCCTATGAATAGATGAGAGCAAGCCCATGAATGCAGAAAGAGAGATGATGAAGATTTGGGTAAGGTTCTAAGTGAACATGTACTATAATGGAGAATCCTAAGTCTATCCTAGGGTCAGGTAGGGATAAGACCGAAGAAAGTTGGAGTTGCCTAATTCCCCAGTTGCACATGACCATAGGGTCGGGAGGTAACAACTATCATTGTCTGAGGGCCATGGGTTAGGAGATTGATCACCTTCATGAACTCATGGGACCCAAAGGGCAGACGAGTAGGGCACTCTCTTGATGCATGAGGGAAGAGGGATGACCCCAAAAGATTCGGTACCCTATAGACTTAGAGGAGATGACCAAGGGTATAAACCTCGGTAGGTTCAAGATTAGTTTGATATCATGATGGTTGTGATGAAGAGACATATGTGGCACGTTGCAACTTGGATTTAAAGGTGTACTGGCAAGGTGGGATGTACCATCTCTACTCTTGGAACAGGAAGAACTCTGTATTTGGACTGCAGCCAAATGCTTATTTCCTCTTATTATGGGGGTGAGAGATAGGACATTATGCATGTCATACACCAAGGATAAGAGATGAGGTAAGTTGGAAAATTGCCATGAGAAATGGGGATAGAGAAGATAACCTACCCTGGTAAAGTGAATGATACATAGATGGTTTGTAAACCCTAAAAGAAATGAGGTAGTCTCCTTATGAGGATGTTTGTAACATGAGCTATGTGGAACTTACAAGTTATACCAAGTTGAGTTTGATCACCATGATGATAGAATCAGAGAGTGTTCTTATGAAGATAAACATATAGTTTGAGGTGACATGATAAGTGAAATACATGGAAGTGTAATGTTACCTAATACCTAAGGATGTGAACTGGTAATGGATGCTCTGGTTGAAATACATCTGGCTTGTTTGACCAGAAGCTAGAAAGGGTTGGTTGGCTAACCTTAAGTTCGAAAAGGAGAGGTGTTGGGATAACACTAAGATGTAACACGATACATTGAAAAGTTATGGTTGTTTGGTTAGCCAGTCTAGTCCTGGATGCAATGAAAGGATGGTGGTAAAACCTCAGGTGTACTTCTTTGGAAGAGAAGGTGATGAAACCCCGACTAAAGTGGTTTAGGGTTTCAGAGGATTTGATCTTGAAAGAATCATGACATACAGGAAATCATGGTGGAAGATCATCATACACCATGGAAAATGACAATAGCACTTTTGGACGCTTAAGATAAAGTTGCATGTGGTATATGGCCCTGCAAGCCAAGGGTAAAGGATGAACACCAGTAACCCAGTGCATTGATATAAAGGATAAAAGTCCCATATAGAGAAAGGGAGTTCATCATAATGGATGTTGTCAGTCTCCCCTGGATCAAGGAAGGTCAAGATGTAAGATGGGTTATGGTAGTTCGCCTTACCTAGATGACATGAGAGAGAAAGAGTTCTGTCAAGGGATAGATCTGGTTGAACTACCCATGAGAGAGAAATGGTTCAACTATGAAGCAAGGTTTTTGAGTTTGACATAAAGGTTCCCTTCCACAGGGTAGAAGTGGGTACATGAAGAACGCGATGGTGCAGTTTATCACCCCTAATTAATGGGTGGTATGATCCAGACTAAAGGGGTCTGATGAGAGCATGTGTGCTTGTATAGGGTGATGTTTATAGACAGTTCTTGTCCTATGAAAGATATGACAATGACCACCATAGCCAGTATCGAGTTTTATATTAAGCTCTGTAAGGGAGGTTGTGTCGGTCGCCACTTCAGTAAGGTGATGTTGGTGCAAAGTACCACATGATGGTTAGGAAAGGACCCCAGTGCGTGTAGATGAAGTCACTTTGATGGTGCAAGGGCTGAAAGGAGCCTAGAGACGATGAGAGTCATGAGCAGATGCAAAGTAGACTGACATACAGTTCACTGTGGGAGATTATGTGACATGAAAATCCGACCCCTCTAAGTTATATCTAAGAGAGCTGAGTCCCCGATACATGGTACCATTAGAGATGGATGGGTGGAGAAGTTTAGGTTTGACCCTACCCCTCAGGAGAGAGTAATGAGAGATGTTTTCCATGTGTCCAAGTTAGAGCACTATGTGAGGTACCCCGACCATGTGCGGAGCAATGAACCTAGTGAGCCCCAAGGGAGGCTGAAATGGCCTGAGTCACCTGTGTAGTTTATAGACGCCAGGATGAAAGAACTCAGAGAAAAGAATATGTGATGATAAAGGTTCTTTGAAAATGCCATGAGTACGGAAAAGCCACATAGGGGCCAATGATGAACCTGGAAAAGTCTTATCCTGAATTGTTTGTTTGCTTGTTTGAATTTTGAGGACAAAATTCCTATAAGAGGGGAAGGATGTTATAACCCCAATTTTTGGGTTCAAGTGGTGAGAAATATAATCATATAATGGGTTGAGAATATTGGTTTTCGTATAAAATAGCCTTGTTGTTTGATTTGTGGGCTTTATTGGCTATTGGGCCCAATAACATGGCAATAATAAAGAAAATTCAATTAGTGAATGAATAATTGAATAATTGATAAAAGAAATATGTGGAAACCTCTAGAAGGCAAATCCAAAGAGGATTTCGTGTCTCTTGGGTTCCTTGGACTCCAAGGAGTACAAAGTTGCATAAATAAAGTAATAAGAAAAGAAAAGATTAATTAAGTATTTCTTTATGAAGAAAGAAATTGAAATCATTGATGAAATGTGGAAATTAAGTGAAAAGATGGATAATTGAGTTTTCCTTTATGGAATTTCATATCCCAAGGATTTCTTATGATAAAAGGGATGCCAATGAGGAAAATAAGAGAGAGATAAAAAGAAATCCTCAAAAAGAGATAATTAAATGAGAAATAAACAAGATAATGTGAAATAATGCATAATGATGCATCTAGAAGGATAATAAGTATCCAATGAGAGAATTTCGAAATAATGGAGTATCTTGGGATCCAAGGAGTCCCAATGAAGAGGAAAGAAAGAGAAAATACTAAAAAGGCAAAATAAGAGGATAATGTGTTGCTTCTTTAATGAATTATATGGAATTATTTAAAAAGATGATATTTTCTATAAAGAAAAATAGGAATTGTGCCAAAGCATTAAGAAGCAACTATAAAGTAAATAAGAGAGGAGGAATTTCGAAGTCCTTATATCCAAGTAATAGGATATACCAAAAAGGATTAGGAAGAGAGAGAAGGAATACTTCTCTTTGAAGGAATAAGGTTCCTTTTTGGGAAACAGACTCTTTGATTCAAGGATAGCCGACCTAGGGCTTCTTTACCTACCCTTGTATAAAGGTAGACCCTCTGGGTCGAGTCCAAAGAGATCCCGCACACACTCTCTCTCTCTCTCTCCCTTCTTCTTGGTTCTTACATGAGAAACCCTAATAAAAGGGAGGGATCTGATCCTAAAGAAGCAAAGGCTCGTTTGATGGTCTTGATGGAGGAAGGAAGCCTCCACAACAACCTCGGAGAGACCAGGGATCAACCCATGCTTCTGTTCTCAAGACACTCCGCCCGAAAGATTGCAGCACGGCTGCAAGTGACAGCAGGTTCGCGGCCCCGTTTGAGTCATGTACACGCCACCTTGGTGGTGGCTTGGAGGACCTGAAGGAGCGGCGAGGACCTAGGGAGCAAGGGGGGCTATCCCCGGGGGCCGTTGCGGTCCAGGAGAGGAGGAGGAGCGCCGTCCATGGCGCCTAGGGCAGCAGCCGCGGCGCTGCTGGAGGTAGAAGAAGGATCAGAAGTCGGTTGGATAAAATTGCCCTTCACGGGATGAATAGCTGATCGTTTCGAGCGGAGGTAACATGGTAATTCAGTTATAAACTGAAGGCGGGCCGCATTGCATGAGTTGGATGACGTGGCGCCATCCGATTGGCCGAGTAAGTGTTTTTCTTGCAAAATTCGTAACTAGTGAACCATAGCTCGGATTAAAACAAGTTATATATGTATTTTGATCAGAAAAATGCAAGGGATTCATTAAAAATAGTTTGATAGTTTGATTCCTTATGCAATTCGAAAAATAATGGAAGATATCAACTTTAATGTGTTAATTGTTAAAGAACCCTATGTTGGTATGATTAAAGTGATTAGTAAGGTTTAATTAATGATTAAAGTTGATATTAGCCTGTTAATGATAAAAATGGATATTTGGAAGAAAAAGGATGGACTTGGAATATAATTAGTTAGTTTAGAGTTTATATTCTTGAAATTGGAAAGAACATAAAGTTATCATCTTTAGGGTGTTAATTAAGGGAAAACCCTTGGATTGGATGGTAAATAGTCCTAATGACATTATTTAGATAATTCAAGTTGAAATTAACCTGATGTTAATAAAAGTAAGGATAGGATCTAAAAAGATGATCATTTTATATAATTGGTTTAATTTAAGGTTTTATGTACATGAATAGTTTGAGCAATTAGGGTTTATATGAGTAGAAAAGAGTATTTTAGGGTTTGTTGACCTAAAATGGATAAAGTTTGAGGAATTGATCTAAGGAACCCTAATAGATATTAATGAAACCTAAATGCAAAACGAAACCCTAAAATGGATACAGAAACCTTAGGAAGCGATTACAAGTTGGATAGAAAGAATTTTGATAAAGTGTGTAGTAAATGGAATACATGTGTTTTTCAGGATTCTTGAATATGTGGTTGAATTACTTCCTTGGATTGCTTTCTTGGTTGGAATTGATATTAGCTTGAGAAATCTACTGGACAGGTATGTGGTTACGCTTACGAATAACCGTTCTAGTTTCACGGTGATTTCCGAATGTTTTACCGGTTGCTTTAAATAAACTGTTGGATGTTTATTTAGTTCATGCAAACTATAATGTGGCTATGACTATCACAAAGAGTATATACCTACAAACTCAGATCCTGGTTCTCTCTATCGCATAATAGCTAACCTAGTACATGGCTACCTATGGGTAGGTCCATCAGGTTAGAGAAAGACCTAGTACATGGCTACCTATTGGGTAGGACCATCAGGTCTATGGATGATCTAGTACATGGCTACCTATTGGGCAGGTCCATCAGGTCTATGGTTGACTTAGTACATGGCTACCATGGAGGTAGGACCATCAAGTCATAATGAGTTAGATATTGGGCTATCTTCGGATAGTGCCATGAGACTCTATTACCTAAAAGAGAGGTGATATTCATGTCCACTAAAGGGACAGCCCAGAGTTCGAGAATATGTATGGATTGAGTTGTATGGTTTAAAATGTAATCTTGGTTGTTAAATGATTAATTGAATGATTATATTGTTACCATAGTTGAACTTTATCTGTTTCCTCCACATACCAGCTTCGGATGACCGACGTTTTGTTTGTCGGCGTTTTAGGTACAATGAAAAGAACAAACAGTAAAGTGGCACTTGTGATACTAAAATAGAATTAAAGTACAAAGGAGGATTAGATAGATTAGTATCGATGTGGTTAGAAAACCAAGTTTTCAAAAGGTATGTAAAGAAAAATTTCATTACCATTTCCAGTATAGTCTGTTAGAATTTAATAATTGTTTATGGTTATATGTCGAACCTTTGATCCGGGATTAATGGGTGCGGCTCAACCTCTTGATCTTCCTTAATTGGGGGTTATCGGGAGGTGGGGTCGTAACATCTCACCTCTCAGATCCATGGTGAGAGAAGGGTGTTACTCAAGCAACTAGAACACAAGCTCACCTCTCAACTTAAATGAGAGAGGGGTATTGCCCATGATACTAGAGTTCAGGCTCACTTCTCTAGACCAAGGAGGGAGAGGGGTATTGCTCAACAAGAAACCTTAGAACATAGCTCGGCCAACAAGAAACAACTTAAGCAAGAAACTCAACTAACAACATGCATAGCCGATCATGAGCAACATACAAACAAGAACATAGAAGATGGTAATGTAGTTAGGGTTAGGAGTTATGTAACCCGCCTTAAGCAAGCTCCAAGCTCCTAGCTCCAAGATCCAAGCACCACCAAGGAAGAAGAAAGCAAGGCACTCTAGGGTTTGGCCACCATTAGAGGAAGAAGGAGACTCCAAGGCAAGGATCGGCCACCAAGCTTGCAAAGGAAGAGGGGTGTCGTGCACCAAGGGAGAGGGAGACTAAGGAACTAAAGGGATCCTTAGCAAGAGAAAGGTGACACATATATAGAAGGGGATGGAGGAGAAACCAAGGAAAGACAAGGCAAGGTGTCGCCCACCTAGGGACACTTGTCCATGAGCAAGGCCACCACTCTAACATGCCCTAAACACATGTCCAAGGCCATTGCCACATGCAAGCATCAAGCACCAAGTGTCCACTAGTGGTGACACAAATGAGGTCCAAGGAGGTCAAAGGGTCCATGGGTGACACACCTCCATGCCATGGCCCACACACTCTCATGGGTGACACACCACAGGCCGACCCATCTAGGTCGACACAAGGCTCACTTGCCTGACACAGGGTCCAAAAAGGCAAAGGCAAAGCTCAACAAGGCCCACCAAGGCTCAACCAAGCCCAAGGCAACTCAAGCAATGAGCCCACCCTTCCTCTCAACACTAGAGGAAGCAAAGAGAGGGAGGAACACCTCACAAGGTGACAAACTTGCCCACAAACCCTAGACTTGGGTTAATTGCAAGTAGCATCTCCAGCTCTCAACAAAGCACCAACAAACCCTAATCACCACTAAAGGTGAGTAGCAAGCAACTAAGCATCAGGTTTAAGCAAAGCAAACAGGATAAGCCCTAAACAAAGGTCAGGGTCCTTACATATATCTCTCGCTGGGGCAATTTACAATTGTCTCACCCCCGTGTGATCCAACTTTTTAGGTAAACACAGAAGAAGAAGCAGGAACCCTATAGCAAGGGAAAAGCAGCAGCATCAGGGACAACAGTGATAACTCAGGTGGAGGCACTGGCTACCTAGTTTTGTATAGAAAGTCTTATGTGTCGTCTCTGTACTCTCAGGTCCTCGGAGTCAGTAGATAGTTCTTTTATAATCGATCTGAGATTTTGTCTTGAACGCCTCGAGGTTTTATGTTGCTGATGTATAGTTTAACAAAGTAACTGTTGTATGTAATCCTCGAGAAGAGATGGTACATGGAATGTACTTGCGAACCATGATGTATATGTAATACTTTGGTTTTTGTTATAAGAGTTTCCTAGAATTGGATCTTTTTGCAAAAAATTTTATTTTTTAGTGATTTTCAATAATCCGCTGCAAATGATTCGCTTCCGCTTAAGTAAATCTCAATTTTTGTGAGTTGGATGTGACAATTTAGTGGTATCAGAGCTCTAGGTTCGCTGAGTCTACAGAGACATAGGACTAAGGTAATAGAGTCTGTTCTAGTGTCTTCTAGTGTATCTGATAGTGTCTTCTGCTCATATAGGAGAAGAAGAACTTGATGATGTCTGGATCACACGAAGAGCATGCTGCTGAGAGCAGCACTGTTGCACCAGGAAGAGGTACAGGGGATCAGAGCAGAAAAGAACATATACTTGTACATCCCCAGTTTGACCTAGCCATGATAGAGAGCCCTACTTTCCCTGCTCTGTTTGAGCAATTTAGGACAGCTATGATGCATATAGTAGATCGTGCATTAGCAATGA
This sequence comes from Alisma plantago-aquatica, assembly GCA_963693085.1. Classification (NCBI taxonomy): domain Eukaryota; kingdom Viridiplantae; phylum Streptophyta; class Magnoliopsida; order Alismatales; family Alismataceae; genus Alisma; species Alisma plantago-aquatica. Next base: position 1,413,580,701 of record OY856409.1, on the reverse strand, counting down.
AACCTAGACTACCAGCCCCCAATGATGAAGTTTTGAACTCCAATAGGTTTCCTGCTCAACATCAGCATGTTGGAGTGATGAATAATGATGAAAGGAATATGATACAATATGAAACTAGGATCTGCCATATGTGTAGGAAGCCTGGACATATCAGACCTAATTGTCCAGAAAAGGAATATAAAGGAAGAATTGAGAAAAAGCCTATCCAAATCTAGGAACAGAGGCCTAGTAGTTCCAAAAAGGGAAAGTTTTTGGTACCATCGGTACAACCAGGGCCTAGTGCACCAAGGCAATGGTTATCCAGAAAGGGTAAAGAGCCTTCTAGATCACATCTAGCACCCAGAATTTGCTACCAATGTAGACAGGTAGGACATCTGGCAAGAGATTGCTCAGCCAAAAATGTTATGGTGAATCAACCTCTGAGGCAGAATCAGCCTGAGGCAATGAGTAATCCACGAATCATGATATGTCAGACAAAATAATGTCATTCTAATATGTCTTTTTATGATTTCCTGGATTAAATTGAGAAAGTATTTGATTGAGTTTTCCTTGATTACTCCTATGAGGACTTACATTTTGCATAGTAAAACATCACAAATGTTTTATGTTGTTCTTACCTCTGTGAGAAGAGATGATGTACAGAAGAGATGCCTGGATAAAATCCATGAATGTTAAATCTTATTCTTGTGATAATATGAAAAAGAAAGAATATGATAGTATACAAAGTGCATACCACTAAATCTCAGTATTTATATACCCTGGCCAGGTATACAACTATTGATGATAAGGTGAGTATGGGAACTCTTAGATTGTTATCTTTTTGATTGCTCTGATCAAGTAGTCATTCTGAGACAATCTAATGAGTATCATGAAATTAGAAATATGGAATGAAATAAATGTGTCATGTCCTAAGCACAAGAAAGAGAAGTTTGATCAGATAATCTCAGATGAGCATATGTATATGAGGAATTAAAAGTATACTCCTCATAAGATAAGAATGGGAACAAGGGAGATGATCCCTCTAGTAGGTGGGGCCCACATGGACATGGCATGCTGGTCTTGAGCCGTGCGGTCTAGGCATGTAGGAAAGGGTTGTCCATGGTTGACGTAGCCACCCTTGCGCTGGTATTCCGTGATCGGGAGTTGGGTGTCCATGAGCCATTGTGGGTCTGCACTATAATGGGGAAGAGATTATGAGGCCTTAAAGTTGAGCCTTGACGAGGACGTCAAGAGCCTAAGTGGGGGAGATTGTAACCTCCCATGATTTGAGGCCTCGGATAACATGATCTTAAAAGGAATGATTGGACTACCCATATCACCAAGGTGCACCTCCTTTTCCGAGAACCCATCACTAAAGAACTCCATAGTTAAGAGTGCTCAGCTTGGAGTAGTACTGGGATGGGTGACCTATCGGGAAGTTGATCTTGGGATGCGCATGAGTGAGGACAAAGCACGCAGTTAAGTCTAGTGGTGGTCTGTGGGGACAGTCGTCATTCCTAAAACTCTACTAAAGCCTTGGGCAGTGGGCCCAGGGGTTTTCATGATGTGTATAAGATAAAAATGTTAATATAATGGATACTTAGAAAAGTATCAGTTTATCTTGGACTTTGGTTCCAAGGTGAGGATATATGTAACAAGTAATGTCCCAAGATGAAAGGAAGATAAATATGTGATGTGTTTTCAACACATGTGATAGATACCAAGGTAAGAGATTCTGGTATCTAAAAAATATCAAATAGTTTATGTTGGCTACCTGGAATGGTCAACCATGAAATCAGATTAATCATGTAAAATAGTATGAACATCACATGTTAGGGGTTTATGCTTTGCATAAACATAACAATTAAAGATATCTTTAAGATAAATTCTTAATTAATAAGTAAATTCTCCTTATTATGATAAGATGTACAACTAATGAGATAGTTAGTACAAGTAATAAGGAAAGTGTTACCTGACACAGAATTAACTCCACAGTCAGTAATGAGAAAGATAGGGGAGTATGTGTCATGTGTAAAAGATTCTATGAGAATCTTGTGTGGAATAACTTTGTGTTGATCAAAGCTTTATGGTGTCTCCATAACAATGAAATGTTATGTGGAGACTAGATAGTATGATGAATGAATAACATCTGTCTTCCTTTATCTGGGATTTTGGGGACGAAATCCTTGTTAGGGGTTTATAATTTGTAACATCCCCGACCCGGGTTATGATTTAACCCTAGGTGTTTTGCTTAATAAAAGTGATTAGATGCTTGCTCTTATCTTTTGAAAAGTAATTAAGGCTCAAGAGGAACTTATGTTTCAATTTTGGTCATGTTTGAATAATGTTGAAGCAATGTTTGCTTATTTTGGACTAAAGTGCAAATTACCCAAGTTGAGGGGTTAATTTGCAAATGTTATAATATTAAATGTTCCTCATGTGTTGAAGCATCATGAGAATGGAAATGATGCAGTGGTATGGCTTGAGAAAGCCTGAGTACCAAGAAAGAGCTGATAAAGTAATGTTTGTGCATTAAAACCTAGTTTTGGTATAATGTGCAATTTACCCAAAATCTAGGGTTCAATATGCAATTTACCATTTCGAAAAGGTCCCTAATGTTTCTTGGCATCATGTGGATTAAAAAAATGAGAGGGCCGTCTCATTTGTATCTCTTTGAAGGAGAGAGAATCTTGATATTAAAATAATCAAGATTTAAGCATAATGGAAACATTAGTTCAAATTAATACAAAAATAAATAAAATAATTAAAGGGCCTTCAACCAAAATTAAAATGGTTGGATTCAGATGTGTGTGGACGACCTTGATCTTTTCAAGGACCACAAAATATCCCAAGGAGGTGAAAACTCCACTCACCTTATTATAAGAAAAAGAATTTCCACTCAAATATGGATATTACTATTATAAGGGTTAAGGTGCTTAATTTCTTTTCCATTAATTCATGGATACTGGAAGGGAGCTCGGTGGGGATAGAGTTGCCTTTGCATGCAAGAAACCAAGGGGTAAATGGTGGCAACAATTTTGGAATTAAATGATTTTTATAAAAACATTTTCTCTCTCATTGATTTTCTTATAAAAGAGCTTTTACCACATAAACCAAGGACTTTTTCAGATCCCTTTCTTCTCCTTGCTTGAAAAAATGATCAAGGGAGATAGGAACAACAGGAAGACGACCCAAAACCTATTTGTAAGCTTCTTGACCTTCGTTCTTCTTGATTTCATGGTGGAAATCATAAAACAATGCATAATTTCTTCTTTTCTTCACTCCATCTTCAACCCTAGCCGATCCTTTCACTCCAAAAGCTTGAGAACGGACCTTGGGCAGTTGTTAAAGCTTCATCCACCATTGGATCCATGGATCTTGGAGCTTGGAATCAGATTAGAATGTGGGTTAAAAACTTGAACCCTTAACTATTGTTATTGAAATCGATTTCCTCAATTTAATTGATTCCATTGTTACTCTTGCAATAGCTTTGATTAGTTGATGTAGTTGCCATGGAAATAGTAGTAGTTTTCATGGGATTGAAGGTTGATGATGATAACCTGATCACAAGCACACACCTCAATCAAGAACAAGGGAAAATGGTTTTGGACTTTTGGTCCAAACGGTTTCACCAAACCGTTTGGAGACCAAACAATTTGCAAACTGTTTGGTGACTTAGACTCCAAACCGCAAGAGAGGGTTGACTGTTTGGTTAGGTTGACCGATTGAGGTCTGAACCTAAGTATGTGTTGGATGATGATCCAATGGATCCAATTGATTGATTCAGTGTATGTACAACCCTTCAATTGGAAACCCTAATCATGTTGATTGATGAATCCATGATTGATCCTAACGATTTCAAGATAATTTGGGTCAAACGGTTTGGAAACCGTTTAGCCTAAACAGTCTTGAAACCGTTTGGGACCAAATGGTTTCAAAATCGTTTGGAGGGTTAGTGGTTGATCCTTGACTATTGGATAAAGATCTAATGGTGTTGATTGATGAATCCTTCAATTGCCTAATCAATAGTCAATTCAATGGTGTAAATTATTTTCAATTTGATTGATGAATGTGCCTAAGAACCCTTGCGGCTTTGGGAATGATTTGGCCCAAACAATCTTGAGACCATTTGAGTCCAAAAGGTCTTGAAACCGTTTGGGGTCAAACGGTTTCAAAACCTCTTGGAGGTCAAACAGTTTTCAAAACCGTTTGGTGATGAAACCTCAAAATCGAATGAAGGTTGATGGTGATTCAATCCATGGAAATTGAAGGTGATGATTGTTCCAATAATCCAAAGATTTATAGTAATGGTAATAAATGAAGGTACCAAGGTTGAAACCCTAAAAGTACCTAAAGGATTAGTACCATTAAAGGGGTAAACTCTAATTGTTTATAAGAACAATAATTTGATACACTATGTCAATCATAGCTGTATGTACTTGATTGAAGGGTTGATATAACATAATCATGTTGAAGATGATAATAGAATGGAATTCATACTTGAGTATGATTCATGTGGTGATTAAGGGTATGATCCTCAGTAAAGAGATCATGAAACCCTAATCATGAGTAAATACCCTAATTGACAAGGTTATTGAATCCTAACCCTAATTCAGGGCAATTCTAAATGAAACCCTAACCCATGGTGAGGATGTAACCCTAATCCAAGGTAATGATATATATAACTCTAATTTAGGGTAATGAGATGCAAAACCCTAATTGATATGAATAGTAAACCCTAAATTGTGGGTTATTGAATATAAACCCAAATCTAGGGTAATGGTGTAATTCTAAACTAGGATGATAATATGGGAAATCCAAAATAAGAGTAACTTCATGAAAACCCTAATTTGAGAAGATACTTCATGAAACCCTAATTGAGGTTGATTCCATGAGAATCCCTAATTTAGGTTGATTCCATTAGAAACCATAATTGAGGGTGAAACCTTAAGAAACCCTAATTGGGATAAATAGTAAAACCTAATTGTGGGTTATTAAATGTGAAACCCTAATCTAGGGTAATGTCATGTGAAATCCTAAATTAGAATGATGTTATGTGGAATCCTGATATAATGATGTGATGTAAGACTCAAGTCCAGGATGATGCCATGTAATGATATGTGAAACCCTAATCTAGGGTAATGTCATGTGAAATCCTAAATTAGAATGATGTTATGTGGAATCCTGATATAATGATGTGATGTAAGACTCAAGTCCAGGGTGATGCCATGTAATGATATGTGAAACCCTAATCTAGGGTAATGTCATGTGAAATCCTAAATTAGAATGATGTTATGTGGAATCCTGATATAATGATGTGATGTAAGACTCAAGTCCAGGGTGATGCCATGTAATGATATGTGAAACCCTAATCTAGGGTAATGTCATGTGAAATCCTAAATTAGAATGATGTTATGTGGAATCCTGATATAATGATGTGATGTAAGACTCAAGTCCAGGGTGATGCCATGTATTGATATGTGAAACCCTAATCTAGGGTAATGTCATGTGAAATCCTAAATTAGAATGATATTATGTGGAATCCTGATATAATGATGTGATGTAAGACTCAAGTCCAGGGTGATGCCATGTAATGATATGTGAAACCTAGTGATGGTTTAATGGCCAATACACTAAAGCAGGGTGTGGCTAATGTAATCAAGTAAGATGAGGACGTCACATCCATGAAGGGCAAAATTGATGAACCATATGAATGGTAATGTTGATACTCTAATAAATAAGGGTATAAGGGATAAGATGATGCCTAGATCATTATATATATATATATATATATATATATATATATCTAACTCTATACTTGTGTAGAAACCCTTTACACTTTGCATAGATGAGGACATGAAACTCTTAGGAATGATGTATGCAACACTAATTAATGATGTGATTAACATCCTAAGAGTTGAAATTCCTAAAGTGGTTGATAATGGTTTATTCTACATCAATAATGCCTAACTATTAGATAAGTCCATATCATTAGTGATAGATGGACAATTCTAATGTGTGATCTATACACCACATGATAAAGGTGACAGGTTAGTGATTAAAGTATTAAGAGGGAAATACCTTAATACAAGTTCAATTGATTAACTTAAGTAAGATGGAAATGAGGAGAAAAGTGATACATCAAGACATGATAGATATCACATTTAGCATTTCAGGGTAGATATACCTTGATGGACCTCTAATCTAATATTCTTGGATAGGAAACACATGAAGTGTGTGTTATGTAATTGTTACAATAAAGATGTAATGAACTCAATGCACTTTGATAAGTGTTGACTAATATACCTTGAGAATGGGGTTAAGCTAAACTAATGAGTATGATGTAATCATACCATGATAAGGATGAGAAATGAACTCATACCTTGAATTGATGATCATTAATGATATATGATGATAATAGTGATCATAAGTAAATACTTATGATATCATTGAATGCTCCTAGAGGTGTGGAGCAATATATTAGGGTTGGACTAATAATGTGAACATGAAACCCTAACTAATGTGAAATGGGAAACCCTAATCCCTAATTGTTGAGCAATGGAATGAAAATCCTATTTAATAGTAAACCCTAATTCTGATAAAAGAATGGTGGTGTTACTATTGTATCATATGATGTGATAAGTGACTTTTATGACTGTCATCATGTTTATTAACCATGCAGATATCATGAGATGATGATCATAGCTAGATTTGAGCTATGACTTTTATATAATAAAAGTGTTGATTGGTCTTGTGTGCCTTAATGTTGTTGTTGCTCAGTAAAAGTAACAAAATGTGTATGGACTTTATGAGTCATATGAGTAAGTTGTTTCCTAGTGAAAGGTGACAAGAGACTTAATGGGCCTTGTGAGCCATGTGAGATGCTTGTGTAACAAGTATCATGTACACCTCGGTTTGAGGACCTAGAGGTAATAGTTACCTAATAGTTGGTAACAGTGATTAGTGATGAACTAAGGGTATGAATACCCATATTTGATAAGTATGATGATGATGTTGTTGAAAGATGTCAACTTTCAAGAAATGAAATGAGGGGCTGAGATCCCAATGTCTTATGAAGACTAAGAAGTGATTGATGAAAACAGTACATGTTTCCTTGTAGCATTTGTCTGAATAAGTTATGTTTGAGAACTTGACTGATGCTAAAAGAATATGCTACTGTATTTAATTAATCAAGTGAAATCATATCGTGTAGAGCCCTGACCATAGATCCATCATCATCAGTAATTTGGTGATGGTGAAACGAGTTGCTCCGTGGCAAAACTCGGAATGCATATTTTTGAATATGTGGTGGTAATTGGGAAAATATATCCTTATGCCCCATAGGAATGGCTACGGGCTATGTCCTATGTACGGGATTGGTTACAGACCATACCCCAATAAGAGTATGGCTACATGCCATGACTCCACAATATAAACACCAGGCATTGGCTACAGGCCATAACCCTGAAGAGAGTATATGCTACGGGCTATAACTCTATAATGAAGTTGCTAGTATACCCTGGAAAGCTATCTAGCAGAGACACAAGATGTCCTGCATGTGGTCTCGCATTAACCGAGATGTGAGAGGTCTTGGAAGCCGGCTCTTCCATTGACCTTGTATGGTACCGATTTCGACTTTGTAGTGGTCGGTTGGAGTATGAGCGGTATACCTCATCTCCTCAGGGCATAAGTGTGATTGTAAAATGTAATCAGCCGTATAGCATGTTTGCTTAAGGATTGAATACAGAAATTTATTGGCTGATGTTACATTTCTTTTATGCATCTCTAGTTGTTAGATGTTATTCATATCTCTTTATATTCATTGCAAGTAGATGAATGAATTATGATTCTACCATGAGTAGATGCAATGTTCTCCTTGGGAAAGGAGATTATCTTATTCTATTCACACAATGATCAATACTGTTGTTAATATATATCAGTTTTAATTCTAATAAACTACAATAATAATGTTTTGGCGGAGAGTTATATCTCTCGCTGGGGCAATTTACAATTGTATCACCCCCCGTGGGATCCAACTTTTTAGGTAAACACAGAAGAAGAAGCAGGAACCCTATAGCAAGGGAAAAGCAGCAGCATCAGGGACATCAGTGATAACTCAGGTGGAGGCACTGGCTGCCAAGTTTTGTATAGAAAGTCTTATGTGTCGTCTCTGTACTCTCAGTTCCTCGGAGTCAGTAGATAGTGCTTTTATAATCGATCTGAGATTTTGGCTTGAACACCTTGAGGTTTTATGTTGCTGATGTATAGTTTAACAAAGTAACTATTGTATGTAATCCTCGAGAAGAGATGGTACATGGAATGTACTTGCGAACCAGGATGTATATGTAATACTTTGGTTCTTGTTATAAGAGTTTCATAGAATTGGATCTCTTTGCAATTAGTTTTAATTTTAAGTGATTTTCAGTAATCCGTTACAAATGATTCGCTTCCGCTTAAGTAAATCTCATTTTTGTGAGTTGGATGCGACAATTTAGTGGTATCAGAGCTCTAGGTTTCGCTGAGTCTACAGAGACATAGGACTAAGGTAGGAGAGTTTGTTCTAGTGTCTTCTAGTGTATCTGATAGTATTTTCTGCTCATATAGGAGAAGAAGAACTTGATGATGTCTGGATCACACGAAGAGCATGCTGCTGAGAGTAGCACTGTTGTACCAGAAAGAGGTACAGGGGATCAGAGCAGAAAAGAACATATACCTGCACATCCCCAGTTTGACCTAGCCATGATAGATAGCCCAGCTTTCCCTGCTCTGTTTGAGCAATTTAGGACAGCTATGATGCATATAGTAGATCGTGCATTAGCAATGCAACCTAGACTACCAACCCCCAATGATGAAGTTTTGAACTCCAAAAGTTTTCCTGCTCAACATCAACATGTTGGAGCAATGAATAATGATGAAAGGAATAGGATACAATCTGAAACTAGGATCTTCCATATGTGTAGGAAGCCTGGACATATCAGACCTAATTGTCCAGAAAAGGAATATAAAGGAAGAATTGAGAAAAAGCCTATCCAAATCCAGGAACAGAGGCCTAGTAGTTCCAAAAAGGGAAAGTTTTTGGTACCATCGGTACAACCAGGGCCTAGTGCACCAAGGCAATGGCTATCCATAAAGGGTAAAGAGCCTTCTAGATCACATATAGCACCCATAATTTGCTACCAATGTAGACAGGTAGGACATCTGGCAAGAGATTGCTCAGCCAAAAATGTTATGGTGAATCAACTTCTGAGGAAGAATCATCCTGAGGCAATGAATAATCCACGAATCATGACAGGTCAGACAAAATAATGTCATTATAATATGTCTTTTTATGATTTCCTGGATTAAATTGAGAAAGTAATTGATTGAGTTTTCCTTGATTAGTCCTATGAGGACTTACATTTTGCATAGTAAAACATCACAAATGTTTTATGTTGTTCTTACCTCTATGAGAAGAGATGAGGTACAGAAGAGATGTCTGGATAAAATCCAGGAATGTTAAATCTTATGCTTGTGATAATATGAAAAAGAAAGAATATGATAGTATACAAAGTGCATACCACTAAATCTCAATATTTATATACCCTGGCCAGGTATACAACTATTGATGATAAGGTGAGTATGGAAACTCTTAGATTGTTATCTTTTTGATTGCTCTGATCAAGTAGTCATTCTGAGACAATCTAATGAGTATCATGAAATTAGAAATATGGAATGAAATAAATGTGTCATGTCCTAAGCATAAGAAAGAGAAGTCTGAGATAATCTCAGATGAGCATATGTATATGAGGAATTAAAAGTATACTCCTCATAAGATAAGAATGGGAACAAGGGAGATGATCCCTGTCCAATACATTTTGTAAGTATAATAAAGATCTTTTCCCATAGTGTGGAAATGGGAAATGTGATGAGATCACAAGATGCTCATGAATATGTTAGATAATAACAAAGAAAGGAATAATATTATGTGATCATCCTTATAAATTTCTATGCTGAGGGCAAGGAACCTAGGATGAGATAAAGAGTGAATGATTCATAAATAGTTGAAAATACATGAATTAATAAGAGGAATATGAATCCTTGTTTTCTTTCCTTTCAGGGACATGGCAATCAAGTGAGTCTTAGGACACTTGATGTGTATAAGATAAAAATGTTAATATAATGGATACTTAGAAAAGTATTAGTTTATCTTGGACTTTGGTTCCAAGATGAGGATATATGTAACAAGTAATGTCCCAAGATGAAAGGAAGATAAATATGTGATGTGTTTTCAACACATGTTATAGATACCAAGGTAAGAGATTTTGGTATCTGAAAAATATCAAATAGTTTATGTTGGCTACCTGGAATGGTCAACCATAAAATCAGATTAATCATGTAAAATAGTATGAACATCACATGTTAGGGGTTTATGCTTTGCATAAACATAACAATTAAAGATATCTTTAAGATAAATTCTTAATTAATAAGTAACTTCTCCTTATAATGATAATATATACAACTAATGAGATATTTAGTACAAGTAATAAGGAAAGTGTTACCTGACACATAATTAACTCCACAGTCAGTAATGAGAAAGACAGTGGAGTATGTGTCCTATGTAAAAGATTCTATGAGAATCTTGTGTGGAATAACTTTGTGTTGATCAAAGCTTTATGGTGTCTCCATAACAATGAAATGTTATGTGGAGACTAGATAGTATGATGAATGAATAACATCTATCTTCCTTTATCTGGGATTTCGGGGACGAAGTCCTTGTTAGGGGTTTATAATTTGTAACATCCCTGACCCGGGTTATGATTTAACCCTAGGTGTTTTGTTTAATAAAAGTGATTAGATGCTTGCTATTATCTTTTGAAAAGAAATTAAGGCTCAAGGGGAACTTATGTTTCAATTTTGGTCCTATTTGAATAATGTTGAAGCAATGTTTGCCTATTTTGGACTAAAGTGCAAATTACCCAAGTTGAGGGGTTAATTTGCAAATGTTATAATATTAAATGTTCCTCATGTGTTGAAGAATCATGAAAATGGAAATGATGCAGTGGTATGGCTTGAGAAAGCCTGAGTACCAAGAAAGAGCTGATAAAGCAACGTTTGTGCATCAAAACCTAGTTTTGGTATAATGTGCAATTTACCCAAAATATAGGGTTCAAAATGCAATTTACCATTTAAAAAAGGTCCCTAATGTTTCTTGGCATCATGTGGAGTAAACCAAATGACAGGGGCACCTCATTTGTATCTCTTTGAAGGAGAGAGAATCTTGATATTAAAATAATCAAGATTTAATCATAATGGAAACATTAGTTCAAATTAATACAAAAATAAATAAAATAATTAAAGGGCCTTCAACCAAAATTAAAATGGTTGGATTCAGATGTGTGTGGACGACCTTGAGCTTTGCAAGGACCACAAAATATCCCAAGGAGGTGAAAACTCCACTCACCTTATTATAAGAAAAAGAATTTCCACTCAAATATGGATATTACTATTATAAAGGTTAAGGTGCTTAATTTCTTTTCCCTTAATTCATGGATAATGGAAGGGAGCTCGGTGGGGATAGAGTTTCCTTTGCATGCAAGAAACGAAGGGGGAAATGGTGGCAACAATTTTGGAATTAAATGATTTTTATAAAAACATTTTCTCTCTCATGGATTTTCTTATAAAAGAGCTTTTACCACTTAAACCAAGGACTTTTTCGGATCCCTTTCTTCTCCTTGCTTCCAAAAACGATCAAGGGATCTAGGAACAGCAGGAAGATGACCACCAACCTGTTGGTAAGCTTCTTGACCTTCGTTCTTCTTGATTTCATGGTGGAAATCATAAAACAATGCATAATTTCTTCTTTTCTTCACTCCATCTTCAACCCTAGCCGATCCTTTCACTCCAAAAGCTTGAGAACGGACCTTGGGCAGTTGTTAAAGCTTAATCCACCATTGGAGCCGTGGAACTTGGAGCTTGGAATCAGATTAGAAGGTGGGTTATATAACTTGAACCCTTAACTATTGTTATTGAAATCGATTTCCTCAATTCAATTGATTCCATTATTATTCTTGCAATAGCTTTGATTAGTTGATGTAGTTGCCATGGAAATGGCAGTAGTTTTCATAGTATTGAAGGTTGATTATGACAACCTGATCACAAGCACACACCTCAATCAAGAACAAGGGAAAATGGTTTTGGACTTCTGGTCCAAACGGTTTCACCAAACCGTTTGGAGACCAAACGGTTTGCAAATCGTTTGGTGACTTGGACTCCAAACCGCAAGAGAGGGTTGTCCGTTTGGTTAGGTTGACCGATTGAGGTTTGAACCTAGGTATGTGTTGGATGATGATCCAATGGATCCAATTGATTGATTCAGTGTATGTACAACCCTTCAATTGGAAACCCTAATCATGTTGATTGATGAATCCATGATTGATCCTAACGATTTCAAGATAATTTGGGTCAAACGGGTTGGAAACCGTTTGAGCCCAAACGGTCTTGAAACTGTTTGGGACCAAATGGTTTGAAAACCGTCTGGAGGGTTAGCGGTTGATTCTTGACTATTTGATAAAGATCTAATGGTGTTGATTGATGAATCCTTCAATTGCCTAATCAATAGTCAATTCAATGGTGTAAATTATTTTCGATTTGATTGATGAATGTGCCTAAGAACTCTTGCGGTTTTGGTACTAATTTTGCCCAAACGGTCTTGAGACTGTTTGATTCCAAATGGTCTTGAAACCGTTTGGGGTCAACCCGTTTCAAAACCTCTTGGAGGTCAAACGGTTTTCAAACCCGTTTGGTGATGAAACCTCAAAACCGAATGAAGGTTGATGGTGATTCAATCAATGGAAATTGAAGGTGATGGTTGTTCCAATAATCCAATGATTGTTAGTAATGGTAATCAATTAAGGAATGAAATTCGAAACCCTAAAAGTACCTAAAGGATTAGTACCATTAAAGGGGTAAACTCTAATTGTTTATAAGAATAATAATTTGATACACTATGTCAATCATAACTGTCTGTACTTGATTGAAGGGTTGATATAACATAATCAAGTTGAAGATGATAATAGAATGGAATTCATACTTGAGTATGATTCATGTGGTGATTAAGGGTATGATCCTTAGCAAAGAGATCATGAAACCCTAATCATGAGTACAAACCCTAATTGACAAGGTTATTAAATCCTAACCCTAATCCAGGACAATTCTAAATGAAACCCTAACCCAGGGTGAGGATGTAACCCTAATCCAAGGTAATGATAAATGTAACTCTAATTTAGGGTAATGAGATGCAAAACCCTAATTGAGATGAATAGTAAACCCTAAATTGTGGGTTATTGAATATAAACCCAAATCTAGGGTAATGTTGTAATTCTAAATCAGGATGATAATATGGGAAATCCAAATTAAGAGTAACTTTATGAAAACCCTAATTTGAGAAGATACTTCATGAAACCCTAATTGAGGTTGATTCCATGAGAATCCCTAATTGAGGTTGATTCCATGAGAAACCCTAATTGAGGGTGAAACCTTAAGAAACCCTAATTGGGATAAATAGTAACACCTAATTGTGGGTTATTAAATGTGAAACCCTAATCTAGGGTAATGTCATGTGAAATCCTAAATTAGAATGATGTTATGTGGAATCCTGATATAATGATGTGATGTAAGACTCAAGTCCAAGGTGATGCCATGTAATGATATGTGAAACCCTAATCTAGGGTAATGTCATGTGAAATCCTAAATTAGAATGATGTTATGTGGAATCCTGATATAATTATGTGATGTAAGACTCAAGTCCAAGGTTATGCCATGTAATGATATGTGAAACCCTAATCTAGGGTAATGTCATGTGAAATCCTAAATTAGAATGATGTTATGTGGAATCCTGATATAATGATGTGATGTAAGACTCAAGTCTAGGGTGATGCCATGTAATGATATGTGAAACCCTAATCTAGGGTAATGTCATGCGAAATCCTAAATTAGAATGATGTTATGTGGAATCCTAATATAATGATGTGATGTAAGACTCAAGTCCAGGGTGATGCCATGTAATGATACGTGAAACCTAGTGATGGTTTAATGGCCAATACGCTAAAGCAAGGTGTGGCTAATGTAATCAAGTAAGATGAAGATGTTACATCTAAGAAGGGAAAAATTGATGAACCATATGAATGGTAATGTTGATACTCTAATAAATAAGGGTATAAGGGACAAGATGATGCCTAGATCATTATATATATATCTAACTCTATACTTGTGTAGCAACCCTTTACACTTTGCATAGATGAGGACATGAAACTCTTAGGAATGATGTATGCAACACTAATTAATGATGTGATTAACATCCTAAGAGTTGAAATACCTAAAGTGGTTGATAACGGTTTATTCTACATCAACAATGCCTAACTATTAGATAAGTCCATATCATTAGTGATAGCTGGACAATTCTAATGTGTGATCTATACACCACATGATAAAGGTGATAGGTTATTGATTAAAGTATTAAGAGGGAAATACCTTAATACAAGTTCAGTTGATTAACTTAAGTAAGATGGAAATGAGGAGAAAAGTGATACATCAAGACATGATAGATATCACATTTAGCATTTCAGGGTAGATATACCTTGATGGACCTCTAATCTAATATTCTTGGATAGGAAACACATGAAGTGTGTGTTATGTAATTGTTACAATAAAGATGTAATGAGCTCAATGCACTTTGATAAGTGTTGACTAATATACCTTGAGAATGGGGTTAAGCTAAACTAATGAGTATTATGTAATCATACCATGATAAGGATGAGAAATGAACTCATACCTTGAATTGATGATCATTAATGATATATGATGATAATAGTGATCATAAGTAAATACTTATGATATCATTGAATGCTCCTAGAGGTGTGGAGCAATATATTAGGGTTGGACTAATAATGTGAACATGAAACCCTAACTAATGTGAAATGGGAAACCCTAATCCCTAATTGTTGAGAAATGGAATGAAAATCCTATTTAATAGTAAACCCTAATTCTGATAAAAGAATGGTGGTGTTACTATTGTATCATATGATGTGATAAGTGACTTTTATGACGGTCATCATGTTTATTAACCATGCAGATATCATGAGATGATGATCATAGCCAGATTTGAGCTATGACTTTTATATAATAAAAGTGTTGATTGGTCTTGTATGCCTTAATGTTGTTGTTTCTTAGTAAAAGTAACAAAATGTGTATGGACTTTATGAGTCATATGAGTAAGTTGTTGCCTAGTGAAAGGTGGCAAGAGACTTAATGGGCCTTGTGAGCCATGTGAGATGCTTGTGTAACAAGTATCATGTACACCTCGGTTTGAGGACCTAGAGGTAATAGTTACCTAATAGTTGGTAACAGTGATTAGTGATGAACTAAGGGTATGAATACCCAGATTTGATAAGTATGGTGATGATGTTGCTGAAATATGTCAACTTTCAAGAAATGAAATGAGGGACTGAGATCCCAATGTCTTATAAAGACTAAGAAGTGATTGATGAAAATAGTACATGTTTCCTTGTAGCATTTGTCTGAATAAGTTATGTTTGAGAACTTGACTGATGCTAAGAGAATATGCTACTGTATTTAATTAATCAAGTGAAATCATATCATGTAGAGCCCTGACCATAGATCCATCATAATCAGTAATTTGGTGATGGTGAAACGAGTTGCTCCATGGCAAAACTCGGAATGCATATTTTTGAATATGTGGGGGTAATTGGGCAAATATATCCTTATGCCCCATAGGAATGGCTACGGGCTATGTCCTATGTACGGGATTGGTTACGGACCATACCCCAATAAGAGTATGGCTACAGACCATGAATCCACAATATAAACACCAGGCATTGGCTACGGGCCATAACCCTGAAGAGAGTATATGCTACGGGCTATAACTCTATAACGAAGTTGCTAGTATTTACCCTGGAAAGCTATCTAGCAGAGACACAAGATGTCCTGCATGTGGTCTCGCATTGACCGAGATGTGAGAGGTCTTGGATGCCGACTCTTCCATTGACCTTGTATGGTACCGATTTCGACTTCGTAGTGGTCGGTTGGAGTATGAGCGGTATACCTCATCTCCTCAGGGCTTAAGTGTGATTGTAAAATGTAATCAGCCGTATAGCATGTTTGCTTAAGGATTGAATATGAAATTTATTGGCTGATGTTACATTTCTTTTATGCATCTCTAGTTGTTAGATGTTATTCATATCTCTTTATATTCATTGCAAGTAGATGAATGAATTATGATTCTACCACGAGTAGATACAATGTTCTCCTTGGGAAAGGAGATTATCTTATTCTGTTCACACAATGATCAATACTGTTGTTAATATATATCAGTTCTAATTCTAATAAACTGCAATAATGATGTTTTGGCGGAGAGTTATATCTCTCACTGGGGCAATTTACAATTGTATCACCCCCCGTGGGATCCAACTTTTTAGGTAAACACAGAAGAAGAAGTAGGAACCCTATAGCAAGGGAAAAGCAGCAACATCAGGGACAACAGTGATAACTCAGGTGGAGGCACTGGCTGCCAAGTTTTGTATAGAAAGTCTTATGTGTCGTCTCTATACTCTCAGTTCCTCGGAGTCAGTAGATAGTGCTTTTATAATCGATCTGAGATTATGTAAACCAAGATGTATATGTAATACTTTGGTTTTTGTTATAAGAGTTTCATAGAATTGGATCTCTTTACAATTAGTTTTAATTTTTAGTGATTTTCACTAATCCGTTACAAATGATTCGCTTCCGCTTAAGTAAATCTTGTTTTTGTGAGTTGGATGCGACAATTTAGTGGTATCAGAGCTCTAGGTTTCGCTGAGTCTACAGAGACATAGGACTAAGGTAGTAGAGTTTGTTCTAATGTATTCTAGTTTATCTGATAGTGTTTTCTTCTCATATAGGAGAAGAAGAACTTGATGATGTCTGGATCACACGAAGAGCATGCTGCTGAGAGCAGCACTGCTGCACCAGAAAGAGGTACAGGGGATCAGAGTAGAAAAGAACATATACATACACATCCCCAGTTTGACCTAGCCATGATAGAGAGCCCAGCTTTCCCTACTCTGTTTGAGCAATTTAGGATAGCTATGATGCATATAGTAGATCGTGCATTAGCAATGCAACCTAGACTACCAGCCCCCAATGATGAAGTTTGGAACTCCAATAGGTTTCCTGCTCAACATCATCATGTTGGAGCGATGAAAATTGATGAAAGGAATAGGATACAATCTGAAACTAGTATCTGCCATATGTGTAGGAAGCCTGGACATATCAGACCTGATTGTCCAGAAAAGGAATATAAAGGAAAAATTGAGAAAAAGCCTATCCAAATCCAGGAACAGAGGCCTAGTAGTTCCAAAAAGGGAAATTTTTTGGTACCATCGGTACAACCAGGGCCTAGTGCACCAAGGCAATGGCTATCCAGAAAGGGTAAAGAGCCTTCTAGATCACATCTAGCACCCAGAATTTGCTACCAATGTAGACATGTAGGACATCTGGCAAGAGATTGCTCAACCAAAAATGTTATGGTGAATCAACCTATGAGGCAGAATCAGCCTGAGGTAATGAATAATCAACGAATCATGACAGGTCAGACAAAATAATGTCATTCTAATATGTCTTTTTAGGATTTCCTGGATTAAATTGAGAAAGTAATTGATTGAGTTTTCCTTGATTAGTCCTATGAGGACTTACATTTTGCATAGTAAAACATCACAAATGTTTTATGTTGTTCTTACCTCTATGAGAAGAGATGAGGTACAAAAGAGATGCCTGGATAAAATCCAGGAATGTTAAATCTTATGCTTGTGATAATATGAAAAAGAAAGAATATGATAGTATACAAAGTGCATACCACTAAATCTCAGTATTTATATACCCTGGCCAGGTATACAACTATTGATGATAAGGTGAGTATGGAAACTCTTAGATTGTTATCTTTTTGATTGCTCTGATCAAGTAGTCATTCTGAGACAATCTAATGAGTATAATGAAATTAGAAATATGGAATGAAATAAATGTGTCATGTCCTAAGAATAAGAAAGAGAAGTCTGAGATAATCTCAGATGAGCATATGTATATGAGGAATTAAAAGTATACTCCTCATAAGATAAGAATGGGAACAAGGGAGATGATCCCTGTCCAATACAGTTTGTAAGTATAATAAATATCTTTTCCCATAGTGTGGAAATGGGAAATGTGATGAGATCACAAGATGCTCATGAATATGTTAGATAATAACAAATAAAGGAATAATGTTATGTGATCATCCTTATAAATTTCTATGCTGAGGGCAAGGAACCTAGGATGAGATAAAGAGTGAATGATTCATAAATAGTTGAAAATACATGAATTAATAAGAGGAATATGAATCCTTGTTTTCTTTCCTTTCAGGGACATGGCAATCAAGTAAGTCTTAGGACACTTGATGTGTATAATATAAAAATGTTAATATAATGGATACTTAGAAAAGTATCAGTTTATCTTGGACTTTGGTTCCAAGGTGAGGATATATGTAACAAGTAATGTCCCAAGATGAAAGGAAGATAAATATGTGATGTGTTTTCAACACATGTGATAGATACCAAGGTAAGAGATTCTGGTATCTGAAAAATATCAAATAGTTTATGTTGGCTACCTGGAATGGTCAACCATAAAATCAGATTAATCATGTAAAATAGTATGAACATCACATGTTAGGGGTTTATGCTTTGCATAAACATAACAATAAAAGATATTTTAAAGATAAATTCTTAATTAATAAGTAACTTCTCCTTATTATGATAAGATATACAATTAATGAGATAGTTAGTACAAGTAATAAGGAAAGTGTTACCTGACACATAATTAACTCCACAGTCAGTAATGAGAAAGACAGTGGAGTATGTGTCCTGTGTAAAAGATTCTATGAGAATCTTGTGTGGAATAACTTTGTGTTGATCAATGATTTATGGTGTCTCCATAACAATGAACTGTTATGTGGAGACTAGATAGTATGATGAATGAATAACAGCTATCTTCCTTTATCTGGGATTTCCGGGACGAAGTCCTTGTTAGGGGTTTATAATTTGTAACATCCCTGACCCGGGTTATGATTTAACCCTAGGTGTTTTGTTTAATAAAAGTGATTAGATGCTTGCTATTATATTTTGAAAAGTAATTAAGGCTCAAGGGGAACTTATGTTTCAATTTTGGTCTTGTTTGAATAATGTTGAAGCAATGTTTGCCTATTTTGGACTAAAGTGCAAATTACCCAAGTTGAGGGGTTAATTTGCAAATGTTATAATATTAAATGTTCCTCATGTGTTGAAGCATCATGAGAATGGAAATGATGCAGTGGTATGGCTTGAGAAAGCCTGAGTACCAAGAAAGAGCTGATAAAGCAACGTTTGTGCATTAAAACCTAGTGTTGGTATAATGTGCAATTTACCCAAAATCTAGGGTTAAATATGCAATTTACCATTTCAAAAAGGTCCCTAATGTTTCTTGGAATCATGTGGAGTAAACAAAGTGAGAGGGGCACCTCATTTGTATCTCTTTGAAGGAGAGAGAATCTTGATATTAAAATAATCAAGATTTAAGCATAATGGAAACATTAGTTCAAATTAATACAAAAATAAATAAAATAATTAAAGGGCCTTCAACCAAAATTAAAATGGTTGGATTCAGATGTGTGTGGACGACCTTGAGCTTTGCAAGGACCACAAAATATCCCAAGGAGGTGAAAACTCCACTCACCTTATTATAAGAAAAAGAATTTCCACTCAAATATGGATATTACTATTATAAAGGTTAAGGTGCTTAATTTCTTTTCCCTTAATTCATGGATAATGGAAGGGAGCTATGTGGGGATAGAGTTTCCTTTGTATGAAATAAACCAAGGGGGAAATGGTGGCAACAATTTTGTAATTAAATGATTTTTATAAAAACATTTTCTCTCTCATTGATTTTCTTATAAAAGAGCTTTTACCACTTAAACCAAGGACTTTTTCGGATCCCTTTCTTCTCCTTGCTTGCAAAAACGATCAAGGGATCTAGGAACAGCAGGAAGACGACCCCCAACCTGTTGGTAAGCTTCTTGACCTTCGTTCTTCTTGATTTCATGGTGGAAATCATAAAACAATGCATAATTTCTTCTTTTCTTCACTCCATCTTCAACCCTAGCCGATCCTTTCACTCCAAAAGCTTGAGAACGGACCTTGGGCAGTTGTTAAAGCTTCATCCACCATTGGAGCCGTGTATCTTGTAGCTTGGAATCAGATTAGAAGGTGGGTTATATAACTTGAACCCTTAACTATTGTTATTGAAATTGATTTCCTCAATTCAATTGATTCCATTGTTATTCTTGCAATAGCTTTGATTAGTTGATGTAGTTGCCATGGAAATGGCAGTAGTTTTCATGGGATTGAAGGTTGATGATGACAACCTGATCACAAGCACACACCTCAATCAAGAACAAGGGCAAACGGTTTTGGACTTTTGGTCCAAACGGTTTCACCAAACCGTTTGGAGACCAAACAGTTTGCAAACCGTTTGGTGACTTGGACTCCAAACCACAAGAGAGGGTTGTCCATTTGGTTAGGTTGACCGACTGAGGTCTGAACCTAAGTATGTGTTGGATGATGATCCAATGGATCCAATTGATTGATTCAGTGTATGTACAACCCTTCAATTGGAAACCCTAATCATGTTGATTGATGAATCCATGATTGATCCTAACGATTTCAAGATAATTTGGGTCAAACGGGTTGGAAACCGTTTGAGCCCAAATGGTCTTGAAACTGTTTGGGACCAAATGGTTTCAAAACCGTTTGGAGGGTTAGCAGTCGATCCTTGACTATTGGATAAAGATCTAATGGTGTTGATTGATGAATCCTTCAATTGCCTAATCAATAGTCAATTCAATGGTGTAAATTATTTTCGATTTGATTGATGAATGTGCCTAAGAACTCTTGCGGTTTTGGTACTGATTTGGCCCAAACGGTCTTGAGACTGTTTGATTCCAAATGGTCTTGAAACCGTTTGGGGTCAAACAGTTTCAAAACCGCTTGGAGGTCAAACGATTTTCAAAACCGTTTGGTGATGAAACCTCAAAACCGAATGAAGGTTGATGGTGATTCAATCAATGGAAATTGAAGGTGATGGTTGTTCCAATAATCCAATGATTTTTAGTAATGGTAATCAATGAAGGTACCAAAGTTGAAACCCTAAAAGTACCTAAAGGATTAGTACCATTAAAGGGGTAAACTCTAATTGTTTATAAGAATAATAATTTGATACACTATGTCAATCATAACTGTCTGTACTTGATTGAAGGGTTGATATAACATAATCAAGTTGAAGATGATAATAGAATGGAATTCATACTTGAGTATGATTCATGTGGTGATTAAGGGTATGATCCTTAGCAAAGAGATCATGAAACCCTAATCATGAGTACAAACCCTAATTGACAAGGTTATTGAATCCTAACCCTAATCCAGGACAATTCTAAATGAAACCCTAACCCAGGGTGAGGATGCAACCCTAATCCAAGGTAATGATAAATGTAACTCTAATTTAGGGTAATGAGATGCAAAACCCTAATTGAGATGAATAGTAAACCCTAAATTGTGGCTTATTGAATATAAACCCAAATCTAGGGTAATGGTGTAATTCTAGATCAGGATGATAATATGGGAAATCCAAATTAAGAGTAACTTTATGAAAACCCTAATTTGAGAAGATACTTCATGAAACCCTAATTGAGGTTGATTCCATGAGAATCCCTAATTGAGGTTGATTCTATGAGAAACCCTAATTGAGGGTGAAACCTTAAGAAACCCTAATTGGGATAAATAGTAAAACCTAATTGGGGGTTATTAAATGTGAAACCCTAATCTAGGCTAATGTCATGTGAAATCCTAAATTAGAATGATGTTATGTGGAATCCTGATATAATGATGTGATGTAAGACTCAAGTCCAGGGTGATGCCATGTAATGATATGTGAAACCCTAATCTAGGGTAATGTCATGTGAAATCCTAAATTAGAATGATGTTATGTGGAATCCTGATATAATGATGTGATGTAAGACTCTAGTCCAAGGTGATGCCATGTAATGATATGTGAAACCCTAATCTAGGGTAATGTCATGTGAAATCCTAAATTAGAATGATGTTATGTGGAATCCTGATATAATGATGTGATGTAAGACTCAAGTCTAGGGTGATGCCATGTAATGATATGTGAAACCCTAATCTAGGGTAATGTCATGTGAAATCCTAAATTAGAATGATGTTATGTGGAATCCTAATATAATGATGTGATGTAAGACTCAAGTCCAGGGTGATGCCATGTAATGATATGTGAAACCTTGTTACACCCCGATCTCACAATTTCCTCAAATCATGAGATTAGGGCGTAAGATAGGATTTATATTTAACACAAAGAACACCCTTAACTTTTACTTTTCTTAAAAACTCTTGTTTCTTCGCATTGAACCACATATCATCTTAACAAAGGAATCTGAACATTTCTTCTACTAATCAGACTTTAATAGTAAAGATACATGTATAAACATTCACGATGTCTTTCACACATTATGCACATGAAACTTGCTAATTAGCATACATATCAAAGAGGAACAATATTACACATCGTAATTACAACTCTCTCTCTTATCTCTTACTGAGGACCTAGAGTGACAAGGACCGACTGACTCAACTAATCTCATACTTGACTCATGTGGCAGATCTACTCTGACGCTCTGATCATCTTCAAGTCCACGCGATTAACCTAAAATGTTTGAGTAGAGGGGTGAGCCTACTCGCTTAGTGAATGAGTACTTCATGGAAACAGACTAATGCACTAATGTGATTACAGATATAATTTGAATAAACGATATGAAATTTAACAACAATAAATATTACACTGAGCAGTTCTAAAACAATATAATTGAAATAACAAAGAATGTAAATATTGCATCCAAAGAATAACTACTAGAAGACTATGCTCTAGTCTTCCTTAACTCTTTCATTAATAAAGGACTCTGTGAACCTATATGGTCATATTTTAGCTTATGCCCTGATCTTATGCAGTGTACTCTGCATAAGAGACTCGCAGTGCACTACGACCACACCGTACAAGACTTAGCGACACACCCGGGAAATGCTAAGTCTGACTACCAGCCCTGTTCTGCTACATGACTCTCAGGCACTCAAGGGCCTCAATGTACTCTCAGGCGCTCAAGGGCCTCACCGCAGGTCCTCAGCACTCAGGGGCCTCTCTGCAGTATTCTAGTACTCTAGACTCCTCCTCTAACCTGAGTACACAGGTGGGGAGTCTCACGGGGTTATCTCCATGACACAAGCACGGATAATGTTGCAACACGAGTTTCACCCCTAAGTTGCAGACACCTCTTAGGGGTTCTACGGTGTTCAGGGCACCTAAGTCTAACACTATCATTATAGGTGCATTTTAAACAGAAAATCATGACTCATTTAACATTTCTTACAAGGCTCACACGGCCTGCCATATCATATCATAAGCAACATCATATCTCATATATTCAACATATATCATATCTCAATAACATCCCTTTCTAGGGCATGTCATAACTCATCACCTGCAATTTAGGAGATATGTATTGAAAATAAGGAGCCCTGAAGTATGTAGATATCATCTCAGAGAGAACAAGCATATAAAGTTAAATGCACTAGAAACATACAATTCAATAATTAAGCATCACCACATCTCATCTCGAGACCTTTCATATTACCATAACATGATTCATTGAACACCCTATCCTTAGGGTTTCATTTGCCTTATTCATTCATCACATGCCAACACCCTACTCTTAGGGTTTCATTTGCCTCATTCATTTGTCACATGGCTCTTATCATGATCTCATACGATATAAGCATTCACTAAATAAAGATTGTTTCCAACAAATCGTATGCAATCAATATAGACATGAAACCATGGAAATTTAACTAAATTTAGGTTTTCCATATCATCACTGCGATATCATGTATCCAGAATAAGATTCAATTAAGATAACCCACGAGGTACATCCTAACCACTTATAGGATTACTAGTCCTTTTCAATAAGATTGAAACTCTAGCGATATCTCAATTAGGTCAAACCCTAATTACATTATTTGATATAAATCTAAAATTATCTTTACTAGGAAGTGTTGTATACGTATCTGATATGAATCTACCATTTAGGAGTCATTCAAACAGAGAAGGAATCCGTATCATATCAATTTACAATAACTTAAATCAAATGGACATTTCAGATTTAGAATTCGCATGCTAAGCATTTAGGGATTTGGATGTTATAATAAAATTCGTGCATTAGAATGTTTGAAGGAAGAACCCACTCACCCTAAGGTGTGAAAACACCTCAAAACTGCAGCTCAACTCAGGGAATCTCGAACTCACATCAAATCCCTAGCAAATCTCCCAATTCCTCTTCCATTCAACTCGGGAACCTTGAAAATGAGGGATTATGAAGAAAGGGTGAGAAAAGAGGGAATTTCGACATAATCTTGGATCAAATCAGAGTATGGACGGAATCTAGACATGAGAGAGAAGATTCACCATAAAAGTCTATGCAAAGGATCCAAACTTACTTGATTTCACCCTTCCTGGAATCGCAAAACCCTAATTCAGCAATTCCCCCACTTTCTCCACTCAAGCCCTAATTCTCCCTCTCTCTCTAGGAGCTCGTTTCTCTGGAGTGAATGACGAAGAATGAGAGCTGCTTGTGTGTGTGGTCATTCATATAAGTCAATTGAGCTGCTTGGGTCAATTGCATATTGACCCAACACTTAACTTTAATTATATTGGCTGAATATTCAGTTATACAAAAGTTACTGTAATCAGTTTATTTCAGAGATCAAACATTCTCCAACAATTATGGTAATTTAGCACGTTATTTATAACTGTTCTATAAAGCTTCAGTTAAATTTGAGATCATTTGGAGTTACCAATAAATAATTAAAAATAGAACAGTGCACTGCTATATTGCAGTCTGCAGAATATTCGGCCGAGTTTGTCCTGCACAAACTCGACCGACACCCTTACTGTAGGAATTCAAAAGTCATCCTAAAATTATTCCAATTTAACAGAGTGTCTAAAATTGTATTTATCAAATACTGTTAAAATTTGAGATCAATTGGATATACCAATAAAAAGATAAAATTCAATTACCACACTGCTGTAAAATTCTGAAATTGTGATCGGTCGAGTTTGAAACTCGGCCGACAAACAGATCAGAGCATTCTTCAAAAATTCTGATATTTTGCAATGTTATTAAAATTTTATATATCTAAATCATATCCAAATTTGAATTAAATCAGAGTTACACATAAAATACTAAAAATCATTTAGTGAGACATTCTACTTATCAAATTCTGTATTCATGCATCATCAAACCCTATTTTTGGGCCGATTAGGGTTTATGTTTCTCAAACCCTAATTCTCAAGACAAAAGAACATTTAGACTTCTTATCATAGTTAAAACATCCTAATTGTGTTATCGTCATTAATTAGGTTTCAAGAATGATTATTCTAACTAATCTTTGCAATTGTCTAGGTAAACCCTAGTTTACCACTTAAGCTCAAATGGGGTCGTAACAACTCTCCCCCCCTTTAGAATGTTTCGTCCTCGAAACATAAACCTACAAGAAAAATACATTGAAGGTTATTCTAAGCTTCTAAAGCCTTCCATGTCATTATATTCTTGTATTTCATACCTGAATGTAGTTTTCAACATTAGATCTTTTAATTCTTTACTAAATCACAACATATTTCAAATAGTTCTCAATGATATCAAGCAAATTCTTTATGTCACAGTCAAACATAGAATGTAAAGATAAACCACCACGCTTTCTCTGTGCAACTCTGATACTCTGATACAACTATCTCAATTTATGCTGCTCAGAGAGTTCTATTGTTCTGTATCACCTTTAAGTGATAAAAGCAAGTTCACCATACTGTTTAAAACTTTAATAACATGCTACTCAAATAGAAAAACAGTCTTGAATTAGAAGACTAAATTCAACAATCAATTGCACAATACTACTCTTAGCATCCCCATTGGATCATGGATGCGTGAGGTGAAGCATTACCACCTCATTCCATACTATCATGTTTCGATCCTGGGACATGTGGGTTATGGGCCCACACACAATTCAAAGTGTAACCATCGTATTATATCATTTTACGGTTTCAACCACAGTAATAAAGTAATCCACAATTGTATCAGTCATTCAAGCATTAATCACACTCAATTACCATCACTCAGTTATATTAGAGCTAGGTATACCTCATTAGGGTTACTTGTCCAGACAATCTGATTATCACCCCTTTCTATTAATATGAGTGAATAAGTATGACTACCTTGTTCAGGGTATCTCTCCATGTGTTCTGACGTCATCCAAACCGTATCACCATATCACAAATACACAATAGTAAGATGCATATCAGGTATGAATTACTACAACTATCATACGCCTTTAATTTAACATATAGCTTACACACATACACTGAAATCATATATAGAACCAGCTTTCATACCTTAATATGCCTTCAACAAATCATACATGTAAAAACAAATTCACATATTACACAAAGCTAGTGTTTTCCCATATCTCTCTGCTCATTCATTACTTCTTTACTTTTTGCTACCTATCCTTTTCATATGATTATATACAATAAACATCATTAACATTGAAGCATTTAAGATAGGAATAGATTATTCATCATTCTTGCTATCACACAAGAATTTATTTCTTATCGCACTTCATCATACTGTATGTCACTATTACATTCACTAGATGACCCCACCAAGGTAGTTATGCACCATATATGATTCATTTTCTTTTATCATTTCATTCCCACCTTGCTCTTATTAAGGAATATATGAAAGAGAAGATGATTTTAAGACTTGGAATACTTGTATTCTAACATTCCCTTAATACATTCTCGTATGTAGATTTACTTAGTTATCAACAGAGATATTTGATTAATTAGCACTTGCTTGAGTCTCAGAACCTCTTTATTTTATAACTTCTCCAACATATTTCAACCCTTTCTTACGTTTCATAGTCCTCTTACCATATACTACTCTTTAACCCGTCATCTTTAATTCTAAATTTTTCTCTTATGACCATGTTGCTTATTCATATGTATGGTCATGTATACCATGTTGCACATATTTCCTCCTTTATCTTTATACTATTGTGAAGTTAACGTTCTAAATTAATAGTCCTTCTATTAGTTTTTCCTCATGTTGAATACATTACATATTCTTCATTTTTAAATCAAGTGGATCATGCATGGGTCAAACATAGTTTCTCTTTCAATCAAGTTTTTCTCTCCTGAATACAGTTTACCTTTGTATGACTTATTCATTCGTTAAACTACACCTATGTTCTTTGCTTAGAAACTAGTTTGTTGTTCTAGTCTTATGAATTACATGTTCATACGATTCTCTTTACTTTTACTCTTTTAAAGACTCTTTACTTCTATGGACCTATTGAAAGCTCACTCTATTCTTCTACTTAGCCTTTGCTTTAGAATTCATAAAATCATTATACGCTATTATATGATTCATTCTTCATGATTGATTCTTGTTATCTTGAACCATACATACATACATTTCACATATCTTTTCTATATTTCATATGTATAGTTCATGCAAAATTAATCAATAAACTGATTATGAGCTTCATATCATGTTCTATTATTCCCAATTAAGGGTTTCACATTTGAGACCCCAAAGTTAAACTTCAGATATCAGTTTCAACTAATTCTTAGTCGTTCTGATCTTTCCCATATGTTTCAACATCTTACTGCATGTACATTCTTACTCTGATGTGGGTCTAATTATTCCAATTCTATTCTTATTATGCTATTGATAGGATTCATTAGATCCTAGTAACGCATCCTGCCAACCTGACCAGGCCAAACCTGAAGTCCTGAAGCCAAGAACTACAAAGGATTACATTCTTCCTGAACTGCCACTCACAGCTCAGAAACTCGGCCATTTGGTCAGAAACTCGGCCGATTGCTTCACAACTCGGCCGATCCGCTTGAAACTCGGCCGATTAACTTGCCGTTTGATTTCCTGAAAAAGGAAACTCGGCCGAATTACATACAAATCGGCCGATCAGTTTGCTGTTCGATTGCCTATTAAGGAAACTCGGCCGAATCACATACAACTCGGCCGAATCGCGTACATACTAAAAACCTAAACAGACCTGCTGATGTCAATTTCATTCGAATCAGCGGGCAAAACCATAGAAACAAAAGCCCATTCAAAGGTCAATTCTAGTCTACTTGTTACAAAGAATAAAATCAATAAATGCTACAATTGCATAGTGTACAACATATATTAAAGACCCATATTTCAAAGTATTGAATATTTCAATTCAAACATATAAGAGCATTTCTGTACATTTCCAACAAAAGCAACATTATGAAATGTAAGTTCTATCTCCTTTTACATTTATGCTCTTAATTCTTATTTCTTTTCTCGTTTTCTAACCCTAACATTTCTAGGGTTCATCTCTAGCCCATTCTTTCACTGTATACTTGGCCAGGGCATACGTGAGAGAATAGACAGAGTAGCTTGTACTGGTTGATCCAAGTACTCAGATATCGGGCCAGGATATCCAAATACTCAAATCCCCAAAGCTAACATCAAACATCTCCTATCTGCCACACTTAGGACTCTAACTTACTAACTTAATGGTCCTTGACAACTCACCCTAAGCTCTGATACCAAGCTGTTACACCCCGATCTCACAATTTCCTCAAATCATGAGATTAGGGCGTAAGATAGGATTTATATTTAACACAAAGAACACCCTTAACTTTTACTTTTCTTAAAAACTCTTGTTTCTTCGCATTGAACCACATATCATCTTAACAAAGGAATCTGAACATTTCTTCTACTAATCAGACTTTAATAGTAAAGATACATGTATAAACATTCACGATGTCTTTCACACATTATGCACATGAAACTTGCTAATTAGCATACATATCAAAGAGGAACAATATTACACGTCGTAATTACAACTCTCTCTCTTATCTCTTACTGAGGACCTAGAGTGACAAGGACCGACTGACTCAACTAATCTCATACTTGACTCATGTGGCAGATCTACTCTGACGCTCTGATCATCTTCAAGTCCACGCGATTAACCTAAAATGTTTGAGTAGAGGGGTGAGCCTACTCGCTCAGTGAATGAGTACTTCATGGAAACAGACTAATGCACTAATGTGATTACAGATATAATTTGAATAAACGATATGAAATTTAACAACAATAAATATTACACTGAGCAGTTCTAAAACAATATAATTGAAATAACAAAGAATGTAAATATTGCATCCAAAGAATAACTACTAGAAGACTATGCTCTAGTCTTCCTTAACTCTTTCATTAATAAAGGACTCTGTGAACCTATATGGTCATATTTTAGCTTATGCCCTGATCTTATGCAGTGTACTCTGCATAAGAGACTCGCAGTGCACTACGACCACACCGTACAAGACTTAGCGACACACCCGGGAAATGCTAAGTCTGACTACCAGCCCTGTTCTGCTACAGGACTCTCAGGCACTCAAGGGCCTCAGGCACTCAAGGGCCTCACTGTACTCTCAGGCGCTCAAGGGCCTCACCGCAGGTCCTCAGCACTCAGGGGCCTCTCTGCAGTATTCTAGTACTCTAGACTCCTCCTCTAACCTGAGTACACAGGTGGGGAGTCTCACGGGGTTATCTCCATGACACAAGCACGAATAATGTTGCAACACGAGTTTCACCCCTAAGTTGCAGACACCTCTTAGGGGTTCTACGGTGTTCAGGGCACCTAAGTCTAACACTATCATCATAGGTGCATTTTAAACAGAAAATCATGACTCATTTAACATTTCTTACAAGGCTCACACGGCCTGCCATATCATATCATAAGCAACATCATATCTCATATATTCAACATATATCATATCTCAATAACATCCCTTTCTAGGGCATGTCATAACTCATCACCTGCAATTTAGGAGATATGTATTGAAAATAAGGAGCCCTGCAGTATGTAGATATCATCTCAGAGAGAACAAGCATATAAAGTTAAATGCACTAGAAACATACAATTCAATAATTAAGCATCACCACATCTCATCTCGAGACCTTTCATATTACCATAACATGATTCATTGAACACCCTATCCTTAGGGTTTCATTTGCCTTATTCATTCATCACATGCCAACACCCTACTCTTAGGGTTTCATTTGCCTCATTCATTTGTCACATGGCTCTTATCATGATCTCATACGATATAAGCATTCACTAAATAAAGATTGTTTCCAACAAATCGTATGCAATCAATATAGACATGAAACCATGGAAATTTAACTAAATTTAGGTTTTCCATATCATCACTGCGATATCATGTATCCAGAATAAGATTCAATTAAGATAACCCACGAGGTACATCCTAACCACTTATAGGATTACTAGTCCTTTTCAATAAGATTGAAACTCTAGCGATATCTCAATTAGGTCAAACCCTAATTACATTATTTGATTTAAATCTAAAATCATCTTTACTAGGAAGTGTTGTATACGTATCTGATATGAATCTACCATTTAGGAGTCATTCAAACAGAGAAGGAATCCGTATCATATCAATTTACAATAACTTAAATCAAATGGACATTTCAGATTTAGAATTCGCATGCTAAGCATTTAGGGATTTGGATGTTATAATAAAATTCGTGCATTAGAATGTTTAAAGGAAGAACCCACTCACCCTAAGGTGTGAAAACACCTCAAAACTGCAGCTCAACTCAGGAAATCTCGAACTCACATCAAATCCCTAGCAAATCTCCCAATTCCTCTTCCATTCAACTCGGGAACCTTGAAAATGAGGGATTATGAAGAAAGGGTGAGAAAAGAGGGAATTTCGACATAATCTTGGATCAAATCAGAGTATGGACGGAATATAGACATGAGAGAGAAGATTCACCATAAAAGTCTATGCAAAGGATCCAAACTTACTTGATTTCACCCTTCCTGGAATCGCAAAACCCTAATTCAGCAATTCCCCCACTTTCTCCACTCAAGCCCTAATTCTCCCTCTCTCTCTAGGAGCTCATTTCTCTGGAGTGAATGACGAAGAATGAGATCTGCTTGTGTGTGTGGTAATTCATATAAGTCAATTGAGCTGCTTGGGTCAATTGCATATTGACCCAACACTTAACTTTAATTATATTGGCTGAATATTCAGTTATACAAAAGTTACTGTAATTCGTTTATTTCAGAGATAAAACATTCTCCAACAATTATGGGAATTTAGCACGTTATTTAGAATTGTTCTATAAAGCGTCAGTTAAAATTTGAGATCATTTGGAGTTACCAATAAATAATTAAAAATAGAATAGTGCACTGCTATATTGCAGTCTGCAGAATATTCGGCCGAGTTTGTCCTGCACAAACGCGACCGACACCCTTACTGTAGGAATTCAAAAGTCATCCTAAAATTATGCCAATTTAACATAGTGTCTAAAATTGTATTTATCAAATACTGTTAAAATTTGAGATCAATTGGATATACCAATAAAAAGATAAAATTCAATTACCACACTGCTGTAAAATTCTGAAATTGTGATCGGTCGAGTTTGAAACTCGGCCGACAAACAGATCAGAGCATTCTTCAAAAATTCTGATATTTTGCAATGTTATTAAAATTTATATATATAAATCATATCCAAATTTGAAGTAAATCAGAGTTACACATAAAATACTAAAAATCATTTAGTGAGACATTCTACTTATCAAATTCTGTATTCATGCATCATCAAACCCTATTTTTGGGCCGATTAGGGTTTATGTTTCTCAAACCCT
Source organism: Alisma plantago-aquatica (assembly GCA_963693085.1). Taxonomy (NCBI): domain Eukaryota; kingdom Viridiplantae; phylum Streptophyta; class Magnoliopsida; order Alismatales; family Alismataceae; genus Alisma; species Alisma plantago-aquatica. The sequence goes on along the minus strand of OY856409.1, from coordinate 1,413,548,785 downwards.
AATTCTCAAGACAAAAGAACATTTAGACTTCTTATCATAGTTAAAACATCCTAATTTTGTTATCGTCATTAATTAGGTTTCAAGAATGATTATTCTAACTAATCTTTGCAATTGTCTAGGTAAACCCTAGTTTACCACTTAAGCTCAAATGGGGTCGTAACAACTCTCCCCCCCTTTAGAATGTTTCGTCCTCGAAACATAAACCTACAAGAAAAATACATTGAAGGTTATTCTAAGCTTCTAAAGCCTTCCATGTCATTATATTCTTGTATTTCATACCTGAATGTAGTTTTCAACATTAGATCTTTTAATTCTTTACTAAATCACAACATATTTCAAATAGTTCTCAATGATATCAAGCAAATTCTTTATGTCACAGTCAAACATAGAATGTAAAGATAAACCACCACGCTTTCTCTGCACAACTCTGATACTCTGATACAACTATCTCAATTTATGCTGCTCAGAGAGTTCTATTGTTCTGTATCACCTTTAAGTGATAAAAGCAAGTTCACCATACTGTTTAAAACTTTAATAACATGCTACTCAAATAGCAAAACAGTCTTGAATTAGAAGACTAAATTCAACAATCAATTGCACAATACTACTCTTAGCATCCCCATTGGATCATGGATGCGTGAGGTGAAGCATTACCACCTCATTCCATACTATCATGTTTCGATCCTGGGACATGTGGGTTATGGGCCCACACACAATTCAAAGTGTAACCATCGTATTATATCATTTTACGGTTTCAACCACAGTAATAAAGTAATCCACAATTGTATCAGTCATTCAAGCATTAATCACACTCAATTACCATCACTCAGTTATATTAGAGCTAGGTATACCTCATTAGGGTTACTTGTCCAGACAATCTGATTATCACCCCTTTCTATTAATATGAGTGAATAAGTATGACTACCTTGTTCAGGGTATCTCTCCATGTGTTCTGACGTCATCCAAACCGTATCACCATATCACAAATACACAATAGTAAGATGCATATCAGGTATGAATTACTACAACTATCATACGCCTTTAATTTAACATATAGCTTACACACATACACTGAAATCATATATAGAACCAGCTTTCATACCTTAATATGCCTTCAACAAATCATACATGTAAAAACAAATTCACATATTACACAAATCTAGTGTTTTCCCATATCTCTCTGCTCATTCATTACTTCTTTACTTTTTGCTACCTATCCTTTTCATATGATTATATACAATAAACATCATTAACATTGAAGCATTTAAGATAGGAATAGATTATTCATCATTCTTGCTATCACACAAGAATTTATTTCTTATCGCACTTCATCATACTGTATGTCACTATTACATTCACTAGATGACCCCACCAAGGTAGTTATGCACCATATATGATTCATTTTCTCTTATCATTTCATTCCCACCTTGCTCTTATTAAGGAATATATGAAAGAGAAGATGATTTTAAGACTTGGAATACTTGTATTCTAACATTCCCTTAATACATTATCGTATGTAGATTTACTTAGTTATCAACAGAGATATTTGATTAATTAGCACTTGCTTGAGTCTCAGAACCTCTTTATTTTATAACTTCTCCAACATATTTCAACCCTTTCTTACGTTTCATAGTCCTCTTACCATATACTACTCTTTAACCCGTCATCTTTAATTCTAAATTTTTCTCTTATGACCATGTTGCTTATTCATATGTATGGTCATGTATACCATGTTGCACATATTTCCTCCTTTATCTTTATACTATTGTGAAGTTAACGTTCTAAATTAATAGTCCTTCTATTAGTTTTTCCTCATGTTGAATACATTACATATTCTTCATTTTTAAATCAAGTGGATCATGCATGGGTCAAACATAGTTTCTCTTTCAATCAAGTTTTTCTCTCCTGAATACAGTTTACCTTTGTATGACTTATTCATTCGTTAAACTACACCTATGTTCTTTGCTTAGAAACTAGTTTGTTGTTCTAGTCTTATGAATTACATGTTCATACGATTCTCTTTACTTTTACTCTTTTAAAGACTCTTTACTTCTATGGACCTATTGAAAGCTCACTCTATTCTTCTACTTAGCCTTTGCTTTAGAATTCATAAAAGCATTATACGCTATTATATGATTCATTCTTCATGATTGATTCTTGTTATCTTGAACCATACATACATACATTTCACATATCTTTTCTATATTTCATATGTATAGTTCATGCAAAATTAATCAATAAACTGATTATGAGCTTCATATCATGTTCTATTATTCCCAATTAAGGGTTTCACATTTGAGACCCCAAAGTTAAACTTCAGATATCAGTTTCAACTAATTCTTAGTCGTTCTGATCTTTCCCATATGTTTCAACATCTTACTGCATGTACATTCTTACTCTGATGTGGGTCTAATTATTCCAATTCTATTCTTATTATGCTATTGATAGGATTCATTAGATCCTAGTAACGCATCCTGCCAACCGGACCAGGCCAAACCTGAAGTCCTGAAGCCAAGAACTACAAAGGATTACATTCTTCCTGAACTGCCACTCACAGCTCAGAAACTCGGCCGTTTGGTCAGAAACTCGTCCGATTGCTTCACAACTCGGCCGATCCGCTTGAAACTCGGCCGATTAACTTGCCGTTTGATTTCCTGAAAAAGGAAACTCGGCCGAATTACATACAACTCGGCCGATCAGTTTGCTGTTCGATTGCCTATTAAGGAAACTCGGCCGAATCACATACAACTCGGCCGAATCGCGTACATACTGAAAACCTAAACAGACCTGCTGATGTCAATTTCATTCGAATCAGCGGGCAAAACCATAGAAACAAAAGCCCATTCAAAGGTCAATTCTAGTCTACTTGTTACAAAGAATAAAATCAATAAATGCTACAATTGCATAGTGTACAACATATATTAAAGACCCATATTTCAAAGTATTGAATATTTCAATTCAAACATATAAGAGCATTTCTGTACATTTCCAACAAAAGCAACATTATGAAATGTAAGTTCTATCTCCTTTTACATTTATGCTCTTAATTCTTGTTTCTTTTCTCGTTTTCTAACCCTAACATTTCTAGGGTTCATCTCTAGCCCATTCTTTCACTGTATACCTGGCCAGGGCATACGTGAGAGAATAGACAGAGTAGCTTGTACTGGTTGATCCAAGTACTCAGATATCGGGCCAGGATATCCAAATTCTCAAATCCCCAAAGCTAACATCAAACATCTCCTATCTGCCACACTTAGGACTCTAACTTACTAACTTAATGGTCCTTGACAACTCACCCTAAGCTCTGATACCAAGCTGTTACACCCCGATCTCACAATTTCCTCAAATCATGAGATTAGGGCGTAAGATAGGATTTATATTTAACACAAAGAACACCCTTAACTTTTACTTTTCTTAAAAACTCTTGTTTCTTCGCATTGAACCACATATCATCTTAACAAAGGAATCTGAACATTTCTTCTACTAATCAGACTTTAATAGTAAAGATACATGTATAAACATTCACGATGTCTTTCACACATTATGCACATGAAACTTGCTAATTAGCATACATATCAAAGAGGAACAATATTACACATCGTAATTACAACTCTCTCTCTTATCTCTTACTGAGGACCTAGAGTGACAAGGACTGACTGACTCAACTAATCTCATACTTGACTCATGTGGCAGATCTACTCTGACGCTCTGATCATCTTCAAGTCCACGCGATTAACCTAAAATGTTTGAGTAGAGGGGTGAGCCTACTCGCTCAGTGAATGAGTACTTCATGGAAACAGACTAATGCACTAATGTGATTACAGATATAATTTGAATAAACGATATGAAATTTAACAACAATAAATATTACACTGAGCAGTTCTAAAACAATATAATTGAAATAACAAAGAATGTAAATATTGCATCCAAAGAATAACTACTAGAAGACTATGCTCTAGTCTTCCTTAACTCTTTCATTAATAAAGGACTCTGTGAACCTATATGGTCATATTTTAGCTTATGCCCTGATCTTATGCAGTGTACTCTGCATAAGAGACTCGCAGTGCACTACGACCACACCGTACAAGACTTAGCGACACACCCGGGAAATGCTAAGTCTGACTACCAGCCCTGTTCTGCTACAGGACTCTCAGGCACTCAAGGGCCTCAGGCACTCAAGGGCCTCACTGTACTCTCAGGCGCTCAAGGGCCTCACCGCAGGTCCTCAGCACTCAGGGGCCTCTCTGCAGTATTCTAGTACTCTAGACTCCTCCTCTAACCTGAGTACACAGGTGGGGAGTCTCACGGGGTTATCTCCATGACACAAGCACGGATAATGTTGCAACACGAGTTTCACCCCTAAGTTGCAGACACCTCTTAGGGGTTCTACGGTGTTCAGGGCACCTAAGTCTAACACTATCATTATAGGTGCATTTTAAACAGAAAATTATGACTCATTTAACATTTCTTACAAGGCTCACACGGCCTGCCATATCATATCATAAGCAACATCATATCTCATATATTCAACATATATCATATCTCAATAACATCCCTTTCTAGGGCATGTCATAACTCATCACCTGCAATTTAGGAGATATGTATTGAAAATAAGGAGCCCTACAGTATGTAGATATCATCTCAGAGAGAACAAGCATATAAAGTTAAATGCACTAGAAACATACAATTCAATAATTAAGCATCACCACATCTCATCTCGAGACCTTTCATATTACCATAACATGATTCATTGAACACCCTATCCTTAGGGTTTCATTTGCCTTATTCATTCATCACATGCCAACACCCTACTCTTAGGGTTTCATTTGCCTCATTCATTTGTCACATGGCTCTTATCATGATCTCATACGATATAAGCATTCACTAAATAAAGATTGTTTCCAACAAATCGTATGCAATCAATATAGACATGAAACCATGGAAATTTAACTAAATTTAGGTTTTCCATATCATCACTGCGATATCATGTATCCAGAATAAGATTCAATTAAGATAACCCACGAGGTACATCCTAACCACTTATAGGATTACTAGTCCTTTTCAATAAGATTGAAACTCTAGCGATATCTCAATTAGGTCAAACCCTAATTACATTATTTGATATAAATCTAAAATCATCTTTACTAGGAAGTGTTGTATACGTATCTGATGTGAATCTACCATTTAGGAGTCATTCAAACAGAGAAGGAATCCGTATCATATCAATTTACAATAACTTAAATCAAATGGACATTTCAGATTTAGAATTCGCATGCTAAGCATTTAGGGATTTGGATGTTATAATAAAATTCGTGCATTAGAATGTTTGAAGGAAGAACCCACTCACCCTAAGGTGTGAAAACACCTCAAAACTGCAGCTCAACTCAGGGAATCTCGAACTCACATCAAATCCCTAGCAAATCTCCCAATTCCTCTTCCATTCAACTCGGGAACCTTGAAAATGAGGGATTATGAAGAAAGGGTGAGAAAAGAGGGAATTTCGACATAATCTTGGATCAAATCAGAGTATGGACGGAATATAGACATGAGAGAGAAGATTCACCATAAAAGTCTATGCAAAGGATCCAAACTTACTTGATTTCACCCTTCCTGGAATCGCAAAACCCTAATTCAGCAATTCCCCCACTTTCTCCACTCAAGCCCTAATTCTCCCTCTCTCTCTAGGAGCTCGTTTCTCTGGAGTGAATGACGAAGAATGAGAGCTGCTTGTGTGTGTGGTCGTTCATATAAGTCAATTGAGCTGCTTGGGTCAATTGCATATTGACCCAACACTTAACTTTAATTATATTGGCTGAATATTCAGTTATACAAAAGTTACTGTAATTCGTTTATTTCAGAGATCAAACATTCTCCAACAATAATGGGAATTTAGCACGTTAGTTATAATTGTTCTATAAAGCTTCAGTTAAAATTTGAGATCATTTGGAGTTACCAATAAATAATTAAAAATAGAACAGTGCACTGCTATATTGCAGTCTGCAGAATATTCGGCCGAGTTTGTCCTGCACAAACTCGACCGACACCCTTACTGTAGGAATTCAAAAGTCATCCTAAAATTATGCCAATTTAACAGAGTGTCTAAAATTGTATTTATCAAATACTGTTAAAATTTGAGATCAATTGGATATACCAATAAAAAGATAAAATTCAATTACCACACTGCTGTAAAATTCTCAAATTGTGATCGGTCGAGTTTGAAACTCGGCCGACAAACAGATCAGAGCATTCTTCAAAAATTCTGATATTTTGCAATGTTATTAAAATTTTATATATATAAATCATATCCAAATTTGAAGTAAATCAGAGTTACACATAAAATACTAAAAATCATTTAGTGAGACATTCTACTTATCAATATCTGTATTCGTGCATCATCAAACCCTATTTTTGGGCCGATTAGGGTTTATGTTTCTCAAACCCTAATTCTCAAGACAAAAGAACATTTAGAATTCTTATCATAGTTAAAACATCCTAATTGTGTTATCGTCATTAATTAGGTTTCAAGAATGATTATTCTAACTAATCTTTGTAATTGTCTAGGTAAACCCTAGTTTACCACTTAAGCTCAAATGGGGTCGTAACAACTCTCCCCCCCTTTAGAATGTTTCGTCCTCGAAACATAAACCTACAAGAAAAATACATTGAAGGTTATTCTAAGCTTCTAAAGCCTTCCATGTCATTATATTCTTGTATTTCATACCTGAATGTAGTTTTCAACATTAGATCTTTTAATTCTTTACTAAATCACAACATATTTCAAATAGTTCTCAATGATATCAAGCAATTTCTTTATGTCACAGTCAAACATAGAATGTAAAGATAAACCACCACGCTTTCTCTGCGCAACTCTGATACTCTGATACAACTATCTCAATTTATGCTGCTCAGAGAGTTCTATTGTTCTGTATCACCTTTAAGTGATAAAAGCAAGTTCACCATACTGTTTAAAACTTTAATAACATGCTACTCAAATAGCAAAACAGTCTTGAATTAGAAGACTAAATTCAACAATCAATTGCACAATACTACTCTTAGCATCCCCATTGGATCATGGATGCGTGAGGTGAAGCATTACCACCTCATTCCATACTATCATGTTTCGATCCTGGGACATGTGGGTTATGGGCCCACACACAATTCAAAGTGTAACCATCGTATTATATCATTTTACGGTTTCAACCACAGTAATAAAGTAATCCACAATTGTATCAGTCATTCAAGCATTAATCACACTCAATTACCATCACTCAGTTATATTAGAGCTAGGTATACCTCATTAGGGTTACTTGTCCAGACAATCTGATTATCACCCCTTTCTATTAATATGAGTGAATAAGTATGACTACCTTGTTCAGGGTATCTCTCCATGTGTTCTGACGTCATCCAAACCGTATCACCATATCACAAATACACAATAGTAAGATGCATATCAGGTATGAATTACTACAACTATCATACGCCTTTAATTTAACATATAGCTTACACACATACACTGAAATCATATATAGAACCAGCTTTCATACGTTAATATGCCTTCAACAAATCATACATGTAAAAACAAATTCACATATTACACAAAGCTAGTGTTTTCCCATATCTCTCTGCTCATTCATTACTTCTTTACTTTTTGCTACCTATCCTTTTCATATGATTATATACAATAAACATCATTAACATTGAAGCATTTAAGATAGGAATAGATTATTCATCATTCTTGCTATCACACAAGAATTTATTTCTTATCGCACTTCATCATACTGTATGTCACTATTACATTCACTAGATGACCCCACCAAGGTAGTTATGCACCATATATGATTCATTTTCTCTTATCATTTCATTACCACCTTGCTCTTATTAAGGAATATATGAAAGAGAAGATGATTTTAAGACTTGGAATACTTGTATTCTAACATTCCCTTAATACATTCTCGTATGTAGATTTACTTAGTTATCAACAGAGATATTTGATTAATTAGCACTTGCTTGAGTCTCAGAACCTCTTTATTTTATAACTTCTCCAACATATTTCAACCCTTTCTTACATTTCATAGTCCTCTTACCATATACTACTCTTTAACCCGTCATCTTTAATTCTAAATTTTTCTCTTATGACCATGTTGCTTATTCATATGTATGGTCATGTATACCATGTTGCACATATTTCCTCCTTTATCTTTATACTATTGTGAAGTTAACGTTCTAAATTAATAGTCCTTCTATTAGTTTTTCCTCATGTTGAATACATTACATATTCTTCATTTTTAAATCAAGTGGATCATGCATGGGTCAAACATAGTTTCTCTTTCAATCAAGTTTTTCTCTCCTGAATACAGTTTACCTTTGTATGACTTATTCATTCGTTAAACTACACCTATGTTCTTTGCTTAGAAACTAGTTTGTTGTTCTAGTCTTATGAATTACATGTTCATACGATTCTCTTTACTTTTACTCTTTTAAAGACTCTTTACTTCTATGGACCTATTGAAAGCTCACTCTATTCTTCTACTTAGCCTTTGCTTTAGAATTCATAAAAGCATTATACGATATTATATGATTCATTCTTCATGATTGATTCTTGTTATCTTGAACCATACATACATACATTTCACATATCTTTTCTATATTTCATATGTATAGTTCATGCAAAATTAATCAATAAACTGATTATGAGCTTCATATCATGTTCTATTATTCCCAATTAAGGGTTTCACATTTGAGACCCCAAAGTTAAACTTCAGATATCAGTTTCAACTAATTCTTCTTCGTTCTGATCTTTCCCATATGTTTCAACATCTTACTGCATGTACATTCTTACTCTGATGTGGGTCTAATTATTCCAATTCTATTCTTATTATGCTATTGATAGGATTCATTAGATCCTAGTAACGCATCCTGCCAACCGGACCAGGCCAAACCTGAAGTCCTGAAGCCAAGAACTACAAAGGATTACATTCTTCCTGAACTGCCACTCATAGCTCAGAAACTCGGCCGTTTGGTCAGAAACTCGGCCGATTGCTTCACAACTCGGCCGATCCGCTTGAAACTCGGCCGATTAACTTGCCGTTTGATTTCCTGAAAAAGGAAACTCGGCCGAATTACATATAACTCGGCCGATCAGTTTGCTGTTCGATTGCCTATTAAGGAAACTCGGCCGAATCACATACAACTCGGCCGAATCACGTACATACTGAAAACCTAAACAGACCTGTTGATGTCAATTTCATTCGAATCAGCGGGCAAAACCATAGAAACAAAAGCCCATTCAAAGGTCAATTCTAGTCTACTTGTTACAAAGAATAAAATCAATAAATGCTACAATTGCATAGTGTACAACATATATTAAAGACCCATATTTCAAAGTATTGAATATTTCAATTCAAACATATAAGAGCATTTCTGTACATTTCCAACAAAAGCAACATTATGAAATGTAAGTTCTATCTCCTTTTACATTTATGCTCTTAATTCTTGTTTCTTTTCTCATTTTCTAACCCTAACATTTCTAGGGTTCATCTCTAGCCCATTCTTTCACTGTATACCTGGCCAGGGCATACGTGAGAGAATAGACAGAGTAGCTTGTACTGGTTGATCCAAGTACTCAGATATCGGGCCAGGATATCCAAATACTCAAATCCCCAAAGCTAACATCAAACATCTCCTATCTGCCACACTTAGGACTCTAACTTACTAACTTAATGGTCCTTGACAACTCACCCTAAGCTCTGATACCAAGCTGTTACACCCCGATCTCACAATTTCCTCAAATCATGAGATTAGGGCGTAAGATAGGATTTATATTTAACACAAAGAACACCCTTAACTTTTACTTTTCTTAAAAACTCTTGTTTCTTCGCATTGAACCACATATCATCTTAACAAAGGAATCTGAACATTTCTTCTACTAATCAGACTTTAATAGTAAAGATACATGTATAAACATTCACGATGTCTTTCACACATTATGCACATGAAACTTGCTAATTAGCATACATATCAAAGAGGAACAATATTACACGTCGTAATTACAACTCTCTCTCTTATCTCTTACTGAGGACCTAGAGTGACAAGGACCGACTGACTCAACTAATCTCATACTTGACTCATGTGGCAGATCTACTCTGACGCTCTGATCATCTTCAAGTCCACGCGATTAACCTAAAATGTTTGAGTAGAGGGGTGAGCCTACTCGCTCAGTGAATGAGTACTTCATGGAAACAGACTAATGCACTAATGTGATTACAGATATAATTTGAATAAACGATATGAAATTTAACAACAATAAATATTACACTGAGCAGTTCTAAAACAATATAATTGAAATAACAAAGAATGTAAATATTGCATCCAAAGAATAACTACTAGAAGACTATGCTCTAGTCTTCCTTAACTCTTTCATTAATAAAGGACTCTGTGAACCTATATGGTCATATTTTAGCTTATGCCCTGATCTTATGCAGTGTACTCTGCATAAGAGACTCGCAGTGCACTACGACCACACCGTACAAGACTTAGCGACACACCCGGGAAATGCTAAGTCTGACTACCAGCCATGTTCTGCTACAGGACTCTCAGGCACTCAAGGGCCTCAGGCACTCAAGGGCCTCACTGTACTCTCAGGCGCTCAAGGGCCTCACCGCAGGTCCTCAGCACTCAGGGGCCTCTCTGCAGTATTCTAGTACTCTAGACTCCTCCTCTAACCTGAGTACACAGGTGGGGAGTCTCACGAGGTTATCTCCATGACACAAGCACGGATAATGTTGCAACACGAGTTTCACCCCTAAGTTGCAGACACCTCTTAGGGGTTCTACGGTGTTTAGGGCACCTAAGTCTAACACTATCATTATAGGTGCATTTTAAACAGAAAATCATGACTCATTTAACATTTCTTACAAGGCTCACACGGCCTGCCATATCATATCATAAGCAACATCATATCTCATATATTCAACATATATCATATCTCAATAACATCCCTTTCTAGGGCATGTCATAACTCATCACCTGCAATTTACGAGATATGTATTGAAAATAAGGAGCCCTGCAGTATGTAGATATCATCTCAGAGAGAACAAGCATATAAAGTTAAATGCACTAGAAACATACAATTCAATAATTAAGCATCACCACATCTCATCTCGAGACCTTTCATATTACCATAACATGATTCATTGAACACCCTATCCTTAGGGTTTCATTTGCCTTATTCATTCATCACATGCCAACACCCTACTCTTAGGGTTTCATTTGCCTCATTCATTTGTCACATGGCTCTTATCATGATCTCATATGATATAAGCATTCACGAAATAAAGATTGTTTTCAACAAATCGTATGCAATCAATATAGACATGAAACCATGGAAATTTAACTAAATTTAGGTTTTCCATATCATCACTGCGATATCATGTATCCAGAATAAGATTCAATTAAGATAACCCACGAGGTACATCCTAACCACTTATAGGATTACTAGTCCTTTTCAATAAGATTGAAACTCTAGCGATATCTCAATTAGGTCAAACCCTAATTACATTATTTGATATAAATCTAAAATCATCTTTACTAGGAAGTGTTGTATACGTATCTGATATGAATCTACCATTTAGGAGTCATTCAAACAGAGAAGGAATCCGTATCATATCAATTTACAATAACTTAAATCAAATGGACATTTCAGATTTAGAATTCGCATGCTAAGCATTTAGGGATTTGGATGTTATAATCAAATTCGTGCATTAGAATGTTTGAAGGAAGAACCCACTCACCCTAAGGTGTGAAAACACCTCAAAACTGCAGCTCAACTCAGGGAATCTCGAACTCACATCAAATCCCTAGCAAATCTCCCAATTCCTCTTCCATTCAACTCGGGAACCTTGAAAATGAGGGATTATGAAGAAAGGGTGAGAAAAGAGGGAATTTCGACATAATCTTGGATCAAATCAGAGTATGGATGGAATCTAGACATGAGAGAGAAGATTCACCATAAAAGTCTATGCAAAGGATCCAAACTTACTTGATTTCACCCTTCCTGGAATCGCAAAACCCTAATTCAGCAATTCCCCCACTTTCTCCACTCAAGCCCTAATTCTCCCTCTCTCTCTAGGAGCTCGTTTCTCTGGAGTGAATGATGAAGAATGAGAGCTGCTTGTGTGTGTGGTCGTTCATATAAGTCAATTGAGCTGCTTGGGTCAATTGCATATTGACCCAACACTTAACTTTAATTATATTGGCTGAATATTCAGTTATACAAAAGTTACTGTAATTCGTTTATTTCAGAGATCAAACATTCTCCAACAATTATGGGAATTTAGCAAGTTATTTATAATTGTTCTATAAAGCTTCAGTTAAAATTTGAGATCATTTGGAGTTACCAATAAATAATTAAAAATAGAACAGTGCACTGCTATAATGCAGTCTGCAGAATATTCGGCCGAGTTTGTCCTGCACAAACTCGACCGACACCCTTACTGTAGGAATTCAAAAGTCATCCTAAAATTATGCCAATTTAACAGAGTGTCTAAAATTGTATTTATCAAATACTGTTAAAATTTGAGATCAATTGGATATACCAATAAAAAGATAAAATTCAATTACCACACTGCTGTAAAATTCTCAAATTGTGATCGGTCGAGTTTGAAACTCGGCCGACAAACAGATCAGAGCATTCTTCAAAAATTCTGATATTTTGCAATGTTATTCACATTTTATATATCTAAATCATATCCAAATTTGAGTAAATCAGAGTTACACATAAAATACTAAAAATCATTTAGTGAGACATTCTACTTCTCAAATTCTGTATTCATGCATCATCAAACCCTATTTTTGGGCCGATTAGGGTTTATGTTTCTCAAACCCTAATTCTCAAGACAAAAGAACATTTAGACTTCTTATCATAGTTAAAACATCCTAATTGTGTTATCGTCATTAATTAGGTTTCAAGAATGATTATTCTAACTAATCTTTGCAATTGTCTAGGTAAACCCTAGTTTACCACTTAAGCTCAAATGGGGTCGTAACAAACCTAGTGATGGTTTAATGGCCAATACGCTAAAGCAGGGTGTGGCTAATGTAATCAAGTAAGATGAAGATGTTACATCTAAGAAGGGCAAAATTGATGAACCATATGAATGGTAATGTTGATACTCTAATAAATAAGGGTATAAGGGACAAGATGATGCCTAGATCATTATATATATATCTAACTCTATACTTGTGTAGAAACCCTTTACACTTTGCATAGATGAGGACATGAAACTCTTAGGAATGATGTATGCAACACTAATTAATGATGTGATTAAAATCCTAAGAGTTGAAATACCTAAAGTGGTTGATAATGGTTTATTCTACATCAACAATGCCTAACTATTAGATAAGTCCATATCATTAGTGATAGCTGGACAATTCTAATGTGTGATCTATACACCACATGATAAAGGTGATAGGTTAGTGATCAAAGTATTAAGAGGGAAATACCTTAATACAAGTTCAGTTGATTAACTTAAGTAAGATGGAAATGAGGAGAAAAGTGATACATCAAGACATGATAGATATCACATTTAGCATTTCAGGGTAGATATACCTTGATGGACCTCTAATCTAATATTCTTGGATAGGAAACACATGAAGTGTGTGTTATGTAATTGTTACAATAAAGATGTAATGAACTCAATGCACTTTGATAAGTGTTGAATAATATACCTTGAGAATGGGGTTAAGCTAAACTAATGAGTATGATGTAATCATACCATGATAAGGATGAGAAATGAACTCATACCTTGAATTGATGATCAGTAATGATATATGATGAGAATAGTGATCATAAGTAAATACTTATGATATCATTGAATGCTCCTAGAGGTATGGAGCAATATATTAGGGTTGGACTAATAATGTGAACATGAAACCCTAACTAATGTGAAATGGGAAACCCTAATCCCTAATTGTTGAGCAATGGAATGAAAAGCCTATTTAATAGTAAACCCTAATTCTAATAAAAGAATGGTGGTGTTACTATTGTATCATATGATGTGATAAGTGACTTTTATGACTGTCATCATGTTTATTAACCATGCAGATATCATGAGTGACGATCATAGCCAGATTTGAGCTATGACTTTTACATAATAAAAGTGTTGGTTGGTCTTGTGTGCCTTAATGTTGTTGTTGCTTAGTAAAAGTAACAAAATGTGTATGGACTTTATGAGTCATATGAGTAAGTAGTTGCCTAGTGAAAGGTGACAAGAGACTTAATGGGCCTTGTGAGCCATGTGAGATGCTTGTGTAACAAGTATCATGTACACCTCGGTTTGAGGACCTAGAGGTAATAGTTACTTAATAGTTGGTAACAGTGATTAGTGATGAACTAAGGGTATGAATACCCAGATTTGATAAGTATGATGATGATGTTGTTGAAAGATGTGAACTTTCAAGAAATGAAATGAGGGACTGAGATCCCAATGTCTTATAAAGACTAAGAAGTGATTGATGAAAATAGTACATGTTTCCTTGTAGCATTTGTCTGAATAAGTTATGTTTGAGAACTTGACTGATGCTAAAAGAATATGCTAATGTATTTAATTAATCAAGTGAAATCATATCATGTAGAGCCCTAACCATAGATCCATCATCTTCAGTAATTTGGTGCTGGTGAAACGAGTTGCTCCACGACAAAACTCGGAATGCATATTTTTGAATATGTGGGGGTAATTGGGCAAATATATCCTTATGCCCCATAGGAATGGCTATGGGATATGTCCTATGTACGAGATTGGTTACGGACCATACCCCAATAAGAGTATGGCTACAGGCCATGACTCCACAATATAAACACCGGGAATTGGCTACGGACCATAACCCTGAAGAGAGTATATGCTATGGGCTATAACTCTATAACGAAGTTGCTAGTATACCCTGGAAAGCTATCTAGTAGAGACATAAGATGTCTTGCATGTGGTCTCACATTGACCGAGATGTGAGAGGTCTTGGAAGCCGACTCTTCCATTGACCTTGTATGGTACCGATTTCGACTCCGTAGTGGTCGGTTGGATTATGAGTGGTATACCTCATCTCCTTAAGGCATACGTGTGATTGTAAAATGTAATCAGCCGTATAGCATGTTTGCTTAAGGATTGAATACGAAAATTTATTGGCTGATGTTACATTTCTTTTATGCATCTCTATTTGTTAGATGTTATTCATATCTCTTTATATTCATTGCAAGTAGATGAATGAATTATGATTCTACCATGAGTAGATGCAATTTTCTCCTTTGTAAAGGAGATTATCTTATTCTGTTCACACAATGATCAATACTAATGTTAATATATATATATATAAGAGCTCCTGCTCAGTTTTAATTCTAATAAACTGCAATAATAATGTTTTGGTGGAGAGTTATATCTCTCGCTGGGACAATTTACAATTGTCTCACCCCTGGGGATCCAACTTTTTAGGTAAACACAGAAGAAGAAGTAGGAACCCTATAGCAAGGGAAAAGTAGCAACATCAGGGACAACAGTGATAACTCAGGTGGAGGCACTGGCTGCCAAGTTTTGTATAGAAAGTCTTATGTGTCGTCTCTGTACTCTCAGGTCCTCAGAGTCAGTAGATAGTGCTTTTATAATCGATATGAGATTTTGGTTTGAACGCCTCGAGGATTTATGTTGCTGCTGTATAGTTTAACAAAGTAACTGTTGTATGTAATCCTCGAGAAGAGATGGTACATGGAATGTACTTGCGAACCAGGATGTATATGTAATACTTTGGTTCTTGTTATAAGAGTTTCCTAGAATTGGATCTCTTTGCAAAAAGTTTTAATTTTTAGTGATTTTCAGTAATCCGCTGCAAATGATTCGCTTCCGCTTAAGTAAATCTCATTTTTGTGAGTTGGATGTGACAATTTAGTGGTATCAGAGCTCTAGGTTCGCTGAGCCTACAGAGACATAGGACTAAGGTAGTAGAGTTTGTTCTAGTGTCTTCTAGTGTATCTGATAGTGTCTTCTGCTCATATAGGAGAAGAAGAACTTGATGATGTCTGGATCACACGAAGAGAATGCTGCTGAGAGCAGCACTGCTGCACCAGGAAGAGGTACAGGGGATCAGAGAAGAAAAGAACATATACCTGTACATCCCCAATTTGACCTAGCCATGATAGAGAGCCCAACTTTCCCTGCTCTGTTTGAGCAATTTAGGACAACTATGATGCATATAGTAGATCGTGCATTAGCAATGCAACCTAGACTACCAGCCCCCAATGATGAAGTTTTGAACTCCAATAGGTTTCCTGCTCAACATCATCATGTTGGAGCGATGAATAATGATGAAAGGAATAGGATACAATATGAAACTAGTATCTGCCATATGTGTAGAAAGCCTGGACATATCAGACCTAATTGTCCAGAAAAGGAATATAAAGGAAGAATTGAGAAAAATCCTATCCAAATCCAGGAACAGAGGCCTAGTAGTTCTAAAAAGGGAAAGTGTTTGGTATCATCGGTACACCCAGGGCCTAGTGCACCAAGGCAATGGCTATCCAGAAAGGGTAAAGAGCCTTCTAGATCACATCTAGCACCCAGAATTTGCTACCAATGTAGACAGGTAGGACATCTGGCAAGAGATTGCTCAGCCAGAAATGTTATGGTGAATCAACCTCTGAGGCAGAATCAGCCTGAGGCAATGAATAATCCACGAATCATGACAAGTCAGACAAAATAATGTTATTCTAGTATGTCTTTTTATGATTTCCTCGATTAAATTGAGAAAGTAATTGATTGAGTTTTCCTTGATTAGTCCTATGAGGACTTACATTTTGCATAGTAAAACATCACAAATGTTTTATGTTGTTCTTACCTCTATGAGAAGAGATGAGGTACAGAAGAGATGCGTGGATAAAATCCATGAATGTTAAATCTTATGCTTGTGATAATATGAAAAAGAAAGAATATGATAGTATACAAAGTGCATACCACTAAATCTTAGTATTTATATACCCTGGCCAGGTATACAACTATTGATGATAAGGTGAGTATGGAAACTCTTAGATTGTTATCTTTTTGATTGCTCTGATCAAGTAGTCATTCTGAGACAATCTAATGAGTATCATGAAATTAGAAATATGGAATGAAATAAATGTGTCATGTCCTAAGCATAAGAAAGAGAAGTCTGAGATAATCTCAGAGGAGTATATGTATATGAGGAATTAAAAGTATACTCCTCATAAGATAAGAATGGGAACAAGGGAGATGATCCATGTCCAATACAGTTTGTAAGTATAATAAAGATCTTTTCCCATAGTGTGGAAATGGGAAATGTGATGAGATCACAAGATGCTCATGAATATGTTAGATAATAACAAAGAAAGGAATAATGTTATGTGATCATCCTTATAAATTTATATGCTGAGGGCAAGGAACCTAGGATGAGATAAAGAGTGAATGATTCATAAATAGTTGAAAATACATGAATGAATAAGAGGAATATGAATCCTTGTTTTCTTTCCTTTCAGGGACATGGCAGTCAAGTGAGTCTTAGGACACTTAATGTGTATAAGATAAAAATGTTAATATAATGGATACTTAGAAAAGTATCAGTTTATCTTGGACTTTGGTTCCAAGGTGAGGATATATGTAACAAGTAATGTCCCAAGATGAAAGGAAGATAAATATGTGATGTGTTTTCAACACATGTGATAGATACCAAGGTAAGAGATTTTGGTATCTGAAAAATATCAAATAGTTTATGTTGGCTACCTGGAATGGTCAACCATGAAATCAGATTAATCATGTAAAATAGTATGAACATCACATGTAAGGGGTTCATGCTTTGCATAAACATAACAATTAAAGATATCTTTAAGATAAATTCTTAATTAACAAGTAACTTCTCCTTATGATGATAAGATATACAACTAATGAGATAGTTAGTACAAGTAATAAGGAAAGTGTTACCTGACACATAATTAACTCCACAGTCAGTAATGAGAAAGACAGTGGATTATGTGTCATGTGTAAAAGATTCTATGAGAATCTTGTGTGGAATAACTTTGTGTTGATCAAAGCTTTATGGTGTCTCCATAACAATGAAATGTTATGTGGAGACTAGATAGTATGATGAATGAATAACATCTATCTTCCTTTATCTGGGATTTCGGGGACGAAATCCTTGTTAGGGGTTTATAATTTGTAACATCCCTGACCCGGGTTATGATTTAACCCTAGGTGTTTTGTTTAATAAAAGTGATTATATGCTTGCTCTTATCTTTTTAAAAGTAATTAAGGCTCAAGGGGAACTTATGTTTCAATTTTGGTCCTGTTTGAATAATGTTGAAGCAATGTTTGCTTATTTTGGACTAAAGTGCAAATTACCCAAGTTGAGGGGTTAATTTGCAAATGTTATAATATTAAATGTTCCTCATGTGTTGAAGCATCATGAGAATGGAAATGATGCAGTGGTATGGCTTGAGAAAGCCTGAGTACCAAGAAAGAGCGGATAAAGCAATGTTTGTGCATTAAAACCTAGTTTTGGTATAATGTGCAATTTATCCAAAAATCTAGGGTTCAATATGAAATTTACCATTTCAAAAAGGTCCCTAATGTTTCTTGGCATCATGTGGAGTAAACAAAATGAGAGGGGCGTCTCATTTGTATCTCTTTGAAGGAGAGAGAATCTTGATATTAAAATAATCAAGATTTAAGCATAATGGAAACATTAGTTCAAATTAATACAAAAATAAATAAAATAATTAAAGGGCCTTCAACCAAAATTAAAATGGTTGGATTCAGATGTGTGTGGACGACCTTGAGCTTTGCAAGGACCACAAAATATCCCAAGGAGGTGAAAACTCCATTCACCTTATTATAAGAAAAAGAATTTCCACTCAAATATGGATATTACTATTATAAGGGTTAAGGTGCTTAATTTCTTTTCCCTTAATTCATGGATAATGGAAGGTATCTCGGTGGGGATAGAGTTGCCTTTGCATGCAAGAAACCAAGGGGGAAATGGTGGCAACAATTTTGGAATTAAATGATTTTTATAAAAACATTTTCTCTCTCATTGATTTTCTTATAAAAGAGCTTTTACCACTTAAACCAAGGACTTTTTCGGATCCCTTTCTTCTCCTTGCTTGCAAAAATGATCAAGGGAGCTAGGAACATCAGGAAGACGACCCCCAACCTGTTGGTAAGCTTCTTGACCTTCGTTCTTCTTGATTTCATGGTGGAAATCATAAAACAATGCATAATTTCTTCTTTTCTTCACTCCATCTTCAACCCTAGCCGATCCTTTCACTCCAAAAGCTTGAGAACGGACCTTGGGCAGTTGTTAAAGCTTCATCCACCATTGGAGCCGTGGAGCTTGGAGCTTGGAATCAGACTAGAAGGTGGGTTATATAACTTGAACCCTTAACTATTGTTATTGAAATTGATTTCCTCAATCCAATTGATTCCATTGTTATTCTTACAATAACTTTGATTAGTTCATGTAGTTGCCATGGAAATGGCAGTAATTTTCTTTGGATTGAAGGTTGATGATGACAAACTGATCACAAGCACATACCTCAATCAAGAACAAGGGCAAACGGTTTTGGACTTCTGGTCCAAACAGTTTCACCAAACCGTTTGGAGACCAAACGGTTTGCAAACCGTTTGGAGACTTGGACTCCAAACCGCAAGAGAGGGTTGTCCGTTTGGTTAGGTTGACCGATTGAGGTCTGAACCTAAGTATGTGTTGGATGATGATCCAATGGATCCAATTGATTGATTCAGTGTATGTACAACCCTTCAATTGGAAACCCTAATCATGTTGATTGATGAATCCATGATTGATCCTAACGATTTCAAGATAATTTGGGTCAAACGGGTTGGAAGCTGTTTGAGCCCAAACGGTCTTGAAACTGTTTGGGACCAAATGGTTTCAAAACCGTTTGGAGGGTTAGTGGTTGATCCTTGACTATTGGATAAAGATCTAATGGTTTTGATTGATGAATCCTTCAATTGCCTAATCAATAGTCAATTCAATGGTGTACATTATTTTCAATTTGATTGCTGAATGTGCCTAAGAACCCTTGAGGTTTTGGTACTGATTTGGCCCAAACGGTCTTGAGACTGTTTGAGTCCAAAGGGTCTTGAAACCGTTTGGGGTCAAACATTTTCAAAACCGCTTGGAGGTCAAATGGTTTTCAAAACCGTTTGGTGATGAAACCTCAAAACCCAATGAAGGTTGATGGTGATTCAATCAATGGAAATTGAAGGTGATGGTTTTCCAATAATCCAATGATTGTTTGTAATGGTAATCAATGAAGGTACCAAAGTTGAAACCCTAAAAGTACCTAAAGGATTAGTACCATTAAAGGGGTAAACTCTAATTGTTTATAAGAACAATAATTTGATACATTATATCAATCATAACTGTCTGTACTTGATTGAAGGGTTGATATAACATAATCAAGTTGAAGATGATAATAGAATGGAATTCATACTTGAGTATGATTCATGTGGTGATTAAGGGTATGATCCTTAGCAAAGAGATCATGAAACCCTAATCATGAGTACAAACCCTAATTGACAAGGTTATTGAATCCTAACCCTAATTCAGGACAATTCTAAATGAAACCCTAACCCAGGGTGAGGATGTAACCCTAATCCAAGGTAATGATATATGTAACTCTAATTTAGGGTAATGAGATGAAAAACCCTAATTGAGATGAATAGTAAACCCTAAATTGTGGGTTATTGAATATAAACCCAAATCCAGGGTAATGGTGTAATTCTAAACCAGGATGATAATATGGGAAATCCAAATTAAGAGTAACTTCATGAAAACCCTAATTTGAGAAGATACTTCATGAAACCCTAATTGAGGTTGATTCCATGAGAATCCCTAATTGAGGTTGATTCCATGAGAAACCCTAATTGAGGGTGAAACCTTAAGAAACCCTAATTGGGATAAATAGTAAAACCTAATTGTGGGTTATTAAATGTGAAACCCTAATCTAGGGTAATGTCATGTGAAATCCTAAATTAGAATCATGTTATGTGGAATCCTGATATAATGATGTGATGTAAGATTCAAGTCCAGGGTGATGCCATGTAATGATATGTGAAACCCTAATCTAGGGTAATGTCATGTGAAATCCTAAATTAGAATGATGTTATGTGGAATCTTGATATAATGATGTGATGTAAGACTCAAGTCCAAGGTGATGCCATGTAATGAAATGTGAAACCCTAATCTAGGGTAATGTCATGTGAAATCCTAAATTAGAATGATGTTATGTGGAATCCTGATATAATGATGGGATGTAAGACTCAAGTCTAGGGTGATGCATGTAATGATATGTGAAACCCTAATCTAGGGTAATGTCATGTGAAATACTAAATTAGAATGTTGTTATGTGGAATCCTAATATAATGATGTGATGTAAGACTCAAGTCCAGGGTGATGCCATGTAATGATATGTGAAACCTAGTGATGGTTTAATGACCAATACACTAAAGCAGGGTGTGGCTAATGTAATCAAGTAAGATGAGGATGTTACATCCAAGAAGGGCAAAATTGATGAACCATATGAATGGTAATGTTAATACTCTAATAAATAAGGGTATAAGGGACAAGATGATGCCTAGATCATTATATATATATCTAACTCTATACTTGTGTAGCAACCCTTTACACTTTGCATAGATGAGGACATGAAACTCTTAGGAATGATGTATGCAACACTAATTAATGATGTGATTAACATCCTAAGAGTTGAAATACCTAAAGTGGTTGATAATGGTTTATTCTACATCAACAATGCCTAACTATTAGATAAGTCCATATCATTAGTGATAGCTGGACAATTCTAATGTGTGATCTATACACCACATGATAAAGGTGATAGGTTAGTGATTAAAGTATTAAGAGGGAAATACCTTAATACAAGTTTAGTTGATTAACTTAAGTAAGATGGAAATGAGGAGAAAAGTGATACATCAAGACATGATAGATATCACATTTAGCATTTCAGGGTAGATAAACCTTGATGGACCTCTAATCTAATATTCTTGGTTAGGAAACACATGAAATGTGTGTTATGTAATTGTTACAATAAAGATGTAATGAACTCAATGCACTTTGATAAATGTTGAATTATATACCTTGAGAATGGGGTTAATCTAAACTAATGAGTATGATGTAATCATACCATGATAAGGATGAGAAATGAACTCATACCTTGAATTGATGATCATTAATGATATATGATGAGAATAGTGATCATAAGTAAATACTTATGATATCATTGAATGCTCCTAGAGGTGTGGAGCAATATATTAGGGTTAGACTAATAATGTGAACATGAAACCCTAACTAATGTGAAATGGGAAACCCTAATCCCTAATTGTTGAGCAATGGAATGAAAAGCCTATTTAATAGTAAACCCTAATTCTGATAAAAGAATGGTGGTGTTACTATTGTATCATATGATGTGATAAGTGACTTTTATGACTGTCATCATGTTTATTAACCATGCAGATATCATGACATGATGATCATAGCCATATTTGAGCTATGATTTTTATATAATAAAAGTGTTGATTGGTCTTGTGTGCCTTAATGTTGTTGTTGCTTAGTAAAAGTAACAAAATGTGTATGGACTTTATGAGTCATATGAGTAAGTTGTTGCCTAGTGAAAGGTGACAAGAGACTTAATGGGCCTTGTGAGCCATGTGAGATGCTTGTGTAACAAGTATCATGTACACCTCAGTTTGAGGACCTAGAGGTAATAGTTACCTAGAAGCCATGGAGGCGAAAAGAAGGATAAGTAGAGATCAAACGAACAAAACATGCCACAAAAACCATCCAAACACCAACAAGGAGCAAAAGGGGACGTCTAGGGCAACCTATCTAGGTCAGGAAAGGGCTAGGATAGGGAAGGTAAGGGTTTGGGTAGAGAGCGTAGGGCTAGAAGAAGGGGAATCGGTCGGCTATTCTCTAGTTGAGACGGAGAATAGTCGGCCGAACCCAACTTAAGTTGGCTTCATCCCACGGATCAGCTTAATGAAATAGCAGTTCAACTAACTCTATTACATTCCCAATGGGCTAGGTTAAATTCTAAATGTAAACTAAAGTTGCAGCAACTCTTGCTCCACATAGTCCACTCTTGCACTTTTGTAAAGGCTTTACTTCTTATCAGATCTTGCACATCAACGTATGACAGATCTAATCACAAACCAAGATGAAGAAGTAATCAAATTTATGTTATAACATTTATAACTAGAGTACAGGTCTTTGTCCCTTCCATCTTCTTCTTTATTTCCTCCAGGAAGAGATGGCAATTCCTTTTACAATGTATAGGCTGGTGACAGTGGTGATAATTTCCTCCCTTCTTTACTCCTCCCTTTGCCTTGAGATCTAAAGACTTGGGATTTTGGAACTCTTCTTAGCTTTACCTTTGCCTTTAGATTTTCCCTTTGTCTTGTTGATCACCATCACAAACTTGGGCTTGTCTTTCTTCATTTGTGTCTCAGTTATTCTCAACATGCCTAATAACTCTGTCAACAATTTATCAAGGTCATTCATGTTGTAATTCATGACAAACTAACTGTATGAGACTGTAGAATTACATCAGTGGCCAACTCTTACCCCAAGGGGAATCCCAATCTAGACAGGTTCTCCACATACCCAATGATCTTGAGCACATGAGGACCTACTGGATCTCTTTCTACCATGTTACATTTGAACAACACCATAGAGACATTAAATTTCTCATCTTGCTTGATCTTGGAACATATTCTTAAGATGTGTGACCATCTCAATAACATCCATGTTCACATATTGCATTTACAACTCATAGTTCATAGAGCATAGCATCAGACATTTGACATCACCAACATCTTTAGTATGCTCCTTGTAAGCATCCATGTCAACCTTATGTGCATTGGGAAGGGGTTCATATGGCTCTGGTGTCTCCAAGACATAGAGTTTAAGCTCTTATGTGAGAATGATTCTCAACATCCTAACCAGTCATGGAAGTTGTTCTCATTTAATTTATCCTTCTCAAGGACTAATCATAGAGAAAATTTGTTGTTGCCATTTGATTCTATGAAAGAATTTGCAATTTTGTCAAAAACTCATTTTTTATTTGATTTGATTTGATTAAAATTGATGATATCAATTAGGGATTTAATTAACTATCTCTCTCACTATTTTACTCAAACTCATAGCCCTCACATGTCAATTTATAAGATTACAACACACAATCTTCTAGTGAGCCAAGATCCAATATATTCAGCTATTACCCGGGCAACGCCAGTGTCGATAGTCAACTATTAAAGTAGACAACATTTGTCAATTGCATCTTATGAAATTCTTGGATAGATGATGTGCACAACTCTTTGCCATGGTCATCTGTATGCCTCTAGTGCTTAATCTATTAATGTCACTCAGTTAAGCCTGACCTTAAAAATGACACGATAATAATGCACCCTGCTTGGAAGTCCCGCATTATTACCATCACACTTCCACGAGATAGATAGTGCACCACCCTTGGGGTGCCCATGCTTAGTTGATCAAGCTTTGCATGAGTTTTGCTAATGGAAAGCATCTAAGACTTAATATTCTATTTGAGGGAGTTTGTATATATATATATATAAATACATATACTTTGTCCAATCACCACATACTAGTATGTATCATATACATACTATACCCCACAATTTAAACAAGCAATAAACAAAAATGATGGTTATGGATACTCTAATGTCATTCCTTGGAGCCAGAAGGAATTATCACAACTTAAGGTCTACATCACATGAAGAATCATGTTGTTGATGAAGATTTTTGCTTGCCAATCTGGGTTGATCGGTTCAACCCTTGAACCGATCGTCTCACATCTTGGCCGGTCGGTTGGTCGTCTCCCTAGTTGTCTGGACTATGGTCCACCATCTTCTAGGTCCTCTAATTGATCAGTTGGGCCTCCAATTGATCATCCTCCTTTGGTACTCCATCTTCCGGGCACGTCTTCTTCATAGTAACAAGAAAACAAACTATCCTACTATTACATGATTATAGATAAACATCGAGTTACATTTGAGGGGGGCAAAGGTAAGAAAGAATGATACTTTTACATTGGGAAGAAAAAGGTAGAGGCTCGGTATGCAAAAAGAGATAAAACATAGAATAAACACACAACTACCATACACAAATAATTAAAATTATTGGCCATTGCCATGCAACACATTCACCATAAAAAAATTTCTTTTAGGTAGTCACGTGTAAATTGGATATATATATATGTATGGGATTAAGAGTGAAAGATTTCTCCCCCCTCTCCCACGCCTATGGCGAAGGCTGAATGCCTGGGAGGGTGGTAAATTAAGGAGGCAACTGGGATTCGAACCCAGGTCCCTTCATGAGGAGACACCGTGCTTGACCACTTGAGCCACTCCTTATCGGCTATATGTATGTATGTATGTATGGGATTAAAAGAGAAAGATTTCTCCCCCCTCTCCCATGCCCATGGCGGAGACTGAACGCCTGGGAGGGTGGTAAATCAAGGCGGCAACTGGGATTCGAACTCGGGTCCCTTCATGAGGAGACACCGTGCTCGACCACTTGAGCCACTCCTTATCGGCTATATGTATGTATGTATGTATGTATGTAAGTATGTATGTTTGGGATTAAGAGAGAAATATTTCTCCCCCCCTCTCCCACACCCGTGGCGGAGGCTGAATGCCCGGGAGGGTGGTAAATCAAGGCGGCAACTGGGATTCGAACCTGGGTCCCTTCATGAGGAGATATCATGCTTGACCACTTGAGCCACTCCTTATTGGCGTATGTATGTATGTATGTATGTATATATATATATATATATATATATATATATATATATGTGTGTGTGTGTGTGTGTGTATTGGTTGGTATATGTGGTCTTTGATCGGATATACACATTAAGCAGTTTAAGTTATGTCATCGTATGCAAAAAATAAATGATAAAAACCAAAAATCCAATCATATCAATTATCCCAAAACTTAGTAAATTGACATCAGTTTGATACCACTGTAGGGTATTATGGGCACATAGTAGGCAGTGGGTACATAAATTTATCTATCCATATTCCCCAAAATAGCAACATCGCATCAACAACTGCGTAATGGAAAGGATGGTTTAATGAGTTCATACCTGGTCCTGGAGCAAGTCCAACGACTATACCTCATTGCAGTAGTGTAGCACTCCTAGTTGCATTGGGACCCATCTACAGTAGCTCCTGGTCTCCACCACAGACAGTAGACTCAGACAGCATCTGCAGCAACTCTTGGTCTCTACCATAGACAGGAGACTCAAACAACATCTGCAGTAACTCCTCCATAGACTGTAGGTTGATGTTGTCCTCCTAGTGACGGGAAATAGAAACCTCACCTTTATGGTATTCCACATAGACCACCTAGAACTCATGTCCTTCTACTAGAATAGATAGGAACAAGTTGACCCTCCTATTGGTGTACTGCTCACCAACTTGCTCTCCCATAATTGTTCTCCCTTTCTATCCCTCCCTTTATTGGGTAGGACTTGCTTGGTTTCTCTCATTTACCACAACTAGAAAGGACAAACTATTGTCAAAGGCAATCAATGTGTGTTTGAGAAGCCCCCAATACCCCTCTATTTATAGGAGGGGTTAGGGTCAGGGTTCTTAGTCTGTGTGGGAGTGGAAGGGACCAGAATATCTCAAAATTAGCAGCCTACGAGCGGTGAACCGGTCAGTTCACAAAATGAACCAGTCAGTTGACATGCGAGTCGATTGATTTGCTCAGCAAATTGGTCATTTTGCCATGTTTCCCGGTCACATATGAATTGGAAATTTGAATCCAACTAATGCACAACATGATGTCAGCACATATCCTTGATACAATTGAATTTCTCTATGAACCGGGCATCTTGCTCTATGAGCCAGTCATCCCACGACCCCCAACCAATCGATTCACTAGATGAAACGATCGACTCACACCCCCTTGTTTAGGCAGAACTCGGACAACTCAATTTCTAGTCAACTCGACACTCCAACCAGTCGTTTCATCACATAAGTTGATCGGTTGGGAATCCAGTCAGTTGATTTGTTGCTTAAATTGAACACCTAAACACTTTAGTAATAAATTCAATTATGACTCATGATTAAATTCCTCTTCTAGGTGAATCTCTATGTGTTTATCCCAATATGTCCCTATCACATTGCCAGTGAATGTCCATAACTAGTTTATGAAATCACAAGCAAAGAGTGGTGCCTAGTCACACATCAGTGCTACCCAAGTGAATGGAAAGTTGGAGAACAATTTCAACCTACAATATGAGTAAGGTGTTATAGTGATTGTATAATTCCTTTGTCTATGATATCTGAAATGAACCTGAGGCATGGAATCGTCATCCTCTCAATGTTCAATCCATGTTCTTTGAATCTATAGCAAATTGTCTGAGATATATGTGATCTCAATATCATATATTGATTCACATGTGCATGTGCATGCTTTTCTCAGTCTTGCTTATCAAGTGGACATGATATCAAACTTGAGTAGGAGGGATAAATATCATCTACGTCACTCACTGTCAATCCCCATGTCTCATGGCTACCCAATCATCACCTTTATGGCAATCCTTTTTTAGGTTTACGTTGGATGATGTCAAAGTATACTGAATGGCATGTGATGAGTGTAGTGACTTTAGGTCTAAGAACTACAATCACCACCTTCACTATGAGAGATGACTATGACCAACCAATATGGTTTCCATGTGGCACTCTCAAGGTGGGTATGTGACCGGCCTAAATCGCGTGTCCAAAGGAAGCATATTAAAGTAGTCAGACTTTTTAAAGAGATAACCCGACACTTAGGCCCCCGCAACTATAACGGGGTCCGATGTAGAAATCGGGGTCGAACACAGGGACAAGGTTGGTCGTGCTAAGAACGTAGAATCGACACTCTATACTTCGACATAAAAGAGGATTTTAAAAGCGTTCCCAAAGGAACGAAATCTCAAAAACAAGAGCAATAAAACAAAACAAGTAAAAGGAACAGACAGTAACAAGGTATATGGGGTAACTTGGATTGGGGTTCACCAACCAAGGCATCTCTCCATCATGCATACTATTTCTCTCTTCTGCTTACTCATATCAAGATTACACGCAACCATAAAATGTCTATTCCACTCTCTCTCGAGATGAGGATAGATCTAGGCCTGAAAGAAGTCTCTCTCTCGAGATGACAACTCAAAAACCTCGCAGCAAAACCTATGGTTTAAAGCGTTAGCATTCCAACACTCTCATGCATTCATACCACTCCATAATATGGGATAAAAGCGATATTACTCTCTCGAGATATCAACAATCAAACATCACAAGATGGTAGCTAAGCATACAAGTGAAGCATTAAAACAGGTGCATGGAGATAATCTTGATAAGGGTAAGCATATTCAAAAGAAAAGAGACAATATACATGTTGGGAGATCCTTAGTGGCTACTCCCAACCCAAGTTAAGGTGTTTATCCGCTCATGCTTGCGGATAACATGGCGGCGCTACAGAAAGATAGATCTATGAGATACCACGAAGAAGGGAGGTGAGTACAATGAGAGGAAATGATAGATCTAGAGGAGATGAAACGTGATACTACACACTACTTCTTCAGATCTGGATCTACCACGGGGACGTCTCCTTCTCTCAAAGAAGTGGCGGGTGCGGGCGGTTGTCTTCTCTCTCCTCGACTTTCGCTCTAGAGATCCAAGACTGATGGATCCTCGGCTACGAGGTTGGGATGCGGCAGCACTTCGTGGTACCAGGATCGGATCTCCCTGATCTGATGTCTTGACAAGATAGGTGGGGGCGCTATTTATAGGTGCCTTCCACCGACTTAAGACCGCGGTTGCGGTCTTTCCTTTATTTCTCCTTGGTCACGACCTTTCTTGACCGCAATCCTCGGTGAAGTCGCGGTCGCGATCTTTGCTGAACAACCGTGATCGCGATCTTTGGAGAGGCCGCAGTCGCGATCTTTGAAAAGACCGCAGTTGCGATCTTTGCTAAATAACCGTGGTCATGATTTTTTATAGTGGGGCCATGATCGCGATCTTTGGTGAGACCACGGTCACGGTCTCTGCTGAATAACTGCGATCGCGATCCTTAGTGAGGCCGTGGTCGCGATTCTTTGGGGAGAGGCTGCGGTCGCAGTTCTTTGGAGAGAGGCCACGGTCGCGGTTCTTTGTGAATAACTGCGGTCACGATCTCTAAGATTGCGATCGTGGTTGGGCTGATTCCTGAAATCGCAAAACCAGGTTTTAGTCAAGAAGATAGACAAAATGCGTGCAAAATTGACTAAAGTTATACTAAAAGTGGTATTGAATATATATAGAAAATACGTAAAGTGCGGTGTCATCAACTCCCCCAAACTTAGAATCAAGCCCGTCCTCAGGCTGAATGTAGGTTCGAGCACCCCGAGAGAGAAAGGATGAACAGTGATAACATAATAACACGATTGAAATATATCATTCTTGCGTCAAGACTGTTTTCGCATGTATTCAATCCCTTAGGTCTCAATCTCTCCCTTTAGACTAAGGGTTGCATAACCTTGTATTATTTATCATAGCCTTATATTGTAAAAAGGTTTCTCCTTATCAACTCATAATCCTCCCTTAGCTAGCATCCATACTAGTGCCACATCTTTTCGAAAGGTAGCCTTCGCACCTATTCTTTATTTTCAGAGAGCCCTATGCTAATGTGTATAGGTAGGCTAGAAGCTTTAAGGTGTTTCCTCTTCCTCCCAAATTCCTCACCCACAACTGTCATAAGAATAGTGTTGCCCTTTTTGGGCTTCTGACTTTAAGTCAGGTGGTATGTGAAGTTCCATTCAGGATTGGAGGTGTGTAGCCTTGGCTTCCAATTTCTGCTTGTGGGCGTGACATATCTGCATTCATGAGTGCATCAATATATCAGTCGGGCAGGAACTTTTGGCATCTTTTAGGGCACATCTCTCATATTCTTTTCTTTATTTTATTTGATTTTTGTCTTTTTATCTCTCCTTTCAAGCTTGGGTTGAAGGTTTTGTTTGGTTTTCTGGGCGGCCAAGCCTCTTTTGGATATTTTTCTTGAACATGGCAGCTTTTTCCTATCTACAGAGACTATGATTTTCTGGATGCGAGCATCAGGTGGGGATGGTTGTTCAGGAGTATGACTAAGGTTCTCTTAGTTTGCAGGGGTTCACGAGTTAAGGTTGTTACATCTACAATGTCTTATTGCAAGAATGAGGTATAGAAGTGTTGCTATGACTGTTGTTTTACTCATGCTTTCCTGTATGTTGCTCATATTTTTCTCTCTCTGGGGCTGGAACACTACTTTTTGAAAATTTTAGCAAGAGGGGGCGAGATTCTGATTGGTCAGTTGCAACGAAAAATTTGATATTTCAAAATTTTTGCGTAAGAACGTAAGCAAAAGGAAAGTGGAATATAAAGGGGAGTAATGGAAGAGTAACGGAAAAGTTTTAGTACCTCTGTGGCCCGTTTATGACTCCTCCCCCAAACTTATCCTGAGCCCCGTCTTGGGGTGTCAAAATTTGAGAAGAAGTATAAATGGGCCTTCTTTATTAATTTACTTAGCGGGGAAAGCCCACCTGGGCTCTAGGAGCATGCTGGCGTAGATACCCCTAAGTGCGTGACATTTCTCGTACTGCATGTTCTCAACCTTGAGACCGGTAGTTGCAATGGCTACCATCCATGATAGGCAGAAGAACTCACAGTCATTTGATAGGGGTATCTGCTGAGGGCTTCTATGGCAGTATTGGGTCTTTCTGAAGTTTTTGCCTTGTATCATTGTGAACCCTCTGCAATGCTGTCGTATCATTTGGACGATGGCTTCAGCGTAGGTGTTAGTATTTTCTTTAGTAGGAGTTTTAGCTGTCGTCATATTAGTCGTTTTCTTTATCGAAAAGGTTGCATCAGAGCTATTATACAGAACTGTAGTCTTTTTTAAAAGGTTGACGTGCAGCAAGGTCCAATGGTTGTCGTGAAGAATCGGCAGAAAGATGTGTTCAGGTGCGCCTGCTTGAAGTCATCACAGGAGCCGCTCTATTTCTCCAGTCTTCTTGTCCTTGATGATTTCATATACCAGTATCAAATATGCCATGTGACAGTTTGGCATTGAATCTCCTAACAGCGCCTGGTAGGCGGACATCGTACTCACTGAGAGGTACCCCTATTCTCAACATTTTGCGGAGGTCGTCTTTGAGCACACAGATGCCCTCTCGTTCAAAGATGACATCTCCCAACAAATCATCTTCTTTCAGAGAACTCATGATTATTGTTAGTTCTTCCATCGATAGACTGAAGCAACTCCATCTGTCAAAGTTCTCGAAAGAAGGTACTATATCTTTGGCCGGGCCTTCTAGTCCTTTGTTCCCCAGATCTTCTTCTGCTTCTGTTTGTACGGGCTGCCCTTCTGCAGAAGAAGCTTCCAGAATGTTGGATGCTGAAGGCTGTTGTTCATATTTTGCTTGCTCTACAGATTCTTCAATCTCAGCACCCCAGCCCGCCTTCCATGCTGTAGCTATAGCTGGTTTTGTTGGGTCGACCCACATGCTTTTGAGTTGTTCCCTCCAAGGTGTTTTCTCGGGGAGAGGGATATCCACATGTAATCTGCAGAGCACGACATCAGTAGACATTGCCGGATCCTTGAAGAATCGGCGATCGTAAATGACCTCCATTACGTACATGCCCCGCAATCTGTGTAGGTCTTCCTCATGTAGGTCTTCCAAGGGAATGCCCTTATTGATTGCTTCCATCATACGTAGGACGATGAAGGCGCAATCCCCTAAACCAGCTCCTTCCTGGGGAACATTTTTGTTTATGGAGAAGAGTTTCTAGGACCCTTGGAACCTTGGAATCGCCTCTTTAATAGCCCGTTGTAGGCGTATAGGAATTGTCAAGGCGTCCCTGGCGTCCTTCCTCTTGTAGACGAGTGAAGTGTTGTCCATCTCTGCTGCGCAGCAGTTGAGCACCGCCATCTTCCGCTCCATAAGATCGATGACGATTAGGCCCCAGTGCTTTGCGTTATGGATGGGTAGCACCACTGTCCTGGTCTCTCTTCTCCTGACTGCCGCTTGAAGTTCCAACACTTATGCCGCTCTATAATCTTCTTTGTATAACAGACTGGCCAGTCGTGTGGTGTCATTAAAGATTGCCTACGGCTTATCGTGATGGAGGAATTCTTCCAAGAGGGTGGTGCAAAGTATCTTGAACATCCTTTTGTGTATTTGCGCCTTCTTTAGAAAGACCCTCCGGAAATCCTCCCTGGTTAGACGTCTACCCTTGTTGATATACAAAGTGTCTGACCCGGGTAGATCATCATTGAGGACATCTGCCAGGACATGGACATCTCTGTAAAAGATGCGTGACACGGTCTTCATGTCCATGTCCTTCATTTTGCAAGGCAGAGAGGGAGCTGTTGCATGTTGCAAAGTTCGTTCTTCAGCTTGCCTCTCCCTGGCGGGCTCTTCCGTAAAGAAGGCTGTTAGCCCGCCCTCCTCATCTTCTGACGTGGCTTCCTGCACCATCGGTACTGAGCTTTCTCTGATGGTGGGCATAGCTTCAGCCGCTTTTTCAGCACTCTTTGTCAGAGGTTGTGTTGTGGCCTCATGTCTAGCTTCTTCTCATGAGGCTTCTGCGGCGACGTCTTTTGCATGACTTTCTTCCGACGTCTGCCCCAACTTGGCCTCATCCATCATCTTTGATGTGGCCTCCATCTTCCCATCATAAATGTAGTCATTGTGTTCCTCATGCGATGCAAAGAGGATGAAGTCATTGGATTCCTCCATCCCTGCTCCTAGCTCGGCTATTAGCCTATCGAGATTTGTTTCGTCGGCCGAGCTAAGTGTTGCGACCATCTCCTCCCGGTGAGCTATTGCTTCCTGCTCTACTTCCATCGGAGTGAGTGCGGGAGGAGTGAGGCAACGTCCTGCCTGCTGCTCGTTCTCGTTGGCAGTTTCATCCATTGCCTCCTCCGGGTCTCAGCTGAGGTCAAACCCCCTTGATTGGGCTGTATGCTTTTCATACTGGGGGCTTGATCTTCCTACTGGTAGGTTGCCTTGCTGCTCAGCGATGGGAGAGTGTCTTCATGTTGTACTCCTGTTATTTGCTGTGCCGGCTCCTGCCCCATGCCCCCCTTCATTGTCGTCGTGGCTGGAAGGGTAGGCCAGGGAGCATTCCGGGCTAGCAGAGCGCCTTGCCTTTTTCTTTGCCTGCCTAGCTTAGAGCTCTGCACATTCCTGCTCGAGCTTCCTGCAGTCTTCTTGTACTCCTTGTCGTTCTTCTTCTAGGGCAGCCATTGCCTCTTCATATTCCTGGCGCATTTGCTCGTTGCCCGTGCGTATGGCCTGCCCTTCTTTTCGCAGGATTGTCATTTTCCTCTTGCATTTTTGTCAGCATTCCCAGCATCCTCCATTGATAGATGAAGACTTCTTGCATGAATTATGGGAGTGCTGACATCCTTTCATCTATCTCCTTCACCTGCACTATTAGTGAAGATAAAGAAGTAGAAATTTTCTCATTTATTGTATTGGTTTGATGCATGTGTTCCCACATTGCATCAAACCTATTACCTAGGGCACCCCCAAAAGAGGATGCCTATTGTTGTTGTTGGTGTAGCTGTTGTCCCGTGTGTGTTGTTGGCACACTCAGTACAGTCGGCTTCTTAGGTGGTGGTGGTGGGGGCATCTCCCCAGGTTGACTCTTCTTCTGCTCCACCACTGGTGTGCCTTGAGATGTTTGTCTGTCTACCTCTGCCTCCGGTACGTTGATGCTTTGAGGGTTTTTTTCTTCAGGTTGGTCCCCCTCTGGCCTTGACTCCGGTATGGCTTGGGAGCCTTGTCTTTCTGGCTCCGCCTCCGGTTGGCTGGTGCGTTGCGGTGCTACGTCTGTGTCTGTAGTCTTTCCCGCTTCACCCTCCCTGGCAGTTGATTCTTCTTGCGGTCTCGGGGAAGCGGGGTCCGCAATTTGTACGTCCACATGTTGTTCTGCGGCACTCTCAATTTCAACTAGCTTACTGGTGGCTTCTGGTTTTTTTTCTCCACCGCCAGTTTCTTTCATGGCTCTGGGGTTTTCTTCAATACTTGTGTTGGGACACTGCTTCCTTCTGGTACGAGCGTCGGTTCTGGCGATATGCTGGCGTCCAGTATCCCGAAGCTCATCTTCTCGATGTCGTCGAGAGTCGGCCGCAACTTGTGGGCGTCATAGAATGCCATTTTTGGAAGAGGGAGTGGCTTCTTAAGTCATGGGTGCTTGAAGTATGCTTTCTCCCCCTTCACTTCCAGAATTCCTATACTAGTGAGGGACTTTGTATCGATACCTTGTTGTCCCTCCATTTCTTCATATTTTTGCAATTCACCTTCTTCCTGTAGGTAGTTAGCAATCCTTGTTATTTGACTGCCCATACAGAAGGCAGACTTCCTCTTTGCCTCACCACCCACAACCGAAGCAACCTTTTGGTAAGGATCCTTCCTATCTTCACTGGTTGCTTATTGATCATAGATCATATAAGGAAGAGATCCCCCTTGCTGACTGTCCCAGTCTCTGACCTATCATCTATAGAGAAGGTGGTGATCTTATGTATTATCTTGATGAAGCAGGAGCTAATTTTGGAGGCCTTAAAAGTTTTTAGGTTATGCCTTTCTTCTCCAGTCAGCTCCTCCCACATTTTTTTGCTTTCATACACAACAATCTCCTTCTCTCCTAGCGCACCTGAACAGGCTTTCGCCTCTTCTTCTGATGCGGTAAAGATCCTATTCAGATCGGTCTCCATTATAAGATGGCTTTCGCCCCCAGCCGTACTTCGAGCTGGTAGTCCCCTCCTCCTGCTACTCTTGTCCCATCACCAGTTGTGACCTTTGTCAGAGAGGACATGAATTACAGGGACAACCTCCGGTATGACCTTACTTCGGGCGTGCAGATATTGCGTAGGTTTGCACCCTTCAAAAATTTAACTGTCCTGTCGTATAGCCCCAGCTTTTTGAAATCCTCCACGTCAAAGTAATGTGTCGGTATGCAATCCTTGTTAGCGGACATCCAGTCATAGGCGGACTGGTGCACGATGTCCCGGGGTACGAACTCTGACTCCCCTTGAGGCACAAAAACTTCTTCCACTGCCATTTCAGCTTTTATCTTCTTTATGGGTCTGGGCTCCTTAAATGTGGCCTTCTGCTTCTTCCCGTGCACTGGCTTCCTGACTCTTCAGGTCGATACTCAGAGGTCTCTGTGTCTTCCTTCTGCCTGGTTGCTTCTGTGGATTGTTCTTGTGTCACCCCTGCCAATATCCTCTGGTATTGCTCCAGTCTCAGTTGTATCTCTTAGCGTTTGGGGACTGGTAGGGCTGTGCTCTTTTTCAGCTTCGCGGTCAGGTCCTTGACTATCATCTCTACCTCCTTAAGGGAGGTGGCCCTCTGGTACAGGGAATCGCTGGAGGCCGGGGAAGACATTCTGCTGGTTAAACTGAATTAGTCCAAGATATTCTATTGTCTTACTAGACATAACTACCATCAAGTTGATGGTGGTTATCTGGTTATAGGTTATCATTTTTTTTTAAACTTTTTGGTTTCAAATTTATTAAACGGTCAGTAAGGACCGTGTTCGAGGGTTTAATCGCGGTCGCGGTCATCTCTTGAAAAGATCGCGGTCGCGAATCTTTTTCTTTTCTGAGGATGAAACTGCGGTCGCGATGTAAATTGCGGTCGCGATCATTATTGTTCGGAGTGATTTGCGGTCGTGATATTTTGAAGAGACTGCGGTCGCAGTTTTTAATCACGGTCACCATTACCTCTTAAAAAGGTCATGGTCGCGAATCTTTTCCTTCGATAAAACCACGGTCGCAATCTTTTTCGCGGTCGCAATTATAATCACGGTCGTGGTTCTTTCTTCAGGAAAGCCGAAATTAAAGCTCTTCATGGTTTTTACAGTTTCCGGTCTTAGGGTTTAACACCTCACGACGGATTGGGATGACCAAACTTTTAGTCCTCTCCGCTTCTTTTAGTTCCTTAAACAGGTGTTCATTGACCAGTTACATTTAGGGTTTTAAGGACCTTCTTCTTGGTCGAGAAAGAGGACGGGACTAGTCATCCGGAAACAAGGTGCTGGCGAGGCAAAAATCGGCGAAACGGCGAGGGCGGATTGCCGTAGCGATGAAGGGAGGTCCCGAGATCGAAAATAAAGCACGTCGGCTCAAGCGGGTTACCTGATTGAAGGGAGAGGATGCGATGATGGCAAAGGCTACGAGCGGCAATGTGAACGATCCCGGCGGGCGCGCGGCGGCGAGTAGCTCGAGCGTCGGACGGCAAAATCATAGCTGCAGCTGCGGTTCTCGAGTAGAGCAGGCAAAGAAAATCTAGGGAAATTTCACAAAAGTGAAGGGAACGTAAAGAGTCTGCCGTTCGGCAACCAGGTCTATTTATAGGTGTACGGATCGCTTCTGACTTAACCGAGAAAAATTACTACAGTCGCGATGTTTCTTAGAAGGGAATTGCGGCTGCGATTATATTCTCGGTCGCGATCCATCTAAGAAAACCACGGTCGCAAAAATCCAACAAGCATTACCAAGGCCGCGGTAGCGATTATATTCATGGTCGAGGTTATTATTAAGCCAAACCACCAACTTAAAGAAAACAAGAAGAGAAACTTAGACTAGAAGAAAGAAAGAAGCATAAAGCAAAAATTAAAGCGAAGAGAGATCAAAGACTTGGGTTGCCTCCCAAGAAGCACTTGTTTTAAAGTCTCTTAGCTAGACTGCATAAATTCTTCACTCCTCTAGTCCTTCAGTGGGATGAGACAACACTCGATCCCTCTCCTTGTCGAGTCTGGTTGGTTCATCTAGGTTGATCTCAGATCTTCGGGCAAAAGCTTCATCCTCGTAAAATCTTTTCAACCTGTGGCCATTGACTTTGAAGATCCCAGTCTTTTCTCCTGGAATCTCCATCATTCCTGATGGATAAATCTTTTCCATAGTGAAAGGGCCTGACCATCTGGTTCTTAGCTTCCCAGGGAAGAGCCTGATGCTAGAATTGAAAAGAAGAACCTTGTCTCCTTCACCAATATCCTTGTTCCTTAGGTGGGCATCATGCCACACCTTGTTCCTCTGTTTGTAGATCTTTGCACTTTCATAGGCATGTAATCTCAGTTCTTCAAGCTCTTGTAGCTGTAGGAATCTCTTTTGTCCTACCTTTTCCAAATCCATATTTAGGAACTTAATCGCCCAAATGGCTTTGTGCTCTAACTCTAAGGGTAAATGACAATACTTTCCATAGATTAGCCTGTAAGGCGTGGTACCTATGGGTGCCTTGTAAGCAGTTCTATAGGCCCACAGAGCATCATCGAGCTTCATAGACCAGTCTTTCCGAGTTTGGTTGACAGTCTTTTCTAAGATTTACTTAATCTGCCTATTGGATACCTCCACATGTCCAGAGGTTTGAGGGTGATAGGGTGTTGCAACCTTGTGCTTGACCCCGTACTTCTTCAATAGTGCCTCAAATTATTTCTCCCCAAAATGTGATCTGCCATCGCTTATCACGGTGCGGGGTACTCTGAAGCGCGGGAAGATGGTTTTCCCAAAAAGCTTAATCACAGATTTAGAGTCGCAAGTTTGGGTAGCAACAACCTCCACCCATTTTGATATGTAGTCCACAGCCACTAATATGTAATGATAACCCTTTGATGAGGGGAAGGGACCCATGTAGTCTATTCCCCAAACATCAAAGATCTCAACCTCTACCTAGTCTGTCATAGGCATTTCGTTCCTTTTTCCTATATTCCCAGTTGATTGGCACTCTTTGCATACTCTCACATACGCAACAACATCTTTGAATAATGAAGGCCAGTAAAATCTTGATTGGAGGACCATTGTGGCAGTTCTGTCCCCGCCATGATGACCTCCATATGGTGAAGAGTGGCATTCCTTTAATATCAGTGGGGCTTCTTCTTCTGGTATGCAACTCCTGTACAAATTGTCTAAACATTTCTTGAATAGTAATGGGTCGTCCCAATAGTAATTCCTCACATCAGACAAAAGCTTCTTCTTCTGGTTGTATGTGATATCTGGCGGTAACTCCCCGCAAGCAAGGTAGTTGCAAATGTCTGTGTACCATGGCAAGTTTTGTTCTTCGGCTCCTATCATGAGCAAAGCCTCATCTGTGTAGTTATCATTAATGGGTGGCTCATTTTCATCTTCGACAATGATCCGCGACAAATGGTAGGCCACTACGTTTTCTACTCATTTCTTGTCAATGATCTCGTGATTGAATTCTTGGAGTAATAGGGCCCACCTCAGTAACCTAGGTTTAGTGTCCTTCTTTTGCATTAGGTATCTGATAGCTCCGTGGTCAGTAAAAACCTTTACCCTTGCTCCAATCAGATAGGACCTGAATTTGTCAAAACCAAAAACAATAGCTAGCAATTCTTTCTCTGTGGTCATGTAATTTACTTGCGCCTCGTCCAGGGTGTGGCTGGCGTAGCAGATAACATGATGTTTTCTGTCCTTCTTCTGCCCTATGACTGCCCCAATGGCATAGTCACTAGCACCGCATATTAGCTCGAAGGGTAACTCCCAATCTGGGGCTCGGAAGATAAGTGGGGTTACTAGGGCTTCCTTCAGGGTATGAAAAGCCTTCAAACAATCATCCGTAAAATCAAATTCTGCATCTTTAACCAGCAGGTTTGAAAGGGGTTTTGATATCCTTGAAAAGTCCTTGATGAATCTTCTATAATAACCGGCATGTCCAAGAAAACTTCACACCCCTATCATGGACTTAGGTGGAGGCAAATTAGAGATAGCTTCGATCTTGCTTGTATCTACTTCAATACCTCTCTTTGAGACTTTGTGCCCCGGGACTATGCCTTCTTGCACCATAAAATGGCATTTCTCCCAGTTAAGGACTAAGCTCTTCTCTTCACAACGTTGCAGGACTAACGATAGGTTCCTCAAAAAACCATCAAAATCTCTTCCGTAAATAGAAAAGTCGTCCATAAAGACTTCCACTATGTCTTCCAAAAAGTTTGAGAACATCGAGATCATGCAACGTTGGAATGTTGCAGGGGCATTGCACAGTCCGAACGGCATTCACCGGAAAGCATAGGTACCATATAGACATGTGAAGGTGGTTTTCTCCTGTTCGTCAGGCAGGATGGGAACTTGGTAAAATCCAGAATAACCATCTAAGAAGCAAAAGTATTCGTGGTGTGCCAGCCTTTCTAGTACTTGGTTGATAAAGGGAAGAGGATAGTGATCCTTCTTCATTGCTTGATTCAGCTTTCGATAATCGATGCACATTCTCCATCCGGTAATAGTCCGGACGGCTACTTCATCTCCTTTATCACCTTTTACCACTGTCATCCCTCCTTTCTTTGGCACAACATGAATTGGGCTCACCCAATTGCTATCGTTGATAGGGTAGATAATACCTACATCTCTCAGCTTGATGACTTCCTTCTTTACAACTTCCTTTAACATTTGATTCAGCTTCCTCTAGGGTTGAACCAAAGGTTTTGCTGATTCTTCTAGATTTCTGCGGTGCATACATAGAGAAGGGTTAAGCCCCTTGATATCATCCACTGAATAGCCTATAGCTTTCTTATGGAGCCTTAGCTCATTAAGAAGTCTTCCCATTTGCTCTTTGGTCAGGCTAGCATTGACTATTACAGGATACCTCTCTTCAGGATCGAGAAAGTCATATTTCAAACCTTCCGGTAATTGCTTAAGTTTAGGTTTGGGTTTTTGTACTTCCTCTTCTTCAATTGTTAATTCTAGAGTAGAATACTTGACAATCTCTACAACCTCCTCTTCGTCGCTTAACTCCTCTACATTTTTATTCAGGTATTCGAGGATCTCAGCAACCTCGGGGTCGTCAATTTCTGAATCTTCTTTGTTTAACGCCCTCAAAAGAGGGTCTACCACTGCTGTGTCTTCTTCCACTTCTTCACAATATTGGTTGTATCTATCCATGAAGTAAGTAGATTCTAGCAGGGACGGTCCCTTCATAGCGTCTTTCAACTTGAAATCTATGTGATCATTTTCGACCCTCAGAGTTATGATGCCTTCAACAACATCAATCAGTGCCCTGCCGATTGCTAAGAAAGGATGTCCAAAGATAATAGGGCATTTAGGGTCTTTGATAGTGTCAATGATAACAATATCACATGGGATGAAGAATTTCCCCACGCGGATCGGAACATCTTCGACTACTCCCACCGGTATTTTGAAAGTGTGGTCTGCCAACTCGATCCTCATATTAGTCCTAACCATCTCAATCAGTCCTAATCATTGTGTGAGGCTTAAAGGCATTAAACTGATGCTAGCCCCCAGGTCGGCCAGACCTTTCCTTTCGATATTATCCCCTACTGCAAAAGGTATAGTGAAGGCTCCAGGGTCCTTCTTCTTGGTAGGTAGTTCTGCCTTTACGAAACCTGTCAACATGCTGGCCAAGTGTACAGTTTCAATCTTCCCTCCTCTTCTCTTCTTTGTGACCAGATCCTTGAAGAATTTGGCGTATGTTGGCATTTCTTCCAACGCATCCAGGAATGGTACTTCCCGATGTAGCTTTTTTATCGATTCCATGAACTTCTCATACCTCTTCTTGAGGTGAGCCTTTACGAGCTTGTAAGGGAAAGGTAATCTTGGTGAATAGTGAATCCTCTTGGCGAACAATTCTTCTTCAGGTTCTGGTTCCTTCACTGGGGCGCGCTGGTTTTCCCCTTTAGTTGGGTTGTCTGTAACATTCTCTGGCGCCAGTTCTTCATGTCTTATCTCCTCAGGGTGCTCTATTGTCTTCCCCGATCTAAGGATCGCCATCTTGACAGATTCTGTGTTAGAAGGGATCTTCCCCGAGGGGTTCTTTACAAGCTCGGCCAACTGAGCGAGTTGCTGGTCTATATGGCGTTGAAGTGTTTGCATATCTGCCATTTGTACTTGCATACTATTCAATACGCCAGAGTTGGACAACGCACTTTGTGCGAGTTGATTATTTATCATGTCCTGTCTCTTCATAAAGTCAGATAGTTGGCCTACTAAGTCAGGCTGACTAGTACTTCTTGCTTGACTTTGTCCTTGGGGTTGTCCCTGTCCTTGACTTGCGTTAGCAGCTTGGCAGTTTTGATACTTACCTTGACCTTGACAGTTGATTTTGTTTGTCTGGAAAGTGCTTGTCTTGGTGTATTGTCCTTGCCCACTCTTCTTCTCGAAACTAGGTGGTTGCTTGGGTGGATTATTCAATTGATGTGAATTTTCTGCTGCATCCTTGTTCCCATAGCTAAATCCTGGGTGATCTGGTCTCTTAAAGTTAGCATAAGAGACATTTTCAGCTTCCTCTTCTTCAGACTCGCTTTCACTAGATTCTTCGGGTCGAGTATATACGCAATTGTCTACCCCATGTCTGCCTTCACCACAGGTAACACATTTCATCACTTTCTCAATTGGCTTCTTTCCTTTCCCTCCTGATTCCTTCAGCTGTTTAACATCTGTGGCTATCTTTTGTATTTGAGACGTGATTGCTTCAAGAGAATTTGATTCAATCGATGGTCCTTCACTGGTGGCTTTCCTTGCATATCCTCTGTCGGCCCAGTCATAATCAGTCCCAGCTTGTAACTCAACCATGTTTTCAGTGATCTTTTTAGACCTACTAGGCTTTTTCCCAAGAAAGTCGCTTCCAGCTGCAGCATTCATCGAGACTCTCTCTTCCGGGGTTATACCATTGTAGAAAGTTGTTATTAAAAACCCCTCCTTGTAATTGTGGTGAGGGCAGTCTCTCTGGTACTCTTGATACCTTTCCCAGGCTTCATGAAGATTCTCATTTGGCTTCTGCATGAATGACGTGATCCTCTGCCTGTTCTTGACAGTTTTCTCAGTAGGGTAAAACTTGTTCATGAAAGCGTCGGCCAGTGTGTTCCATCCATTCAGAGCTTGATGTGGTAGCTCGAGGTACCATAATAGTGCCTTGTTCTCTAAATAGAAGATGAAACCCTTGCATTAAATGACTTCTTGTGGCACTCCCCGCATTTTGATGGTGTCACATATATTCTTAAAAGCGTCAAGATGATGATAAGGGTTATCATTCTTTGAATTCCATCGAAAAATCTTGTTCTGGATCATAGATATGACAGATGGTTTTAGTTCAAAGTTTGTTGCATTGAACCTTGGGATGACCACATGACATCTTGAGTTATTAGCTTTTGTAGATGCCAACTCCCGAAGAGTCTTCTCTTCTTCATCATCCTCTTCGCTGGCACTGTCCCTGTGAGGTCGCTCTTGATGGTTTCTCATGTGCCTGCAGCGATGATGATGCTCCTCACGGTGAGGATTGTCTTTAGGTTCTTCTAGTTCTTCATAGAGATGATCGCCATTATAACTCCCATCTTCGTCGGCTTCTGGTGGGGGTGGGTGTTGTCCTATCCTCACGTTTCGCTCGTCTGCAAATGAAGGTGGTTCCACGCGGGGCGACATGGTGAGCGGAGTTAGTATGGGCTAAGCACTTCCTCCCTGGGTGGTACCTAGATAGAATGTACGATCAAGTAAGAAAAAATCAGGCTTGATGAAGACGAACTATTCTACGCAAGTCCAGGTTAGAAGACTTAGTGTGATAGTGTTGTCGAGCTTATTGCTAAGCTTGAGGCACAAGAGTATAGTTGGTGGACTCGGGTTCTTTAATAGTACTGTTTTGCCTTGTCCCCGACAACGGCGCCAAAAAGTTGACCGGCCTAAATCGCGCGTCCAAAGGAAGCAGATTAAAGTAGTTGGACTTTTTAAAGAGATAACCCGACACTCAGGCCCCCGCAACTATAACGGGGTCCGATGTAGCGATCGGGGTCGAACACAGGGACAAGGTTGGTCGTGCTAAGAATGCGGAATCGACACTCTATACTCTGACATGAAAGAGGATTTTAAAAGCATTCCCAAAGGAATGAAATCTCGAAAACAAGAGCAATAAAACAAAACAAGTAAAAGGAACCGACAGTAACAAGGTATATGGGGTAACTTGGATTGGGGTTCACCAACCAAGGCATCTCTCCATCGTGCATACTATCTCTCTCTCCTGCTTACTCATATCAAGATTACATGCAACCATAAAATGTCTATTCCACTCTCTCTCGAGATGTGGATAGATCTAGGCCTGAAAGAAGTCTCTCTCTCGAGATGGCAACTCAAAAACCTCGTAGCAAAAGCTATGGTTTAAAGCGTTAGCATTCCAACACTCTCGTGCATTCATACCACTCCATAACATGGGATAAAAGCAATATTACTATCTTGAGATATCAACAATCAAACATCACAAGATGGTAGCTAAGCATACAAGTGAAGCATTAAAATAGGTGCATGGAGATAATCTTGATAAGGGTAAGTATATTCAAAAGAAAAGAGACAATATACATGTTGGGAGAGCCTTAGTGTCTACTCCCAACCCAATTTAAGGTGTTTAGCCGCTCATGCTTGCGGATAACATGGCGGCGCTACAAAAAGATAGATCCATGAGATACCACAAAGAAGGGAGGTGAGTACAATGAGAGGAAATGATAGATCTAGAGGAGAAGAAACATGATACTACACACTACTTCTTCAGATCTGGATCTATAGTGGGGACGTCTCCTTCTCTCAAAGAAGTTGCGGGCACGGGCG
This sequence comes from Alisma plantago-aquatica, assembly GCA_963693085.1. Taxonomy (NCBI): domain Eukaryota; kingdom Viridiplantae; phylum Streptophyta; class Magnoliopsida; order Alismatales; family Alismataceae; genus Alisma; species Alisma plantago-aquatica. The sequence goes on along the minus strand of OY856409.1, from coordinate 1,413,505,108 downwards.
GTCATCTTCTCTCTCCTCAGCTTTCGCTCCAGAGATCCAAGACTGATGGATCCTCGGATATGAGGTTGGGATGCGGCAGCACTTCGTGGTACCAGGATCGGATCTCCCTGATCTGATGTCTTGACAAGATAGGTGGGGGCGCTATTTGTAGGTGCCTTCCACCGACTTAAGACCGCGGTCACGGTCTTTCCTTTATATCTCCTTGGTCACGATCTTTCTTGACCGCGATCCTCAGTGAAGTCGCGGTCACGATCTTTGCTGAACAACCGCGGTCGTGATCTTTGGAGAGGCCACGGTCACGATCTTTGAAAAGACTGCGGTCGCGATCTTTTCTAAATAACCACGGTCGTGATTCTTTATAGTGGGGCCGCGGTCGCGATCTTTGGTGAGACCGCAGTTGCGGTCTCTGCTGAATAACTGTGGTCACGATCCTTGGTGAGGCCACAGTCGCGGTTCTTTGAGGAGAGGCCGCTGTCGCGGTTCTTTGGAGAGAGGCCACAGTCGCAGTTCTTTGTGAATAACCGCGGTCGCGATCTCTAAGATCGCGATCGCGGTTGGGCTGATTTCTGAAATTGCAAAACTAGGTTTTAGTCAAGAAGATAGACAAAATGCGTGCAAAATTGACTAAAGTTATACTAAAAGTGGTATTGAATATATATAGAAAATACGTAAAGTGCGGTGTCATCAGTATGTCTGATACATTGTTCCCTAATAAGTTTCTATTTCTTGGTCTGATATCACATATCATGACCGATGACATTTTGTCATCAACCAACACACACCTTCCACAGTAACATCTGACTAGGGACAAGATAAGAATCTACATACTCTTAACATATATATGATCTCTATGTTCGATTCACGTACTTGAAGACACACGTCATTGAGTAATTGTCATTCTCTAGACATTCATTAATGTTTCCTTATTATCTCATAACTGAGTGAAACATAATAAATTAGAAGCTTGCCTTTATTATTATTAATTCAAATCCTTTATGTAATTTGCCATCACAATCATCATACGATTGACTGTCTGGGCATACATACCAACAAGGATGTCCAGGTGGTAGAGGAGTTTGAGGACATTTTTGCTAATGAGTTTACAAGTGCTCCACCTTCTAGAGAGATTTATTTTTATATCAATTTTGTACCTAGCACACAGCCCATAGCACAAGCACATATAGGAATACCCAATTGAAATGAAGGAGTTGAAGGCATAGTATTAGGATTTGTTGTACAAAGGGTTCATACAGCTGAGCACATTCACTTGTGGCGCTTCTATGTTGTTCTTGAAGAAGAAGTATGAACTATTCAGTTTGCATCAATTATAGGTCTTTGAGTAGAATGACAATAAAGAAGAAGCATTTTTACTAGAGGATAAATTACATTTTTGATATGTAGAAGGGAGCTACAATTTTCTCAAAGATAAATCTATGACTCAAATACCATTACTTGATGATTAAGGAAGATGACAATACCTAAGACAACTTTTAGGATTGGTATGGTCATTATGACTTTGTGGTTATGCTATTTGAGATAACCAATGCACTTGCAAATTTTATGAATCCAAAGAATAGAGTGTTCAAGTAGTATATGAATTAGTTGATGGTATTGTTCATAGATGACATCTTGATCTACTCCAAAGTGAGGAATCAACATGACCAACATATGTCTATGGATTGAGATTTGTTGAGGAAATAGTTGTTGATTGTGAAGCCCAGTAAGTGTGAGTATGATTGACCGACGTGTCTTTCCTTGGTCATGCCACCTCATTGAAGGGAATTTTTGTATTCTACAAGAATGTGGAGTTAGTGTTGAAGTGGGAGTAATCAAAGACAGTATAGAGGCTTGGAATTTTATTAGTTCAGTTGCTTATTATAGCATTTCACCAAGAACTTTAGTGATTTATCTTTGCAGCTAACTATGCTAATTAAGAAGGATATACCTTTTGTTTGGGAAAAGTATTGTCAATGTTGATCTTAGTTGTTGAAAGAGAAGTTGACATCAACACGTGTTGGTTCTTCCAGAGATAGGGAAACACTATATCATTAATTGTGATGCTTCAAAGAAATGGATTAGTATGCGTGTCGATGCATGACAAGAACACAATATATTATGCTTCTAGATAGCTCAAGAATCATGATGGAAATTATCCTATGCATGTCCTTGATCCGACATTGATGGCTTTGGCTTTGAAAATGTGGGGGTACTACCTTTACATGGAGAAGTGCTAAATTTTCATGGGTCATAAGAAACTCTAGTAAATATTTTTACAATAAGAGTTTACCATTACACAAAGGAGGTGGTTGGAGTAGATCAAGGACTATATTTTAACTATGGTTTTGTTTGGTTCTCAACAGCACTAAACACAGTGAGATCAAGCCTTTCTCAAGAATCCTTCTAGCAAGATCTGTATCCTGTACCAGTACTAGACTAGGGTTACAAGTTTATACCTTATTGTGGAAGTACTTTCAATTATTCAACTTGAATTTCTTGGTGAATATTTGGACCTTCCAATCACATCCTTTTGTAATCTTGTCAGGTCAGCAATCTAAACTAGTTTTTGGTGTTTCTGGCACTTAGAGACTTGCCTTGGGTTGTGTGAAAAAAACTATTTTCTATGGAAGAATGACAAATTCCACATTTGAATGACTATGCAGATGTCCCTTTCAATAGCATAGAGGCATAGATCCGAAGGTGAGAAAGATGGCCATGTTGACTCTAGATACGATACTAAAGTCATCTATGTAGTAATGCATCATACAGAGTGGATTTTAGACTACAGAACATGTTGTTGTATGACTAGCCTCCTCCTACATATATGTGGCAACAACTTCCATATCTCGTGGCAGAATGCCACATTCCGCAACACATGGGTGTTGCATAATGATGTGTTCTATAAAGGAAACCTTCTCCCTAACATTTTCACAACCAATGAGGCTTCTCATCCAACACAAATTTGATGTGATAACTCATATCCATAGTATACACATGAATGCTTAAAGATGACCCACGGTCTCCTCCTCTCTTTCTCTATAGTCACTCTTAGGGTTTTCTCAAACCCTAGAGACAACAATAGTAAGGTGATATTGCATTTCCTTCAAGACCTCATCGTATATATATATATATATATATATATATATATATATATATATATATATATATATATATATATATATATATATATATATATATATATATATATATATATATATATATATATATATATATATATATATGGGATTTATTCATTACCCGCGTGGGTATCCTAATTTTTCGCTACCCGCACATCCAAAAGTGTAACTATATGGTAAACAAAAGTAACTCTAAGATCAAAAGAGTAACTGTATTGATAAAAGAGTAACTATATGACTAAAAAAGTAACTGCACAGAAAATATACAGTCAGTAAATATATGGATGCATTTTTTTATTTTGGTGGGGCAAATGATATTATTTTTGGATGAAATTTTTTGGGGAGATAGATAAAATGCTCCTCTACAACTACGAAAAAAATTAAAAAAAAGTGACAAGAAGGGTGTGCGGGTATTAAAGATGAGCCCATATATATACATATACATATATATATATACATATATATACATACATATATATATACATACATATATATATATATATATGAATACATATATACAAACATGTATATGTATATAAAGTCAGGGAGGAGTGGTTCAGGTAGTTCGGCACGGTGTCCCCTCATGAAGAGACCCAGGTTCGAAACCCAGCGGCTGCCTCTGAAATGGTACCCGTTGTGCAGGCCGACCAACTGTGCGCTTTAACCGGTTCCCGAGTGTGCGGGATGCTCAAGGCCCGAGAGTTTTATGCTGTCTGGGGGGTCACAAAAGTGGCGCTTCTACGGGGGCAGTTCTCTTGATAATCATATATATATATATATATATATATATATATATATATAGAGAGAGAGAGAGAGAGAGAGAGAAAGAGAGGACTGGAATATTAGGGTTTTCTAAACATTGTTTGGCCAAGCTTTGGACTCTCTTGCATAATAACATATTCTACCATCATTGGGACCCTTGAAACACAATATTTCACCAAAATTGGTGTATGTAGACTTCCCACGTCTGTATGAAATGGGTCCCTATCTTGTGGAAACATATTTCTTATTCTAGATACATATTTAATTTATGTCCTAGAAACTTAATTTAGGTCTCTCAATTTATAGAAAAATTATTAAAAAAAGTCCAATAAAACCACTCTTCAAGATATCTCTATGTGTATGGCTTTGTAGGCACCACATTATGTTGCCAATGAATTCAATAATCAATGTTACAATCCATAAATAAATAACGGTGTCTAGCCACACATCAATGCTACCCAAGTTTTAGGATTAGTTAGATAAGACAAAATCCATAGATGACCATTGTTATCATGTAGTCTAATGCTTTCATCATAGATATCCAGACTGAACTAGAGGCATGGATATTTTATCATAATCAAGTATGATTCAAGTTCCATGATCTCCAAGTAGACTAGAAAGATGTGTATGAGCTCAATACACATACTAACTCACATGAGCATGGTCGTGCAATAATTTAGTGTCACTTTACCAAGAAACCTAGGATGTAGATCATGTTATATGGGAGGGACAAATCCCTTCTAAATCACTCACATTGTGTAGCACGATTCTCTTCACACCCAATAACTATCTTTATGGAAACCTTTTTCACGATGAAGTTGTATGGTGTCAAAGCATGGGACTTATCACGTCACCATTATAGTGGCTTTAGGTTGGAAGACTACAACATCATTTTTACATTTGAAAGGAGGACTATGACTATTTATAAAGGTCCATGAATCACTCTCAAGGAAGGTGTATCCAGTACACTTGATCTCTAACAAGTACCTATTTATTACTTGGTATCTAGTTGCTATGTCCTATGAGACATGGTCATTAGCACCACACATACTAGTCTCAGGTGCATTATTATTGTCCAATCCACAATTATACTTGACTAGGGACATTCTATAGTATTGTCTTTAGAATCCATTAGGATATCATTTTCAAGTCATGTACTTGAAGTCCCATGGCTTTGAATCAATCATTCAAATGAAATTTTGTATCTACATTCATATCAAATGTGAATCAATTCTAACTCCTTGTGGCTTTGGAAACATCTGCTTCAGTTTAGACCTTTGCTTGTTCCTCTAATGCAAGTTGTGATTAAGAATGGGGTTGATGCTCTTCTCTGGAGAGATTCATGGATCAGTACAAGTACCTTTCTTGATGATGTTTTGGATTGTAGAGATATTTTGAAGCTATTCAAGGGGATATTTGTTGCTTGGTCAAATATTTTCTAAATCAAGTGTGGAGTATTTATAACTCAAGGAACATTGTGAAGATTCAGAATACTAATAAAGCTTTGGAAAATTACTTGGGTCTTGGAAATGATTTTCTTTTGTTAGAATGTAAAGAGAGAATTGAAATTAAGGATTTCTAGGACTCTGTCAGGGAAAAGAAATCATATGTTGAATGGAGAAAGTTTCTTTGGAACTTTGGTGTTTTGAATAGATATAAGATGATTTGTTGGAGGATTTTTATTAGCAAGTTTTTAACCCAATATCAATTGCACAATACAGGGTTTTAGTTACCTCTATGTGCGTGTTATGTAGATTTCAGGTGGAGGATATCAATCATCTTTTTTTTCATCTATGAATATGCTACTTTGGCTTGGTTTAGACTTCAAGAGGATAGATACATACAACATACTTCTTTGTCTATCCAGGGACTGCTAAATCTCAATAGCAAGAAGGAGAAGATCAGTTCTCTCTTCATTCTCTACTAAGTTTGGATGGAAAGAAACCAAAGGATTTTTTTAATAGAAAATGGAAAATCTTAACAAGTGGTGGCTATATGTGAAACTTGATGTAGTTTATTTTTATCTTGATTGTACAATTTTTCTTTGCTTAGCTTTTTGGTTCTTCTTTATGAATATGCTACCTGCATATTTGTCTTTTTTTATTCCATGCAGTGCAATTTCTTTTTCAAAAATACAAAACAAGAGTGGCACGCTTTATACGACCCAAAAATGTGGATCAATAAGTGAATTGATTTTATTAATCAAATAAAGAGTAAAAAATATCCATATAGCCGTTATCCAATAATTGACTTTTAGGGAATATATGCCAATAATCTCCTAATTCCACTAAAACCATTCTCTCATGTATCTTATTTGAAGTGATCCAACAAGACCATCATGCTTATGATATCATAGTTCCTTAGTCAAGGGATCAACAAACGTGACCTATGTTAGTATCTTGTATATCTTTTCATCTCTTTACTGAATGGTCTCACTTATGATATGGAAGTGCAAAAGAATATGTTTTGATTGCATATGAGATATGGGTTCCTTGTCTTGTACAATAGCCCCATTATCATCACAGTAAGTTGTACTTTGTCAATAATGGTAGGAACAACTTTAAGTTCATCAAAAGTACTTCCTAGTCCATACAACTTCCTTTAAAACACTAATGCAACATCATATTTGACTTCTATTGTATAATAGGTCAATGTCTCGAGATTGGAACTCTTCCTGTTAATATTACCACCGTTGAAGAAAAAGATAGAATGATTTTGTGATCAATAGTCATCTTTGTGGGTTTGGAATCTTAAATTTGTCTAACTCTTTACAACCAATTTTCCTCACCTTTTCTTCCTAAATTCTTTTGAACTACTTGAGAATGTTCTATACTAAAATTAAGTGACCTTCACTTGAACTTGCTTGATATGCTCATCATGCTCAAGGAGAATGAGAACCAAGAATTTGAAAGATGGAATCTTCATTTTGATGCATCAATCAAAGAGTTTGGATTAGAAATGAAGGAAGATGAAACCTCGTGTTTACAAGAAGGTTAGTGGGAACAATTTAGTATTGATCACATTGTATGAGTATGATATGCCACTAATGGGAAATGATGTTCCAACTTTACAAAAGGTGTGGAAAATATTGAGAAATAGTTAATCAACAAAAGAGTTAGGTGAATCAACATATATACCAGGTATAAAGATATAAGAAATAGAGTTGAAGGCTTTTTGTCTTAAGTCAAAGTACATACACTAACAAGGTGCTAAAGCACTTAAGCATTCATGAGCATAAGAAAGATAACTTACCCATGTCTCAAGGATTAAGTACATATAGCACCAATTGTCCATGATTAAGATTAAATATGCCTTGGAAATTAGATATAACATATCATGAAATGTTATGCACATGTCTAGACGTCTCATTCTCCTTGAGCATGATGAGCATATCAAGCAAGTTCAAGTGAAAGTCACTTAATTTTAGTATAGAACATTCTCAAGTAGTTCAAAAGAATTCAGGAAGAAAAGGTGAGGAAGAATTGGTTGTAAAGAGTTAGACAAATTAATGCTTAAGCGCTTTAGCACCTTGTCAGTGTATGTACTTTGACTTAAGACAAAAATCCTTCAAATCTATTTCTTATATCTTTATACCTGGTATATATGCAGATTCACCTAACTCTTTTGTTGATTAACTATTTCCCAATATTTTCCACACCTTTTGTAGAGTTGGAACATCATTTCCCATTAGTGGCATATCATACTCATACAATGTGATCAATACTAAATTGTTCCCACTTACCTTCTTGTAAACATGAGGTTTCATCTTCCTTCATTTCTAATCCAAACTCTTTGACTAATGCATCAAAATGAAGATTCCATCTTTCAAATGCTTGGTTCATCTATAAATTGAACTTTGCAATTTATATGACTTTTAGCATTCTTTGTGGATTCAAAACCCTCAAGTTGTATCATGCACACATCCTCAAGCATATTCCTATTAACGAATGTAGTTTTGACATCCATTTGCTAGATCTCATATTCTTGGCATGATACAATGGCTAGCATGATTGTAATGGACTTGACCATGGAGACCGATGAGAAAGTTTAATGATAGTCAACATCTTGAACTTGTTTGAAACCATTTTTTACCATTCACTCTTTCCGTATGGACATTTTAATGTATGTCACTCTTGTTCTTGAAGACCCACGCGCACCCAAGTAGGTGGTTCCACCATGGTCCATACCTTGTTGGTATACCTGAGCCTATTTCAGATCTCATGGCCTCAATCTATTTACCAGACTCATCTCCCTCCATAGCTTCCTTGTAGGTGGTTAGTTTGTATTGATCCATGCCTGATACCTTACCATCTTCATATCATGATAAATTCAAAACTCTCTAGCTCATGGTGAGTCCTACTGGATCTATGAGGTCCTGGTGTTTGTTGAGGGAGCCATTGGGCCACAATAACTTGTGGTACCTCCTCATGCTCTTCAGGTTCATTGTCATTTTGTGTATATCAAACTCCTGTGAGTTCTATTTTCTTATCATTAGTATTTCTAGGAATGAACTCCTTTTCCAACAAGGTACCAAATTCTAGCAACAAACACTTTGTTCTAAAATAGTATATATAAACGATATCATTTGGCTTCCTTAAGATACCCCACAAAATATCACTTATATAGTTTGGATCCTAATTTCTCATGAAATGAATGCTTCACGTAATATTAACAACCCCAAACCTATATGAAAACATATTGGGATGCTTCCTAATCCATATCTCATATGGTGTCTTTGAAACCAATCTATAAGGAATGCATGACAGTTTCTAGATCACATGCCTAGAAGGAATTAGGAAGGTTGGATAAGATCATCATAGATCACACCATGTCCAACAATGTGTGATTCCTTCTCTCCCAGACACCATTATGCTATGGAACTCTATATGGTGGGAATTTCCATACAATATCAAACTCCCTGGGAAGGTCTTCAAAGTCTTGGCACAAATATACACAACCTCAATCTAATCAAATTATATTAACATTCTTGCAACTTGGTTTTAGATTTAATCTGGAATTCCATTCAACAGATAGATGGAGAAAAACTTTATTCTATATATTGGAAAAAGTTACAATGCACTCTCTTTTTAGGACAAGAGAGTAAGGACGAACCAGAACTAGGTAATATGGGATAAAAGAAAAGCTAAAGACAAGACAGGTTTTCAGCGCATAACAAAACATGCAGCACAAGATTATAAAACACTCAACACATGATAATGACAAAGCATATATACTAATACTCACCTTCAATCTGGAGCATAGACATTTGTCACGGAACTGGAATCCCAGTCCCATGAACCAAATGAATAACAAAGACAACATGCGGAAGTGTAAAGCTTAGCACACATGAACAAATAACAAGATAAAGGCACCAACACAGTCTCAACATTCAACAAGTATAAATTATACAAGGTACGTCATATTCATAAGTTCAATTACACATTTCCAAAGTTGAGGTACAAGTCATTCATGTGCACTAAATACGGATCTTACAACAAGTACACCTAGCATAGATCACCAAGCCCATCATTCTTCTAGCCATCTCTGAACCTAAAAACAAAATATGAGAAACGAGTCAACACACGAGGTGTTGAGTTTGGGGCAGAAAGATACATATATATGTATAAGCTTTGCATAATTTGAAAAGATTTCAAGACTAAACGAACAAGAATAAACATGTTAACTGTTTAACAAAATGTGAAACCATATTTTATGTCATTTCACTCCATTATACCAACAATATCAAGCATGTTTAAGTCCTTTGACCATCTTCCCGTCGGAAGGGTCTGTAAGGGTTCTCAAGATTAGCTAAACCTTTTATATGAGAGGGACCTCAAGGCCATATACAAGAGATAACCCTTTCTCAACAATATTATAATGGAGTTATATATATATATATATATATATATATATATATATATATATATATATATCTATGTGTGTGTGTGTTCAAGTTATAAAATCGACGAGGCAAACATCGAGTAAGACATAGCAATACTACATGGCAATATTTGAGCAAGTAAACAATCAAGCATACAATACATGTCTTTTCAAGCAAGAAAGTGATATTCATATAATTAGATAAGTCCCATACCTGATTCAGAGATTCTTAACTTAACACATCTATTACCATCTAGATCATAAGCCAACCTGATTAACAACAAGATTACATTTATGCATTAGATTCTCATCATTAACCCTAGTTAGATGCATTTTAGGGTTTTGGCCAAGATAGGTTCCAAGTTTCTTATTAGTTCATTAGCTGATCTTATACTGATCTAGAGGTCATCATGATCATGTAGTTTGAGTTTCATGTCATAACCGTGTTCCATTCATTTGATATGATCATATCAGGATTTAGGTCACTTACATGCATTTTAAGGTCTAAAGACTCATAATAGGGCATGTAAGTTTGAGGATCAACAAGTCAAGGGATCTAGTCATAGAAGTTGATTTAGATCAGCAAGATATAGATAAAAGAATCACATTCAAAGTAATGTGATGTCTACTAGGGTCTAGACATTATAACACCAACATGGGGTACCAACATTCAATCCTACATGCAATTAGGGCCCCATAGAACAAACATATTGGCAAAGAGTTTGGGGATGAAGTTAGTTTCATAGTGACACATAAGTTACTGATTTTCAAGGTTAGGCTGAGACTATATGTGATTTCAAAACAAGATTATCAATATAGGCCCAACTATCATTAATGTCTCAGATAAGTCACATATGGGCAATTGGGGTTAATAATGAGCAATATGGGTGATTAGGGATTCTATGTAGTTCAAAGGTGCACAACATTTACTAATCTGATGAGAAGGAGGGTACAAGTGTACCAAAGATTCAAGATTTAACATAAAGATGCATTATATTGGTCAACATAGTCAAAGATCCTATTTTTAGAAAAATAGGAGAATAAACGAAGGTCTTAGAGTTTGAAACCTAGTCCATACTGTAGATCTTATTGAGATGATGAATTTAGTGTATAGGTTCACTATATTTGGCCAAGGGAAATGAGAGTTATCATTTCTTAAAGTTTTAAACTCAAAACCTTAGGATATCAAGTAACATACCCTGAAATTATGTGAAGGATCTCAGCCTTTCACCTTTGATCTGATGGCCTCTCTCTTGTACCCGGTATGGGCCTCTGGTCTTGGGTCGAGGTGTTTGTTGGGCCTCTCACACCCGAGCACCCCTAGCATATTGTTCGGCTAGTCCCCTTCACCCAACGACGCCCCCACGCGTGCACCCTCTATTTCTCGTACAGAAATAGGGGAGAGATAGGGGACGACGCCTCCGCCTCCTCGGTGGTCAGCTCCAAAAAAAACGACCCACCAAGGAGAAGGTTGAGCAGAAGATCAGTGCTCTAAGAATGCTAGCCACCAAGGTGGGGCCTGAGGACTCATCTTTGACCGTCACCATCTCTCCATGGCAGTTTCAGGCAGAACCAGTAGGAAGGAAGGAGGGAGGTCGGGTGATAATGACGGGGAAGGAGGGTGTGGAGATCGTCATGCATGCTCCTCCCACCTTGGCGAGGCTAACGATGATGCAACCCTCCATCGAGGATGCCCAAAATAGTGTCGGCTGCCACACTATTGTCAAACAAAGGAGAAGGAGGGAGATGGAGTTTGGCAACCAAACCTAGCGGAAAGGAGAAGGGTGCAGGGTTGAATGAGGGGGTTTACAAATAAAGAAGAGATCTAGGGTTTGAATCCCAAGCCGTTGTGAGTGTTACTCCATTTCCCAATTTGGCAAGAAGTAGGAGAAGAATTTTCCAACCTGCAATATTTCCCAAAATAGAAGGGGGGAGAGGGGCAAGTAACGAGGCCCCGATTGTATATTTGAGGCCCACTAAGGGTCAAGTTCATGCTAAATCAACTAATTCAAGTGAGAAACTAGTCATTTTTTTAAAGGCACAACTTGCATTACAAATGTATGAAAAGGGTGAATTTTGCACTATTGGACTCGTTATTGAAAATTCTACATCATGATTTATATTGGAAAGAATAAAGATTTTGAAATGGGGTTCAATATATATATCAATATGGTGACACATTGAAGTGTGAAACTTAGCTCAAAAAGGCAAATTAATGTCAAACATCTCAAATGATCATTGGTGTGACTAAATGGAAGTATAACCACACTCACACTATGCAATTGATATTCAATTGAGTATAAGTCACATGATGAGAGAGAAAGAGTACATTAAATGAGAGATAAAATCAAGGTTGTCACATCCATCCCTCCTTACAAGGAATTTGTCCACGATTATAGTTACGAGTCAAGTCAGGATCCATCGGGTCTGGTTATTCAACAATGGTTGTCAAGGAATTCCGCACAATAGGATGCATACTTAGGCTATCATCATCAAGGGTGTATTTATATCGATGATATACAGATTTACTTATGGTTCCATCATACTATAACATCATCATGGCATTAGGGTTTTCCCATCGCCTAGTATCCATACATTAGGTTTTTTTTCTTGTTCATGTCTTCATATGAGAAAAGGGTGTATTATCAAAGTCTAAGTTATCAATTCTCAATCGAACATGTTCATGGTCATGACTTCAAATGAGACTATCATCTAGTGTGTATCTCATCTTTACTCTAGATTTCATGCATGTTTTTGCTTTCCCCAAAATTTCTACAAATTTTAATCAGTTATGTTCATTATCTTTCATTTCAAAATTAAAATTAAATAATTTATTCATCATGTTCATTCGAGTTATGACCTCAAGAGCATTGTCATATCCAATTAATCATTTTTTTTGTATGAGATTAGGCATGTTACCCCTGATTGTTCAAGCTAAGATCTTATGGCATCATCATATCTAGTTCATGATTTCAAATCTATATCTTTCATGTATGGTATGATTTCATACTAGGTCTATCTCATGAGAGTGGCTCATTGCACATATATCAAGGTTTTAACTTAAGTGAGATTCTTTCATGTATCGAGCATCATTCAAGGAACAACATTATCACTAACGTCAAGGTTTCATAATTTTCTCACTTGTATCTAGAAAGAGCTCCACAAGCTCAAGCCACTCAAGCTAAGATATATATATGTCAAGGCAAAACATGCATACCCTCGAAATCTACCCATATCGAGTATTTACCCAACATTTCAAATGAGGTCAACTACTAGATTCATTTGCATCAAGCCACTAACCTGAGTACGAGGCTCATCATGGATATCACACATCATGTATATCATCTTAGGGTCTTGGGACATCTCCCTCACCTATATAGCAAGCATCAAAATTTTCATTTGCCTCTTTCTCTAGGGTTAGATATTCAGGGGTAGTCTAGCCAGGGACTCTTTCTCTAGGGTTAGAAATTGCACACTAGGTCACTCGACTCATATATTCAGGGGTAGTCTAGCCAGGGACTCATCATCATGTATTTCATCGTGCATATTTTTCAACTTTTCACATATTTTTGGAGGTTAGGTACTCTGACCTTCTCCTGTGGTGGGTCGACTCATATCAAAAGGTCACCCTGTTCATATGTCCCATGCTAGAGGTCATCCTTTGTAAAGAGATTGAGGCCCATGTTGGTCTCAAACCATATATCATATCTCCACACATACAAGACTAGGTACAAGTAAGCATGTCAACCCACACTAGCTATGTTTAGCACATCAACCAAGTGATATGTATCATACAAGGTGCTAGGTTTAGCTAGGGTTGCATGATCAAACTCATTTCATATCATCAAACTACTTGGCCCTGTCAAGGACAAACTTGGGTCTTATCAATATCAACATCATCATTAATATCATTATCATCATCTTAGGTTTCTAGGTTACTCACTTGCCTAACCTATATCATAGCTCTAGACAACTCTAGGGACTATCACTATCATATAAACTCTCTCATCTAGACTTGATGTTACATCTCTTACTCCTAGGTTACATAGACACTCACTGCCTTTCTAGGTGTGGTAACATTTTTCATAGGTACATATACTAGTACTTGAAATAGATTTTCTCCAGCGTTGAAACATTCGATGAAAACCACCATACTCCATTCGAATAAAACCAAAACCAAAATGAGTTACCACACTCATGAGGCAGTCTAGTACCATGACACCTAAAGAACTAACAAGAACATGGTGCACACTAGTGTAGACACCCTAAGAACATGTCTTGAATCATATGTCTAGGGAGGTAATTTATACAAGTCTACACTAAGTTCTAGAACATCTAGGTTCTAACCTAGAGGCTAAGTCAACCTAGTTCACAAAGGACATCTTGTTAAGTTTTCTAGGGCTGAGATGTAAGGTGAGTTTGGTTTGTGTTTTATGTGAGAAATGTTTGGTGTAGTTATCATTCATGCTCTGATACCATCTGTCACAGAACCGGAATCCCAGTCCCATGAACCAAAAGAATACCAAAGACAACATGTGAAAGTGTAAAGCTTAGCACACATGAACAAATAACAAGATAAAGGCACCAACATAGTCTCAACATTCAACAAGTATAAATTATACAAGGTATATCATATTCATGAGTTCAATTACACATTTCCAAAGTCGAGGTACAAGCCATTCATGTGCACTAAATCTGGACCTTACAACAAGTACACCTAGCATCGCTCACCAATCCCATCAAACTTCTAGCCATCTCTGAACCTAAAAATAAAATATGAGAAACGGGTCAACACATGAGGTGTTGAGTATGGGGCAGAAAGATACATATATATGTATAAGCTTTGCATAATTTGAAAAGATTTCAAGACTAAACGAACAAGAATAAACATGTTAACTATTTAACAAAATGTGAAACCATATTTTATGTCATTTCACTCCATTATACCAACACTATCAAGCATGTTTAAGTTCGTTGACCATCTTCCTGTTAGAAGGGTCCGTAAGGGTGCTCAAGATTAGCTAAGCCTTTTATATGAGAGGGACCTCAAGGCCATATCCAAGAGCTAACCCTTTATCAACAATATTATAATGGAGTTATATATATATATATATATATATATATATATATATATAATCGACAAGGCAAACATCGAGTAAGACATAACAATACGACATGGAAATATTTGAGCAAGTAAACAATCAAGCATACAATACATGTATTTTCAAGAAAGAAAGTGATATTCATATAACTAGATAAGGCCCATACCTGATTCAAAGATTCTTAACTTAACACGTCCATTACCATCTAGATCATAAGCCAACCTGATTAACAACAAGATTACATTTATGAATTAGATTCTCATCATTAACCCTAGTTAGATGCATTTTAGGGTTTTTTCCAATATAGGTTACAAGTTGCTTATTAGTTCATTAGATGATCGTGTACTGATCTAGAGGTCATCATGATGGTGTGGTTTTAGTTTCATGTCACAACCATGTTCCATTCATTTGATATGATCATATCAGGATTTAGGTCACTTACATGCATTTTAAGGTCTAAAGACTCATAATAGGGCGTGTAAGTTTGAGGATCAACAAGTCAAGGGATCTAGTCATAGAATTTTATTTAGATCAGCAAGATATAGATACAAGAATCATATTCAAAGTAATGTGATGTCTACTAGGGTCTAGGCATTAAACCACCAACATGGGGTAACAACATTCAATCCTAAATGCAATTAGGGACCCATAGAACAAACATATAGATAAAGAGTTCGGGGATGGAATTAGTTTCATAGTGACACATAAGTTATTAATTTTCAAGGTTAGGCTGAGATTATATGTCATTTCAAAACAAGATTATCAATATAGGCCCAACTATCCTTAATGTGTTAGATAATTACATATGGGCAATTGGGGTTAATAGTGAGCAATATGGGTGAGTAGGCATTCTATGTAGTTCAAAGGTGCACAACATTTACTGATCTGATGAGAAGGAGGGTACAAGTGTACCAAAGATTCAAGATTTAACATAAAGATGCATTATATTGGTCAACATATTCAAAGATCCTATTTTTAGAAAAACAGGAGAACAAACGAAGGACTTAGAGTCTGAAACCTAGTCCATATTGTAGATCTCGTTGAGCTGATGAATTTGGTATATAGGTTCACTATATTTGTCCAAGAGAAATGAGAGTTATCATTTCTTAATGTTTTAAACTCAAAACCATAGGATATCAAGTAGCATACCCAGAAATTATGTGAAGGATCTCAGCCTTTCACCCTTGATCCGATGGCTGCCTTTTGTACCTGGTCTGGGCCTCTAGTCTTGGGATGAGGTGTTTGTTGGGCCTCTCTCACCCGAGTGCCCCTAGCATATTGTCTGGCTCGTCCCCTTCACCCGACGCCGCCCCCGCGCACGCTCCCTTTTTTTCCTATGCGGAAATAGGGGAGAGATAGGGGACGGTGCTCCCACCTCCTCGGTGGTCACCCCACCCAAAACAACCCACCAAGGATCACGTCGAGCAGAAGATCGGTGCTCCATGAATGCTAGCCACCAAGGTGGGGCCCGAGGACTCATCTTTGGCCGTCGCCACCTCTCCATCGCAGTTTTAGGCAAAACCAGCAGGAAGGAAGGAGGGAGGTCAGGCGATAACAGTGGGGAAGTAGGGTGTGGATATGGTCGTGCATGCTCTTCCCGCCATGGCGAGGCTGACGGTGGTGCATCCCTCCATCAAGGATTCCCAAAATAGTGTCGACTGCCACACTACTATCAAACAAAAGAGGGATATGGAGTTTGGCGGCCAGACCTAGCAGAAAGGAGAAGGGCACATGGTTGAATGAGGGGGGGGGGTTACAAATAAATCAAGAGATCTAGGGTTTGAATCCCAAGCCACTGTAAGCATTACTCCATTGCCCAATTTGGCAAGAAGTAGGAGAAGAATTTTCGAACTTGCGATATTTCCCAAAACGAGAGGGGGGAGAGGGGCAAGCAACTGGGCCCTGATTGTATATTTGGGGCCCACTAAGGGTCAAATTCAAGCTAAATCAACTAATTCAAGTGAGAAACTAGTCATTTTTGAAAAGGCACACCTTGCGTTACAAATGTTCGAATAGGGTGAATTTTGTGCTATTGGGCTCGTTATTGAAAATTCTACATCATGATTTATATTGGAAAGAATAAAGATTATTGAAATGAGGTTCAACATATATATTAAGACGGTGACACATTGAAGTGTGGAACTTAGCTCAAAAAGGAAAATTAATGTCAAACATCTCAAATGATCATTGGTGTGACTAAATGGAAGTATAACCACAATCACACTATGCATTTGATATTCAATTGAGTATAAGTCACTTGATGAGAGAGAAAGAGTACAATAAAGTAGAGAGAAAATCTAGGTTGTCACATCCTTCCCTCCTTATAAGGAATTTTGTCCCCAAAATTCATCCACAATTATAGTTAAGAGTCAAGTCAGGATCTATCGAGTCTGGTTATTCAACCATGGTTGTCAAGGCATTCCGCACAATAGGATGCATACTTAGGCTATCATCATCAAGGGTGTATTTATATTGATGATATATAGATTTACTTATGTTTCCATCATACTATAACATCATCATGGCATTAGGGTTTTCCCATCGCCTAGTATCCATACATTAGGTTTTTTTTCTTTTTCATGTCTTCATATGAGAAAAGGGTGTATTATCAAAGTCTATGTTATCAATTCTCAATCGAACATGTTCATGGTCATTACTTCAAACGAGACTATCATCTAGTGTGTATCTCATTTTTACTCTAGATTTCATGCATGTTTTTGCTTTCCCCAAAATTTCTACCAATTTTAATCAATTATGTTCATTATCTTTCATTTCAAAATCAAAATTAAACAATTTATTCATCATGTTCATTTGAGTTATGACCTCAAGAGCATTGACATATCCAATTAATCATTTTTTTGGTACGGGATTAGGTATGTTACCCTTGATTGTTCAAGCTAAGCTCTTATGACATCATCATATCTAGTTCATGATTTCAAATCTATATCTTTCATGTATGCTATGATTTCATACTAGGTCTATCTCATGAGAGTGGCTCATTGCACATATATCAAGATTTTAACTTAAGTGATATTCTTTCATGTATCGAGCATCATTTGAGGAACACCATTATCACTAACATCAAGGTTTCATAATTTTCTCTCTTGTATCTAGAAAGAGCTCCACAAGCTCAAGCCACTCAAGCTAAGACATATATATGTCAAGGAAAAACATGCTAACCCTCGACATCTACCCATATCAAGCATTTACCCAACAATTCAAATGAGGTCAACCACTAGATTCCTTTACATTAAACCACTAACCTGAGTATGAGGCTCATCATGGATATCACACATCATGTATATCATCTTAGGGTCTTGGAACATCTCCCTCACCTATATAGCAAGCATCAAAATTTTCATTTGCCTCTTTCTCTAGGGTTAGATATTTTCATAGGACATCTAGGGTTCAACATTTTCAAGGAAACCGCACACTGGGTCACTCGACTCATATATTCAGGGGTAGTCTAGCCAGGGACTCATCATCATGTATTTCATCGTGCATATTTTTCAACTTTTCACATATTTTTGGAGGTTAGGTACTCTGACCTTCTCCAGTGGCGAGTCGACTCATATCAAAAGGTCACCCTATTCATATGTCCCATGCTAGAGGTCCTCCTTTGTAAAGAGATTGAGGCCCATGTTGGTCTCGAACCATATATCATATCTCCACACATACAAGACTAGGTACAAGCAAGCATGCCAATCCACTAGCTATGTTTAGCACATCAACCAAGTGATATGTATCATACAAGGTGCTAGGTTTAGCTAGGGTTGCATGATCAAAATCATTTCATATCATCAAACTACTTGGCCCTCTCAAGGACAAACTTGGGTCTTATCATTATCAACGTCATCATTAATATCATTATCATCATCTTAGGTTTCTAGGTTACTCACTTGCCTAACCTATATCATAGCTCTAGACAACTCTAGAGACTATCACTATCATATAAACTCTCTCATCTAGACTTGATGTTACATCTCTTTCTCCTAGGTTACATAGACACTCACTGCCTTTCTGAGTGTGGTAACATTTTTCATAGGTACATATATTAGTACTTGAAATAGATTTTCTCCAACGTTGAAACATTCGATGAAAACCACCATACTCCATTTGAATAAAACCAAAACCAAAATGAGTTACCACACTCATGAGGCAGTCTAGTACCATGACACCTAGAGAACTAGCAAGAACATGGTGCACACCTGTGTAGACACCCTAAGAACATGTCGCGAATCATATGTCTAGGGAGGTAATTTATACAAGTCTACACCTAGTTCTAGAACATCTAGGTTCTAACCTAGATGCTAAGTCAACCTAGTCCACAAAGGACATCTTATTAAGTTTTCTAGGGTTGAGATGTAAGGTGAGTTTGGTTTGTGTATTATGTGAGAAATGTTTGGTGTAGCTATTGTTCATGCTCTGATACCATCTATCACGGAACCGGAATCCCAGTCCCATGAACCAAATGAATACCAAAGACATCATGTGAAAGCGTAAAGCTTACCACACATGAACAAATAACAAGATAAAGGCACCAACACAGTCTCAACATTCAACAAGTATAAATTATGCAAGGTACATCATATTCATGAGTTCAATTACACATTTCCAAAGTCTAGGTACAAGTCATTCATGTGCACTAAATCTAGATCTTACAACAAGTACACCTAGCATATCTCACCAAGCCCATCAAACTTCTAGCCATCTCTGAACCTAAAAACAAAATTTGAGAAACGGGTCAACACACGAGGTGTTGAGTATGGGGTAGAAAGATACATATATATGTATAATCTTTGCATAATTTGAAAATATTTCAAGACTAAATGAACAAGAATAAACATGTTAACTATTTAACAAAATGTGAAACCATATTTTATGTCATTTCACTCCATTATACCAACAATATCAAGCATGTTTAAGTCCTTTGACCATCTTCCTATCGGAAGGGTCCGTAAGGGTGATCAAGATTAGCTAACCCTTTTATATGAGAGGGACCTCAAGCCCATAGCCAAGAGATAACCCTTTATCAACAGTATTATAATGGAGTTATATATATGTGTGTTCATGTTATAAAACTGACGAGGCAAACATCGAGTAAGACATAGCAATACTACATGGAAATATTTGAGCAAGTAAACAATCAAGCATACAATACATGTCTTTTGAAGAAAGAAAGTGATATTCATATAACTAGATAAGGCCCATACTTGATTCAAAGTTTCTTACCTTAACACGTCCATTACCATCTAGATCATAAGCCAACCTGATTAACAACAAGATTACATTTATGCATTAGATTCTCATCATTAACCCTAGTTAGATGCATTTTTGGGTTTTGTCCAAGATAGGTTCCAAGTTGCTTATTAGTTCATTAGATGATCTTGTACTGATCTAGAGGTCATCATGATGGTGTTGTTTGAGTTTCATGTCATAACCATGTTCCATTCATTTGATATGATCATATCAGGTTTTAGGTCACTTACATGCATTTTAAGGTCTAGACTCGTTATAGGGCGTCTAAGTTTGATGATCAACAAGTCAAGGGATATAGTCATAGAAGTTGATTTAGATCAGCAAGATATAGATATAAGAATCACATTCAAAGTAATGCGATGTCTACTAGGGTCTAGGCATTAAACCACCAACATGGGGTACCAACATTCAATCCTGCATGCAATTAGGGACCCATAGAAAAAACATATAAACAAAGAGTTTGGGGATGGAGTTAGTTTCATAGTGACACATAAGTTATTGATTTTCAAGGTTAGGCTGAGACTATATGTCATTTCAAAACATGATTATCAATATAGGCCCTGAAACGACCGTCTCACGAAAATAGGATTAACTAATGCGGAAGCGAATTATTTGCAGCGGATTACTGAAAATCACTGAAAATTTAAAACTTTTTGCAAAGAGATCCATTCATAGGAAAAATCTTTAACCATGAACCAAAGTATTCCAAATTTATCCTGGTTCACAAGTACACAACCTGTACCATTCCTTTTCAAGGATTACAACATTGACTGCCCTGTTAACAAATATACACAGGCAATATAAAAACTTCGAGGCACTAAGCCAAAACTCAGATTGATACATTTAAAACTCTGAGAACCTGAGAGTACAAAGATGACACATATGACTACTATCTATATGACTAGACAGACAATATCTCCACCTGAGATCTTATTGCTGTCCCTGCTGTTGCTGCTGCTCTTTCCCTGTTCTAGGGTTTCTGCTCTGCCTTCCATGCATACCTAAAAATGTTTCCCATGGGGGTGAGACAATTGAAAATTGCCCCAGCGAGAGATATAACTCTCCACCAAAAACATTGTTATTGCAGTTTATTAAATTAAAACTAAGCAGGGGTTACTTTTACATTATCAGGCAGAATTATTCATCATAGAACAGAATAAGATAATCTCCATTCTCAAGGAGGTCATTGCATCTACCCATGGTAGATAAGTAATTCATCTGTCTACTTTGCATAGAATATAAAAAAACATAATTAACATTTAATTACTAAGGAATGCACAAAGAAATGTAACATCAGCCAATGAATCTCCGTATTCAATCCTTAAGCAAACATGCTATACGGCTGATTACATTTTACAATCACACTTATGCTCTGAGGAGATGAGATATACCGCTCATACTCCAACCGACCATTACGAAATCGCCTCAGTACCATACATAGGTCATCAAAAGAGCCGGATTCTTATGACCTCATCTATCTCGGTCAGTACGAGATCACATGCAGGACATCTCGTGTCTCTGCTAACTAGCTAGCCAGGGTATTCTGGCACCTTCGCTACAGAGTTACAACGTCAACTGCACTCTCATCGCCAATCGAGAGATTTCTTGTTTATCTCCTCGATCTGACATTAAGTATCATTGGGAGATTCGTGATACATCCATCCTGACATATTCATGAAGGATTGAGAGGTTTCTTGTTTACCTTCCAACAATCTCTTCAAGAGGACGTAAGGATATTTTCGCCCATTTACCCCCACATATTCAAAATATGTGCTCCAGGTTTTACCGCGGGCACCCGTTTCACCATCACCTATTCCTGACGATGATGGATCTCTATGGTCAGAGCACTACATGAATAGATTTCACTTGATTTATTAAGTACATTCTCATATTCTTTTAGCATCAGCCAAGTTCTCAAACATAACTTATTACAACAATGCTATAAAGAGACATGTACTACTTTTATCAGATATTTATCAGTCTTTCAAAGACCCTGGGAACTCAGTCCCTCATTTCAATACTGGGAATTCTCATCCCTTCACATTCTCATCACCATAATCATATGGTTCTGGGTATTCAAACCCTTAACTCATCATTGAGCATTATTATACCTTTTTCAGGTAACTATCACCTTTAGGTCATCTGACCAAGGCATTCATGATACTTGTTACACAAACATCACACCTGGCTCACAAGGCCATGAAATATCTTGTCACCTCTCACTAGGTAACAACTTACTCATGTGACTCATAAAAGTCCATGCATATTGCTTCTTTTACTAAGAAACAACAACATTAAGGCACATAATGCCAATCAACATTTATTATATAAATTTCACAGCTCAAACTAGCTATATACATCACCTCATAATATATGTATGGTTATTAGGCATGATAACAGTCATACAAGATATTCATCACATCATGTGATGCAATAGTAACACCATTATTCCTCTACCAGGAATTAGGGTTTACTATCAAATAGGGCTTTTCATTCCCTTTACCCAAATTAGGGTTAGGGTTCCCCATTTCTCATTAATAAAGATTTCATGATCTCATTATCTGTCCAACCCTTAATACATTATTCCATACATCTGGGGCATTCAAGGATATCAAATTTGATTATTCTAGAACATTACTTTCATCATATAGCATTAATGATCATCAATTCAAGGTATGAGTTCATTTCTCATCCTCATCATGGTATGATTATATCATACACATCATTTGGGCTTAACCCCATTCTCAAGGTACATTAATTAACACTCATCAAGGTGTAACAACTCATTACATTTCATTGTAATAGTTTCATAACACACTTCATATGTTTCTTACCCAATTATATTGGATTTGAAGTACATCAAGGCATATAAACCCTGAAATACTGAATGTGATAACTATCATATCTTGATGTATCACTTTCTCATCATTTCAAACTTTATTGAGTTATCCATCTTATCTTGTATTAAGGTATTTCCCTCTTAATACATTCCATCACTAATCTCTTACCTTTAGCATATAATGCAAAGGCCACACATTAGAATTGTACAACTATCTCACATGATATGGACTTATCTTAGTTTAAGGCATGACTTTATTATAAAGTTGCTTATAAACAATCACAATGATACACCCTCAACTAGGGTTTCTCATCACATATCTTATGTATCCTTCATCCAATTATATTGGACTTATAATCATATCAAGGTATACAATCATATGAGGTCACTTTCAAATCACCTCTAAATCAAGCATAGATCACCACGACCGTGCAACCAAGAACGACCGTGCGAGGGGAAGCTACCACGGCCGTGCTACCTTGCACGGTCATGCAAAGTGAAGCCACCATGACCGTTCTACCTTACACGATCGTGCTACAGGAGATCACCTCATGAATCATATTCATGTATGAATTCATGTTAACATGATCTCAATCTGATTAGGTCACATCAACCCTTCAATCAAGTACATACAACTATGATTAACATAGTGTACTAAGTCATTGATTCTACAAACAATTAGGGTTCATCCCTTACTTGGCTCTAATCACTTAGGTACAATTAGGGTTTCAACCTTTGTACCTTCATTGATTATCATCACTAATCAACATTGGATCAATGGATCATTCATCATCTTGATTCTCAAGAGATTCAATCACATTGGACCTCCATTACATAGGGTATCCAATTGAATCTTCAATTGCAATAGGTACTCAATTAGGTTAATCAATTGGACCTTCAGTTGCATTAGGTTCTCCATTGGACTAAACAATTGAACCTTCTATTGCATAACATAACTTGACCTTGAAACCACCTAGGTCTCCAAACGGTTTGAGACCGTTTGCCCAAGTAGGTGAAGACCGTTTGGCCAAGTAGGTGAAGACCGTTTGGCCAAGTAGGTGAAGACCGTTTGTCCAAGTAGGTGAAGACCATTTGCCCATCCAACCCTTGGATTCTAGTGAAATTTCATCAAGGTTTGGTCTATTGAGTTGATCAACACATCAGCACTTGGTTGTAATATGATTTGGTACCTTTGGACCTTCAATTGGTCAACTATACTTAACCCCAGACCTTCAAACGGTCCTGGGTTATCCCCAAACGGTCTTGAGACCGTTTGGGTGATCCCCAAACGGTTTTGAAACCGTTTCGGCTATCCAACCCAAAATCTCAAATTAACTCATTGGAAATTCAGCACTGATTTCAATTAGGGTTTGTCCAATTGATTAGCCTTCAACTCATGATTCCTTGGGAATTAATCCATGAAATTTGGTGAGTTAATAATCAACATCATTAGGAACAGTAATATCAAACGGTCAACACTTGGTCAACCATCTCAAATGGTTTTGAAACCGTTTTCCCAAAAAGGCAAATTAATTAAGTTGAAAATCAGCACTTAATCCAATTAGGATTTGCCTAATGGATTAGCCTTCAACTCATGATTCCCTTGGAATTAATCCATCAAATTTGGTGAGTTATTAACCAACATTATTAGGAACAGTAATATCAAACGGTTAACGCTTGGTCAACCATATAAAATGGTTTTGAAACCGTTTGCCCAAAAATTCCAATTAATCAGGTTGAAGATCAGCACTTAATCCAATTAGGGATTACCCAATTGATTAGACTTCAACTCACGATTCCTTTGGAATTAACCCCTCAAATTTGGTGAGTTATTAACCAACATTATTAGGAACAGTAATCTCAAACGTTCAACGCTTGGTCAACCATCTCAAACGGTTTTTTAACCGTTTTCCCAAAAATTCCAATTAATCAGGTTGAAGATCAGCACTTAATCCAATTAGGGATTACCCAATTGATTAGCCTTCAACTCACGATTCCTTTGGAATTAACCCCTCAAATTTGGTTAGTTATTAACCAACATTATTAGGAACAGTAATCTCAAACGGTAAATGCTTGGTCAACCATCCCAAACGGTTTTTAAACCGTTTTCCCAAAAATTCCAATTAATCAGGTTGAAGATCAGCACTTAATCCAATTAGGGATTAGCTAATTGATTAGCCTTCAACTCACGATTCCTTTGGAATTAACCCCTCAAATTTGGTGAGTTATCAACCAACATAATTAGGAACAGGATTCGCAAACGGTAAACCCTTGGCCAACTCCCTCAAACGGTTTTGAAACCATTTTCTCCTAAATGGTTTGCAAACCGTTTGATCACCAAACGGTTTGGTGAAACCGTTTGGTTCCAACTTCCAAACCGTTTTCCCAAGATATTTGGGGAGGTGTGTGATTCTGATGATGTAATCATCATAAAGATTCGTCCCTGAAGTTCTAACAACTTCTGATTTCATGAATTAATCAATTTCAACCAGTAATTAATCAAGATAATGAAGGAATCATTGAAATTACAAGATTAATGGTTGAATAACAATGTAAAAGGGTTCAAGTTATAAAACCCACCTCCAATTGAGCTCCAAAGCTCCATGTCCACGGCAAAAATGGTGGATGCAACTCCTTTCACCATTCCATGGCTCGTCCTCAAGGTTTGAGTGAAAAGGAATGGTTAGAATTGAAGAGGAGATCGAAATAGGAAGAAATCCATAATTTATTTTCGATTTCCACCATGGAATCAAGGTGAAATGGATCAAGAATCTTACCAACAGGTTGGGGACGTTCTCCTTGCTGTTCGTAGCCCTCTTGGTCGGTTTTGCAAGCAAGGGGAAGAAATAAATCCGAAAAGAGTCCTTAGGTGGGTTGGAAAAGGCTCTTTTATATGAAAATTGATGAAAGAGAAAATGTTTTATTAAAATCCATTAATTCCAAAAATGGTGCCACCACTTCCTCCTTGTTTTGATTGCATGCAAAGGCAACTAAAAGCCACCGAACTCCCTTCCATTATCCATGGATTAAGGGAAAAGAAATTAAGCACCTTAATCCATTATAATATTATTATATATTTTTGAGTGGGAATTCTTTTCCTTATAATAAGGTGAGTGGAATTTCACCTCCTTCAGATATTTTAGGTCCTTGCAAAGCTAAAGGACGTTCACACATACCTATGAATCCAACTATTTTAATTTTGGTTGAAGGCCCTTTAATTAATACATTCATTTTTGCCCTAAATCGAGTTAGGGTTTCAATTAGGATTAAATCTTGATTATTTTAATATCAAGATTCTCTCTCCTCCAACTTAATCCAAAAGAGGTGCCCCTCTCATTTTATTTGTTCTACATGATGCCAAGAAACATTAGGGACCTTATTGAAGTGATAAATTACATATTGCACCCTAGGTTTTGGGTAAATTGCATATTACACCAAAACTAGGTTTTCATGCACATATATTGCTTTATCAGCTCTTTCTTAGTATTCAGGCTTCCATAAGCCATAACTCAGCATCATTTTCACTCTCATGATGCTTCAACACATGAGGAACATATTATCATGAACAATTTGCACTTAAACCCCTCAACTTGGGTAATTTGCACATTAGTCCAAAATAAGCAAACATTGCTTCAATATTGTCCAAACATGACCAAAATTGAAACATAAGCTCCTCATGAGCCCTACTTACTTTTCACAAGATAGTATTAAGCATATAATCATCTTTCTTAATCAAAACACCTAGGGTTAGAGTATAACCCAGGTCAGGGATGTTACAGGCCCAACAATCAATAATGTGTCAGATAAATCACATATGGGCAATTGGGGTTAATAATGATCAATATGGGTGATTAGGGATTATATGTAGTTCAAAGGTGCACAAAATTTACTGATCTGATGAGAAGGAGGGTAAAAGTGTACCAAAGATTCAAGATTTAACATAAAGATGCATTATATTGGTCAACATAGTCAAAGATCCTATTTTTAGCAAAACAGGAGAACAAACAAAGGACTTAGAGTCTGAAACCTAGTCCATATTGTAGATCTCGTTGAGCTAATGAATTTGGTATATAGGTTCGCTATATTTGTCCAAGGGAAATGAGAGTTATCATTTCTTAAAGTTTTAAACTCAAAACCATAGGATATCAAGTAGCATACCCTGAAATTATGTGAAGGATCTCAACCTTTCACCCTTGATCTGATGGATGCTCTCTTATACCTGGTCTGGGCCTCTGGTCTTGGGCTGAGGTGTTTGTTGGGCCTCTCTCACCCGAGAACCCCTAGCATATTTTCTAGCTCGTCCCCTTCGCCCGACGACGCCCCCGCGCGTGCACCCTTTGTTTCCTGTGCAGAAATAGGGGAGAGATAGGGGACGGTGCCCCCACGTCCTCGGTGGTCATCCCTCCCAAAAAAACCCACCAAGGAGCAGGTCGAGCAGAAGATCAGTGCTCCATGAATGCTAGCCACCAAGGTGGGGCCTGAGGACTCATCTTTGGCTGTCACCACCTCTCCATGGTAGTTTCAGGCGGAACCAGCAGGAAGGAAGGAGGGAGGTCAGGCGATAACGGTGGGGAAGGAGGGTGTGGAGATGGTCGTGCATTCTCTTCCTGCCATGGCGAGGCTGACGGTGGTGCAGCCCTCCGTCGAGGATGCCCAAAATAGTGTCTATTGCCACACAGCTGTCAAACAAAGAAGGAGGGAGATGGAGTTTGGCGGCCAGACCTAGAGGAAAGGAGAAGGGCGCAGGGTTGAATGAGGGGGGTTACAAATAAAGCAAGAGATCTAGGGTTTGAATCCCAAGCCACTGTAAGTGTTACTCCATTGCCAGGTTTGGCAAGAAGTAGGAGAAGAATTTTCCAACCTGTGATATTTCCCAAAATGGAAGGGGGGAGAGGGGCAAGCAACTGGGCCCCAGTTGTATATTTGGGGCCCACTAAGGGTCAAATTCAAGCTAAATCAACTAATTCAAGTGAGAAACTAGTCATTTTTTAAAAGGTACAACTTGCGCTACAAATGTCCGAATAGGGTGAATTTTGTGCTATTGGACTCAGTATTGAAAATTCTACATCATGATTTATATTGGAAAGAATAAAGATTATTGAAATGAGGTTCAACATGTATATTAATATGGTGACACATTGAAGTGTGAAACTTAGCTCAAAAAGGCAAATTAATGTCAAACATCTCAAATGATCATTGGTGTGGCTAAATGGAAGTATAAGCACACTCACACTATGCAATTGATATTCAATTGAGTGTAAGTCACTTGATGAGAGAGAAAGAGTACAATAAAGGAGGGAGAAAATTGAGGTTGTCACAACGTCAATCATGCCTAGCTAGTCCACTAGTGTAGCAAAGTGAGTCTTGGGAAGTATCTTGGTAAAGATGTCAGCAACCTAATCTTTTGTCTAAATATAAGGAGTACGGATACGTCTAGAATCAATTGCTTCTCAAACAATGTGGCAATCCACTTGGATGTGCTTTGTGAGCTCATAGAAAGTGAGATTGTTGGAAATAAAGGTGGCAGCTTTATTATCACAGTGCATAGGAATAGGATCAGAGTCAAAAATATAAAATTCCTTGAGGAGTCCTTAGACCCATATCACTTCACAAGCAATGTGAGCCATAGCCTAGTATGTTGTTGTAGCACTTGACCAGAAAACCACAGTCTACTTTTTACTATCCAATGCAACCATATTTCTACCAACAAAGGAACGGTAACCAAAAGTAAATTCTCAGTCACATTGATTACCGACATAATCAGAGTCAGAATGCCCAGTAAGTTTGCAGTGCCCATGTCTGTGATATAGTAAACCTTTTTTGGGAGATGATTTCAGATATTTAAGAATGTGACAAACAACATCCCAATGACATTGTCTAGGTTTTTCCAAATACCTACTCATAAGTACAACAACAACAGTAATGCCAACTCTTGTCACAATGAGATAGATAAGCTTACCAAGCATTCGTCAGTATTGATGGTTATCAGGGTATGGAGGTGAATATTTATCATCCCAATTTGTATAGGGATCCAGAGGAGTACTAGCAAGTTTAGTCCTAGTATACCTACTTCCATCATAAGCTCCAACACATATTTGTGTTGTGAAAGGCATACACTAGAAAATAATCGGGAAACTTTAATTCCCAAGAAGCATCTGTTGACTTGACAGTTATACATTGTCCATATTTTGATAATGACTCAACCATTCCATTCATATGTATCTGGTATATATGTTTAAGATTGATTTCAGGCTTTAGTTACATGAAAAGGATCAAATTACACAAGCACTAGCTTGTCCAAGTTTAAGTCAAAAGCAATGCAAGTGTGCAATTTGGGAAATCACTCCAAACCACCTTAGAATATTTTTGTAATCACTTGTATTGATGATATGACTTGTAACTAAGATGAGAAAAAATTAGGGACACTTAATTCCAACGTTTCGTCACTCTAAAACCATTTTGAAAATTTTATCACAACAACTGTTTCAGTCAAGTTTGAATCTCGACCGATCAGTGATGGATTTTTGGAAATGGATCAATTAGTCGAGTTGTACACTCACAGAACTCGACCTATCGACTCACTGACCAAAACTGATTTTGACTCATCCATTACAAGTTTTAAAATGGCTATTTTTCATTCTTAATTGATCCCACACTCAAAGGAACACCCCCAGATATAAATATGACCTCTTGGAGTTCATTCCAAGGTTGCTCATTCATGATATCCTTGGTCCTTGCTATAATTGACTGTGTTGCAACCCTTTGAGCCTCGTTCTCTCTCTCTCTCTCATTTACAAAGCATTTTGTGATTATGAGTGAGTTAGGCATGTTATAAGATAGATACCTCCATGTTATCTTATAAAGCTCTCATTCCTTCCATCTTTCGAATCCCCTTTCTCAAAGAGCAAAGGTTGAAGTGATCTTCTATGAGTGAAGGAGTTGTTCTTCTTCTTTAAGGTTGAAGAAGGTGTGAAGATCTTCTCCAGGTGAAAGAGAAGGATAAGGCAGAAGATTCAAGAAGAGTGGGCAATTCCTTCAAGGCTAAAGACTTGATCCAAGTGTGGGTAAGTCCGTAGTGAAGGATGAAGACATCTTGATTAAGTGGGTAAGTCATTGTGTGTGTGAAAGATTCTTGTCTTGAATAGGTAAGTCCTTGTATGTATTGTGGTCTCCTTGTATCTCTTGTGATGGAATATATGTATGCATGGGTTGCAAAGTCCTAGAGGTTGACCTCTCTAGGTAGTGGATTGACGGTCTCCTAGTTTGGAGATTCGAATCACTCTAACCACCTTGTCTAAGTGTATGTTTCAATCTCTCTCATGCTTGTTAGGCTTGCTTAGATAGGACTTCAAATTGTTCTTAAGCTTTTGGTTTTGATTAATATAATTTGAAGTTCTAACTACTCTTGTGAGAATTTTGAACCTCTATTCAACCCCCCTCTAGAGCCCTAGATCCAAATATTAGCATCCTCTATGCAGCCCTCACTCCATCCGAGTTCAACCGCATCTCTTGATGGGATACAACCTATGAGATATGGGACAAGTTGTGCATCACTTATGAAGGCACAAAGCAAGTGAAGGAGGCAAAGATATACATCTAGAATAGTCTCCTAGATAACTTCAAGATGGATACAAAAGAAGGAGTTGTCGAGATGTACTATAGGCTCAACATCATCATCAACGGCCTAGCTGCTTTGGGACACACTTTGGATAGAGGAGCAATCAACTCAAATATCACGAGTTATATACCAAAGAGATGGGAGTCAAAGGTGACCTCCATTGAACAAGTGAGAAGTCTTGGTAACATTCCAACCAAGGAGCTTATTGGGAATGTACAAGTGGAGGTTGTCATCCTTCAACAACAACTTACTTGCCAGACCTCTCCCTCCTCCTCTAGTGAAGATTATGGCCCTAATGAGCTTGAAGCCAACTTCTCCAAGGGAAATCACTTCAAAAGAAATCAATCTTCTTCTTCTACTCCAAGGTGCTACAAGTGTGGTCAAAAAGGACACTACAAGAGTGAATGTCCTAAGGCTAGAAAGTCACACCACAAGAGTAGCTCCAAGAAGGAGGAAGAGTACAAGAAAGATAGCAAATACAAGAGGAAGGACAAGAAGGAGAGGAGACACAAAGACACATCTCATGCATCTTCGGAAGGATCATCCTCTAGTGGCTCAAGTTTCTATGAAGATGGAGAGTGCCACCTTGCATTCATGGCCTCTACAAGTGAAGATATTGGTGAGGTGAGTGAGGTAAGTGGGGTAAGCTTGCATGAGTTAGCTAAAGAAACCCTTAATTATATGCTTGTTACTGCCCGTTCTTCTTATTCAAAATGTAAATCTAAAAAGAAGAGGTTAGGTAAAATCACTGATGACTTGTATGCTAAACTTTAGATTCTTGAGAAAAATAAGAAATTCATCTTGAGAGCATTGATAACTTGCAAGGCCAATTTCTTGATCTTGAGATCCAATACAATGGAGTTGAGATAGATAATGGTTTCTATCTTAAGAACATTGAATCTCTTAAGAAAGATAACCAAAAGTGCCTAAAAGAGCTTGAGATACTTAAAACTAAAAATGTTGAATGCAAGCATATTGTTGATGCTTGTAGGTATGAGAGGGATGTTTATCTCAAAGAAATTCATTTGCTTAAATCTAAAAATTCTAGGTTTCTTGGTCAAGTAAATGATTTATCTTCTAGACCTATTTTGCCAAGTAATGATGTTGATTCTATTTATCTTGAAAAATATTCTTATTTGACTAAAGCTCTCTATTTAGAGGCTGACCTTGTTCATGCTAGAGATGATCTTGCTAGTTTTTATTCTACTATTATATCTCTCACTAAAGACAATCATAGACTTAGAGCCTCTCTGTAGAAATTCCTCAAAGGGAAAAACTCCCTAAATGAAATCCTTGACCGTTCTATCGAACAAAGTGGTACTAGTGGTTTGGGATTTGTAGAGGGGGAACCTAAGGGCAAGAATAAGGCCAAAGGTAAGAAAAAGAGTAAGGAAACTTCCATTTTCATTAGAGAGTCTTCTGACACTAAGAACCCTATGATTTGCTCTCATTGCAAAAGTGATGATCATTACTCTATACTTATTTTTCTTACGAGCCTAAGGGGACCAACCCAAAGATGAAATGGGTCCCCAAGCTAATTCTAGATCCCAAAGTTTGAGTTGGGAACCGACACTCTCCTTTCTTGCAGAAAAAAGAAAAATGGATTGTTGATAGTGGCTGCACTAAGCAGATGACATGTGATATAAGCCATTTCAATAATTTCACAAAGAAGAAAGGAGGTTCAGTTACTTTCGGGGACAACAAGAAAGGTAAGGTAAAAGGTAAGGGTGATGTAGGTGAATCCTTGCATATCATGAATGTTCTTTTTATGGATGGCCTACATCACAATTTAATAAGTGTAAGTCAATTATGTGATAATGCTTACCTTGTGTTATTTACTTCTTTTGAATGCTTGATTCTAGATTCCCTCACTTATCATGTCATATATAAGGGAACCAGAAATGGTAATCTTTATGTAATTGTGTTTGACTCTATTAAGACTATTGTTGGTAGATTCCTAGTAGTCAATCCAAATGATATTTCTCTTTGTCATCATTGGCTTGGACATGTAAATATGCTTCAATTGAAGAAGTTGAGCGAAAAGGACTTGGTCAATGGACTTTCCAAATTGGATTTTGAAAAGGATGAGTAATGCCAACCTTGTACCCAAGGAAATAAAACCAAGTCCTCCTTCAAATCCAAAGGAGTCCCTAGTACCAAGAGAATATCTTGAACTTCTCCATATTAATCTATTTGGACCTATGATAACTCAATCGCTTCGTGATTCCAAGTATTGTTGTAAAGACCCAAAGTCTCTACTAATAAACATGATAAACAAAAACACCAAAAGTATGGCAGCGGAAGAATTAAATCTTGACATTATTCAAAAATGTATAAAGAGTACGTTACAAATTTCCCAAATGGGAGTACAACTTTATACAAGCAACTACAAGGATCTAGGTAGAGGAAGACTTAAACTAATGCAATATTGTCTCCAAACAAAACAACTATATAACATAAAAGCAACTATGATCATATACTATATGTTCTTCATCTTCTTATCCTATCCTTAGCCTTGGGTTCACCAAGCTTCCATGCGCACTCTGATCCTAACCTGGATGGTTGGGGTCATCCAGCAAGAGAAAGATAAAAGGTATGTGTTAATAAAAAGGGATAGGACAAATAATAATAAAAAGCTTTGCAATATAAAGGATTCTCCACAATAAGAGATTTCAAAAGGAATGAGGCTAATATATGAATATTCCAATAAATAACAGA
This sequence comes from Alisma plantago-aquatica, assembly GCA_963693085.1. NCBI lineage: Eukaryota > Viridiplantae > Streptophyta > Magnoliopsida > Alismatales > Alismataceae > Alisma > Alisma plantago-aquatica. Next base: position 1,413,471,796 of record OY856409.1, on the reverse strand, counting down.
TCTTGCCACCATTAATCATCACATTACAACAAATATTTGCATGTAGATATATTGGACTAAATTAACTATAGTAGGGTCAAGACACCACTGAGTCATTGACCTATATATATATATTGGGTAGAAAAGCACACCCATAGGCAGAAAAGCACGCCTCTGTATATATAAGGGTAGAAAAGCACACCCCGGGTAGAAAAGCACACCCTAATGGTTACGCATAAGCGTCTACGATAGCTAGCTAGTCAAATTATCTACCATGCATAAAATAGTGGCAAAATATATCATTCATTAGACATTTGTGTCATAAGACAAGCACAATAACATTGGGGTCATTGGACCCAATTCCACCTGTAAATAATGTTCCAAGAGAATCAGATATGTCAAAGTGAAACAAGAGCAAGTATATCAAAAGATGAGACAACAACGATATTAGAAGCATAAAACAAGTTAGGAGCCAATAAATGCAATTAGAGGGAAATGAGGATAGCAAAATAATGAGTGGGGTTGGGTAAAATCCCAACTAAAAGTTAGGTAGTTTGCACATTATATATTCCACACATTCATCATAGTTGTTCACATACATAGGGGTCAGATACAAAATAGGGTGCACATACAAAATAGGGCTCACATACCTTAGATTAAATAAATTACCATCATATCCATCAAACTGATTGCAATCCATCCATATAATATCCTAGTTATAAACATAATACATGTATTAATATATATAAAGACATAAGCATAGAAAAACCCTAATTTTACAAAACTATGATTTAGAGTTCAAAACCAAGTCTAAACGATTACTCATAATCTCCTGATTAAGAAAACATATCTTATTATATAAAACAGAGTTAAAATGAATTAATTATGTATTTTAAAACATTTACATATTAAAAATGCCAATCAAAGCAAACTTCGGAAAACCATTGAGAATCAGGTCTCAAAAACCCTAAAATCGAATTCTACGTTAAAAATCCTTTCCATCGACTATTTATTCGTATTTTTCTGACAAGGAATCGATTTACTATGAATTAAGTAAACCTGACCAATCAGAAATTAGGAAAACTATAGCGTGACAGGTATTAAAATCGAAATACAAATTCGATGTAAATTATAGGTGAAAGGACCAAAATGCCCTTGCTTGCTAAATCAAATAAATTAAACCGATGAGGGCAATAAGGTCATTTGCACAAACCCATTGCTTTGTAAGCGAGAAACAAGAACTCAGGGGGTAAAAGATGAGGTTGCCCCTGCGTCAAAAGCTAAGGATGGCAGCAGCGGGGGACTCCAGGGTCATTTGACGCCCTGGATTGCTTCCCCTCGCAACCATGGCTGCGAACAGCATCAGGGAGACGGAGGTGGGAGCCAGCTCTGAGCTCCAGAGACGCCCGATACTGGGAAACGAAAGCATCACCTTCGCCGGACCCTGGCGATGTTGAAGGAGCAACACACAAAGGGATGCCGGGTGCAAAATAGCTAAAGACCACCGCGTACAGGAGGAAACAGGGGAAACATCGCAAGATCGAAACCCACCAAAACCGTGATGAAAACGAGAAGGAAGAGCACATATAGGGTCGTGGTTACCTTCGTGGGACCAAGGTGAGTTGGAAGGCTGCTTTGCCGTGGGCGCAGAAGCACCATGGCCAGGAAAAGCCTAGCGCCGCCGACGACTCCAAAACCGGTCTATAGGACCCATCGATAGAGTGCACAATGAGCCAAAGAGACGAGTGAGGAGTGAAGACGCAGGGTCGAGGATGCTCACCGCAAAACTAATCAAACGGGGGTGGCTGGAGATGCGAGTAGTAGGTCCAAGTTGCTGGAACTGAAGGTGGAGTAGGTCCAGGAGTAACGGGAAAGAAGAGGTGAAATTGGAGGAAGAGACGGAAGGCTCGGAGCCCGGGGGTTGTTTCTACATCTTTATATAGGCGTGAGGGTGGGTGAAGCTGGCTCTGCGGTTCCACGGTGGAGAGGAGGAGGTAGCCCCGACTGGGCGTTTCGCCAACAGGTCACGGAGGATAATGAGCTAGGGCTCATTCGAAACTTCGGCGCGAGACGGATTCAACGGAAAAGGAATCACGCAAAACGGTCAAGCAGAGAGGGAGATCAGGTCGAGGGATACGACGGCCGGCTCTGCTCGCAGACGCGTGAAACGGCTGGAGGAAGGGGATGATTCCCCCACCGTTTGATCACAGATCAACGGTCCATGCATTGCGCAAGTAGTCAGTAACGCGTGACAGCGAAAAATAACCCAAACCTTAGCGTTACGCATCAATTAATGAAATCAATTAAGCTGCTATATTCATACCATAATAAAAGCTTATAAAATGCATTAGAGGGGTCAAAACAACTCCAAAAGCCACCAAAATTTAACCATAGGCTCATAATAACATTTAGAACGATGCTATATAATCACTTTCTCGTTTAATGCATAATATGGCCATTAATAAATATATGGCTCATAAAAGAGTATAAAAATACATTAATATGAAGGAATTATGTGAAAAGACTACTTAATGAGAAACATGTGAGTAAATTCGACATATAAAACACATTAGGGTACAAATACTCATTACTCAACAAAATAACATATTAATATGAATTAAATTCATATTTTGAGGAGAGAGAAACAATAAAGGTTAATATACACATATATGAACTCAAATACACATTAATAATAATATATTTATCCAAAAAGCTCCAAATAAATATAATCTACTCTATTATCCCATTAAAGACCAAACCACAATATTAACCCTAACTTATCACCTAATGTGGGTTATTTGTGCAAACACCCCTCAATTATCATGAAAGAGGGTAAATAGTGATTTCAACATCAATATGTGCTCAAATTGCACAAGGTGTACAAGAATGATCCAAAAGGATGTGAAATTTATGAAAAAGGTCCAAATGGACTAAAAGTCAAAGAAAAGCTCAAGAATGGGTAAATTGCAGGGAAGACCCTGAGATTCAGTATGTTACAGCACACCACCCCTTAAAGAGGATTTCGTCCCCGAAATCTCAACAAGAGGAAAGAGAGGGTGAGTGTGTAACATCCCAACCATAAACAACTAGGTTATAACCCTTCATCTAGGGTACCACATAAAATCTATATAGGTGAGGTGTTACTAAGGTTTCCACAAAACCTATAGCCTTTTATCAAACCCATCATAACATCTTGTTGTATAAACTCTATCATGAAAAGGCAGCATATCTATTATACTAACACTTGTGCCACATTTTATTACAAAACAATTATATCTCAACTATATATCATGTGTATTTCCCTCATCAAGGGTTTAAGCACAACTAGGGTTTTCTAAGCCATTACAACCTATATTAAAGCATCCCAACAACAATTAATGTATTAGGTCAAAACCTAAATAACTCAATATTATTACCCATTAGCTACATCATGTGGGGTTATGCCATATAATTTTATCTGACAAATTATTACTCTAATCACAAGTCTAAGGGTATATGGCTTATCACAACATCTAACATACTCATATCCATGGCATCACTAATCATTTTCTCTCACAACACTAATTACTATGAATTAACATCACATCATATGAATCTAATTACTCATCATCTCATTACTGATTTTATCCATAAACCAATAAGATGATCAATAAGATGTATTTTAATCAACAAGGTGCTATGCCTAACATGTGTTGCTAATTAGGTCACAACTATGATTAAGTGATTATAATCCATTTACATGCATTAAGGTATATCATGTGATGACACCTAATGTCACTAGTGTGTCAAGAAAGGCATGAAGGGTATATATGTACATATGTTGTCAAGGCTAGATGATTACATCCTAGGGTTTAGGTCAACATGACCCTAACATGATAAAGCATCCTTAGGGTGTACTTTATCATACACATTTCATCATTAGGGGAACTTAATCAAAACTATGCATATCCACATATGAATAATTAATGATTATGAGCATCAAGAGTATATTAAGGTTCAAGCATAAGGATTACATGACTTATTCATTATTTATAATCAAACAAGATGAATTACAAACATATTAGGTTTATTAAACTCTAAACACATAAGCTCTCTATCCCCATGTCTAAGGAGTCGGGATTTCTTGATTTCAAGGCATTGAGGGACTCCAACCCCCTAAAGAGGATTTCGTCCTCGAAATCAACAACCCCAAAATCTATAAAGGTACTAACACTACCTTCCACACAAAGGGTTGACTAAGTCAAACTATTTTAAGGGTATAAAGCCCAACATATAAAAGTCTTACTAAAATCTATCTTCCAACCCAAGGTATAGCCTAGGGTACACTTAACCCTAACATGGTAATCTAAGGCTCATACAAGATACTTAGGGATTACTAGATGATTTTTGTTCGAGAAAAGAAATCAAATCATCATATAAGGGTTATAAAGGTTATTCAAAAATAAAGTAATGTCTAAAGGTAGACTATTTCGAGCTGTCCGTTTCAGATCAGGCCAGGCCAGGTCATATGAGCTCAGGAGTCCTCGTGACCAAGCTAGTGGGGCGGAGGAAAATATTGCCAGCCCCTAAGCTCTGACCCTTTCTAGACACCATCACTTCAACTTCTTGCTCTAATAGCTACTCAATAAACAATTTACCAAAAAGTTGACAAATTTTATTTCTATTAAGAAATTATTATGATCCTAAATGAAACATTCTTTATAGGTCAACTCTAAGGTGAAAAACTTACTATAGGATACTATATAAGATAAGGGTTCTATCTAGGAGACAATTTTGAACTAGTCAAGAATCCGACTACCTTGATGCTCTGATGCCATGCTGTAAAGACCCAAAGTCTCTACTAATAAACATGATAAACAAAAACACCAAAAGTATGGCAGCGGAAGAATTAAATCTTGACATTATTCAAAAATGTATAAAGAGTACGTTACAAATTTCCCAAATGGGAGTACAACTTTATACAAGCAACTACAAGGATCTAGGTAGAGGAAGACTTAAACTAATGCAATATTGTCTCCAAACAAAACAACTATATAACATAAAAGCAACTATGATCATATACTATATGTTCTTCATCTTCTTATCCTATCCTTAGCCTTGGGTTCACCAAGCTTCCATGCGCACTCTGATCCTAACCTGGATGGTTGGGGTCATCCAGCAAGAGAAAGATAAAAGGTATGTGTTAATAAAAAGGGATAGGACAAATAATAATAAAAAGCTTTGCAATATAAAGGATTCTCCACAATAAGAGATTTCAAAAGGAATGAGGCTAATATATGAATATTCCAATAAATAACAGATCTTGCCACCATTAATCATCACATTACAACAAATATTTGCATGTAGATATATTGGACTAAATTAACTATAGTAGGGTCAAGACACCACTGAGTCATTGACCTATATATATATATTGGGTAGAAAAGCACACCCATAGGCAGAAAAGCACGCCTCTATATATATAAGGGTAGAAAAGCACACCCCGGGTAGAAAAGCACACCCTAATGGTTACGCATAAGCGTCTACGATAGCTAGCTAGTCAAATTATCTACCATGCATAAAATAGTGGCAAAATATATCATTCATTAGACATTTGTGTCATAAGACAAGCACAATAACATTGGGGTCATTGGACCCAATTCCACCTGTAAATAATGTTCCAAGAGAATCAGATATGTCAAAGTGAAACAAGAGCAAGTATATCAAAAGATGAGACAACAACGGTATTAGAAGCATAAAACAAGTTAGGAGCCAATAAATGCAATTAGAGGGAAATGAGGATAGCAAAATAATGAGTGGGGTTGGGTAAAAGCCCAACTAAAAGTTAGGTAGTTTGCACATTATATATTCCACACATTCATCATAGTTGTTCACATACATAGGGGTCAGATACAAAATAGGGTGCACATACAAAATAGGGCTCACATACCTTAGATTAAATAAATTACCATCATATCCATCAAACTGATTGCAATCCATCCATATAATATCCTAGTTATAAACATAATACATGTATTAATATATATAAAGACATAAACATAGAAAAACCCTAATTTTACAAAACTATGATTTAGAGTTCAAAACCAAGTCTAAACGATTACTCATAATCTCCTGATTAAGAAAACATATCTTATTATATAAAACAGAGTTAAAATGAATTAATTATGTATTTTAAAACATTTACATATTAAAAATGCCAATCAAAGCAAACTTCGGAAAACCATTGAGAATCAGGTCTCAAAAACCCTAAAATCGAATTCTACGTTAAAAATCCTTTCCATCGACTATTTATTCGTATTTTTCTGACAAGGAATCGATTTACTATGAATTAAGTAAACCTGACCAATCAGAAATTAGGAAAACTATAGCGTGACAGGTATTAAAATCGAAATACAAATTCGATGTAAATTATAGGTGAAAGGACCAAAATGCCCTTGCTTGCTAAATCAAATAAATTAAACCGATGAGGGCAATAAGGTCATTTGCACAAACCCATTGCTTTGCAAGCGAGAAACAAGAACTCAGGGGGTAAAAGATGAGGTTGCCCCTGCGTCAAAAGCTAAGGATGGCAGCAGCGGGGGACTCCAGGGTCATTTGACGCCCTGGATTGCTTCCCCTCGCAACCATGGCTGCGAACAGCATCAGGGAGACGGAGGTGGGAGCCAGCTCTGAGCTCCAGAGACGCCCGATACTGGGAAACGAAAGCATCACCTTCGCCGGACCCTGGCGATGTTGAAGGAGCAACACACAAAGGGATGCCGGGTGCAAAATAGCTAAAGACCACCGCGTACAGGAGGAAACAGGGGAAACATCGCAAGATCGAAACCCACCAAAACCGTGATGAAAACGAGAAGGAAGAGCACATATAGGGTCGTGGTTACCTTCGTGGGACCAAGGTGAGTTGGAAGGCTGCTTTGCCGTGGGCGCAGAAGCACCATGGCCAGGAAAAGCCTAGCGCCGCCGACGACTCCAAAACCGGTCTATAGGACCCATCGATAGAGTGCACAATGAGCCAAAGAGACGAGTGAGGAGTGAAGACGCAGGGTCGAGGATGCTCACCGCAAAACTAATCAAACGGGGGTGGCTGGAGATGCGAGTAGTAGGTCCAAGTTGCTGGAACTGAAGGTGGAGTAGGTCCAGGAGTAACGGGAAAGAAGAGGTGAAATTGGAGGAAGAGACGGAAGGCTCGGAGCCCGGGGGTTGTTTCTACATCTTTATATAGGCGTGAGGGTGGGTGAAGCTGGCTCTGCGGTTCCACGGTGGAGAGGAGGAGGTAGCCCCGACTGGGCGTTTCGCCAACAGGTCACGGAGGATAATGAGCTAGGGCTCATTCGAAACTTCGGCGCGAGACGGATTCAACGGAAAAGGAATCACGCAAAACGGTCAAGCAGAGAGGGAGATCAGGTCGAGGGATACGACGGCCGGCTCTGCTCGCAGACGCGTGAAACGGCTGGAGGAAGGGGATGATTCCCCCACCGTTTGATCACAGATCAACGGTCCATGCATTGCGCAAGTAGTCAGTAACGCGTGACAGCGAAAAATAACCCAAACCTTAGCGTTACGCATCAATTAATGAAATCAATTAAGCTGCTATATTCATACCATAATAAAAGCTTATAAAATGCATTAGAGGGGTCAAAACAACTCCAAAAGCCACCAAAATTTAACCATAGGCTCATAATAACATTTAGAACGATGCTATATAATCACTTTCTCGTTTAATGCATAATATGGCCATTAATAAATATATGGCTCATAAAAGAGTATAAAAATACATTAATATGAAGGAATTATGTGAAAAGACTACTTAATGAGAAACATGTGAGTAAATTCGACATATAAAACACATTAGGGTACAAATACTCATTACTCAACAAAATAACATATTAATATGAATTAAATTCATATTTTGAGGAGAGAGAAACAATAAAGGTTAATATACACATATATGAACTCAAATACACATTAATAATAATATATTTATCCAAAAAGCTCCAAATAAATATAATCTACTCTATTATCCCATTAAAGACCAAACCACAATATTAACCCTAACTTATCACCTAATGTGGGTTATTTGTGCAAACACCCCTCAATTATCATGAAAGAGGGTAAATAGTGATTTCAACATCAATATGTGCTCAAATTGCACAAGGTGTACAAGAATGATCCAAAAGGATGTGAAATTTATGAAAAAGGTCCAAATGGACTAAAAGTCAAAGAAAAGCTCAAGAATGGGTAAATTGCAGGGAAGACCCTGAGATTCAGTATGTTACAGCACACCACCCCTTAAAGAGGATTTCGTCCCCGAAATCTCAACAAGAGGAAAGAGAGGGTGAGTGTGTAACATCCCAACCATAAACAACTAGGTTATAACCCTTCATCTAGGGTACCACATAAAATCTATATAGGTGAGGTGTTACTAAGGTTTCCACAAAACCTATAGCCTTTTATCAAACCCATCATAACATCTTGTTGTATAAACTCTATCATGAAAAGGCAGCATATCTATTATACTAACACTTGTGCCACATTTTATTACAAAACAATTATATCTCAACTATATATCATGTGTATTTCCCTCATCAAGGGTTTAAGCACAACTAGGGTTTTCTAAGCCATTACAACCTATATTAAAGCATCCCAACAACAATTAATGTATTAGGTCAAAACCTAAATAACTCAATATTATTACCCATTAGCTACATCATGTGGGGTTATGCCATATAATTTTATCTGACAAATTATTACTCTAATCACAAGTCTAAGGGTATATGGCTTATCACAACATCTAACATACTCATATCCATGGCATCACTAATCATTTTCTCTCACAACACTAATTACTATGAATTAACATCACATCATATGAATCTAATTACTCATCATCTCATTACTGATTTTATCCATAAACCAATAAGATGATCAATAAGATGTATTTTAATCAACAAGGTGCTATGCCTAACATGTGTTGCTAATTAGGTCACAACTATCATTAAGTGATTATAATCCATTTACATGCATTAAGGTATATCATGTGATGACACCTAATGTCACTAGTGTGTCAAGAAAGGCATGAAGGGTATATATGTACATATGTTGTCAAGGCTAGATGATTACATCCTAGGGTTTAGGTCAACATGACCCTAACATGATAAAGCATCCTTAGGGTGTACTTTATCATACACATTTCATCATTAGGGGAACTTAATCAAAACTATGCATATCCACATATGAATAATTAATGATTATGAGCATCAAGAGTATATTAAGGTTCAAGCATAAGGATTACATGACTTATTCATTATTTATAATCAAACAAGATGAATTACAAACATATTAGGTTTATTAAACTCTAAACACATAAGCTCTCTATCCCCATGTCTAAGGAGTCGGGATTTCTTGATTTCAAGGCATTGAGGGACTCCAACCCCCTAAAGAGGATTTCGTCCTCGAAATCAACAACCCCAAAATCTATAAAGGTACTAACACTACCTTCCACACAAAGGGTTGACTAAGTCAAACTATTTTAAGGGTATAAAGCCCAACATATAAAAGTCTTACTAAAATCTATCTTCCAACCCAAGGTATAGCCTAGGGTACACTTAACCCTAACATGGTAATCTAAGGCTCATACAAGATACTTAGGGATTACTAGATGATTTTTGTTCGAGAAAAGAAATCAAATCATCATATAAGGGTTATAAAGGTTATTCAAAAATAAAGTAATGTCTAAAGGTAGACTATTTCGAGCTGTCCGTTTCAGATCAGGCCAGGCCAGGTCATATGAGCTCAGGAGTCCTCGTGACCAAGCTAGTGGGGCGGAGGAAAATATTGCCAGCCCCTAAGCTCTGACCCTTTCTAGACACCATCACTTCAACTTCTTGCTCTAATAGCTACTCAATAAACAATTTACCAAAAAGTTGACAAATTTTATTTCTATTAAGAAATTATTATGATCCTAAATGAAACATTCTTTATAGGTCAACTCTAAGGTGAAAAACTTACTATAGGATACTATATAAGATAAGGGTTCTATCTAGGAGACAATTTTGAACTAGTCAAGAATCCGACTACCTTGATGCTCTGATGCCATGCTGTAAAGACCCAAAGTCTCTACTAATAAACATGATAAACAAAAACACCAAAAGTATGGCAGCGGAAGAATTAAATCTTGACATTATTCAAAAATGTATAAAGAGTACGTTACAAATTTCCCAAATGGGAGTACAACTTTATACAAGCAACTACAAGGATCTAGGTAGAGGAAGACTTAAACTAATGCAATATTGTCTCCAAACAAAACAACTATATAACATAAAAGCAACTATGATCATATACTATATGTTCTTCATCTTCTTATCCTATCCTTAGCCTTGGGTTCACCAAGCTTCCATGCGCACTCTGATCCTAACCTGGATGGTTGGGGTCATCCAGCAAGAGAAAGATAAAAGGTATGTGTTAATAAAAAGGGATAGGACAAATAATAATAAAAAGCTTTGCAATATAAAGGATTCTCCACAATAAGAGATTTCAAAAGGAATTAGGCTAATATATGAATATTCCAATAAATAACAGATCTTGCCACCATTAATCATCACATTACAACAAATATTTGCATGTAGATATATTGGACTAAATTAACTATAGTAGGGTCAAGACACCACTGAGTCATTGACCTATATATATATATTGGGTAGAAAAGCACACCCATAGGCAGAAAAGCACGCCTCTGTATATATAAGGGTAGAAAAGCACACCCCGGGTAGAAAAGCACACCCTAATGGTTACGCATAAGCGTCTACGATAGCTAGCTAGTCAAATTATCTACCATGCATAAAATAGTGGCAAAATATATCATTCATTAGACATTTGTGTCATAAGACAAGCACAATAACATTGGGGTCATTGGACCCAATTCCACCTGTAAATAATGTTCCAAGAGAATCGGATATGTCAAAGTGAAACAAGAGCAAGTATATCAAAAGATGAGACAACAACGGTATTAGAAGCATAAAACAAGTTAGGAGCCAATAAATGCAATTAGAGGGAAATGAGGATAGCACAATAATGAGTGGGGTTGGGTAAAAGCCCAACTAAAAGTTAGGTAGTTTGCACATTATATATTCCACACATTCATCATAGTTGTTCACATACATAGGGGTCGGATACAAAATAGGGTGCACATACAAAATAGGGCTCACATACCTTAGATTAAATACATTACCATCATATCCATCAAACTGATTGCAATCCATCCATATAATATCCTAGTTATAAACATAATACATGTATTAATATATATAAAGACATAAGCATAGAAAAACCCTAATTTTACAAAACTACGATTTAGAGTTCAAAACCAAGTCTAAACGATTACTCATAATCTCCTGATTAAGAAAACATATCTTATTATATAAAACAGAGTTAAAATGAATTAATTATGTATTTTAAAACATTTACATATTAAAAATGCCAATCAAAGCAAACTTCGGAAAACCATTGAGAATCAGGTCTCAAAAACCCTAAAATCGAATTCTACATTAAAAATCCTTTCCATCGACTATTTATTCGTATTTTTCTGACAAGGAATCGATTTACTATGAATTAAGTAAACCTGACCAATCAGAAATTAGGAAAACTATAGCGTGACAGGTATTAAAATCGAAATACAAATTCGATGTAAATTATAGGTGAAAGGACCAAAATGCCCTTGCTTGCTAAATCAAATAAATTAAACCGATGAGGGCAATAAGGTCATTTGCACAAACCCATTGCTTTGCAAGCGAGAAACAAGAACTCAGGGGGTAAAAGACGAGGTTGCCCCTGCGTCAAAAGCTAAGGATGGCAGCAGCGGGAGACTCCAGGGTCATTTGACGCCCTGGATTGCTTCCCCTCGCAACCATGGCTGCGAGCAGCATCAGGGAGACGGAGGTGGGAGCCAGCTCTGAGCTCCAGAGACGCCCGATACTGGGAAACGAAAGCATCACCTTCGCCGGACCCTGGCGATGTTGAAGGAGCAACACACAAAGGGATGCCCGGTGCAAAATAGCTAAAGACCACCGCGTACAGGAGGAAACAGGGGAAACATCGCAAGATCGAAACCCACCAAAACCGTGATGAAAACGAGAAGGAAGAGCACATATAGGGTCGTGGTTACCTTCGTGGGACCAAGGTGAGTTGGAAGGCTGCTTTGCCGTGGGCGCAGAAGCACTATGGCCAGGAAAAGCCTAGCGCCGCCGATGACTCCAAAACCGGTCTATAGGACCCATCGATAGAGTGCACAATGAGCCAAAGAGACGAGTGAGGAGTGAAGACGCAGGGTCGAGGATGCTCACCGCAAAACTAATCAAACGGGGGTGGCTGGAGATGCGAGTAGTAGGTCCAAGTTGCTGGAACTGAAGGTGGAGTAGGTCCAGGAGTAACGGGAAAGAAGATGTGAAATTGGAGGAAGAGACGGAAGGCTCGGAGCCCGGGGGTTTTTTCTACATCTTTATATAGGCATGAGGGTGGGTGAAGCTGGCTCTGCGGTTCCACGGTGGAGAGGAGGAGGTAGCCCCGATTGGGCGTTTCTCCAACAGGTCACGGAGGATAATGAGCTAGGGCTCATTCGAAACGTTGGCGCGAGACGGATTCAACGGAAAAGGAATCACGCAAAACGGTCAAGCAGAGAGGGAGATCAGGTCGAGGGATACGACGGCCGGCTCTGCTCGCAGACGCGCGAAACGGCTGGAGGAAGGGGATGATTCCCCCACCGTTTGATCACAGATCAACGGTCCATGCATTGCGCAAGTAGTCAGTAACGCGTGACAGCGAAAAATAACCCAAACCTTAGCGTTACGCATCAATTAATGAAATCAATTAAGCTGCTATATTCATACCATAATAAAAGCTTATAAAATGCATTAGAGGGGTCAAAACAACTCCAAAAGCCACCAAAATTTAACCATAGGCTCATAATAACATTTAGAACGATGCTATATAATCACTTTCTCGTTTAATGCATAATATGGCCATTAATAAATATATGGCTCATAAAAGAGTATAAAAATACATTAATATGAAGGAATTATGTGAAAAGACTACTTAATGAGAAACATGTGAGTAAATTAGACATATAAAACACATTAGGGTACAAATACTCATTACTCAACAAAATAACATATTAATATGAATTAAATTCATATTTTGAGGAGAGAGAAACAATAAAGGTTAATATACACATATATGAACTCAAATACACATTAATAATAATATATTTATCCAAAAAGCTCCAAATAAATATAATCTACTCTATTATCCCATTAAAGACCAAACCACAATATTAACCCTAACTTATCACCTAATGTGGGTTATTTGTGCAAACACCCCTCAATTATCATGAAAGAGGGTAAATAGTGATTTCAACATCAATATGTGCTCAAATTGCACAAGGTGTACAAGAATGATCCAAAAGGATGTGAAATTTATGAAAAAGGTCCAAATGGACTAAAAGTCAAAGAAAAGCTCAAGAATGGGTAAATTGCAGGGAAGACCCTGAGATTCAGTATGTTACAATTGTCTTATTATTGTAGATGATTTCTTTGGATATATTTGGACCTTCTTTCTCATTTCTAAGAGTGATACACTTGATTTTTTCTCTAGTTTTTGTAAACGAGTTGAGAATAGAGCTTCTTGTCGGATTGTTTCCATCCGTAGTGATCATGGGGGAGAATTTGAAAATGATATTTTTGAACATTTTTGTGAAGAATATGGATATGCATATAACTTATTTTACCTAAAACACCTCAACAAAATGGATTTGTAGAGAGGAAGAATAGGTCACTACATGAAATGTCTAGGACCATGCTTTTAAAGTATGACACTCCAAAGAAGTTTTGGGCCAAAGCCATTAGTACCTCATGTTTTGTGCAAAACTGGGTTTTCACACATCCTTCTTTGAAGAAAACCCCCTATGATCTATGACATGGTAGGAAGCCTTCTATCGAGTACTTTCATGTTTTTTGATGTCCTTTTTTTTAACATGAAAGATTCTCTCAACAAGTTTGATCTAAAATCATACAAGGCTTTCTTTCTTGGCTATAGCACTACAAGCAAGGCTTATAGAGTGTTTAATGTTGATCTTTATAAAGTAGAAGAATCCATTAGTGTTAAGTTTATTGAGACTAACCCCTTTATTCCCAAATATATTGTTCCAAATGATGACGTTGCAGGTGAGATGGTTCATATCTCAAAAGAACTCAACATCACCCAAAAGGGAAAAGAGGTGGCCACTCATGAAGAAGAGAAAGATGAAGAGAAGAAGGATCCAACTCCACACTTTATAAAGAATCATATTAAAGAGCTGATCTTAGGTGACCCCTTTGAAAGAGTGAAGATGCGGGCTGCCTTCAAAAAAGAACAAGCCAACAATGCCTTCAACTCACAACTCGAGCCAAAGAACGTCAAAGACGCTCTTGGAGATGATAAATGGATCCTAGCCATGCAACAAGAATTGGAGCAATTCGAGAAGAACAAAGTGTGGACTCTTGTGATAAGACCATGTGATAGAAAGATCATCATCACATAGTGGGTCTACCGCAACAAGCTAGATGAAAGCGGCAAGGTGGTAAGAAACAAATCAAGGTTAGTGGCTCAAGGCTACAATCAGCAAGAAGGTATAGACTTTGATGAAACATATGTACCTATAGCTAGACTTGAGTCCATTCATATGTTTCTTACTTTTTCTAGTTATAAGAACTTTCTTCTTTATCAAATGGATGTTAAAAATGTGTTTTTGAATGGTACAATTGAGGAGGAAGTGTATGTTACACAACTACCAGGCTTTGAACATGATAGTTTACCCAGCTATGTCTATCTATTGCAAAAAGCTATTTGTGGACTCAAACAAGCACCTAGAGCTTGGTATGAGAAATTAAAGAACTTTGTTAGATCATGGGTATATCATGGGCAAAGTATATTCTACCCTATTTCTCAAGCACACTTCTAGGCTTCTAACAGCAATAGGCTTAATAGAGTCAAGCACAATTACATAAAGATTACCACTTCTAGTTCCCTTAAATATGACATGATAAGTGAGGGAATCTAGAATCAAGCACTCAAAAGAAGTAAATAGCACAAGGTAACCACTATCACATAATTGACTTACACTTATTAAGTTGTGATGTAGGCTATCCATAGAAAGAACATTCTTGATACATAAGGATTCACCTACATCACCCTCACCTTTCATCTTACCTTTCTTGTTGTCCCCGAAAGTAATTGAACCTCCTTTCTTCTTAGTGAAGTTGTTGAAATGGATTATAACACCAGTCATGTATTTAGTGTAGCCACTATAAACAATCCATCTTCCTTTTTCCTTTGGCTTTGTTCTTGCCCTTAGGTGCTCCCTCTACAAATCCCAAACCACTAATAACACTAGTCAAGGATTTCATTTAGGGAGTTTTTCCCTTTAAGGAATTTCTACATAGAGGCTCTAAGTCTATGATTGTCATCAGTTAGAGATATAAAAGTAGAAGACAAACTAGCAAGGTCATCCCTAGCATGAACAAGGTTGGCCTCTAAACAGAGGGCTTTACTCAAATAAGAATATTTTTCAAGATAGATAGAAGCAACATCATTACTAGGCAAAATAGGTCTAGAAGATAAATCATTAACTTGACCAAGCAACCTAGCATTTTTAGATTTAGCAATTGAATTTCTTTAAGAGAAACATTCCTCTCATCTCTATGAGCATCAACAATAAGCTTGAATTTAGCATTTTCAGTTTATGTATTTCAAGCTCATGTAGGAACTTTTGGTTATCTTCCTTAAGTGATTCAATGTTCTTAAGATAGACACCATTCTCTATCTCAACTCCATTGTATTGGAGCTCAAGATAAAGAAATTGGCCTTGCAAGTTATCAAGGCTCTCAAGATGAATTTTCTCATTTTTCTCAAGAATCTAAAGTTTAGTATACAAATCATCAATAATATTTCCTAACCTCTTCCTTTTAGATTCACATTTAGAAAAAGAAGAATAGGTAGAGACAAGCATATCAATAAGAGTTTCTTTTGATAACTCATGCAAGCTTACCTCACTTACCTCACCAATATCTTAACTTGTAGAGGCCATGAGTGCAAGGTGGCACTCTCCATCTTGATCAGAGCTTGAGCCACTAGAGGATGATGCTTCCCAAGTTGCATGAGCTGCATTCTTGTGTCTCCTCTCCTTCTTTTCCTTCCTCTTGTACTTGCTCTCCTTCTTGTACTCTTCCTCCCTTGGAGCTTCTCTTGTAGTGTGTTTTTCTAGACTTTGTACATTCACTCTTATAGTGTCCCTTTTGACCACACTTGTAGCATCTTGGAGTAGAAGAAGAAGACTGCTTTCCCTATAAGTGCTTGCCCTTAGATTAGTTGGCTTCATGCTCACTAGGGACATCATCTTCAATAGAGGAGGAGGGAGAGGTCCGGAAAGCAAGTTGTTTTTGAAGGATGACAGCCTCCACTTGAGATTTTAAGGAACTATCTTTAATATTCCTTGCTTCCTTCTTTTCTTGCTTGGCTTCCTCTTCTTTCTTGTCAAGTCTTAGCTCATGAGCTTGTAGATTCCAATAAGCTTCTCAGTTGGGATGTCACCAAGACTTCTCATTTCTTCAATGGAGGTCACCTTTGACTCCCATCTCTTTGGTAGAGACCTCAATATCTTTGATTTGATTTATCCTCTATCCAAAGTGTGTCCTAAAGTAGTTAGGCCATTGATGACGATGTTGAGCCTAGAGTACATCTCGAAAACTCCTTCTTTCTTCCCCATCTTGAAGTTATCTAGGAGGTTGTTCAACATGTAGATCTTTGCCTCCTTCACCTGCTTTGTGCCTTCATAGGTTTTTTTTTGAAAGCTAAAAACCATCTTATTATTGTAAATCATAACTTGATACATACTTCAGAGAGTTCAGAAAAAGGAACAGATCCATGGATGAACTAACCGTGCCATGTAAAGCACCTTTAACAACTTCATGGGCCAACCTATTACAGTGACGTTTAACAAAGGAAAAAGAGCAGAAAGAAAACATGGAGACTACAGACTTAATGTCGTCGACGATGAGTCCCAGGTGATCCCTCCTCCTATCAGATTTGAGCAAGGAATTGATTATTGTCTTGGAGTCAGACTCCACCTCAGCAGAGCTGAAGCCCCATGCTGCCGCTTGCTTCACTGTAGTAAGCACTGCCTGAGCTTCTGTAGATTTAACATCATCAGAACAGTGCCCTCTTTCAGCTACCATCGCCAGCAGCTTGCCATATGCATCCCTTATTGCTCCCCCCAAGCTGATAAAACCATTCTGCCCCAGAGCTGCGTCACAATTTAGTTTTACCCTTCCTTGATGCGGCCTAGTCCAGGTAGTATTAATGGCTTTTGTGTTTCCCTTGTCAATGTTTTGCAGTCCACCATTAAAGCGGCTAAAGTCTGCCATGAAGCTGAGCGATTGGCGTATAAAGCTTTCCGGTTGAGTTTCTGTATTACTGAAAATGCATTTGTTTCTAAAAGTCCATAAAGCCCACATTGTTCCCACAGCTTTCATAAAGTCTGTAAACTCCAGGCTATCGTGTAAATGCAGTATCACTTCCTCCAGTTGTTTTCCAACTATATCCTGTAATCGCGGAAAGGTGTGCTCTCTCAGCCAAATATCTCGAGCTGTTGGCCATTCAAACAGTGCGTGAATAATTGTTTCCTTTGGCTCATTGCATCTTGTGCAACTATCGTCTAAGGTACAATGCCTGTCCCAGAGTCTACCTTTTGTATCCAAGCCACCCGTGCAAGCTCGCCATAAGATATGTGAGAATTTTGGAGGTAACTGAGATTTCCAAACTATTTTCCAATCTTCATCCCTATTGGCAATGTGGGTTCTGATGAAGTCATCCTTTCCCAAGAAACAAAGCCAATAAGCTGATTTTACCGAGAAACATCCTTTGTCATCTGGCCACCACATCAGAATATCTTCGGGGAATCGGTTGCTGATCGGTGTGGCAAGGATACTAGCTTGCATATCCGGTGGGAATGCCTCTACAATGACGTGTGTATCCCAACCCCCTACCTCCGTATCTATGAGTTCATGGACATACTCATACTATTTTGGGAGAAGGGGATGAGAGTCCTGAATGCATATTTGTTGTCCCTGTATCCACCTGTCTGTCCAAATATTTACTGATCTTCCATTTCCCACCCGCCAGTTTATGCCTTCCACTAAAATTGCTTTAGCACCCCAAATACTCCTCCAAGTAAAACTTGGATTATGGCCCCTACAATAATCCAGGAACGAGGACCTTTGGAAATACCTAGCTTTGAGAACTTTGTGGGAAAGAGTATCTGTCCTTGTTAGAAGTCTCCATGCTTTTTTTGCTAACATAGCCTGGTTGAACGCGTGCATATATCTAAAACCCAAACCGCCTGCTCTTTTTGGTTTACACAGCGCAGCCCAACTCAACCATGAAATTTTCCGCTCATTGTTTTTGCACCTCACCAAAATCTGGCTATGCAACTATGTATCTCATCAATAAGGCCCACTGGTAGTAAGCATATGTTCATTACATACATAGGGATGGCTTGGATCACCGCCTTTATGAGAACCTCTTTTCCTGGCTTGGACATAAATTTTTCTTTCCATCCCTGCAGCTTTTTCCACACTCTCTCTTTGATGTAGTTGAATACCTACTTCTTTGACCTCCCAACTGCTGTTGGTAGGCCCAAGTATTTTGCGTGTCGTTCTACCTCCTTTACCTTGAGAAGATCGCGTAGCTCCCCTTTCTTGTGGAACGGGACTCCCTTGCTAAAAACAACTTCGATTTTGGATAAGTTTATTCTTTGACCCGATGCCTGTTCGTACTGGCTAATTAAATTAGCTATTTTCAGGCATTCTTATTTAGTTGCTTTTGCAAAAAGGATGCTATCATCTGCAAAGAAGAGATGAGAGATGGGCGGTCCTTGTCTGCTGACCTTTACCCCCTAATAATTTTTTCTCTCATAGCTAAGGAAATAGAAGTAGAGAAAGCTTCTGCACAAAGAATAAATAAATAGGGGGAGAGAGGGTCACCTTGTCTTAGGCCTCGGGATGGTAGTATCGTCCTGGATCGGTACCCGTTGATGGCAAAATAGAAACTCACAGAAGAAATACAATCCTTTATTTTTTTCCTCCAAAGTCCACCAAAACCCATTTTTTCTTGGACTAGATCTAGGAAGTTCCACTCCACCCTGTCATAAGCTTTGGACATATCAAGCTTCAGTGCTATGTGGCCCTTCTTTTTTTTCCCTTTAGTCTTCATTTTGTGGAAAACTTCAAACGCAACTAACACATTATCTGTGATCATCCTCCCTGGAATAAAAACACTTTGATTTTCGGAAATCAGCACATCCATCATAGGTTTGAGTCGGTTGGCCATTACTTTTGTGGCAATTTTGTACACCACATTACACAAGCTAATAGGTCTATATTCAGAAATGTTCTTTGGTTTTTCCACTTTTGGGATCAACACCACTAAAGTAGAATTTACTTTCCCGATATCTTCATTTCCTTTCCACCACCCTTTGATATAGCTAGCTATGTCCTCGCCAACTATCTTCCAGTATTGCTGAAAAAATAAAGGTTTCATACCATCTGGCCCTGGCGCTTTATTTGGATGCATACCAGCTAGAGCAACCTTGATTTCCTCATCAGTAATATCCTTCTCTAGAACATCATTCATAGCTGAATTCACCTTCCTTTCCAGGCCTCTAACTGCTTCCTCCATGAGATTGGGCGAACTAGTGGTAAACAACTCATCAAAAAAATCTAAGACAACAGCTTGAATATCCTCCTCCTCAGAACGCAGGATACCGTTCTTGTCGAGCAACTGGTCGATCTGATTTCTCTTCTTTCTATGAGATGCTTTATGGTGAAATTACGTCGTATTCCTGTCTCCCGACTTCATTTCGTTGACCTTTGCTTGCGCACACCAATACTCCTCCTCTCGTCTGTGCCACATCTGTAGATCTTGGGCCAATTTTTTGCAATTTTCCAGCACCTGATTATCTGGTGGTTTTTCTTGCTCATCTGCTAGGAGTTTTTCAGTCTCTTTTATTTTTTTCCTGATATTTCCGAAATGCTGCATTGCCCAGCGATCAAGTCTTTCGCCACATCCTTCAAGCCTATCAGTCAAACCTCCTCGGTAGTGATCTTGCCACACGTTTTGAATGATCTCGGTACACCCTTCCTCGGTCACCCACATAGGCTCGAAGCAAAAATAGTGTTGTCTTTTTTTCTTCTTTGCCACATTTCTGTCAACTGTAATAATAATGGGCGAGTGATCGGATTGGTAGAAGGGAAGATGTATAACCTTACACAAAGAGAACAAAGCTCGCCATTTGTAAGTAGCCAGGGCCCTGTCCAGCCTCTCCCTCACCAAGCTATCAATAGATTTGCCTTTTTCCTAGGTGTACAATCTGCCAAAATATCCCAGATCAAAAAGAGCGCAGTCATCTAGAGTGTCAAGGAAATCCTGGATCAACTTCTCAGATCTAGGGGGACCACCCCACTTTTCTTCATTGGACAAGATTTGATTAAAATCACCAAACATAAAAGTTGGACTCTCCGATCCTCTCATGATTTGTCTCATAAGATCCCACGTGTGGAACTTATTCTACTGCTCAGCCCATCCATAGATCGCCACAGCTTTCCATCTAGACTTATTTGGCCCTTTTGTCACCCAACACTCAATGTGATGATTCGAGTAGTTTATAATGTCAACCTCAACATCCTTCCACCAGAGGCCCATGCCACCCGATCTCCCACTACTAGACAGACAGATTCCCTCGGTGAAGCCACAGAAACGCTTTATGTGCCTTCATAGGTGATGTACAACTTATCCCATATCTCATAGGTTGTATCCCATGAGGAGATGTGGTTGAACTCTATTGGGGTGAGGGTAGCATAGATGATGCTAATTTCTTTGTCATTGAGCTGGGCATCTTTTAGAGCAGCTTCATTCTATGTTGACACAGCTCCAGTTGGCTCCTTGTATGGTGTGATCATCACCTTCCACATATCAAAGTTCATCCCTTGAATGTAGAATTGCATACACCTCTTCTAATAGCGGAAGTTGGTGTCATCGAAGACCAGAGGGTGCATGGAGAAGCCTCCCTATAGGTTGAGTGAACCAAGTAGGTTCTTACCCATCTTCTCATCTCATGGGAGATTGTTGGAGAAGGTCCTTGGCTTTGATACCACTTGTTGCATCTAGGCCTCTAGAGGGGGGATGAATAAAGCTTCAAAATTATCACAAGAATGGTTAAACATTCAAATTATATCGATTGAAACTAAAGGCTCAAGAACATTTTGAAGTCATATCTAAGAAAGCTAAGCAATGATGAGAGAGATTGAAACATCCACTTGAACAAGGTGGTTAGAGTGGTTCCAATCTCCAAACTAGGAGATAGTCAATCCACTACCTAGAGAGGTCAACCTTTAGGACTTTGCAACCCATGTATACTTATATTCCATCATAAGAGATACAAGGAGACCACCATACATCCAGGGACTTACCTATTCAAGACAAGATTCTTTCACCTATACAAGGACTTACCCACTTGATCAAGATGTCTTCAACCTTCAACAAGGACTTACCCACACTTGCATCAAGTCTTTGGCCTTGAAGGAATTACCCACTCTTCTTGAATCTTCTCCTTGCCCTTCTCCTTCACCTGGAGAAGATGTTCACCTCTTCTTCAACCTTGAAGAAAACCAGCAGCTTCACCTTCACTTGGAGTAGCTTGCTTCAACCTTTTCTCTTTGAGAAAGGGGATTGGGAAGATGGAAGGAATGAGCGCTTTACAAGCATATGGAGGTATCTCTCTTACAACATTCCTAACTCACTCATAATCACAAAATGCTTTGTAAATGAGAGAGAGAAAGGAGCTCAAAGGGTTGTAACACACCCAATTAGAACAAGGACCAAGGATAGCATGTATGAGCAAACTTGAAATGAACTCCAAGGGGTCCTATTTATAGTTGGGGGTGTTCCTTTGAATGTGGGATCACTTAGGAATGAAAAATAGCCATTTTACAACTTGTAACAGATCTATTTTCATTTACAACAACTCTCCAACGGTTATAATCACTTTTTATGCATTTTCTTTACAGTATGTTCAGTCGAGTTTCAATAAAGATAACTCGACTGATCCACTAACTGACAAAGCTAATTTTCAAAGTATCGGTCGAGTTATCTTTATTGAAACTTGATCGATGAGTCAAAATCAGTTTTGGTAAGTGAGTCGGTCGATCGATTTCTGTGAGTGTATAACTCGACCGATTGATCATTTCAGAAAATCCATCACTGGATCGGTCAAGTTTCCAACTCGATCGATAAAGTTGATGTGACAAATTTTCCCAAATGATTTTTGAGTGACCAAACATTGGAATTAAGTGCCCCTGATTTTTTCTCATCTTAGTTACAAGTCATATCATCAATACAAGTGATTAGAAAATTAATCTAAGGTGATTTGGAGTGATTTCCCAAATTGCACACTTGCATTGCTTTTGACTTGAACTTGGACAAGCTAGGTCTTCTGTAAGATGATCCTTTTCATGTACCTAAAGCCTGAAATCAATCTTGAATAAGCATATTAGATACATAGGAATGGAATGGTTAAGTCATTATCAAAATATGGACAATGTATAACTCTCAAGTCAACACAAAATACACTTGTGAGCTTTGTTTTAGGCCATATGTTGCCTTCCTGAGTCTGTAGACTTTGGAACACTCCCCATGGCTAGTAAAACGAGGTGGTTGCTCCATATAAACTTCCTTGTGTAGGTCACCATACATGAAGGCATTTTTGACATCAAGTTGATAAAGGGGCCAGTCTTTATTGACAGCTACAGAGATAAGTACTCTAACAGAGTTGAGGCGGGCCACAGGAGAGGAAGTTTCAAAGTAGTCCACTCCAAAGGTCTGAGTATAGACTTTTGCTACAAGGCAAGCCGTCAGCCATTCAATATAACCATCAGGTTGATATTTGATAGTTAAAAATCCAATGACATCCTACTGTAGGATAGTTTGTGGGACAATCAAACAGATTCCAGGTCTTACGATATCATAGGGCAAACATTTTAGTTTCCTTAGTTTGATGTCGGGTAGGATGTTGAAGGGCTTCTATTGCATTCTTTAGCATAGAAGTAGCAGAAAGATCGATAGTAAAACATGAAAAGCTAGAACCAAGATTAGTCATAGAGTAGAAATTATTGATTGGATGTTGAGTACAGGAACAAACACCTTTCCTTAGGATGATAAGAAGATGTAGGTCTGAGAATACATGTGGGGTGTTGTGACCTACTGACGAGGGAGGAATTGGTTGTTGAGGAGCCAGAGAGGGAATTGTAACCATGGAAACCTTTTCAATTTTATCAGTTGGGTCATGCTCTACTACCTCAGGCATAGGAGTAGGATCCACTGGGTCATTAGATAAGGAAGACCCTTCTTCAGAGTAGTACTACATGTTTTCAAAGATCACAACATCCACACTTACAAACCAATGTTGACTGACAAGATCATAACACTGATATATTTTCTAAGTTCGGGAATATCCCAGAAAGACACACTTAATCGAGCATGGGTCAAGTTTAGATATCCAAGGGTAGAGATCCTTAACAAAATAGGTATATTCAAAGATGCACAGTGGAACAGAAAATAAAGGAGCATCTGGATATAGATGGGAGATAGAGACCTGGTTATTCAACACAGAAGATGGCATACGATTAATTAGGTAGCATTCTATAGAAATAGATTCAATCCAAAAATGTTTAGGAACATGATAATGAAGAGAATTGTGTGTGCTAATTCTAGAAGATGATGGTTCTTCCTTTCTACCACACCATATTGTTGTGGTGTGTACAATCAGGAAGTCTTATGAATAATACCCTTAGAACTACAAAGAAGATCCACATATTTTTGTGAAATTTTGAGGGCATTGTTAGTTTGTAAGATTTTAGTAACAGTTTGGCATTGGGTTTGGCTCTTAGTAAAAATGGTGGTGATATTTTGAAAAATAGTATTGCAATCCTTTAGGAGTACCAACCAAGTCACCCTAGAATAATCGTCAATAAAATTCATAAAATAGTGATATCCAGACAAGATATAAATAGAGCATGAACCCCAAATATCGGCATCAACAAGATCAACCCCAGATTCGTAAAAGTAACTTCTTTCTTTTTATGAAAAATAGCTCTACTTTGTTTGCCAAATTGGCATGATTCAAACATAAATTGTTTTTCAAGAATACTAGGAAATAAGCAACATAGTTTTATAGTAGAAGGATGCCTTAGGCAATAGTGTCATTGCAAACTAGTCATGGAAGAAGATAGAAGAGTTGTAGTAGATTGCATCCCATCAAGTTAGTACAGTTTATCTGGTCCCTTATGGCCTGAATCAATCCTCTTCCTCGTACAGAGATCCTCAAACACACAACCCTTAGGGTCAAAACTAATCAAGCACTAAAGGCTCTTAATAGTTTTACTTTGTAGACAGATAGCAGATTCAGAGGAAACTTTAGAACATATAGGATAGATTTTAAGGGCAAATTTTGAGACAGAGATATAGTTCTAATGCCATGGACAGCAGACTGAGTCCCATCTGCAATAGTCACAGGAGGGATTTTTGTAGTCTTAAATAATGCAGTGCATAGTTTAGAACCTCCAAAAATATGGGTAGATGCATAGGATTTGCTGACCCATTTATTTTTACGAGTAGTAGCTTGAGATGAAAGTAAGTTAGAGGAACATCCTTCGGTAGTAGTTGTTGGTGAGGATAGATGCACTAGAGATTTTTTTCAAACTCTGAGCAAATTCTCTCAACTGTGGGTTGAGTAGAGATTGAGGCAAAAATGGTTAATTCATCATAGACATCATAAGAGACATGATTCACCTAGGCAGGTGCATTATTCTTTTTCCAGCAGCGGTCCTCATTGTGGTTCATCTTCCCACTTAAGTTACATAAGTGGTTAGTAGGAGGGTTTGAGGTTGAACTCATCTAGGTCTAGGAGGAGGACCTCTTCCAAGAGCACATCTGCCACAGCCTCGACAATGACCACGTCCACATCCTTAATCATAATAAAAGGAGTGGGCCGCAAGGATTGAGTTATCAAAAGAAGTAGTGGGTAGAGATGTCATAGAAGGAACGTGTCTCGCTTGAGAACATCCCTTAGTGTAGGTAAGGGATCACTGAATAAGACTTGGTCTACCATGCCTATAAAGGAATGAGGCAAACCAGCCAGAAATAGAACAAGATAAAGTTTGTCGTGTTGTCATTGTACTTCTTTGATATCAGCAATGAGTGGATGATATACTTCAAATTCAGTCCAAAGTGTTGAACATCGGTTGTAATAGTATTCTATAGAGTAGTCAGTGGAATACTTCATTTTAGCCAAGTTCTTGACGATCTCAAAGACCTTCTTTGGGTTTTGCTGATGTGAGTACACATGGAATAGTTGCTTCCACATGGCTTTCGAATTTTGTAGGTCGAGAAGATACCGACTGATCCTTGATTCAACATTGTTCACCATTCACATCATGACGTTGCAATCATCTTTGGTCCATTGGTCATAGGCTTGTTTGGTTTTGTCATCCTATAAAACATCAAGAGGTTCCTTAGCAGTAGAAGAGATATGATAGTAACGTCCTTGGGCCCTGACATAAAGTTCAAATGATGTCACCCAAAGATGGTAATTTGATCCATCAAGTTTGACGGTCATAATACACAAGTTCCGTGAAGGATCTTTCGTGGCCATGGAAGCTTGAGAGATGACACTCACAAAGATGCAGTAGAAGTGGTACAAAAGGACAGATCTAGATGATGAGATCTGGGAAACCTACAGTGAAGCAACAATAGCTAAAGAGTAGATCTAAACAATCCACATAGGGGCAGGGGAAGTAGCATCCAAATAGATCCAAGGAACCAATATAGGGGTAGAAGAGAGCAGGAGCAGGTCTAGATTAATAGATCTGAGAAACCCACATATGGGCGGTGATAGAAACAAAAGCAAATCTAGATCAACAGATCCAAGGAACCCACATAGGGTTAGCAACAGTAAATCTGAATCAACATATTTGAGAAACCCACATAGGGGTAGTAGATAGCAGCATCAGATCTGAATCAACAGATCCAAGGAACCTGCATAGGGGCAGTGGAGAGAAGGAAACACCTACATCGCCACAATGTGAGATTCATTCCACCATGTAGCGTAGGAAAAAAAGAGGTGGTACTTTTAGGTTTTCAACTTACTATTTTGGAACTAGTTGGAAGATGGATCGATGGGATAGAGGGTGGAGGTCAATGGGGTGGAGGTTGATGGATGGAAGATGAAGGGTTTATTGATGGCTAGAGGCCGATGAAGATCAATGGGTGGGAGTTTGATGAGTGGAATATGAAGGGTGGGAGAAGGTTGATGGGTGGAAGATGAAGGGTTGTTCCATGGGTAAAGGTTGATGGGTGTAAGATGAAGGGTTGGTCAATGGGTGGAGGTCAATGGGTATTGGTCGATGGGTGTAGATTGATGGGTGGAAGGTGATGGTGATAAAGGTGATGGAGGGAGAGGGTATCTAGGTGGTGGGAATGCTGAGATGATGGAAATGGTGGAGGTAATGGGGGGTTGATGGTAGGGGGTCGATGGCCTAGGGAGGATCGAACATGTGTTATAGCATATACAAGGAGAAAAACTTTATTCGATATATTAGAAAAAGTTATAATGCACTCTCTTTTATAGGATAACAGAGTCAGGAAGAACCAAAATTAGGCAATATGGGATGAAAGAAAAGCTAAAGACAAGATAGGTCTTAATCACATAACAATTCACACAAGACAAGATAACAAAATGCTCAACACAGGATAACACATAAAGCATATATACTAATACAACATTTCAAGGGATTTCTATATTTTGCAGTATCTTTTCCTCCCCTTGAGTTATTGACATATGTGCATGACTACTATAGTCGTAATTATATGAGTTGTAGATTCTACATGCATATTCTATGGTGACGCCATGTGTGTAAAGGTTCAACTGGTTGCATTTTGTTTAAATATTGTGAGCTCAGCTCTTGGACTTTTTGTATAGCAACAACTTCTAATATGTGGAATTTGTATATGTCATGATGAACTCTTGTATAAACCTTGTATTTATGATACTATTTTTTTGGCATATGGAAAAATATCTATGATCTCTATGTGGCTCATGTGGTTAATGTTGTTTGAGGTTTTAATCGGGTTTTTATCTGAGTACTCTGACTTTTTGTGGCATTAGAGAATCACAAGTTTTTGATATCAGAGCCTAGGTTCACTAAGTTTATAGGGACATAGGATTAGATTTTCGTGTTTGTTCTTAGGAGTACATCACAAATAACCATTGATTATGGTTATACAGATTTTGGGTGGACATCATGAAGAACATATGGAGAGTAGGTATGACACATCAGGTGGTGTTGGAATATGGTGTACTCACAATACAAAGGTACACGATATTGAGTAGTCAGAGCAGTATGAGGTGATGCCTATTGAACTCACAATGCCCATCCATATGGCCTTCCAAGATATGACTAGACATATGATGTGTGTGTTCACCCAATTCATGGGTCTAATCCCAACCTAAGGTGGGAAGGGTGCATACCCCAGATATTGAGCTGACTAATTTCAGTAAGAAGTTTGAACAACTAAAGTGGGTGGGAGCTATGGGGTACTTGGGTACTTTGGATCTAGTGGATGCATATATTTGGCTTATGGAGCATGAGAAAACCTTCTGATTATTGAACATACCGGACAAGGACAAGGTAAAGCATGCCATCCACCCACTGAAAGGGAACATTGGACATTAGTGGGTCATAGAGGAGGAGAAAGAACAAGGGGAAGTCATCTCTTGGATGGATTTCAAGAGAGAGTTTGTGAATATGTACTTCCCTCCATCCTATTTATACAAGAAGATAGTGCAATTTGAGTAGGTCCAACATAAGACAGTAACAATGAATGAGTATGAATCTCATTTTAAGTTATTGTTGTGATTCTATATGTACATGGCACCGACCATAGGGAAGAAGATTTGGTGGTTTGAGAAGGGGTTGAATGTTGAGTTTGTAGGGTTAGCATCTACATTAGAGTCACACGAGAAGTTTTTGCACCTTTATGGAGTTGGTGAGGAGTATCAAGAGGACCTCGGTTGGCATATGTGACAATGATGCCAAGAGTGTGGTTGAGCATCGGGTCGGGTTATTGTGGGTTTACAAAAGCCTAGCCCCAGACTAAGATTTTACTACCAGGTCGTGGGCTGGGTCATGGGTCAACAATTTTTACAGTTCATATGCCCAAATGGGGCCCATTATATATACTCAGGTTGTGGGTCGGGTACAGTCCAACCCATGTTGATATTTTTTTGTAGAACAAAGATAGTGACATACTCGTATTTTCCATTTCATTCATCAAAATCAGTTTATGCTTGAATGTTTATATTGCAAAATATATGTACACATTATTTTTCTATGTTCAACCTTGAAAATTCTTCATGAAGGTTAGAGATTTTGAGTGATAGTAAGATAAATCTAATTTTGAGTTGATTTAGAAAGGTCACTTGACATCAAAGTGATTCATGAGGGCAACTTCTCATTGAATTGTTCTTTGCCAATGTTGTAGTAAGGAGTTATTTATGGGTATCACTTTGTATCTTAGCATATTACTAAGATTTTTCAAGTGGTAAAATCCTTTACCCATTGTTAGAAAAATAAAAATTCCAACTGAGTTGTGTGGTTGAGGAAAAAAGGGAAAGCAAGAAGTTGTAAGGGATAACATCATGAACCTGGTGTCAAATTAATGTAGATTTTCTAATGAAGAGTCAAAACAATGCATTAGGATAGTCACCCATTACATTGTTTGCTTCCAAAAATGACAACCAATAATTATATATATGAATTTTAAATATAAAACATGAATAAGTTAAGTCACTAATTGTATACAACATTTGTAGAAGTGTTTCCACAGTTTAGAAGTAGAAAGTTTACATATGTGTCATGGTTGACCAAAAAGGAGATATCAAATAAATACATATAAATCATGGGAATGAATATAGTTCGAAATAAATTTAGAATAACTAATGTATGTGAATGAAATTACATAGACTCATTGTCCATTGAATTGTTCCCTTCACAATATGATAATCAAGACTTATGTATTGACATCTTTTTCTTATAGCATATAACTATAGTAAACAACAAAACCATATACTATGTAACAAATATGAATATATATATATATATATGTATATGTGTATATATGTATATGTGTATATATGTATATGTATATATACATGTATATTAAGTGTATATATATACACACATATATATATGTATGAATGTATGTTTGTCTGTATGTATGTATGTATGTATGTATGTATGGGATTAAGAGAGAAAGATCCCCCCCTCTAACGCCAGTGATGGAGGCCGAATGCCCGGGAGGGTGGTAAATCAAGGCGGCAACTAGGATTCGAACCCGGGTCCCTTCATGAGGAGACACCGTGCTTGACTACTTGAGCCACTCCTTGTCGGCGTATGTATGTATGTATGTATGTATGTATGTATGCATGTATGTATGTATGTATGTATGTATGTATGTATAGGATTGAGAGAGAAAGATTTCTCCCCCCCCTCCCATGCTCATGGTGGAGGTCGAATGCCCGGAAGGATGTAAATCAAGACGAAAGTTGGGATTCAAACTCGGGTCCTTTGTTGTATGTATGGGATTAAGAGAGAAAGATTTCTCCCCCCTCTTGCATACCCGTGGCAGATGCCGAATGGCCAGGAGGGTGGTAAATCAAGGCGGCAACTGGGATTCGAACTCGATTTCCTTTGTTAGGGGACACCATGTTTGACCACTTGAACCACTCCTTGTCGTCAACCCTTTGTTGTATGTATGTATGTATGCATGTATCAGAATTGGGTAAATTTTATTCCAAAGCCCAAAAATATGGGTCAAAATACAAAGTAGTCCTTACTCACTACAATACTCACTCCTTTAAAAGATCATAGCTACACCCGTAGTCTACTAACTAACACTTTACAAATTTTTCTTGACAAGATATATTCATCTCTCCTCTTATTATTTTGCTTCCTTTCATTCCTCTCTTTCCACACATAAAAGTAAAGTGTAGACAGCAAGAGCAACATCTTCTTGTTCATTTCTTCCTTGGTGTCCCCCAACTCCTTGATCATCGAGTTTGTATGTATGTATGTATGTATGTATGTATGTATGTATGTATGTATGGGATAAAGAGAGGCATTCTCTTCCCCTCTCCCACACCCATGACAGAGGATGAATGTCTGGGAGGGTGGTAAACCAAGGCGGCAGTTGGGATTCGAACCCGGGTCCCTTCGTGAGGAGACACCGTGCATGACTACTTGAGCCACTCCTTGTCGGTTGTATGTATGTATGTATGGGAGTAAGAGAGAAAGATTTCTTTCCCCCTCTCCCATGCCCGTGGTGGAGGCAGAATGCCCGGAAGGATGGTAAATCAAGGAGCGACTGGGATTCAAACCTGGCTCCCTTCATGAGAAGACATCGTGCTTAAACACTTGAGCCACTCCTTGTCAGTTATATGTATGTATGTATGTATGTATGTATGTATGGGATAAAGAGAGGCATTCTCTCCCCCTCTCCCATGCCCGTGACGGAGGCCGAACGTATGTATGTATGTATGTATGTATGCATGTATGTATGTATGTATGGGATTAAGAGAGAAAGATTTCTCCCCCCCCTCTCCCATGCATGTGGCAGAGGCTAAATGCCTGGGAGGGTGGTAAATCAAGGTGGCAGTTGGGATTCAAACTCGGGTCCCTTTATTAGGGGATACTGTGTTTGGACACTTGAGCCAATCCTTGTCGGCATATGTATGTATGTATGTATGTATGTATGTATGTATGTATATATGTATGTATGTATGAGATTAAGAGAGAAAGATTTCTCCCCCCCTCCCACGCTCGTGGCGGAGGCTGAACACCCATGAGGGTGGTAAATCAAGGTGGCAAATGAGATTCAAACCCGGGTCCCTTTGTTAGGGGACACCTTGCTTGACCACTAGAACCACTCCTTGTCGGCGTATGTATGTATGTATGTATGTATGTATGTATGTATATATGTATGTATGTATGTATGTATGTATGTATGTATGTATGGATGTATGTATGTATGTATGTATGTGTAGGGTCAATTCTGTGGGTTCTTGGTTTCAAATGTATTGAAACCCTAACCCAACCGATATTAAACTATGTTCCTAAAGTCAAGGCCCTATCCCACCTGTAGAAAATTGTGAGTCAGGTGTGGTTCGGGTTCCTTGGGTTGGGTTGTGGGTCGGGTAGGGTTGAATCTGACCCAATGCTTAACCACAACTAAGAGTAAGTCAACATAGACTTTGGGATAGTTCTAAGGAGGATCCAAGGAAAAGAGGTTTTTGGGGCCGCAAGGCCATAGCACTAGAAGTCTTGACTTAGCAGAATAACATCAGAGTTGAGTATGTAACAACAACAGTCAAAGTGGTCACATAGTAGGCTAAGGTAAAGGACTACCATCATCTAGGGAGTATAGTTCTGGGTATGTGTCTGTGACAGGAGTGTCATAGCCATAGGGTTTGCCATAGAAGAAGTTTATTTACTATTACCAACCAGGGAATGTGAGGATGTTCAACCCCCAGTTGAACTAGGCCATGTCTCAATCTTAGGGTGAAACCAGCAGAACCTATATCAATATAGTGGTGGTGGTTACAGAGGTCAAGGACAGAATTCTCAGGGTGGATTTTCTGAATCCACAAGGAGAGGCCAAGGAAGTTGCAGATCGCAAGCCACATCCCATTTCTAAGCAAAATGATGTAGTCCAAGGGTGTTCTCACCCCTCAATATGTTATGTATCTATTCATTATTTATCCAGGTATGGGTCACTCATTTATATCCTAGAAGGTGATTTATAAGTTGTAACCTACATGTTAGTCATCGGTCTGAACCTCTTTTTCCCAATACCCCTCTTATTGGTTCTGTAGTTTTGTGTGATGTGTGTCTATACTCCATTCTCTTTTTCTATGAGCACAACATTCAAGTGAATCTTATGCCAATTAAGTGTATGGATTCAATGTGAGCCTTAGAAGGACACATCTGATAAGTATTGGGTAGTGTTGGATGTAGGTCTAAGGTTGCTAAGTTTTGGGAGGAGGATGTTGCTTGGACTTTCCAAGGAAACCTAAATATTCTTCCTATGTGTTTGGTGTCTATTAACGTAGTTTATAGGCTATTAAGGAAGGGTTGTGAGGCATTTCTAGCTCACATGGTTGATAATAAGGTGGTGCATCCTAGTAGTAGTGTTATGCCCGCAGTTTGAGAGATTGAGGATATTTTTCCTAACTAGTTTCATGGCATCCCACCTCCTCGAGATATTATCTTTGAGACCAATCTTCTCCCCTATACACATCCCATAGCACAATCAACATATAGAATGGAAATAGGAGAAACAAAGGCATTACCAAAAATGGCCTTTAACTAAAAAAAATCTTTTGCTAAAAGTTTTAGCTACATTTATCCTTACATATAATATATGAAGCTAACACTTGTGTAGCTAATTGTTTCCACTACATTTTCCAAATATATAGTTAAATAATCATTTTTCTATAAATGTATATTCAACCCCAAACGTAGCTAAAAATGTCTTTACACATAGCAATGTAGTTGTAGTTGTAGCTAAATAGACCATAATTGTATATGTAGCTATCATATATAGGGGAAATTAACATTTACTACACTTGAATACGTACTTAATGTGTAGAAGAAAATGGAACTTACTACAATTGTAGTTATAGTTAATGTGTAGTAACAAACACAATGTACTACACATACATACATAGTCTGGTTATGTATCTGGTCAGTAACTTGCCAAAACAAAAGAGTATTTCAGAAAGAAGAAAAAACAATATTGATCCATATCAAGTTATGCTTGTAATGTCTAGAATCATACTTTTATATATGTTGAAATAATGATTACACATAGGGAGGACATTAACCTTGCACCTATTATAAAATATGCATTAAGAAAAGATACATGTATACAACAACACCCATGAGAATATAAGTTTACATCATTCTCAAAGTTTTACCTACATCGTGCTTGAGATATCTCTCAATACTTTTTCAAGCTAGACTTCAAAAGCATCATGTAGTTTCCATTGTTCCTCAATATCTTGTTTTGTAATCGTACTCATGAGATCAAAAGCATCCAATGAAATCTCTTCAGCCTCTATACGCCTCATTGAATATTATATTTTAGTTTTATGTCCTCTTTTGGCTGCCTCCCCTTTCTATAAGAGTTGATCCAATTTGTTCCTCCTAAGTGAGTGAGCGATGAGAACAATGGGAACATTAAAGGACTAGATAGCAAAGTAGCAACATCACCAACATCTACATAGTGTTCGTGTATCACATATGGCCAGACCTCCTATATTCATTCATTCAAAGAGATGAGCATTTTCAATATGCACATAATAAAGCATTAGTCATGTAAATAACTAACAATTAACACAACATGCCAATAACAATAATGTGAATAACTAACTTATCCAGTGTACATAACTGAGAAGTTAAGTCTAATGGGAATGCATTGCTTTAGCATCCACAATACAAAATACAAGTTATTACATTCTTATATACAATAATAATACACCTTGTGGCATAATCCGGTGACAAGATGTAAAGAGACGAGATCACCTCCTTACTAAAATTTAAAGGAAATACAAAACATCCACACTTTTCACAAAAGAGAGAGAGATTTAGGATGCTTGCATAATAATCCAAATAAATAAGCATGATTCCAGATACATTATAAAATGTCAATAGAAGCGGAAATTAAATACTCAGCCTATTGCATGGTTTTCATTGTTCACTACATGATTGTTCCCAAAACAAAAAGATAAGAGAAAAGGATCCAACAATAGCAACCTAGACATCCTTCCAAATAGCTTGAGATCTACTCCTGAGATGACTTCCTTCAAGCTTGTCCTTCTCCTTGCTCAGCACCAACACCTGGGTGGTTGGGAAAGCACCCAACAAAAGGGAAAGGGAAGAAAAAGTATGTGTCACAAAACCATTCTAGGATAACAAGATAAGCAAATAAAACAAGCTAGGGGTTCATCATAAGATGAAGATAACAAGAGTATGAGGCTATATATCAAAGAAACTTGCCATTAATAATTGAATTAAAAAGGATTTGCATGTAAGATAATTATGTCTACTTAATTAAGTAGGGTTGAGGCACCTACCGGACCTATAACCTACATGTGAGGGGAGAATAAGACATTCCCAGTCACCTACACAATAATATGGGGAGAATAAAACATTTCCCAGGGCGAATAAATACATGCCCTCTGTGGGTGGTTGTACATAAGTATCACTACTTTAAATTAAAATAGAACATAAATCTACATGCTAGAAAAGTAGTCATGGAAAGAATAATCATTTGAATCAATAAGCATGGCATTGGGGTATAAGACCCAAAAAATATGAAACAATAATCAAATTTGAAGCACAAGTAATTAGGGTTTCAAGAAAAGAGAGTTAGGTTCAATTAGGCCTCCTTAGGGAAAAAGTAGGTTAAGGCATACAATTTCCCAACTAAGGTGTTAGATGCACATACCTCTTCCTTAGAGCCCTAGAAACCACTTTTCAAATCCCTAAGCAATATCATAGTCCACTTGTCCTAATATCATTATCAAATCCATGTATTAGAACTATGTACATTCATTAAAGACTTAAAACCCCAAAGTTACCAACTTTTCCTACAAACCATTAATTTAGATCTTGAAACCATCACCACTATCTTAGTTAGGGTTTTCTTATCGTAATAACATATAATTTTAGGTATTTTAGAGATATGGACTTTTAGGGGTATTTTTAGTGATTTTTAATCATTTTAATCCTTCCCAAAAATACTTTTTCGAAAAACTCAAAAACAAATGTTGAAATTATTTAATAGATAGAGGGGATTTTTTTGAGTTTAGAACATATTTTATTTTAATTTTGGACCAAGGAATTAATAGATATGAATTTTCTAAAATTTATCAATAGGAAAATTAGAAAATTTGATTTTCATTTTAAAAAGTAGAGATAGGGTGGAGTCGGGCCCACTGCTTGGCCCAATCACCATGATCCAAGTCATTGGCCCACCTCACTGGCTGGCACCAGTCAAAGTCGGGTCAAGAGCAGTCAAAACCAAGCAAAAGGATAAGCGTGTCCTTGTGCGAGACAAAACCAGAAAGAAGATGAGTGAGGGTAACTCGACAAAAACACGTGGAGGTTTCTTCCTCCTTCACCCACGTGCCATGGCACTGAGAAGCAACAGGTAGCAGCTGCTTGCATGGGTTTTGGGCAAAACTGAAAAATGTGACCAAACACAAAAATAGGAGATGCAAAAGAAAGAACAAAGGGAGACGAACTCAGTGATACCTTAATCTCGATCGGAGATGGAGGGAGGTGGAAGGAAATGTCGCCGCAAATTCTAAGCCTTCAGTCGCTCATCAGAGGGTCAAATAGGGATGAATTGAGCAATTAGAAAGTGTAAAGAGTTGCAAAGGTGATGGAGAAGCTCGGGGTATGGGTATTTATAGGCAAGGGGTGTAGGTTAGGGTTTTAGAGCCCAGGGTGAGAGGGAAGCTTCGGGAGAAATGGGGATTTCTCTATTACTCATCAAAACACAAAA
This sequence comes from Alisma plantago-aquatica, assembly GCA_963693085.1. Lineage (NCBI taxonomy): Eukaryota > Viridiplantae > Streptophyta > Magnoliopsida > Alismatales > Alismataceae > Alisma > Alisma plantago-aquatica. The sequence continues at coordinate 1,413,436,054 of OY856409.1, read as the reverse complement.
ATACTAGGATAATGTGGTGCGGATTTGAGAGAGGAGTCCAGAGAAATAAAAATATCTCAATTTGGTTAAGTACAGAGAGAGATATTCAAAATAGAAAAATTGCTAAAACTACCTATGTTTCCTTCTTCGAACTGAGTTAGGGGACGAACCCTCGGCCGTCTGATCCCACAAACACGCGTCTGTGGTCGATCTGGATCGTCCGATATTAAATGATTTTTTCTTTCTTTTTTTGAGGGCTCAAACAATTTCCAAATTTAATAAAAATTGACACCCTGATTTATTTTGAGGTGTAGAATCTGAATATGGAATTAGTTTTGCTTTTGAGGACTTTTAATGGGTTAAATAATTCAAACTCATTTTCTCTTTCCTCCTTCATTTATGACTCTAAGATTATCCAATTATGATGAAATTTCACCCACTTGTCCCAATTAATGTCTTAGATACGATTTTTCCATTATTTGATCATGTTTTTGTGCCATTTATTTAATTAGTTATCAAAATGAAGGTTCTACACACTTTCTCTCTCCTACTTTTCACATTATACAAATATCATCCAAATTATTTGAAAACTTTCCCAAAGGCTTATTTTTATTTCTAGATTACGAATTTGGAGTTAGTTTTCCAATTTGAGAACATTGGATATTTTATTTCTCTTTCTTGGCTTATTTCCTATTTTCCTTTAATAAAGCCTTATATATATATATATATATATTCCAAATTGGGTGATACTTGGCCCTTAAGTAACTTTTAGTTCAAGAAAACGAAATTTTGTATCAAAATTATCTTGTGGGTTTTCTATTTGTGATTTTTGGAAATAATATATTCGACACTATCTCCTTTTATCCAATTATAACATCCATCATCTCCTTTATGTATATCTTAGGGATTTCTTTTATTTTTCATATTCTAAAAGTTCTAGCATGAATTCCTTTATTATTTTTATTAGTTAAGTGGACATTTGCACATCAAGCCCATTATTTAGATTTCTATTGAGGTATTTGTGCATAAAACCCTTTATTAAGAATATATGGGAAATATTTACCCAATAACCATCATAGTTCCACTAATTCAACTCCAAAGACATATGGAATGAAAATGAAGAACAAATCTTATTGAAAAAGAGTACAAAGATTTACATAGTAGATTTCAGTATGTTACAACACTCCACCCCTTAAAAAGGATTTCTTCCCTAAAATCTCAGACAAAAAGGGAAGGGTGAGTAGGTAACATCTCATCTCTCAACTCCTGAGTGGTTTCTTCCAAACCATGATATCTCCATAGAACTGTAATATCCCTGACCTGGGTTATGCCCTAACCCTAGAAGTTTTTGTTTAAGCAAGTTAATTAGATCCTTGAATTTATCTAGTGGAAAGTAATTAAGGCTCAAGAGGAACTTATGTTTCAATTTTAGTCCTTTTCGAATAATGTTGATATATTGTTCTGCTTGAGTTGGACTAAAGTGCAAATTACCCAAGTTGAGGGGTTAAATTGCAAATGTTACATGATAAGATGTTCCTCATGTTTTGAAGAATCATGAGAATGAATATGATGCAGAGGTATGGCTTGTGGTAGCCTGAGTACCAAGAAAGAGGTGATAAAGCAATGTTTGTGCATTAAAACCTAGTTTTGGTGTAATGTGCAATTTACCCAAAACCTAGGGTTCAATATGCAAAATACTACTTCTAGAGAGTCCCTAATGTTTCTTGGCATCATGTAGAGCAAAAAAAATGAGAGGGGCATCTCATTTGAATCACTTTGAAGGAGAGAGAATCTTGATATTAAAATAATCAAGATTTAAGCATAATTGGAACTTTACTTCAATTTAATGCAAAAATAAATATACTAATTGAAGAGCCCTTCAACCAAAAGGTGAGGGATGATTTTTAAAAATAATGGACGACCATTTTACTTGCAAAGGCTTATCTAAAGGAAGTGGATAAATCACTCACACTATTAAAAGAAAAAGAATTATCCACTCACTTTAGGATATTATTATTATAAGGGTTAAGGTGCTTAATTTGCTTTTCTTTATTTCTTCGATAATTGAGAGGAATAAGAGGCAAGGAAGATAGCCTCGTATACAAGGAAGAGGAGGGGGCAATTGGCAAAGAAATGAAGGAGTTATCTTCTACTTTCTCTTTCCTAAAATGAATTTTAATAAAAATGCATATAAGCTCATTTATCCATAGCTTGAAAGGGGAATTTCGAATCCACTTTCACTTCTTGCTTGCAAAAACGACCAAGGGAGCTTGGAGCAACAGGAGGACGACCCCCAACCTGTTTGTAAGCTTCTTGACCTCTTTTCACCATGATTTCATGGTGGAAATAAAAAATAAATGATGGATTTCTTCTTTTCTCCATGCAATCTTCAATCCTAGCCATTTCTTTTCACTCAAAAGCTTGAGGACGAGCTTGGGATAGTTGAGAAAGCATCTTCCACCATTAAATACGTGGAGTTTGGATCCTTGAAGCTTCTTTGGAGGTGGGTTATATAATTTGAACCCTTGAACTTTGTTATTGATTCCATACCTGTATCAATTGTTGATTCCTTGTTTATTCCCGAAATTTTATTTGGTTAATTGATGCAATCACCATGAAAATCACAGAAAGATTCGTGGGTTAATATCTTGATGATGATGACATCATCATAACCACACACCTCCACAAATATCTATTGCAAACGGTTTCATAATTTTGGTCCAATCGGTTTCACCAAACTGTTTGGAGACCAAATGGTTTGCAAACCGTTTGGAGGTTTGGGTTCCAAACCGTTTGGAGTGGTTGACCGAATGGAGGTGGTTGACCATTTGAGGGGGGTTTCTGATGTGTTGAATAATGATCTAATAGATTTAATTTATTGGTTTCTAAAGGTTCTATGATTGGATAATCTACCAATTGCAAACCCTAATCGGGTTGAGTGCTGAAATTCTCAATTGATTGATTCAATTTTTGGGTTGACTAACCCAAACGGTCTTAAGACCGTTTGGAGGTCAAACAAGACCATTTGGAAGTCTATGATGAAGTATGATTGGATGGTTGAAGATCCAGTGATATCAAATTGAAATACAATCAATAGCTAAATTGATGATCGATTCAATGATGCAAACCCTAATTGATTTTCACAAATTTCAGTAAAGGTTTGAGTCAAACGGTCTCAAAACCGTTTGTAGGTCATCCAAACAACCTCAAGACCGTTTGAGGTCAGGTCATGTCATGGTTTGATGATGATCCAATGATTTCAATTGGACTAGTTCCACAATGTCAACCATTGATGGTTCCTCGATTTCAAAACCCTAATTGATGGTTTCTTGATTATAAACCCTAGTTAAATTGGGTTCAAAACCCTAATTGAAGGTCCAATTGAAAGGTGATTCAATGGTCCAATTGAAGAATAAATCAGTGGTTCAATTGATAGATGGTTTAATGATTGAAATCCTGAATTGATAAAGTGATGGAAGACCTTTTTGGTCCATTCGGTTTTGAGAGAGTTTGGACCAAACGGTCTTAAGACCATTTGAGTCCAAACGGTCTCAAGACCGTTTGGGATCAAACGGCCTCAAGACCGTTTGAGACCAAACGGTCTCAAACCGTTAGGAGACCCAAGGGGTTTCAAGTGTGAATTGTCCATACAGTTTCATCATTGTTTTGCTTAAACAGTTTCAAACCGTTTGGAGCATCAATGGTCAAGAACGTTTGGATGTTTCAAAGTGATTAAGTCAATAGGAAACTTAAGGTGATGATTGATCCATTGATCCAATGGTTGATGTTAATGATTATCAATGATAGGTACAAAGGTTGAAACCCTAAAGTACCTAGATAATCAATACCTTTAAAATGATTAACCCTACAAGCTTATGAAAGCAATGTCTCAATACACTATGTCAACCATAGTTGTATATATATATATATATACACACACACACACACACACATATATATATATATATATATATATATATATATTTGATAGAAAGGTTGATGTAACCTAATAAAGTTTAGAGGATGATAGAAAGGAATTCATACATGAATATTGATCATGTGGTGATTAGGTTATGATCCTTAGTAAAGAGATCATGAAACCCTAATCCAGAAGGTTAATGAACCCTAACCCTAATTCAGGGTAACATAATGTAAAACCCCAAATATGGGAATGGAGAGTGAAACCCTAATTGGGATGAGTATCTCCAATTGATATGAATTGAAAAACCCTAATTGAGGGTGATTCTATGAGAAACTCTAGTTGAGGGTGATTTTATGAGAAACTCTAGTTGAGGGTGATTCCATGAGAAACCCTAGTTGAGGGTGATTCCATGAGAAACCCTAACAAAGGATGATGATATGTGAAAACCTAATCCTAATATAGAGTGATGGTATAAGAAACCCTAACCCTAATAAAGGGTAATGGTATGGGAGATCCTAATCCTAATAATGGAATGGTGACTAATACATTGATAAGGGAAATCCCTAAAGTGATTGATTATAGGTAACCTTATAGCAAGCAATGCCTTAACCTCAGATGAGTCCATATCATTGAAGATAGTTGGACCATTCTTGTGTGTGACCTATGCACTTCATGGTAAGAGTGATAGGTTAGTGGATGAAAGTATTAAGATGGGAAATACCTTAATACAAGGTCAGTTGATTAACTTAAGTAAGTTGGAAGTGATGAGAAAAGTGATACATCAAGACATAATAGATATCACAATTAGCATTTTAGGGTTGATACACCTTGATGCACCTCTAATCCAATATACTTGGACAAGGAACACATGAAGTGTGTTATGTGTAAATTGTTACAATGAAATGTAATGAGTTTGATATACTTTGATAAGTATAGGCTAATATACCTTGAGAATGGGGTTAAGACAAACTAATGAGTATGATGTAATCATACCATGATAAGGATGAGAAATGAACTCATACCATGTATTGATAATCATTTAATGATAAATGTTAAGAGTAATAAACATGATTGAATACTCGAGATGTTAATGGATGCCCCTAGAGGTGTGGAGCAATATATTAGGGTTGATTTGATAAATATGAAATCCTAATTAATGTGAGATGGGAAATCCTAACCCGAAATTGGGTAATGGGACATGAGAAACCCTAATGTGACGTAAATAGTAAGCCCTAACCCTATTAAGGGAATAGTGGTGTTACTATTGTATTACATGAGGTAATATGTTATTGTTGCCTAGTGAGAGGTGACAAGATGTTTAATGGCTTTGTGAGCCATATGGTTAGATGTTGCCTAGTGAGAGGTGACAAGATGTTTTATGGGCCTTATGAGTCATGAGAACAATTGTGGCATAGTGAGAAGCACAAAGATGATTATAAAAGTTTACTGTAAGAAATGACAATAATAAACCTAATAAAAGCAACAATTGTATTTAATAAAGAATGTGAACAGCTATGAAGGCTAACCTCAGGGTTCAAAGCATAGAGAATGATGTGATGATTAATGATGAGTTAAAGGAATTTATATTCCATGATCCGTGTAATCAGGATTGGTTAAAGTCCAATACCTGGCAGAGGTGTAATGCCTGTAATAAGGATTGGTTAGAGTATAATGCTTGGATGTGTAATCAGGATTGGTTAGAATCCAATGCCTAGCGGTGTAATCAGGATTGGTTAGACTCCAATGCCTGGCTGTGTAATCAGGATTGGTTAGAGTCCAATGCCTAGCTGTGTAATCAGGATTGGCTAGAGTCCAATGCCTGGATGTGTAATCAGGATTGGTTAGTGTCCAATGCATGGTTGTGTAATCAAGATTGGTTAAAGTCCAATACCTGGCAGAGGTGTAATGCATGTAATCAGGGTTGGTTAAAGTCCAATGTCTAGCTGTGAAATCAGGATTGGTAGTGTCCAATGCCTGGCGATGTAATCAGGTTTGGAAGAGTCCAATGCTTGGAAGAGGCTCAATGCCTGTAATGATGACACATGATTGGTAATAACCCAATGCCTGTAATGATGACACAGGATTGGAAATAACCCAATGCCTGTATTAATGATACATGAGTACATGGAAGATATAATCCCTTATCTGTTTAGCAGATTGGCTAAGGCCAACATATTTAAACAAGAATGTCTCATGGGTGACATATCAAGATAATGAGTGTCACAAGAAGTGTTTGACATGATGGTATAATATGATGGATAAATGATATACATGTTCTTCCTATTGCTTATTAAGAGAATAGATGATCTATTATTCTATCATAAATAGTTGCAATGCTTTAAAAGATGAGAATGCTTTAAACTGCTTATCCTCTGCCCAGTTTTATATCATTAAACTACAATAATAATGTTTTTGGCGGAGAGTTATATCTCTCGCTGGGGCACTTACAATTGTCTCACTCTCGTGGGATCCAACATTTTTTTAGGTGCACGAGCACAGAGGAGACTGAGAATATCTTGCAGAGGAAGAACATCAGCAGCAGCAGGGACAGTAGTGACAGCTCAGGTTGAGTGTACTGTTTGTCGTGTCTTGTAGATAGAAGTCCTATGTGTCGTCTCTATACTCTCAGGTCCTCGGAGTTAGTAACTAGTGTTTTTAATAATCAATCTGAGATTTTGGCTTGATTCCTTGAGGTTCTTATGCTGTCTATGTTTAGCTTTTAATAAGGCAGTTGATATTGTAACCCTTGAGAAGAGATGGTACAAGATATGTTCTCATGAACCAAGATGTAAATGTAATACATTGGTTCTTATTGTAAGAGTTGTCCTATGAATGGATCTCTTTGAAAAAGGTTTTAATTTTTAGTGATTTTCAGTAATCCGCTGTTAGTAATTGCTTCCGCTTTGTTAATGATGTATGTTTTGAATGCTTCATCACAATTTAGTGGTATCAGAGTTCTAGGTTCGCTGAGTCTACAGATACATAGGACTAAGGTATCGAGTCTGTTCTAAGTGTACCTCAGTGTATCTTATAGTGCCTTCTGCTTATGAAGAAGAATATATATAACTCCAAGATGTCTAGAGAACACGAGGAACACGTTGCTGAGAGCAATGTTGCTACACCAGTGGGAGGTGTAAGGGATCAGGCATGGGAGGAACCAGTGCCTGAAAATCCCCATGTTGATGAAGTCGTGAGAGGAAACCCAGATGTTCATAATCTTTTTGGGCAACTCATGACCACACTAAAGTATATGGAAGACCGGATGCCAGCACCAGCACCTAGGGCACCAGATCCCAATGAGGGATATGGGTCTGGTAAGACCTTTGAATGACTACGCCGTGTAGGAGCCATAGAATATGCTGGGACATCTGACCCAGCAGATGCTGATCTCTGGCTCACTGAGTTAGAAAAGGCTTTTAAGATCCTTAGTATCCCGGATGCTGACAAAGTTAAACATGTTGTGTACCTTTTGAAGGGTAGTGCTGGACATTGGTGGGCTATAGAAGAAATAAAAAGGAATGATGAAGAGGTTGGATGGGAGGAATTTCGTCGAGAATTCATCAATAAGTATTTTCCAAGGACTTATTTAGATGAAAAGATCTCACAGTTTGAGAAGATTCGACAGGGAGCCATGTCAATAAGTGAATATGAGGTTAAGTTCATGGAACATTTATGATTTTATCCTCAGATGGCTACTACTGAGGAGGAGAAGATCTGACGTTTTGAGAAGGGATTGAATGTTGAGATGTCCATCCTGGCATCTGCCCTAGAAAGTAGAGAGAGGTTTGCCACATTTGTGGAGTCATTTTGAAGGATAGAAGGGTCTATGACAAAGAAATATGAGACAAACCTTAAAAGGAAGTCTAAACAGTCACAGGAACAAGGAATTGGTGGTACTAAACAATCAAAGATTTCAGTAGTACCGACTCAACCACAATGTAGTGCACCCAAGCAGCAGTCACCTAAAAGGCTCTAAGCCTGCTATAGATGTGGATAGAGAGGACATCTGAGGTGGCAATGTCCAAATAGAAAGTGATGGGGTGACCCAACATACAAGACACTAGATAACTTGTAAAAGGTAGACTTGTCAAGATAGAACTTTCTATTTTGAATTATCTTATGTTCCCTACTATAAGAAAGGTAGTTGTTATTTAGTTCATCTGTATAATCCTTTGAGGATATGAGGAAGAGATAAGTAGGATGAAAACTTGTGTTCAGTTTAAAATTCTTTTATATGCTTTGAAATTTCTCTTTCTTCATTAAGGAAGGGAAGAGATGAAAAAGGAACTCAGAGAAAATCTGAGATATTAAGTATATCAAATTTAAAGAGATGAAAACATAAAATAAAAATAAATGCATACTACCTAATTTCAGTTCTTGAATACCCTGGCCAGGTATTCATTTATTGAGGGCAAGATAGGTATGACATACCTAGATTGTTATCTTTCTGATTACTCTGATCAAGTAATCATTCTGAAACAATCCAAAGAAGCCTAATCAAGATGGAGATGTGGCATGGATATTTCTACCACATTCTAATAGATATACGGAGGAATTTGATTTAATTATAAATCAACTTATAAACAAAAATGAAGATGAGGATATGATGTGTTATTAACACATGTGTTAGATACCAAGGTAAGGGATTCTGGTATCTAAGAACTATCAGGCTATTTTATGATGGCTACCTGGAATGGTTAAGTGTGGAATCAGTCCAGTTACCTAATGTAGTATGGACATCATATGTTAGGGGTTTATGCTTTGCATAAACATAACATTGATGAGAATGATCTATTTGAAGGTATAATTGTAAAATTATTGCAAGAAAAGTTTATCAAATCAAATTAACAAATAACCTCTATCTAAATGAGAAAAGTGTTACCTGACACAGATTTAACTCCACAGTCAATAATGAAAGGACAGTGGAGTGTGTATCCTATATGTTTGATTCTATGGGAATTTTGTGTGGAAGAACTTTGCATTGATCAAAGTCATATGGTGTCTCCATAACAATGAGATGTTATGTGGAGACTTGATGATATATTGAATGAATAATATCTGTCTCCTTTTATCTGGGATTTTGGGGATGAAATCCTTGTTAGGGGTTTATAATTGTAATATCCCTGACTTGGGTTATGCCATAACCCTGGAAGTTTTTGTTTAAGCAATTTAATTAGATCCTTGATTTTATCTTTTGGAAAGTAATTAAGGCTCAAGAGGAACTTATGTTTCAATTTTAGTCCTTTTCGAATAATGTTGAAATAATGTTTTGCTTACGTTGGACTAAAGTGCAAATTACCCAAGTTGAGGGGTTAAATTTCAAATGTTACATGATAAGATGTTCCTCATGTGTTGAAGCATCATGAGAATTAAGATGATGCAGATGTATGGCTTTTGGTAGCCTGAGTACCAAGAAAGAGCTGATAAAGCAATGTTTGTGCATTAAAACCTAGTTTTGGTGTAATGTGCAATTTACCCAAAACCTAGGGTTCAATATGAAAAATACCACTTCTAGAGAGTCCCTAATGTTTCTTGGCATCATGTAGAGCAAATAAAATGAGAGAGGCATCTCATTTGAATCACTTTGGAGGAGAGAGAATCTTGATATTAAAATAATCAAGATTTAAGCATAATTGGAACTTTACTTCAATTTAATGCAAAAATAAATATATTAATTGAAGAGCCCTTCAACCAAAAGGTGAGGGATGATTTTGCAAAATAATGGATGACCATGTGCCTTGAAAAGGCACGAAAATATCTAAAGGAAGTGGATAACTCACTCACACTATTAAAAGAAAAAGAATTATCCACTCACTTTAGGATATTATTATTATAAGGGTTAAGGTGCTTAATTTGCTTTTCTTTATTTCTTCGATAATTGAGAGGAATAAGAGGCAAGGAAGATAGACTCGTATCCAAGGAAGAGGAGGGGGCAATTGGCAAGGAAATGAAGGAGTTATCTTCTACTTTCTCTCTCTTAAAATGAATTTTAATAAAAATGCATATAAGCCCATTTATCCATAGCTTGAAAGGGGAATTTCGAATCCACTTTCACTTCTTGCTTGCAAAACCGACCAAGGGATCTTGGAGAAATAGGAGTACGACCCCCAACCTGTTGGTAAGCTTCTTGACCTCTTTTCACCATGATTTCATGGTGGAAATTGAAAATAAATGATGGATTTCTTCTTTTCTCCATGCAATCTTCAATCCTAGCCATTTCTTTTCACTCAAAAGCTTGAGGACGAGCTTGGGATAGTTGAGAAACTTCTTCCAACATTAAAGACGTGGATTTTGGAGCCTTGAAGCTTCTTTGGAGGCGGGTTATATAACTTGAACCCTTGAACTTTGTTATTGATTCCATATCTTTATCAATTGTTGATTCCTTCTTTATTCCCGAAATTTTATTTGGTTGATTGATGCAATCACCATGAAAATCACAGAAAGATTCGTGGGTTTATAGCTTTATGATGATGACATCATAATAAGCACACACCTCCACAAATATCTATTGCAAACGGTTTCATAATTTTGGTCCAATCGGTTTCACCAAACCGTTTGGAGACCAAACAGTTTGCAAACCGTTTGGAGGTTTGGGTTCCAAACCGTTTGGAGTGGTTGACCAAATGGAGGGGGTTGACCATTTGAGGGGGTTTATGATGTGTTGAATAATTATCTAATAGATTTAATCGATTGGTTTCTAAAGGTTCTATGATTGGATATTCTACCAATTGCAAACCCTAATCGGGTTGAGTGCTGAAATTCTCAATTGATTGATTTAATTTTTAGGTTGACTAACCCAAACGGTCTCAAGACCGTTTGGAGGTCACCCAAACGGTATCAACACCATTTGGAGGTCAACCAAGACTGTTTGGAAGTCTATGATGAAGTATGATTGGATGGTTGAAGATCCAGTGATATCAAATTGAAATACAATCAATAGCTAAATTGATGATCGATTCAATGATGCAAACCCTAATTGATTTTCACAAATTTCAATAATGGTTTGAGTCAAATGGTTTCAAGACCGTTTGGAGGTCATCCAAATGACCTCAAGACCGTTTGAGTTCAGGTCATGTCATGGTTTGATGATGATCCAATGATTTCAATTGGACTAGTTCCACAATGTCAACCATTGATGGTTCCTCGATTTCAAAACCCTAATTGATGGTTTCTTGATTATAAACCCTAGTTCAATTGGGTTCAAAACCCTAATTTAAGGTCCAATTGAAGGGTGATTCAATGGTCCAATTGAAGAATAAATCAGTGGTTCAATTGATAGATGGTTTAATGATTGAAATCCTGAATTGATAAAGTGATGGAAGACCTTTTTGGTCCATTCGATTTTGAGAGAGTTTGGACCAAACGGTCTCAAGACCTTTTGAGACCAAATGGTCTCAAACCATTTGGAGACCCAAGGGGTTTCAAGTGTGAATTTTCCATACAATTTCATCATTGTTTTGCTTAAACGGTTTCAAACCGTTTGGAGCATCAATGGTCAAGAACGTTTGGATGTTTCAATGTGATTAAGTCAATTGGAAACTTAAGGTGATGATTGATCCATTGATCCAATGGTTGATGTTAAGGATTATCAATGATAGGTACAAAGGTTGAAACCCTAAAGTACCTAGATAATAAGTACCTTTAAAATGATTAACCCTACAAGCTTATGAAAGTAATGTCTCAATACACTATGTCAACCATAGTTGTATATATATATATATATATATATATATATATATATTTGATAGAAAGGTTGATGTAACCTAATCAAGTTTAGAGGATGATAGAAAGGAATTCATACATGAATATTGATCATGTGGTGATTATGTTATGATACTTAGTAAAGATATCATAAAACCCTAATCCAGAAGGTTAATGAACCCTAACCCTAATTCAGGGTAACATAATGTAAAACCCCAATTATGGGAATGGAGAGTGAAACCCTAATTGGGATGAGTATCTCCAATTGATATGAATTGAGAAACCCTAATTGAGGGTGATTCTATGAGAAACTCTAGTTGAGGGTGATTCTATGAGAAACTCTAGTTGAGGGTGATTCCATGAGAAACCCTAGTTGAGGGTGATTCCATGAGAAACCCTAATGAAGGGTGATGATATGTGAAAACCTAATCCTAATAAAGAGTGATGGTATAAGAAACCCTAACCCTAATAATAGGTGATGGTATGGGAGACCCTAATCCTAATAATGGAATGGTGACTAATACATTGATAAGGTAAATACCTAAAGTGATTGATTATAGGTAACCTTATAGAAAGCAATGCCTTAACCTCAGATGAGTCCATATCATTGAAGATAGTTTGACCATTCTTGTGTGTGACCTATGCACTTCATGGTAAGAGTAATAGGTTAGTGGATGAAAGTATTAAAATGGGAAATACATTAATACAAGGTCAGTTGATTAACTTAAGTAAGTTGGAAGTGATGAGAAAAGTGATACATCAAGACATGATAGATATCACATTTAGCATTTCAGGGTTGATACACCTTGATGCACCTCTAATCCAATATACTTGGACAAGGAACACATGAAGTGTGTTATGTGTAAATTGTTACAATGAAATGTAATGAGTTTGATATACTTTGATAAGTATAGGATAATATACCTTGAGAATGGGGTTAAGACAAACTAATGAGTATGATGTAATCATACCATGATAAGGATGAGAAATGAACTCATACCTTGTATTGATAATCATTTAATGATAAATGTTAAGAGTAATAAACATGATTGAATACTCAAGATGTTAATGGATGCCCCTAGAGGTGTGGAGCAATATATTAGGGTTGATTTGATAAATATGAAATCCTAATTAATGTGAGATGTGAAATCCTAACCCTAAATTGGGTAATGGGACATGAGAAACCCTAATGTGACGTAAAAAGTAAGCCCTAACCCTATTAAGGGAATAGTGGTGTTACTATTGTATTACATGAGGTAATATATGTTATTGTTGCCTAGTGAGAGGTGACAAGATGTTTAATGGCCTTGTGAGCCATATGGTTAGATGTTGCCTAGTGAGAGGTGACAAGATGTTTTATGGGCCTTATGAGTCATGAGAACAATTGTGGCATAGTGAGAAGCACCAAAATGATTATAAAAGTTTACTGTAAGAAATGACAATAATAACCTAATAAAAGGAACAATTGTATTTAATAAAGAATGTGAACAACTATGAAGGCTAACCTCAGGGTTCAAAGCCTAGAGAAGGATGTGATGATTAATGATGAGTTAAAGGAATTTATATTCCATAATACGTGTAACCAGGATTGGTTAAAGTCCAATACCTGGCAGAGGTGTAATGCCTGTAATCAGGATTGGTTAGAGTTCAATGCCTGGCTGTGTAATCAAGATTGGTTAGAATCCAATGCCTAGCGGTGTAATCAGGATTGGTTAGAGTCCAATGCCTGGTTGTGTAATCAGGATTGGTTAGAGTCCAATGCCTGGCTGTGTAATCAGGATTGACTAGAGTCCAATGCCTGGCTGTGTAATCAGGATTGACTAGAGTCCAATGCCTGGCTATGTAATCAGGATTTGTTAGAGTCCAATGCCTGGCTGTGTAATCGGGATTGGTTAAAGTCCAATACCTGGCAGAGGTGTAATGCATGTAATCAGGGTTGGTTAAAGTCCAATGCCTGGCTGTGAAATCAGGATTGGTAGTGTCCAATGCCTGGCTGTGTAATCAGGTTTGGAAGAGTCCAATACCTGGCAGAGGCTCAATGCCTGTAATGATGACACAGGATTGGTAATAACCCAATGCCTGTAATGATGACACAAGATTGGCAATAACCCAATGCCTATATTAATGATACATGAGTACATGGTAGATATAATCCCTTATCTGTTTAGCAGATTAGCTAAGGCCAACATATTGAAACAAGAATGTCTCATGGGTGACATATCAAGATAATGAGTGTCACAAGAGAAGTTTGACATGATGGTATAATATGATGGATAAATGATATACATGTTCTTCCTATTCCTTATTAAGATAATAGATGATCCATTGTTCTATCATAAATAGTTGCAATGCTTTAAAAGATGAGAATTCTTTAAACTTCTTATCCTCTGCCCAGTTTTATATCATTAAACTGCAATAATAATGTTTTGGCAGAGAGTTATATCTGTCACTGGGGCAATTACAATTGTCTCACTCATGTGGGATCCAACATTTTTTTAGGTGCATGAGCATGGAGGAGACTGAGAATATCTTGCATAGGAAGAACATCAGCAGCAACAGGGACAGCTCAGGTTGAATGTACTATCTGTCGTGTCTTGTAGATAGAAGTCCTATGTGTCGTCTCTGTACTCTTAGGTCCTCGGAGTTAGTAACTAGTGTTTTTAATAATCAATCTGAGATTTTGGATTGATGCCTCGAGGTTCTTATGTTGTCTGTGTTTAGCTTTTAATAAGGCAGTTGATATTGTAACCCTCGAGAAGAGATGGTACAAGATATGTACTCATGAACCAGGATGTAAATGTAATACATTAGTTCTTATTGTAAGAGTTTTCCTATGAATTGATCTCTTTGAAAAAGGTTTTAATTTTTATTGATCTTTAGTAATCTGCTGTTAGTAATTGCTTCCACTTTGTTAATGATGTATGTTTTGAATGCTTCGTCACAAGAACCTTCACCAGCTCTATCTCCTTGTTCTTCAGTTGCTTTACTCGAGAGTCAAGGATCTTCACTGGTAGCTCTTCATAGGTCAGATTCTCGTGAATCTCCACATCCTCAATCGTGAGTACATGAGAAGGGTCTTTCACATAATTCCTCAACACAGGGACATGGAACACAATATGAATCTTATCATAAGCATGAGGTAAGGCTAAGCGGTATGCATAGTCTTCAACTTTATCTAAGATTTCAAATGGTCCAACATAGAGGGGACTCAACTTGCCTTTTACTTTAGATCTCGTAATAGAACGTATAGGCTTGATATTCAGAAATGCATAGTCTCCTACTAAGAAGCTCACATCATACCTCTTTTTATCAGCATACATCTTTTATTGGTCTTGAGCAGCTTTCATTTGTTTCTTTATCAGTTGTACCTTCTCGAGCATCATCTGCATATCATCTGTCTTCACCAGGGACCGTTCACCAACATCATCCCAATGCAAAGGTGAACGACATGGTCTACCATAGAGAGCTTCAAAAGGTGGCATACCAACACTGGCTTGGTAGCTATTATTGTAAGCAAACTCCACTAATGGCAGATACCGATCCCATGCACCACCCCAATCCATCACACAACCATGTAGCAAGTCCTCCAGAATCTAAATAGTTCTCTCAGACTATCCATCGATTTGTGGGTGGTAAGCAGTATTGAAATGCAAGTCATTACCCATCTCTTCCTTAATATGACCCAATAGACAAGAAGTGAATTTTGGGTCTTGATTAGAAACTATCATAGTAAGCACACCATGCAGACGAACTATCCATTCCACATATAACTGAGCCATCTCAGCAACTTTGTATGTAGTTTTGAAAGGCAAGAAATGAGCAGATTTTATAAGTCAATCAATAACCACCCAAATAGCATCATAACCTTTCTTGGACTTAGGGAAACCAGTAACAAAGTCCATTGTGATATTCTCCCACTTCCATTCTGGAATTTCAAGAGGATGAAGAAGACCATCGGGTCATTGATGTTTGATCTTGACTTGCTAACATGTCAAGCACTTCGCGACGAATAGAGCTATATCATTCTTCGTTTCTTCCACCAGACGATTAGTTGTAAGTCCTCGTACATTTTTGTTGTGCTAGGATGAATAGTGTACTTGGACCCATGAGCTTCACTCAGAACCTTCTGTCTCAGATCACCCACATCACGAATCCACAACCTTTGTCTGAAGCGAACATCACCATCCACTATGATAGAGAAGTCAGATTGTGGTTTCTCGGTCAAGGCCTTCATCTCTTCCAGCTCAAAACTTTCCAACTATGCAACAATGACTTTCAAAATCTAGGTCAGTGTAACTATCAAACTAGCCATATGAACACACAACTTTTCTTCATCCACTGAATTGACATCCTGAGGTTGCTAACTAGCCACATGTTTGAGATTTTCCCACATTGAACATCTCAGAGCAGCACAACTAGCATCCTTCTTGCGACTTAAAGCATCAGCTATGACGTTTGCTTTATTGGGATGATAGGTGATGGTGAAGTCATAATCTTTGAGATATTCCATCCACCTACATTGTCATAGATTCAGATCCCTCTGTGTCAACAGGTATCTCAAACTCTTGTGGTCAGAGAGAAGACTTCAAACTTTTCACCACAAAAGATAGTGTCGCCAGATTTTTAGAGCATGAACTATAGCAGCAAGCTCCAAATCATGTGTAGGCCAATTAGCTTCATTAGGTTTCAATTGGCAAGAAGCATAGGTGATCACCTTTCTGTCTTGCATCAAGTCACACCCTAAGACTTGTTTGGATGCATCAGTGTAGATGACATAGGGTATTCCCTCAACAGGCAAAGCAAGTACGGGAGCAGAAGTCAAACATTCCTTTAGCTTTTGAAAATTGTTCTCACACTTAGGTGTCCATGAGAACTTGACCTCCTTTCGTATCAGCTTGGTTAAAGACAAGGCCAATTTATAGAAACTCTTAATGAACCTCTGATAGTAACCGGCTAAACTGAGGAAACTTCAGATCTCATGTGGGTTCTTTGGAGCCTTCCACTTTATCACAGCTTCTACCTTTGTAGGATCAATAGCTATATGTATGGCAGAAATCACGTGACCCAGAAACATAACTTCCTTTATCCAGAACTCACACTTTGATAATTTTGTATAGAGTTGATTTTCTCACAGCGTGTTGAGTACAATCCGCAGATGCTTGCGATGTTGTTCTAATGTCTCAGAATAAACCAAAACGTTGTTGATAAACACCACCACAAACTTATCAAGTTATGGGCGGAACACTCGGTTCATCAAGTCCATGAAGCCAATAGGGGCATTTGTCAAACCAAAAGGCATGACCATGAATTCGTAATGCCGATAGCGAGTTATGAACGCCTTCTTCGGGACATCATCATCCTTTACGTGCATATGGTAGTAGCCACTCCGTAGATCCATCTTGGAGAACACGGTGGCTGACTTCAACTAGTCAAATAGGTCGTCAATGTGAGGTAAAGGATAATGTTTCTTCACCGTCACTTGGTTAAGCATGCGGTAGTCCATACACATCTGCATTGAACCATCCTTCTTCTTCACAAACAGGATAGGGGCTCCCCAGGGAGAAATACTGGGGTGGATGAAGCCCATGTCGAGAAGGTCTTCAAGCTGCTTCTTTAGTTCGACAAGCTCGGCAGGGGCAAGCGGTAAGGCGGCTGCGATATTGGTGAAGTTCAGGGTACAAGCTCGATGGAGAACTCCACCTCGCAAGTTGGTGGCAACCTAGGTAACTCCTTGGGAAAGACATATGGGAAGTCCTTCACCACATCAATGTGGTCGAGAGCAGGAGGTGTAGCATAGAGGACTATAGAAGCTAGGAAAGCTCTACACCCTTACGAGATAAGCTTTACAGCTTTGATGGTGGAGATAATAAATTGTTGCTCCTCTCGCTTCCTACCCTTGACACACATTCTCCCCACAATAGGATGTAACAAACTAACCTTGGATTCCTCACAAAACAAAACCACTTTATACCTCTTCAACCCATCCATTCCCAGGATGACATCAAAGGCGGTCATGTCAAGCAAGATGAAATCCGTGGGAAACATTATTCTAGATATACAGAGGTCCATGGTTGGAGTTTAGAGGTACAAAGAGCATATCTTACCACTAGGGGGTTTTACATCTAATGCATGATCCATAAACTCATATTCTATTTCTAACATAGAGACAAACTAACATGATAATAAGGTATTGGATGAGCCAGAATCAAATAGTGCCTTTAAAGGATGTATATTAAGGTGCAAGGTACCTTTAATAACTTCATTGTCTTCACCGTCTTCCTCAGCATTGAGAGCAAACACTCTCCCATTATGCCTGACCACTGGCGGTCGTCTTGGGTTCTGGTTGTTGTTGTTGCTGTTGTTGTTATTCCACAGAGGTCGGTTCTGCCCTGGATGTTGGGCATTATTCTGTTGAGCATTATTTTGTCCCTACTGGAGACGGGGGCAAAATGGTCAGATATGCCCAACTTGGCCACACTCATGGCAGGTCGGTGGAGGCCGGTTATCTTTATGAGAAGGTGCATTATTGGTAGGACATCTTCCTAGAGGATGGTGGCGAGAGCACCTATTACATTGGTCACGCCCGCGATTCTCATTCTGGTTCGAGTTCTTCCTCTTGTTGTTGTTGTAGTCATTACTATGTCCAGAAGCTTAAAATCCTGGGTAGGACTCGATGGCCAGAGCCTTATCCTCCATCTGCTAAAAGGTGAGTGGAAGCTATGGGATGAGACTTCGGCCCACCTAGTAGTTCAGGCCCTGCAAGAACAAGGTTGCTCTTCTCTCAGCTCCAAGGTTAGTGGTGTAACGTTCCAGTAGTAGGGACAGTTGGATGTAGTCGGCCACACTCATGCCTCCCTACTTGAGGTTGTAGAACTTGGCTTCCTTCTTTCTCAGGAAGGTGGGGCAGATATATTTTTCCCTGAAGAGCTTCAGGAATTGGTCCCACTCCATGGTAGAGGTGTCCCGAGTGCGGGCGACACCATTCTACCAGACAGGTGCCAGGCCGTCTAGCACATAAGTCACGAATCAAACCTTCTGGTGAGGAGGGAACGCCATGCCCTTGAAGGTCCGATCTAAGGACAACACCCAGTCATTGACTTTGTCTACCATGTTGGGTTCATCTTACCCTTGAAGTAGGGTGGCTGCATCTTTATGAAGTTGGTGAGGGTGAACTCACTCAGCTTGTTGACGTTGGCGGCCATTGTGTTGAGCATCCCCGTCAGGGTGGAAGACAACACCTGACGCATCATTGCCAACTCTTGCTCTGGTGTGAAGGCGACGGTTCCTGGAGTAGTATGGTTAACTGCAGGAGTCACAGGAATGTTGGTATCATTAAGGTTCAACTATGTTTCCTTGTTCATGTTATTCAAAGTGTCAAACAAGTCACCTCTCCTGAAAGGGAGGGTTAACATATTAGGTTCCCAGGAGTATATAATCATAGATGAGAAAAGAATAGAAGCATAGATGAGAAAAGGATATCTAGAATGCTATTACCTAAAAGCATACTATTTTGGGCAATTCGTATCAGCTCAGGTTAGGCCGATAACATATGGGTACAGGAGTCCTCATAAACTAAACTAGTGATGCGGAGGAAAATATTGCCAGTCCCCAAAACCCTGATCCTTTCTAGACACCCTTGCTTCAACTTCATGCCCTAATAGTTGCCTAAAGGCTCTGATACCATGTTGTAAAGAGGAAATATCACCTCCTTACTAAAATTTAAAGGAAATACAAAACATCCACACTTTTCACAAAAAGAGAGAGATTTGGGATGCTTTCATAATAATCCAAATAAATAAGCATCATTCCAGATACATTATAAAATGTCAATAGTAGCGGAAATAAAATACTAAGCCTATTACATGGCTTTCATTATTTACTACATGATTGTTCCCAAAACAAAAAGATAAGAGAAAAGGATCTAGCTATAGCAACCTAGACATCCTTCCAAACCGCTTGAGATCTACTCCTGAGATGACTTCCTTCAAGCTTGTCCTTCTCCTTGCTCAGCACCAGCACCTGGGTGGTTGGGAAAGCATCTAGTAAAAGGGAAAGGGAAGAAGAAGTATGTGTCACAAAACTAGTCTAGGAACACAACATAAGAAAATAAAATAGGATAGGGGTTCATCATAATATGAAGATAACAAGAGTATGAGGCTATATATCAAAGAAACATGCCATTAACAATTGAATTAAAAAGGATTTGCATGTTAGATAATTATGTCTATCTAACTAAGTAGGGTTGAGGCACCTACTAGACCTATAACCTATAGGTGAGGGGAGAATAATACATTCCCAGTCACCTACACAATAATATGGGGAGAATAAAACATTCCCCAGAGTGAACAAATGCATGCCCTCTGTGGGTGGTTGTACATAAGTACCGCTACTTTAAATTAAATAGAACATAAATCTACATGCTAGAAAAGTAGTCATGGAAAGAACAATTATATGAATCAATAAGCATGGCATATAAGACCCAAACAATATGAAACAATGATCAAATTTGAGGCACAAGTAATTAGGGTTTCAAGAAAAGAGAGTTATGTTCAATTAAGCCTTATTAGGGAAAAAGTAGGTTAAGGCATAAAATTTCTCAACTAAGGTGTTAGATGCACATACCTCTTCCTTAGGGCCCTAGAAACCACTCTTCAAATCCCTAAGCAAGATCAGAGTCCACTTGTCCTAATATCATTATCATATCCATGTATTAGAACTATGTACATTCATTAAAGACTTGAAACCCCAAAGTCACCAACTTTTCCTACAACCCATCGATTTAGGTCCTGAAATAATCACCACAATCTTAGTTAGGGTTTTCTGATCAAAATAACATACAATTTTAGGTATTTTAGAGATATGGACTTTTAGGGGTATTTTTAGTTATTTTTAATCATTTTAATACTTCCCAAAATACTTTTTTGAAAAATTTAGACTCAAACATCGAAATTGTTTTTAATAGATAGAGGGGATTTTTCCAAGTTGAGAACATATTTTATTTTTAATTTTGGACCAAGGAATTAATAGATATGAATTTTCTAAAATTGACCAATAGGAAAATTAGAAAATTCAATTTTCATTTTAAAAAGCAGAGAGAGGGTGGGTCGGGCCCACTTCTTGGCCCAATCACTGTGAGCCAAGTCAGTGGCCCACCTCGCTGGCTGGCACCGGTCAAAGTCGGGTCAAGAGTAGTTAAAACTAGGAAAAAGGACAGGTGTGTCCTTGTGCGAGATAAAGCCAGAAAGAAGACGAGCGAGGGTAATTAAGTAAAAACATGTGGAAGTTTCTTCCTCCTTCACCCATGTGACGTGGTGCTAAGCAACAGTAGTTGCTCGTGTGGGATTTTGGGCAAAACCAAAAAACTTGACCAAACACAAAAATAGGAGATGCAAAAGAAAGAACAGAGGGAGACAAACTCAGTGATACCTTAATCTCAACTAGAGATGGAGGGAGGTGGAAGGAAATGCCGCCAAAAATTCCAAGCCTTCGGCCACTTGTCAGAGGGTCAAACAGGGATGAATTGAGCAATTGGAAAGTGTAAAAAGTTGCAAAGGTGATAGAGAAGCTCGGGGTATGGGAATTTATAGGCAAGGGGGTGTAGGTTAGGGTTTTAGAACCCAGGGTGAGAGGGAAGCTTCGTAAGAATTGGGGATTTATCGATTACTCATCAAAACAAAAATATATTAGGATAATGTGGTGCATATTTGAGATATGAGTCCAAAGAAATAAAAATTTCTCAATTTGGTTAAGTACAGAGAGAGATATTCAAAATCAAAAAATCACCAAAACTACCTCTGTTTCCTTCTTCAAACTGAGGTAGGGGATGAATCCTCGGCCGTCCGATCCCATGGACACGTGTCCTCAGTAGATCTGGACCATCCGATCGGGTGCTAACATCCTAAATCGATCATAAATCCAATTCAATTATAAAGTGACACATATTATTAAATGACTTTTTCTTTCTTCTTTTGAGGGTTCAAACAATTTCCAAATTTAATAAAAATTGACACACTGACTGATTTTGAGGTGTATAATCTGAATATGGAATTAGTTTTGCCTTTTGAAGACTTTTAATGGGTTAAATAATTCAAAAAATCATTTTCACTTTCCTCCTTCATTTATGACTCTAAGATTATCCAATTAAGATGAAATTTCACCCACTGGTCCCAATTAATGTCTTAGATACAATTTTGCCATTATTTGATCATGTTTGCGCCATTTATTTAATTAGTTATCAAAATGAAGGTTCTACACACTTTCTCTCTCCCACTTTTCACATTATCCAAATATCATCCAAATTAGTTGAAAACTTGCCCAAAGGCTTATTATTATTTCTAGATTATGATTTTAGAGTTAGTTTTCCGATTTGAGAACATTAGATATTTTATTTCTCTTTCTTGGATTATTTCCTATTTTCCTTAAATAAAGGCTATTATATATATTTATATTTTCCAAATTGGGTGATACTTTTCCCTTAAGTAACTTTTAGTTCAAGAAAATGAAATTGTGTGTCAAATTATCTCGTGGGCTTTCTATTTGTGATTTTTGGAAACAATATATTTCAAATTATCTCCTTTTATCCAATTATAACATTTATCATATGCTTTATGTATATCTTAGGGATTTCTTTTATTTTTCATATTCTAAAAGTCCTAGAAAGTTCTAGCACGAATTCTTTTATTATTTTTATTACTTAAGTGGACATTTGCACATCAGGACCATTACTTAGATTTCTACTGAGGTATTTGTGCATAAAACCATTTATTAAGAATATATGGGAAATATGTACCCAATAACCATCATAGTTTGACTAATTCAACTCCAAAGACATATGGGACCAAAATGAAGAACAAATCTTATTGAAAAAGAGTACAAAGAGTTACATAGTAGATTTTAGTATGTTACACAAAACCCTTGAGTTGGGCCCCACACTAAAGCGTTAAAGGCCTTCCGAATAATATTTCACGTCCACCCCCATAAACTATATTTCCTATAATTGATGACAATAGCATATGCAATAGTAGATAAAGAATGGAAATAGGAGTAGAAATAAGTCAATATTCAGTTTAATGAACTATAGACACCCGAACGGCTAGTCAAAGAGGTAGCAAAATATGTTACAAGACTTTACAATTCTATCCTTAGATGTTTTCTATCTAGTTCACTATAGCAATTACTTTGCTTTAGAGGCTTCATAATTTGTTCATAAAGAGGCTACTTCTACTTTGGAGGTTTCACAGTAGATTCGGTTAGTGGCTACTTTGCACATAAAAGTTTGATGCGGTGGATTTTGGTCGGGTAATATGTCTTATTCTGGAAAGCAAGAGGCATTGCGATCATGATAAAAGAAATTGGTTTCAGACTCTCATTCACATCTACAGGTGTGAGTAATCTTTTGAGCTTTTTCTCATAGATTTTGAGCAATAATTTTGAAGGAATGGTCAGGTGATGGACTAAATTACTTGCATTGATGAAGGTAAAATAAAAAATTTGTTCCAAACATGCAATTACCTACTTGTTTAGAAGTTACATTGACAAACTAGAAAATTGTGAGATTAGTGAAAAAAACCTTCTAACAATATGCCATTATTTGTCTTGGTTGTGACAAAACTAAGCCATAAGGCCCAACTACAATGAGAGTGGTTAGAGTTTAGGCGACAAATATTGCACAAAATTTGACCTAAAAATCACATTGAAATGATGGTTTTGTTCTTACACATTTATCACTAAAACCACTATGTTCATATGAGGATTGACCCGACATCTGATGTTGTTGTGAGAAAAAATAGACACCAGGTTATCATCGTAAGCAAGTCTATATAGGGCCTCATCCTTACTTTGCCTAGTATAAAAAGGAGTGGTTATCAGGTATCCTTGGGCAATCTCTAATTTTATCATAACTGAAATAAGAAAGAAAATATAAATAAATTGATCTATAAAGGAAAAAATGTTCATGATCCTCAAAATTAAGAAAGGTGAGAGTCTAGGACTATCAAATTGTTGCCAAATTCTGGGATGGTTGAAGAACACTATTATCTAACAATATAAAAGGTTACTTTATGTGGTTTTTTAAATTGCTTGAACCAAAATTGGTCAGTAGGAGTCACCTGCTAGGTTAGAGTATGAGAAGATAAAACTTGAGAACAAATTATATGATTAATCTCTTCAATACTGGCACCACCCAAGATGTAGCATTCTTCATGGATCAAACTTTCTTCTTCAGGGCTATCAACAACTTGCAACTCAGTCACGTGTGCAGGCATCATATAAACATTGCGAAATTGTATGGGAAGCACTAGAATTGCTTAAGATTTAATACAACACTATAAAGGATGTAAGACAACAGTATAACTTTTTGGTATCATCATGCCTTGGGGATCAAAGAAAGGCAACATGCCAATAGACTACCAAGCCCTCCAATACATATTGTGACAATTCCAATTTATAAGCAGCATAAATATGATTCAAAATTGTGATTATAGAATTGAAGCTTGAAAGACAAAAGCTATTCCTTGAGAAAAAAATATTGTCAAAACTAGATAACTAGTTTGCCGATTTTTCCCCATTTTGAAGATCTTTGGTGCTTTTGGAACAATTTAAATGCATCATGTTCACAATAGGAGGTTATGTCATGATTATATTATGTGTCCCATCTATTGGTTTTCTTAATACAGAAGCTAAAATGCCGAAGCAGTAGATTCTTAGCAAACAAGTGTCCAACCAGATAATAGCAATAAGTATGTGATGTAGATTGTCATCTACGTCCATAGCCAGCCCCATCGGTGACAAGCACCCATAACTACAATGATGACCACTTCTTGCACCAAATGGAAAAGTTGTAGAAAATGAGACATTATAATTTCTAATTTATTGATCGCATTACACACTTATGAATTGTTTTTGTGTAAGGGAATCTACATGCATGTTTCTCCTAGGAATCATGTGGTGTTGGCAGAATGGAAATAGTGTATTAGAAACTAGTGCTACATATAAAACCAACCACTTAAATAGATGTTGGAAGATATAAACAAGGGGTTTAGTCCTTAGACGATGATGCTCAAACACTAACATTGTTGTAATATTTGTTGATAAGGGAAACTGAGATATTCTAACATGTGAGAGGTGTGATTCAAATCAATACATGCTCATGTATGTTGCATTCGATAGATACAGTTTCTATATGTAGTGGTTGCATATATCAAATGAGTATAATCAGAAGAGAAAATATATGCTTGAGTGTAGATTTACCTTGGCATATTTGGAAGTATATCGGCTATTGTAATAGCAGCTTCCAACAAGGGAGATGAAATACCAAAAAGAAAAAAGAAGCAATGAGCAACAACCTTTCCATGTGTGAAGTGAATAGATTGAAAATTGCTTCGATAATACAAATCAAGAGAACAAAAGGGACACATATGCAAGTATCAAAGATTCATGATCATAGCAAAAACAATGGACTATTGTAAGATATTTTCCCAACCAATTCTAAAAGATTTGTGATTCCTCCATGGTTTTCCATTTCATATGTCTCACCAAGAACATGATTAAACGGATTCCATGTTCGGTCATAGGCATAGTAGATGGATATTGCCCAAGATGTTGCAAACCAAATATTCCAGTATAGTTATTAAGTTCTCCATATACCATTTTAGAAATATTTTGTATAAAACATCAATAAACAGATCACTTACAAGCATATATCATATGTAAGTATGGATTCTCACATTGACTTACAAGATCTAGAGTGGCAGTGTTCCATTAGTTGTATATAAAAAGTTAAGTAAATGAAAGTAGACTAGTTGAGGTCATTCCATTAGTATAATGTTATGTGGGCATGCTACTAATTGTTTTTTTAATGATACAATGAAACCTCAACTAAGTGGCCATTTGTTCCTAGTGGAGGTTTCCCTCTTGGAAATAGAATGCAAGGACCTACTGAGTCAACTGCATTTACTACAAGCTCAAGTGAATTCTAGAAATAATGGTCCATTTATGCATGACTCTTAAACCAATTCATTTTAGGGATGATAACCTATTTAATGTTATAATCAAATAATAAGGTATGAATCATTCAAGATATTAGGCACATTGACAACAATAGAGAATATATGTCTATGTTACAGTAGGTGTACACATGTATGTTGAGTATCACCAGCCTTAACCATTTTATGCAGCATAATTATTAGTTCAAATATTTTGACAGTAGTGTCAAGAACAATGTGACATATGAACTAACGGATATACTTATCATGCTCCAGTAACCATATCTTAACCTAGCATTGTTTTGTTTTGTGAAGCATCATATTCTCTAGTCGGGAGGCACTCGGCGATGAACATTGTAATTCCACATCTCTGATTCATCCTCAATCTTTAATATCAATTGTAGCTTTACAAATCATGTGTATGCATATGTGCAACCTGACTTTCAGATTGTAGAAGGGATCATTGGTTAGAAAGTGTCCCTAGTAAGTAAGAAAATATCATCAATATATGCGACCTTAAATTCAGATTTAACGATGTTCCAATGGCAACAAAGGTACTGGGAAATATCCATGAGGCAAATATTTCATAATTATTAAATAATATAAATACCAGAGTTACTAAGCACATAATCATAGATTTTAAACTATAAAGGAACATCAAGGTGAAAGTTCAACAATCAAATTAAACTATTAACAATATTTGATCCTTCTACATGGAGGACGTTTAGATAAACTAAATGTACTTACAAGATACAAGTGAAATGGTTTACCTTTTTCTAGGAAATGTCAGTACACTTAAATAAAATCAACTAAATGTACTTGCTTGATACAAGGATATTACATGCATGCCTATCACTAATGGATACTCTGCTATCATAAATTCTAGTTATGTGAAAATAGGAAAATAGGAAGCTAAAATTTCTACAATCATTCACATCAAAGTCATGAGAGATAAACTTCTTGATTGGTGCAATTTTTCTAAGTCCCTTCCCTTAATTTTCATGATACACGGTGTTTACATTAAACACTGAGTGTGTGATCTAGAAAAGGACTATTAGAGGAACATTGTTGAAGTGATCATGGTACAAAAGATATGCAGCAACTTCTCTATAAACTATCTCACCAATTTAGACTCACTCATTAATTCCAAACTGGCCAAGTGTTGAGAATAGATAGAGCGTCCAATGCATGACCAAGGTCGTCTTCAACAATGATGGGATTGACACTATGATGCCTTATCTGGTGAGAATATGTAGAGCATCGAATGATATCAACAAGGCAATTTCTATTGTCTTATGATTGTATATCATTCACTGCTAGGGGAAGAGATTGAGCAGATGAGATTTTACATATAAAATTCCATGGTGGATTATTCTCTTTCTCTTAATTATGAGGAAAAAGGCAACCGAGCAATGTAACTGGTGTTGGAAAATGCAGGCAATATAGAGGATTCTCTTCATATTCTTATTTCCTATTGTCTTCACACCAAACTCAAGATGACAAAGAAGGAGCTATTGAGAGACATGATAATGAAACCATTAGTAAATGATGATATTACAAGGGTAATTACCATGAACGAATTTAAAATCAAGTAAAGAGAGGATCTAAGCACTAAAAAAGAAAAGTTAGAGAATCGGAACACACCACTTTCCTATTAATACTCACACGACCATCAATGGATCAAGCTGAAAAAGGGAAGTATAACATACCAAATAATTCCAATAGAAGACTATGAGGAAATGGCAGCTTGCATGCTTGGTTTGTATGCTCCTTTCAGCTTCCTTGCGTGTCCATTTCCATTCACAACCCAACTAATAAACTTAAACCAAACTACTTTTCACATGGAGTGCAAATCCTAAATTTGATAGTTGAGCTTATATCCTCTTCCATAGGAAAAATTGGGATGGAGATTGAATTGGAAATCTATTACATATTTGACATGTAGAAGGAACTCTTTACAAACTTCATGTTCACCTCCAACGTAAAAATATGATCGATAGTTGTAGGAAAATTTCATGACTGAACTACTTCCACTGCATGTTGCATTACACCGTAAATGTGCAGCTTTTATATTTACATAAATGAGTAGTGAGCATTATGCATCAGAATGTTTCATATAGAACAATATATATTTAAAGCTCAATATTATAAAAATATATGTTATGTGCTTCTTGACCATGACATAGCTTAGTTTTGTGGATTTTAGCACTAACATGTGGAGTCAATTTACTTGTAACCTGTGACCGTGCTCCAATACCAAATTTATGATAGTAATGTTATAAGTTGAGTTTGAAGTATATGAATGCACTAATATATTGTTTAGAGTAGTTTTTATGGGTAAGTTCCCTAATTATGAGTATCCTCTCATCTTTATTCACACTAAAATTCAGGCATTCACTTTTCAACAAAGAAATATACTAAATATTATTATGTACATATGGTGTTTATATAAAAATAATTACTAACCTTGTATTTGTCACCTTTCTCAAATAGCTTGATGTAGAAGAGTAGCATTCTTATTCTTATAGAAACTCCTTTTGGAATTCCCACAATTTCCAATAAAATATTATAAACTTACAGGATAAACTTCACAACTAAACCAAGTGTTAATAAGGCCTAAAACTTGGCTTGCAAAGACTATTGAGGAAAAGGTTCACACATCCCACCATAAATCAATATGAGAAACATATTTATGACCGCATTCAATTTGATGACTGCCTACTACAAATTTTTCTATGTTTGAGTTATATCCAAAACTAGTTCTTTAATGATTTATGAGGAAAATTTTCTATTATAGCACAAACCACAAATGTTTTACACAAGCCCCTCATATATAGTTTCATGTGTTTTAAATATACATATAAGTTAATCAAACAGACACATCATAATATGACCAAAAACCATTGGTGTAAATTTATATGACACTATCTATTTCTACTGAGAAACACCTTTTTTGATGCCATCGATAATTTGTGACTTTTACTAACACCCTCTTTTAAAGAAATATATACAAGTTATGCCATTATTTTTCTAGCAATTATGGTATACTTTGGGAATAAATTTCTTAAAAAGAAATATTCTTTTTATAGTGGGGGCATTCAGGAGGTATCCCCACATTTGCTAAAATATGAGCTAAGCTTGTAGAAATCTAAGATAATCTAACTACCTTAATGACACGTTTAGATTTGTGAAACATTTTTGGAATTTTACAATCATGTTTAAACATACGAAAATAGTCAACAAAAGTTCACTTATTGAGAATTAATATATATGCCTTTGCATAAAGTTTCAAGTACATAACTTTCTTTGACTGTAAATAAGAAGTACCTACTAATTCAGTTCAAAAGTGTCACTTGCATTATCAACTTTACGTCAAAAATAGCTAGAGTTGATACATGTGTAGCAATACTCAATTTCCCCATGGGTGTAACAATCGTCCCAAGAAGACTACTTGTAGGATTTCCAATTTCATCTAGGGCCAAAAGTGTGCTCCAGCCAAAAGGCAGAGATGACTAATACATTGGCCATAAGAACCGACTGTAGATAGTAAACATCAACTTCATCAATTATATGTCCCCATGTACAATAGATATTGAAATAGTTAAACTTAAAAATGGGCGGTGCTTGTAATCATTACAGTATATGGTGATCCAAAAAAATGTAAATCATAAGGATTCCAACCAAACCATAGAGACAAAGGTGAACTATAACGTCCTAGGTCTTGAGGCCTTGGATAAAAATGATCTTAACAAGAATGATTGGACTATCCATATCACCAAGGTGCACCTTCTTTTTAAGGATCCCATTATTAAGAACTCTGAAGTTAAGCATGCTCAGCTTGGAGTAGTACTAGGTGGGTGACCAGTCAGGAGGTTGATGATGGCTTGTGTGTGGGTGAGGACAAAGTGTGTGGTTAA
Organism: Alisma plantago-aquatica; assembly: GCA_963693085.1. Classification (NCBI taxonomy): domain Eukaryota; kingdom Viridiplantae; phylum Streptophyta; class Magnoliopsida; order Alismatales; family Alismataceae; genus Alisma; species Alisma plantago-aquatica. The sequence continues at coordinate 1,413,406,553 of OY856409.1, read as the reverse complement.
GTCCAATGGTGGTCTATGGGGCCATCTATCATTTCTAAAATACTACTAGAGCCTTGGGCAGTGTACCTAGGTGTTACAAATGGTATTTGAGCCAAAAATCTTCCAATTGGTGGGGCTCACATTGGCATGTGTATACCAGTCTTGAGTCATACATTCCAAGCATGCTAGAAGGAATAACCATGGTAATCTAGCCACCCTTGTTGTGACACCCCTACAAGTTTGACACATGGCTAAAGAAGCATTCCCCCATTGTTTTCCATGAAATGGGGTACTTGGAGTTGGAGGAACATCACACATATAATAAGCATAGAAAATAAATAAATAATCACTATTTATTGATTTGAAATAGATTCATACATAATTCATGGAAATGAAAACTACAACTCGTTCATCTTGAAATATAAATCTACTAAGAAAAACTTGGCTAACATAACAAAGGCATGATGTGAAAGATATCTAAAAGATAGGATTGTCTTGGTAGATGGCACCCACTAGGTTAAGTTTTAGAGTCTCCTACTCCTTGATTTTCATTCTATTCTTCACTTGCTCTAAATCCGAGGGACATCGTGTCCCCAACCATGCAAAACAGATATCAACGTTATTAAGTGGTACTTGGCTTATTATAAAACCAAAAGTAACTATAAATTTGACATGAAATAAGCTTGACTATGGATTAACTTAGACATTCCTTGAACATTTTAAACACGATGAATTAGATAAGCTAATATATGATGTCTCTCTTAATGCCCCATAGGAGCCCATGATTTCTAGGAAAGTCGATAATGCTAGGAAAACCCATAACGACCTATAAAGGTCCATGATCAAGGTACATATAGAAACTTATCCAATTACATGATATTGATCATTAACTTAGAACTTGACCTAAACATTAATGTCTTTGATGTTACTCTTGACCATAATGGGATTGTTCCCTCATAATGCCATAATTATATTTCTTCCCTTAAGCCATAATGGTATTTCTCCCTCCTTGAGCATAATGCATTAATCATAAGTCATAGTCATTGTTAGGATTATACAATAGACCATAAGTAGGCAAACAATCATGTAGATGTATCTATACATAGAGTCAATTGATAAGGCATTCATAAATTTCATGACACATACTAGTGTGCATAATCATAAAAGTAACCATCCATACAATCAAAATTTAATTGCATCAAGAAGCATGGCCCGCTTGCCTTCACTAGAGAAAGATCCTAGATGTTCTTCTTAAGTTGAAGAAACTCTAATCACCAAGATAGAAGGATGAATATGTTTTTGACAAAAATCCCTAGCAACAAGAGTTCCCATGCATCGGAGGTTGTCCTAAAGGTCTGAAGCCAACGACAAACTTTGACTTGGTCAATGCCAACGACCGAGTAGGAAAGTAGTGATTTGATGGGATTCACAAAGCAAGTAGGGTAGAGTTCTTTTGTTAGGTATGCCAAGATCATGCGGGGGGTTTCTTTAATAGGTTTTTGGGGTCTTGAATCTTCTCATTCATTTGGATTTGAATTTTGAATATCATCTTTCCATCAATTTCATTTCGGTCATTATCTTGATTTAAATATATTAAAGTTAAGATAAGGTGAAACAACTTTTTATTTGTTAATTACTAGAGTCCAAGATTGTGGTCAAGGTATTTATCTCTTTTAGGTGACTTTCCCTTATTATCTTTCAATATGTTTTTGATGAGTTATTTTAGAGGTGAGAGGAAAGGGAAAAAGGATGTTAGTATTTACATAAGTTAAATAAGTAATTTCATATTCAAAATTTAATTTCATCGATCTTTCACTTTGTCTCTTATTCATATTGCAAGAGATAAGACAAAGAAAATATAGAGAATAATGTTATTTATTCTTTATGTTAAGAGCATCTAAAAAGGAAAGCATTATCACTATTTCTTGCCTAAGTGATTTGTTTCATGAAAATCAAGTCATTAATCTTTCACTTTTTCTCATTTAAACATTCTATAGAATAGGTTAGAGAAATGATAGGGAAGAATGTTAGTTTTACATCATGTTAAAAGTATTTAAAGGGAAAATTAATATCAATATTTCTTGTCTGAGTGATTTATTTCACACCTTCAATGTTTATGTCATTTATCTTTCATTTTATCTCTTTCTAACATTTTAAAGAGTAGGAGAGAAAGATAAAAAAAGAATGTATTATCGATTCCTTTTATGTGTTTGTTGTCAACAAGGGATAAGGAAGATATTTATCACTATTTCTTGAGAAAATCCAAGTTACGTCATTAAATAAATTATCATTACTTTCTGTTTGTAATCTGAAAGAAAGAGAGAGAAGAATGAGAGAATAGTACCATTCATTTCACAATTTCATAATGTATTGATCAAGTGATCTCTTCTTTCCATGTAATTATATAAAGGCCCATTATTTCTTTTTAGAAATCACAAAAGGAAGGAAAGAGAAAAAGAACTTTAATATACTTCTACATGCATTAAACGTCTAGAAAGAATATAGAATGTGATTTTCATGTCTTGTTACTTTCCCATGTATTCAACATTAAATAGATTTTTTTTCATATCTTTTGAGATAAAGGAAAATTTACTAATGCATAAGGTAAAAAGGAAATATATTTAATTTATTCTTCTTATATCACATACTTCAACTGGAATATTTGTTGCTTGGGTTTTGAGTAACAACCAATCGTTGTTTATATTATTTTTATTTTGCATTCTTCAAATGGATTGACATTGTATTTCCTTCTTTGTACATTTAATTTAATGGTCAAACAAGGTCATAATGACCTCAGGTATTAAACAAGTCTTAGTCATAGTGCCCTCTTTATTATCATATAATTAATTTTTGAATTTGAAATTTGAAGGATCATAATTTATTAATTCTTTTTGCTTTCTGAATTCCATAGTTAAATATATGTAAGCAATATTTATATGTCTTGCTAATTAGCCATTTTCTTTACATGTACTCAAAATGAAAGCATTAAATGAAATATTTTTTGTTTTCTAAATGGAAGAAAGAGAAAGAAATGAAATATGTCAATTCTTAATATTTTGAGATAATTGGAAACTATTTATGTATAAAGGAAAAAGAAAAGATATTTCTATTCTTATATATTTATATTAAAATCTCATTACTAAAATGAAATAATTTGTATTTGAGTTATTTGGATTAGATCCAAAACATATATTTTAATAATAAAAGTCCTTTGATGATTCTAAATTACATATATAAATTTTGGGATGTTACACTTGTGTTGATAGCCGTGACCGGGAGTTGGGTACACATGGGTCATTTCTAGTTTACACTGAAATGGGGAATAACTATGAGGCCTTATAGTTGAGCCTTGTTGAGGCTCAAGAGTCGAAGTAGGAGAGATTGTAACATTCCATGTCTTGAGTTATTAAAAAAATGATATTAGAAGGAATGATTGGACTACCGATATCACCAAGGTGCACCTCCTTTTCAATGATCCCATCACTAAGAACTCCCAAGTCAAGCATGATCAACATGGATAGCACTAGGATGGATGACCAGTTGGAAAGTTGATAATGACTTGTGCGTGAGTGGGGACAGAGCGTGTAGTTAAGTCCAATGGTGTCTGTGGGACCAGTCGACATTGTTGAAACTCTACTAGAGCCTTCGGTTGTGGGCCTCTGTGTTACTTGAAGCCACACTGACTATGCTTATTGAATATAAAGCAACCACTGAGTAGACTATAAGAAGTTACAATGTAAGTAAATGACAACAACATCGGAAGAAAAATATGAATCAATAAGTGGTAAAATAATCAGATTTATGGCACACTGGTGTTTCAAACATTCTAAGAAGAACTTCAGTAACATATCAAAATCTAGCATCTTGATTCTAGAAACCCCAACCTCGTGGATGAGAAAATGATATGCTTGGTTATTTAGTTTTGACCAAACAAGAATGGATTTATGCCTTAATGGATATAGTTAATGCATGAACATGAATAAAATAAGTCAAATATGGCTCCTTTGCTAACTAATATGCACATAATGAATAAGATATGTCCTGAGAGGTATACTGTGCATAATACATGTATTGGAATATTAATTGGAATTTGTACATCATAAATACTAATAATGTACCAGCATATATATATATATATTTATTTATATATATATATTCTAGTAATGGATTTAATAGCTCAAAAGAGTAAATATGTAATGTTGTACTTAATAATATAAGGAAAATATTTTGGTAGCAATGTGAAGATAAAAGGACTCCAGATAATAAAAATTGAGGATAATGATGTAATATTATAATAAATGTAAAGATAATGGATTCAAGCCTTAATTTTGTTATAACTTATAAAAGGAAGCTTTAAAAGTGCAATCTAATTTCAAATTCAGTTTACTTGGGTCCTAGTTTGTCTAGTTGAAACATTCCAACCTAAATAGATACTCCTAGCTATCTCGATCATATTTAAAAAGATAATTCTATTACAAGCAATACCAATGTAACATTTAAATCACATTTTCATGTCATGCCTTTGATTTCTCATCTTTCCTAAAGACATAGTTGCTATGCCAGTATTTAACTTGCTAAAACCCAGATTTGATCTGAACCAATGGATTGTGATCACAAGATTGTCCTCTTTCCTCCTACCTTCCATCTTCGACAACGTTATCCTACTCGAAACCCTGATTTCTTCCCCTCTCCTTTATCCCCTACTTTCTTTCCTCCTCAGATTTCCTCTCCCTCACCCTTGCCACTTCTTCTTGAATTGTCAACTCATCATAAACATATATATAGCTATATATGTTGACCTAAAAGTTATACATTGTCCAAATTTTGATGATGACTCAACCATTCCATTTATGTTTATCTAATATTTCTATTTGAGGTTGATTTCATGTATTAGCTACAAGAAAAGGATCAATTTAATTAAGTTCCAACTTGATCCAATACAAGTCAAAGTCAATGCAAATGCACTTTTTTGGAATATGCCATAAATGACTTAAAACAATTTTTGTAATCATTTGTATTGATGTTATGACTTGTAATTAAGATGATAAAAAAATATGAGCTCTTAATTCAAAATTTTAAGCATTTTAATGACATTTTTTAAAATGCATCACTGGCTGTTTGATCAGCCAAGTTTCCCTCTCAGAAACTCAACCGATGCCTAGGATGGGTCTTGAAAATGACCAAGTTCAGTCGAGTTTACCTCGGGATAAACTTGACCGACCCTCAGTACAGACAAACTGAATTTAAGCCATCGTTCGAGTTTCATCCAGGATAAACTTAGCCGACAACTCAAAATTAGCTTGTCGTATAGTGCTATCTGCCAAGTTACCTTTATTGAAACTTGACTGACTACATTGCAAGCAATGTGCAGAAAAAAGTGTCTCTAGTTGTTGGAGTGTTGCAAACATAAAAAATAGATCTGTTGTGACACTCCAAATGACTAGAATTCATTTTTAAGTGCTTCTAGTGGCTAATGGACATCCCCAACTATAAATAGGGACCCTTGGGCTTCATCCCAAGTTTTCCTCTCATGCTCCTAGCTATAGTTGAGTGATTTTGTCCACATAGAACTCCTTTCTTTCTCTTGCTTACTAATTAAAACATCCATATGAGAGAGATAGGTTATTGTGAGAGAGCTACTTCCATGTAATCCTTTTGAAGCTTTCAATCTTCTCTTTCTCCAACCCCTTTTTCGAAGCAAAGTGGGTGAAAGCTTCTCCAAGTTGAAGGAGAAGGTCAAGGTTGAAGATCCTTGAGAAGAGTGGATAATTCCTTCAAGGTGGAAGACTTGTTGCGAGAATGGGAGGTCTATGGTGAAGGTGTCCATCTCCTTGCAAAAAGTGGGTAAGCCCTTGTAGAGGTTGAAGACTCTTGCTCGAAGGATAGGTAAGACCTTGTAAGGTTAATTGTCTCCTTTTGATCCTTAAAAAGAAAGGCTAGGTACCTCCAAAAGGAAGGTCTTATTGAATGTCTTATAATGGAATATAAGTATGCAATGGTTGCAAAATCCTAGGGCTTGACCTCTCGAGGTAGTGGAGTGACTTATTCCTAGTTTGGAGTAGGTATCCACTCTACATATCGTGTTCTTGATCTCATTCAATCTCTCTCATTTGTTCTATGTATTCTTAGTTGCACATCAAATTCCATATTCACAATAGTTTCTCTTAAAGTAACCCGAAGGCTAATGAATGTTGTTTAAGTGCTTTTTAGCTCTATTCATCCCCACTCTAGAGCCATTTTGATCCAACAAGTGGTATTAGAGCCACAGTCTTCTTTGACAAGATCTCCCAAGAGATGAGAAGATGGCTAAAACCTTCTAGGTTCTCTCAACTTGGTGGGAGGATTCTCCATGAGACCTCCAATCTTCAACGGCACCAAATTCCTCTATTAGAAGAGGAGGATGTAGTTCTACTTGCAAGGAATGAACTACGACATGTGGAAGGTAGTCATCCTTCCATACAATGATCCAATCAAAGATGTAGCCACTTGGGATGAAGCCTCATTCAAGAAGGAATTGTTGAATGAAAAGGCCATAAGAATCATTTATGTAGCCCTCACTCTTTATGAGTTCAATCAGATCTTTTCTTGGGATACAACCCATGAGATATGGAACAAGATTTGCATCACCTATGAAGGGAACAAACAAGTCAAGGAGTCCATAATCTACATGCTCAAAGGTCTCCCTAAGAACTTCAAGATGGGAAAGAAGGAGAGAGTGGTCGAGATGTACTCAAGACTCAACACCATCATCAATGGTCTTGCTTATTTAGGACATCCTATGGATCAAGGCACCATTAACTCCAAGATCCTTAGGTCTCTTCCCAAAAGGTAGGAATCAAATATGACTTCTATTGAAGAAATAACAAGCCTTGGTGACATTGCCACCAAAGAGCTTATAGGCAATCTTCAAGCCTATGAGCCTAGACTTGACAAGCAAGAGGAAGATGAGAAGCAAGAAGATAAGGAGTCAAAGAAGATCTGAGATAATGCATTTATAGCTTAAGTAGAGGCCATTGTTCTCCAACAACAACTTCCTTGTTGGTCTGCCCCTACTTTCTTAAGTGAAGATGAAGCCCCTAGAGAATGAAGTTAACTATTCCAAGGGAAAGCATTTCAATGGAAAGCCTCCTCCTATACTCCAAGGTGTTATGAATGTGGCCAAAAAGGGCACTATAAGAATGATTGCTCCAAGGCAAAGAAGTCCTACCAAAAGAGCAAATCCAAGAAGAAGGAGGACTATAAGAAGGATGGCATGTACAAGTGGAAGGACAAGAAGGAAAGAATAAGCAAGATGTTTTAAGGAGTGGGACCCGAAGGGAGATCCACTCCCTCATTAAAAAAAATAAGAATAAAACATCCATTCTGAACACACTCAAAGGTACGCTAGAATAGGTGTACAATTTTCAAATTTCACTAAATGGTATTCAAAACAACTAAAGTGTAGAAGTAGAATCAAACAAATGACTATATTCAATTTTCACAAAAGATTACAAAAGTACATCAATATCCCACAAGGATTTACATGCATGATACAAAATAAGGATCTAAGTAGAGAGAAGTTTAAACTACTTCAAATCTATCTCCAAGCAACATCTCCAAGAGCTAGGTCCATGTTGGAAGCTATGTTCTCCTTGATCATGTTCAACACCTCGATCAAAACCTGGGTGGTTGGGAAAACACCCAACAAGAGGGAAAGGAAAACAAAATATGTGTCAACAAATATGAATAGGATATCAAGGAAAAGAAAACATGTAAATAAAGTCTAGTTTTCATCATAAGATTAAGATTTCAAGAGTATGAGGCTATTTTAAATAGATGATTGCCATAAACAAAATATAATAAAAGGGTTGCATGCATGATAATTATGACTACCTTAACTAAGTAGGGTTGAGGCACCTACCAGACCTCAACTTATAGATGAGGGGAGAATTAATACATTCCCAGTCACCTACACATATTTTTATGGGGGAGAATAAAACAATGCCCATGGTGAATTAATACATGCCCTATCTATGTGTGGTTGTACATAAGTACCACTACTATAGCTAAATAGTACATAAAATCAACATGCTAGAATATAAATCATGGAAAGTAAAAGCATCATATCAATTGGAACATGGCAGTGGGGTACAACACCCAAACAAAAGAGAAACAATACTGATTTAGAGGCATATATAACAAAGGATTCAAGAATAGAACATTTAGGGTTCATTTAAGCCTCATTAGGGAAATATAGGGTTATGGATGCAAATATCCCAACTTAGGGTGAAATATGTACATACCTCTGTTAGTGATATCAATTACTAACTTTCACAACTTTAATTGAGTCCAAGTTCCTCTTAGCCTATTTTCAATGTATTAAAATGTATTAGAGTACATAATGCACATTAATGTATAGAAACCCTATTTTTAGACCTTTTTAGAAAAACTTAGATTTAGACTTTAAAAACCTCACCAATGAACTTATTTAGTTCTCCTGATCAAGAAAATATATTTTTATGTTAACTTTGGAGTTATGATGATTAAGATGTACTTTTTATGGAGTTTATGCATTAAATTCATTTTACAAAAATCACCCTTTGTCAAACCTCAAAATCAGACCTTGAAAATATTTTTATTAGATAGAGATTAATTTTTGATTCCAAAACATATTTATTTGTCAAATTTGGATAAGCGGTTAAAAGATATGAATTTTTCAATTCAAACCTATTAAGAAATAACAAGTCAGAACTCCTTGTGAGAGAGAGGAAGAGATAAAGAGAGGGAGAAAACATCATTTGATGCAAGATCAAGGTTGGAGTTGAATAGGTAACCAAACTAGAGTTGCTAGAGAAGGTAAAATAGCAAGAAACCAAAACCTTAGAAGAACATGGTAAATAGAGATGGAGATCATCAATTTTAAACATAGAAGCATGAGTATTAAGCATGTAGTAAGCAATATAAGGGAAGGGGGTTATAAAACTCACCTTTAGGGAAGGTGGACAGGTTCAAGTAACAAAATTCTCAAGCTAGAGAGGCTTGTTTTTCCAACAAAACTCCGATCTCGAGCAAGAAGCACCCTCTCCACTTTAGAGGTGAAAACCCCTAGCAAAAGAACTTGAAGATGAGGTGTTTAAGGGCTCTAGGTGGGATTTCACCATAAAAGGTCATGGTTATGAGCTGGAAGAAGGTGGAAGGAAGACGAACAACATGCAAATAGTGAAGGATGAAACTTACTAGTTTTGGTTGAAATCACCAAGAAAGAGCTTTAGAAACCCTAAATAGAGCAAATTCAGAACCCTAGGAGACTTCTTCACCAAGGAAGTCACCCTCTTTTACCTTGGGACAACACCTTCATGGCCAAATAGAGTAGGAACTATGCTCTAAACTGGGGGAAATATAAGGAGAGCAAGAGTTTTCGATTTGGGAGGTGGGAAGTGTTGACCTAGAGGTTATACATTGCCTATATTTTGATAATGACTTAACCATTCCATTCATATGTATCTAATATGTGTATTAAAGATTGATTTTAGGTATTAGGTACATGAACAAGATCCCAAATCCAAAACCCTAGATTGACTCAAGTTCAAGTCAAAGAGATACAAGTGTGCTTTTGTGGAAATCTATGTAAATGACCTTAGAACATATTTGTAATCACTTGTAATGATGAATTGACTTGTAACTAAGATGAGAAAAATGATTGGGACATAAAACACCAATGTTAGATCGCTTTAGATGCATATTCAAAGATTGACATCAGATTGTCAATCGGTCTAGTTTCTCCCCAGGACAAACTCGGCCGATCCACCTGGATACAATCTCTGAAGATTACATCGGTCGAGTTGTGTCTTCACAGAACTCGACTGATGGAGTACCTAACCAAAATGATCATTCATTGATCGGTCGAGTTTTTTCAAAACAAACTCGACCGATACTTTGAAAATCGATTTGTCATTTACTCTATCAGTCGAGTTAACTTTGTTGAAACTTGACCGATTGCACTGTATGGAATTTACAAAAAAAAGTGATGTGACTGTTGGTGGGTTATTTGATCGAAAATAGAGACGTTTTCTTGAAGGAAATCGACTATATTTCAGCCCAAGAGTTCACCCAACTCAAAGCAACACCCTCAGCTATATATAGAACACTTGGAGTTCATTCCAAGGCTGCTCATTCATTGCAAACTTAGTCCTAGCATAGCTGAGAGTGTTCTAAGCCTTTGAGCCCCTTTCTCTCTCTACCTTCAAGTCAAATTTGTGAGTATGAGTGAGATAGGTTCCTGTGTAAGAGAGCTACTCCCTGTATTGTTGTAAAGCTCTCCTCCTCCATCTTCCAACCTCAATTCCTATTGAAGTCAAGTTGAAGATCCCTCTCCAAGTGAAGGAGAAGGAGGTGTTGTTCTTCAAGATTGAAGAAGGCAAGCTGCTCCAGGTCTCCAAGTGAAGGAGATAGGTGCTCCAGATCTCTGAGTGAAGGAGAGAAGCAAGGCAATGCTCAAGGAAGATAGGTAATCCCTTGAAGGCAGAAGACTTGAAGAAAGGAGTGGGTAAGTCCATGTTGATGGCTGAAGACTCCATGGTTCAAGTGGGTAAGATCCTTTTATAGGTTGAAGATCTTTGCTTGAGGTACTAAGCCCTTGGATGTGTGGTTGTTGTGTCTTGTAATCTTATTGTGGAATATAAGAGTACCAAGACTGCAAATCCTAGAGACTAACCCACTCTAGGTAGTGGACTGACATTGATCCTAAGTTTAGGACATGGAACCACTCTAAACGACCTGTCCAAGTGCTTGCTTTTCACTATCTCTCATCCTTGCTATGTATGTTAGATTAGGACATCAAATTGCTGCTTGTTTAAGCTTTTCAAATATATAATTTTGTGGACTAATTTATCTTGTGAGAATTTGTGAAGCTCTATTCAACCCCCCCCCCTTCTAGAGCCCATTGATCCAACAAGTGGTATCAGAGCAGGTCTTCTCCAAGCTACTTCAACAAGTAGGAGAAGATGGGCGATTCGGAACTTGGTTCGCTTAACCTAAAAGGAAGCTTCTCTATGAGACCTCGGGTCTTCGACGACACCAACTTCCTCTATTGGAAGAGAAGGATGTAGTTCTACCTTCAAGGTGTGATCTATGAAATGTGGAAGATAGTCCACCTCAAATATGAAGATCCAAAGGGGGACATCACCACATGGACTGAAGTTGAAATGAAGCATGCTCAACTCAACGCCAAAGCTGTGAGCATCATCTACGCCACCCTCACTCCATATGATTTCAACCGGATCTCCTCATGGGACACCGAACATGAGATATGGCACAAATTGTGTGTTACCTATAAAGGAATCAAGCAAGTGAAGGAAGCCAAGATCTACATGCTTGGTGGTCTTCTAGAGAACTTCAAGATGGGTAAGAATGAGAGAGTGGTTGATACATACACTAGGCTCAATGTCATCATAAATGGATTGGCAGCCCTTGGGAGTGTGCTAGATAAAGGTACCATCAACTCCAAGATCTTGAGATCTCTTCCAAAGAGATGGGAGACCAAGGTGACATCCATTGAAGAGGTGTACAAGCTAAGTGAGCTATCAACCGAGGAGCTGGTTGGTAATCTTGAAGCCCATGAGCCTAGGCTTGACAAGCAATAAGAGGAAGACAAGAGAGAAGAAAAAGAGTCCAAGAAAATAAAAGACACAGCCTTCAAAGCACAAATTGAAGAAATGGTGCGGCAACAACAACTTGCTTTGAAGTCCCCCAACCCTTCCTCAAGTGAAGATGAAGGCCCTAATGAGCATGAGGCAAACTACTCAAAGGGTAAACACTTCAAGAGTAGGTCCTCGTCTTCAACTCCAAGGTGCTATGAGTGTGGTAAAAAAAGCCACTACAAGAGTGACTACTCCAAGGCCAAGAAGAGCCATCACAAGAGCAGCCACAAGAAAGATAAGGAGTACAAGAGAGAAGGCAAGTACAAGAGGAAGGACAAGAAGGAAAGAAGATCAAGAGATGCAACCCATGCAGCTTGGGAGGAGTCTTCTTCAAGCTCCTCAAGCTCCGAAGATGAAGAATGCCATCTTTCTCTCATGGCCTCTACTAGTGAAGATGTATATGAGGTAAGTGAGGTAAGCAAGGTAAGTGAAGTAAATTTGCTAGAGCTGCCTAAAGAAACTATTATTGACATGTTGAATGATTGCCAATCATCCTTTACTAAATGCAAATCTAAAAGGAAAAGGTTAGGCAAGATAGTTGATGATCTTTATGCTAAAATTGAGATTCTTGATAAAAATGAAAAACTTCTCCTTGATAGCATAGACTCTTTGCAAGGGCAATTTCTTGACCTTGAGCTTCAACATAATGGAGTAGAGGTTGAGAATGGTGTATATCTTAAAAATATTGAAAATCTTAAGATAGAAAACCAAAAGTTCCTAGATGAGCTTGACGGTCTTAAAACTAAAAATGTAGAACTCAAACTCATTGATGATGCTAGGAGGAATGAAGTTTATGCTTATCAAAGAGAAATTGTTTTGCTTAAATTTGAAAATGCCAAGTTACTTGCTCAAGTTAATGATTTATCTTCTAAACCTATTTTGCAAAGTAATGAAGTTGCTAGCATTGCATTAGAATGAGATTCTTTTCATACGAAAGCCCTCTGTTTAGAGGCTGACCTATTGCATGCTAGAGATGATCTTGCTAGTATTTCTACTATTGTCATTAACCTTAGTGATGATAATGCCAAGTTAAGATATTCTTTGCAAAAGTTTCTCTCAGGAAAGAAATCCCTCAATGATGTCCTAGAACACTCTACCAAACAAATTGGTACTAGCAGTCTGGGATATGATGGGACTGCTCCGAAAGGTAAGAAAAAGAGCAAGAATAAGGGTAAGAAGAAGAGTGTGGAACCTCCTATTTTCCATGGAGAGACTTTTGGCTCTAAGAACCCTATGCTTTGTGTTCATTGTAAATGTGATGACCATTACTCTACTTATTGTCCGTACAAGCCCAAGGGGACCAACTCAAAGATGAAATGGGTCCCTAAGCTAACCCTGGATCCCAAAGTTTGAGTTGGGTTCTGACATCCTTCTTTCTTGCAGGTTAAAAAGAGATGGATTGTTGATAGTGGTTGATCTAAGCACATGACTGGAGAAATCAGCCATTTCAACAAGTTTGTGAAAAAGAAAGGAGGATCGGTAACCTTTGGGGACAACAAGAAGGGTAACGTCATAGGTGAGGGTGATGTGGGCAATGAGCTATGTATTAAGAATGTTTTGCTTGTTCATGGCCTACATCACAATTTGATTGGTGTTAGTCAACTTTGTGACAATGGATATCTTGTGTTGTTTACTTCTTTAGAATGCTTGCTTCTAGATTCCCTCTCCTACAATGTTATATATAAGGGAACTAGAAATGGTAATCTTTATGTTATTGTTCTTGATGCTCTTAAGCCCATACTAGATAGATGCTTGGTAGTGGATAAAAATGATATTTCTCTTTGGCATCGCCATTTGGGTCATGTGAATATGTATCAAATGAAGAAATTGAGCAAAAAGGACTTGGTTCGAGGACTTTCAAAATTGGATTTTGAAAAGGATGAGGAATGCCAACCTTGTACACAAGGGAAAAAAACCAAATCCTCCTTCAAATCCAAAGGAGTCATGAGTACCAAGAGAGTTCTTGAACTTCTTCATATTGATCTATTTGGACCAATGAGAATGCAAATGCTTCGTGGTTCCAAGTATTGTCTTGTTATTGTTGATGATTTCTCTTGATATACTTGGATCTTCTTTCTCGTTTCTAAAAGTGATACTCTTGATGTTTTCTCAAGCTTTTGTAATTGGGCTGAAAATGAAGCTTATTGCCGGATTGTTTCTATCCGTAGTGATCATGGGGGAGAATTTGAAAATGATCTTTTTGAGCGTTTTTGTGAAAAATCTGGTTATTTGCACAAATTCTCTTCTCCTTGTACGCCTCAACAAAATGAGGTTGTAGAGAGGAAGAACAGGTCGCTAAAAGATATGGCTAGGACCATGCTTCTTGAGTATGACACTCCTAAGAAGTTTTGGGCTGAAGCCGTTAGCACCTCATGCTTTGTGCAAAACTGATTTTTTACACACCCTTCTTTAAAGAAAACCCCTTATGAACGATGGTGTGGTACAAAGTTGTCTATTGATTTCTTCCATGTTTTTGGATGTCCTTGTTTTGTTTTAAACACGAAGGATTCTCTTAACAAGTTTGATCTAAAATCTTATAAGGCTTTCTTCCTAGGCTATAGCACAACTAGCAGGGCATACAGAGTATTCAACATTGAATTGTCTAAAATTGAAGAATCTATAAATGTTAAGTTTGTTGAAACTAACCCTATTGTTAGCAAGCATGTTGTGGATAATGATGTTACAGATGACTTAATTCCTATCTTAAAAGATCTCAACATCGACAACAAAGGCAAACAAGTGATAGAAGAAGAAGAAGAAGAAAAGAAGGATCCTACACCCTGCTTTGCAAAGAATCATCCCAAGGAACTAATCATCGGCAATCCATTCGAGAGAGTGAAGACACAAGATGCATACAACAAAGAACAAGTAGACAGTGCCTTCATCTGACAATTAGATCCAAAGAACATTAAAGAAGCCCTTGGTGATGATGAGTGGATCCTTTCCATGCAAGAAGAGTTGGAGCAATTCGAGAAGAATCGTGTGTGGACTCTAGTGCTAAGACCAAGTGATAGAAAGATCATTGGCACCAAGTGGGTCTACCGAAACAAGCTAGATGAGCAAGGCAAAGTGGTAAGAAACAAAGCAAGGTTATTAGCACAAGGTTACAACCAACAGGAAGGTATTGACTTTGACAAAGCTTATGCTCCTGTTGCTAGACTTGAATCCATTAGCATGCTACTTGCTTTTGCTAGTCATAAAAATTTCTTTCTATATCAAATGGATGTTAAAAATGGTACAATTGAGGAGGAAGTATTTTTTGCTCAACCTCTGGGCTTTGAAAATGACAAGCTACCTAATCATTTTTATTTGTTGCAAAAAGCTCTCTATGGACTCAAACAAGCACCTCGAGCTTGGTATGAGAAACTAAATAACTTTTTGTTAGATAATGGGTATGTCATGGGCAAAGTTGATTCTACCTTGTTTCTAAAACACACTTCTAACAATTTTCTTACTATTCAAATTTATGTTGATGATATCATTTTTGGCAGAACTAATCTTCATCTTTGCAAGGAGTTTAGTTCTCTTATGCAAAGTGAGTTCGAGATGAGCATGATGGGTGACTTGACCTTCTTCCTTGGCTTTCAAATCAAACAAACCAAAGAAGGAAACTTCATCAACCAAGGCAAGTACACAAATGAACTACTCAAATGCTTTGGGATGGAGAATATGAAGCCAGTGGATACACCTATGTCCAACACCGCCAAACTTGATAAAGATGAAGAAGGTGAGAAAGTAGATGAAAAGCTCTATAGAGGTATGATTGGAAGTTTACTTTATTTAACTGCCTCTAGACCTGATATTATGTTTCGTGTTGGCTTGTGTCCTCACTTTCAATCTAGCCCTAGAAAATCGCATATTATAGTTGTTAAGAGGATTTTGAGGTACCTAGACAAAACCCATGGTATCCTAAATTAAGGGATTTTACTCTTAGAGCATATAGTGATGTGGATTACACAGCTGTTTGGTTGATAGAAAGTGCACAAGTGGTACTTGCTTTCTCCTAGGACCATGCTTGGTGTCTTGGTTCTCCAAGAAACATAGCACTGTGGCATCATCAACTACTGAGGTTGAGTACATTGCAGCCGGGAGTTGTTGTGCCCAAGTCCTATGGATGAAGCAAATGCTCCAAGACTATAACATATTTTTTGATGCTTCTCCTATCTTTTGTGACAATACTAGTGCAATTAATCTTTCTTACAATCCTATATTGCATAGTAGAGCCAAGCATATAGAGGTTCTCCATCACTTTCTCCGTGATCACATTGCCAAGAAGGATATCTATATCACGCATGTGGACACGGAAAATCAATTGGCGGGTATCTTTACTAAACCTCTAGCTAGAGATCAATTTAATTTTATTTGATCTAAATTGCTTATTGTTTCTTTAGATGATGTTTCTATGTGATCTAGCTAGTTGTTTTCAACCTATATGCTTGCTCATGTCATTTCTCATCTTATATGCCTATATATGCTTCAATCTGCCTAAATTGCTTGTTAACATGCTTAGTTTTTGCTTATTTTTGGGTTTTTATTGAATTTCTTGTTTTATCTCTAAATAGTACCCAATGATGAGCTAAATGTGCCTAAGTATGTTAATGATACATAACAAAATTGAAAAATGAATTGAATTGGCATGTATATGGCTAGAAACCAAGAATGTGACTTTTAGGTCAGGTTGACCTTCGGTCGAGTTTCACCAGGATAAACTCGACTGATCAGGAATCGAGAGTTGTTCTTCAGAGAACTATTCGGTCGAGTTTTACACTCTCAGAACTCGACCGATCCATGGGCTGAGCCAACATTAAGTTAGGATCGGCCAACTATTTTCCCTCTCAACTTGAAAATAGTCGACTGATTCCTCATCTATTAGCCCTAAGCTCTCACCCCCAGCCCTAAACCTCCCGCTCTTAGCCCTAGTTCGACCTAGAAAGCTCAACCTATACCTTCTCGGGCGTCTCTGGTGGTTTTTGTACGGCGTTTGAGGTTTGTTTTTGCTTGTTTGCATGTTTTCTATCTCATTTTTGCCTACATGGCTTCCCAAAGAAGAAAACGACCTGCTCCAAGCAATGCACCTACTTCTTCTTCACATAATCACTTGGTTCCCTTTGATAATACCTCCTTTGTGTCGATTGAGGCTGTAAATAGGTACAAGGACCTTCTTCCTTGAAGCCCTTTTCCTTTTTGCGCTTTGATTGATCCTTCTCCTAGGTATCAAGTGATTATTGCTCAAGTAGCTAGGTTGCTCGTCGACCGCCATTTTTCCGCCCTAGCAATCGAACGTGACTGCTTTCACAACTCCATGACAAGCACTAAGGTTGTTCACGAGTTCTACGCCAACTTACGTTGGAACTACGATTCGCTTATACCGCTGCTGAATACTCAAGTAATTCTTACATCTACAATCTCCAGTCGTCGTTTCCAAATCTATGAGGATACTTTAAATATCTTTCTTGCCAGAGACGAGGAAAATGACACTTGGCGTAAGGATTATGGCAAGTACTTTAATCTTCTTGACCCGGAAGGTTTTTACAATCACTATGAATTGACGTTACCGGATATTCATCGATTTTTGAAGAAACTCGATGTGGCTTACAAGAAGAAGTCCACCCTACCCTCATCCTCTCTTGACCTAATGAGGCGCATATTGGCTTTAGTGATCAAATGTAATGTCCATCCAAAGAAAAATCAAACGGACATTACAGGGAACACTGCAGTCATTATGTATTGTTTGTTGAACATGTCCTCACCCATTTCCCACCTACCAGCCCTATCCCGGTAGTGCTTATGCTTCATATGCATATGATCATTACTATCCTGCTCCCGAGCCTTTTGCTGCTGCTCCTCCACCTTTTGCTGCTGGTAGCTCTACTCCTACCATCCTCCCGTTACCTGCTGGCCCCTGGCCAACCTGCTAGCCTCACTAGGTGACTCTGCTCTGTCTTTCCCACAGTCCAATGAGCTTCACGCTCTTGGTATGTCTTGGGCTGAGTAGAATGCCCGCTGGCTCAGTCGTTACTTTGGACCTCCTGCTGATGAGGAGATGCCAAACCAGGCTGAGGATGTTGATGATGATGAAGGTGACGATGAGGATGCTTCTGACGATGATGACAGCGATGGTGTTGACGATGATGCTAGCACTACTACACCTTCTGACGGGGATGAGGACTACACATCTGGCGATGATGACGTTGTTGATATAGATAGCTTAGATGTTTAGGTGGTTTCTTAGTTTGTAGTCTGGCATGCTTATTATATACATCTTTCTAGACTATTTTTTGTATAAAAAACATCTTGGCACATTCTTCTGAGTTGTA
This sequence comes from Alisma plantago-aquatica, assembly GCA_963693085.1. Lineage (NCBI taxonomy): Eukaryota > Viridiplantae > Streptophyta > Magnoliopsida > Alismatales > Alismataceae > Alisma > Alisma plantago-aquatica. Next base: position 1,413,388,579 of record OY856409.1, on the reverse strand, counting down.
CTATTTCTTATCTTTGTTTTATCGCTTTTGTGCTTGAAGTTTCTCTCATGTGGACATATATCTGAGTTATAATATCTTTGATGTTCACTATGGCTATTTACTCTGTTTTTATCCTATGTGTTGGTGCCATCTTGAGTTATATTTTGATTATGACTTGGAATGTATGTTATCTTTTGTCTTTGTGTGTTATATGCTTTTAAATGGTTGCTTATTCCTTTGCATATATGGTTGTGTGTGTTTTGGAGAAGACCTGGCTTATGCTCTTCTACCCCCTACTTTTTTGATAATGTCAAAAGGGGGAGAGATATTTCAAGAGATAGCTCAAGTCTTGAAACTCAATCATATTGGTTTTTATTTGCTATAATATTGCTTTTTGCTAGTGAGATCCTTTCTTGTTCAATTCACTGCTTATTATGTGAACTTGCAAAGGACTACATACTACATGTATATTGCTACTGCATTGTGTATATAGATTAACCATGTAGGTTAATAGAAGCATAGATTGAGAATGAGAAACTCACATTGTTCATTTCATGAATCTCCCTATTTCACAAAGCAAAGGTATAATTTCTACATCCTTTTCAATATGTTTGAGGAATGGTTTGTCATTGTCAAAAAGGGGGAGAATGTTGACCTAGAGGTTATACATTTCCTATATTTTGATAATGACTTAACCATTCCATTCATATGTATCTAATATGTGTATTAAAGATTGATTTCAGGTATTAGGTACATGAAAAGGATCCCAAATCCAAAACCCTAGATTGACTCAATTTCAAGTCAAAGAGCTACAAGTATGTTTTTATGGAAATCTATGTAAATGACCTTAGAACATATTTGTAATCACTTGTAATGATGAATTGACTGGTAACTAAGATGAGAAAAATGTTTGGGACATAAAACACCAATGTTAGATCACTTTAGATGCATATTCAAATATTGACATCCGGTTGTCAATCGGTCGAGTTTCTCCCCAGGACAAACTCGGCCGATCCACCTTGATACAATCTCTGAAGATTGCATCGGTCAAGTTGTGTCTTCACATAACTCGACCGATGGAGTACCTGACCAAAATGATCATTCATTGATTGGTCGAGTTTCTTCAAAACAAACTCGACCAATACTTTGAAAATCAGTTTGTTGTTTACTCTATCGGTCAAGTTAACTTTATTGAAACTCGATCGATTGCACTGTATAGAATTTGCAAAAAAAAGTGATGTGACTGTTGGTGGGTTATTTGATCGAAAATAGAGATGTTTTCTTGAAGAAAAACGGCTATATTTCGGCCCAAGAGTTCACCTAACTCAAAGCAACACCCCCAGCTATATATAGAACACTTGGAGTTCATTCCAAGGCTGCTCATTCACTGCAAACTTAGTCCTAGCATAGCTGAGAGTGTTCTAAGCCTTTGAGCCCCTTTCTCTCTCTACCTTCAAGTCAAATTCGTGAGTATGAGTGAGATAGGTTCCTGTGTAAGAGAGCTACTCCCTGTATTGTTGTAAAGCTCTCCTCCTCCATCTTCCAACCTCAATTCCTATTGAAGTCAAGTTGAAGATCCCTCTCAAAGTGAAGGAGAAGGAGGTGTTGTTCTTTAAGATTGAAGAAGGCAAGCTGCTCCAGGTCTCCAAGTGAAGGAGATAGGTGCTCTAGATCTCCGAGTGAAGGAGAGAAGCAAGGCAACGCTGAAGGAAGATAGGTAATCCCTTGAAGGCAGAAGACTTGAAGAAAGGAGTGGGTAAGTCCATGTTGATGGCTGAAGACTCCATGGTTCAAGTGGGTAAGCTCCTTCTATAGGTTGAAGATCTTTGCTTGAGGTACTAAGCCCTTGGATGTGTGGTTGTTGTGTCTTATAATCTTATTGTGGAATATAAGAGTACCAAGATTGCAAATCCTAGAGACTAACCCACTCTAGGTAGTGGACTGACATTGATCCTAAGTTTAGGACATGGAACCACTCTAAACCACCTGTCTAAGTGCTTGCTTTTCACTATCTCTCATCCTTGCTATGTATGTTAGATTAGGACATCAAATTGTTGTTTGTTTAAGCTTTTCAAATATATAATTTGGCGGTCTAATTTATCTTGTGAGAATTTTTGAAGCTCTATTCAAACCCACCCCCTTCTAGAGACCATTGATTCAACATGAAGGGGTAGATATGGCTTTACAAAGAAGGGGGCAAGCCTGAGGTGTCTATGGGACCTTCCATGTGTCCTTAGCCTAGGGCTTCATGGCCATGCAAGAGGACAACTCATAAAGGCTTCTTGAATATCAAATGTCGGTTATAAAATCACATGGAGACTTCTAGGCCATCCCCACCATCCTCCAATCAAAGAAATAACTCTATTGGTTGATAGCTTTTAAAGATAAGATCATTTATAAAGAGGGTAATCCCTAAAATGCCCTTGGAGAGAAACACCTTCAAATCAAGGTGCAACTAGGTGCCCCATGGTTAAAAATCTCGAAAAGGCTAAGGGAATATCTAAGGATTATAATGCATGTGATAATTAGCAAAGAAAACCTCCCAATTGGGTAAATTGCATAAAAGTCTAGAATGTACCTAAAATTTGCATAACTTGCACAAATAACATCCAAATTGAACCAAATTTGAAACTTAGGCTCATTTTATGATTTCAAAACACATAAAATTTTATATTAAGGTTTAGAACACCTAAATAAGGTCCTTAAATAAACTTTCACTGAGGTATTTGTGAATAAACCCTTTTATTAGTACAAATAGTGAATAAATGTTCACCAAACCACTATGAATTCCACTAATTAAACATCAAGGACATAAATGAGAAGAAAACTTAGGGAAAAGGGGTTACATGGGAGGGGTTTTCTTTGAGTGATTCCAACTCAAATGAGGGAGAACGTCACCTTACTCTCATGGCCTCAACTAGTGATGACATATGTGAGGTAAGTGAGGTAAGTTTAAATGAAATATCTAAGGAATCCCTCATTGATATGCTTAATACTTCCCGCTCTTCTTATTCTAAATGCAAATCCAAGAAGAAGAGGTTAGGAAAAATTATTGATGACATGTATGCTAAGATTGATTTTCTTGAGAAAAATGAAAAGATTCATCTTGATAGTATTGATTCTTTGCAAGGCCAGTTTCTTGATCTTGAGCTCCAATACAAAAAAAGTTAAAGTAGAGAATGGTATTTATCTTAATAACATCATTTTTCTTAAATATGAAAACCAAACTTGCCTTGATGCGATAGTCTTAATTAGAACTAAAAATGATAGACTTATTACCAAGTTTAATGATCTTAGACATGCTTGTAATGCTATTAAAAATGAAAATAGGATCTATATTGATGATCTTATCATGCTTAGAACTGAAAATGCTAGATTGCTTGCTCAAGTATGTTTCTTCTAGACCTTTATTTCCAAGTAATGAGGTAGCTAGCATTACTCTTGAGAGAGATTCTTATCATGTTAAATCCCTCTATTTAGAGGTCGACCTGCTTCATGCTCAAGATGATTTAGCTAGTATTTCTTCTACTGCTATTACTCTTCATGATGATAATCACAAGCTTGGATTTTCCTTGTAAAAGTTCCTTAAAGGGAAAAAGTCCCTAAATGAAGTCCTAAATCACTCTAACAAACAAATTAGTGCCAGTGGTTTGGGATATGAGGGAGATTCAAATAGAAAGAGCAAGGGCAAGGGTAATAAAAAGAGCAAGGGATCTCCTATCTTCAATGGAGAGTCATTTGTCTCTAAGAACCCTATGGTTTGTGCACATTGAAAGAGTGATGACCATTACTCTACTTATTGTCCTTACAAAGAAAAGGAGACTAACCCAATGATGAAATGGCTCACCAAGCTAACTCCGGATCCCAAGGTTTGAGTTGGGCACTAACATCTTCCTTTCTTATAGGTAAAAGAAAAATGGATTGTTGATAGTGGTTGCTCCAAGCATATGATCGGTTAGATAAGCCACTTCAACAACGTCACAAAAAAGAAAGGAGGATCAGTGACTTTTGGTGACAAAAACAAAGGTAAAGTGACGAGTGAGGGTGATGTGGGTGATTCTCTATGCATCAAGAATGTTCTTCTTGTGGATGGCCTACATCACAATTTGATTAGTTTTAGCCAACTTTATGATAATGCTTATCTTGTATTAATTACCTCACTTAAATGATTGTTTCTAGATTCCCTCTCCTACAGTGTTATATATAAGGGAACTAGAAATGCAAACATTTATGTTATAGTTATTTATTCTCTTAAACATATTCTTGGTAGATTCCTTGTTGTTGATAAGAGTGATATATCTTTGTGGCACTATAGTCTTGTTCATGTAAATATGCATCAATTGAAGAAGTTGAGCAAAAAGGAATTGGTCAAAGGACTTCCTAAATTGGACTTTGAGAAGGATGAGGAATGCCAACCTTATCCACAAGGAAAGCAAACCAAATCCTCCTTTAAATCCAAAGGAGTCCTTAGTACCGAGAGATATCTTTAACTTCTTCATATTGATCTATTTGGATAACTCAATTGCTTTGTGGTAGCAAGTATTGCCTCATGATTATCAATGATTTCTCTCTCTATACTTGGACCTTATTTTTAGTTTCAAAAAGTGATACTCTCGATGTTTTCTCTACTTTTTTCAAAAAAATGGAAAACAAAGCTTCTCGACGAATTGTCTCTATCCTCATTGACTGTAGGGGAGAATTTGAAAATGATTTTTTTGGATGTTTTTTTAGGAATTCGGTTATTCGCACAACTCTTCTTCTCCTTGTACACCTCAATAAAATGGGGTTGTAGAGAGAAAGAATAGGTTGCTATAGGAAATTTCTAGGACTATGCTTCTAGAGTATGATATTCCAAAGAATTTTTTGGCCGAAGCCATTAGCACCTCATGTTTTGTGCAAAACTAGGTTTTCACTCATCCATCTTTCAAGAAACCCCCCTATGAGTTATAGTGAGGTAGAAATCCCTCCATTGATTTTTATCATGTTTTTGGTTGTCCTTGTTTTATTTTAAACACCAAGTATTCTCTTGACAAGTTTGATGTGAAATCTTACAAGGCATTCTTTCTTGGATATAGCACTACTAGAAGAGCTTAAAGAGTGTTTAACATTGAACTGTCTAATGTAGAAGAATCTATAAATGTTAAATTTGTTGAGACTAACCCCTCTATTTCCAAGAATGTTGTATATGATGATTTTGTAGATGGGGTGATTCCTCGATTAAAAGAGCTCAACATCAACCACAAAGGAAAATATGTGGTAGTAGAATAAGAAGAGAAAGAAGATGAGAAAAAGGATCCAACTCCCCATTTTTCTAAAGATCATCCTAAAGAGCTCGTAATAGGCAATCCTTTTGAAATGGTGAAGCGAGTTGCATTCAACAAAGAACAAGCCAACAATGCCTTCATCTCACAACTTGAGCCAAAGAACATCAAAGAAGCTCTTAAGGATGATGAATGGATCCTAGCTATGCAAGAGGAGCTAGAGCAGTTCGACAAGAACAAAGTGTGGATCTTAGTGCCAAGAGAAAATGATAGGAAGATCATTGGCACCAAATGGGTCTACCGCAACAGGCTTATATCAAGCGGCAAAGTGGTAAGGAATAAAGCAAGGTTAGTTACTCAAGGCTACAATCAAGAGGAAGGTGTTGACTTTGATGAAACTTATGCTCCTATTGCTAGACTTGAATATATTAGAATGTTAGTTGCCTTTACCATCTATAAGAATTTATTGCTTTATCAAATGGATGTTAAAAGTGCATTTCTAAATGGTACAGTAGAGGAGGAGGTCTATGTGGCTCAAATTTGAATCCTAACCATGTTTATTTGTTGCAAAAAGTTCTCTATAGACTCAAACAAGCCCCTAAAGCTTAGTATGAGAAATCAAAGAACTTTTTTCTAAATAATGGCTATGTCATGGGCAAAGTGGATTCTACTCTATTTCTTAAACACACTTCTAGCAACTTTGTGATCATTCAAATACATGTTGATGACATCATATTCGGCAGAACTGATCTTGATCTTTGCAAGGAGTTTAGTTCTCTTATGCAGAGTGAGTTAGAGATGAGTATGATGGGGGAGATTACTTTCTTTCCTTGGATTCTAAATCAAGCAAACAAATGAAGGAAACTCCATCAACCAAGGAAAGTACACAAGTTAACTCTTGAAGTGCTTTGGGATGGAGAACACCAAGCCGATGGACACCCCCATGTTAAACACCACAAAAATTGATAGAGATGAGGAAGGCAAGAAGGTAATTGAGAAGCTCCATTGAGGTATGATTGGTAGATTGCTATATTAAACTGCCTATATACCTAATATTATGTTTAGTGTTTGCTTGTGTGCTAGATTTCAATCAAACCCTAATTAAATTCCATCTTATAGTGGTTAAGAGGATTTTGAGGTACCTAGCCAAAACCCAAAATTTTGGTCTATGGCATCCCAAGTCAAGGGACTTTACTCTTGCTGCTTATAGTGATGTGGATTATGCAGGGTGCTTAATTGATAGAAAGTGCACAAGTGGCATTTGCTTTATCCTAGGATCATGCTTAGTTGCTTGGTTCTTTAAGAAACAAGGCATAGAGTCTCTTTCAACTAATGAGGTTGAATACATTGTAGCTGAAAGTTGTTATGCCCAAGTTCATGGATGAAGTAAATGATCCAAGACTTTAATGTTCATTATGATGCTTATCCTATCTATAGTAAGAATACTAATGCAATCAATCTTTCTTAAAATCCTATATTGCATAGTAGAGACTAACATATAGAGGTTTGCCATCACTTCCTTCAAACCAAATTGCCAAAAAAGGATATCTATATCACGCATGTGGACACGAAAAATCAACTTGTGGACATTTTCACAAAACCTCTAGCTAGAGAGTAATTTACCTTTATTAGATAAAAATTTCTTATTACTGCTCTCAATGGAATTGATATGTCTTCTATCTAGATGTTCTCATACCTATATGTTCTTTCTCATAGTTTGATCATTTCTTACTTGATAGTGCTACATTCACCTTGTTTTTATGCCTTGTTTTGTTTGTTTTTGGCTATTTTTCACAAATGCATGTTTTACTACAAAATAGTAGACAATGATGAGTGAATTGTGCCACAATATATTCAAAATACATGATAGGCTAGAAAAATAAATTTATATAGCACTCTAGTATCTTAAGATTAGATTTCTCATCTCTTGGACTAGTTGATCTATCGACCAAGTTTGATCTGGGAGAAACTCAGTCGACAACAGACCCAGGACTGAACCAAACCTTAGTGTCGGCTGAGTTTCTCAAACTACAAACTCAACCAACAACACTATTGGGCATGAAATATATAGGTAGTCAGTCGACTTTCTCCCTCTCAACTAGAGCAAAGTCAAACGATAGCCACTCCTTCTTGTTTGTCCTTAAAACCTAGAGCTATCCAAACCTCTACCTTACTCTCTCTAGCCCCAAATCACCCATCCTAGCCTCTCCCAACCTCAACCTAGTTGCTTCGGCAACATGCAGCACCTTCCATCTTCCTTGGTTTGGCTCCATTTCATCTCCTTCAATCTCCATGGCATCAAACTTACAAAAATAGACTGGACCAGGTGGAGTATATTCATCCTTCACCACTCCAAGGCATGCTTCCTTTGATGGCACCTCGTTCATCTCCTCTCAAGAGTCAATAAGTATAAGGAGCTTCTTCTTGGGAATACTTTTCCCTTTAGTGCATTGCTTGAATAACATAGTGGTTTAATGAAAGATGTTGTTGCCTTGTTCAAAGCTCAACACCTCAGTGCACTTTGTGTAGAGCGATTGTGCTATACCAACTCTATTTCTAGCACAAAAGTTTTCCAAAAAATCTATGCTAATCTTATGTGGAACTACACTTCCCTTTTGCCACCCTTAACCAATTAGTGATCCAAACCTCCATGATTGTGGATACCAAGATTACCATCTCTAAGGATTCATTGAATTCTTACTGCAATGGTACCAACATCGCATATACATGGTTGACCTCCTATCACCAGTATCTTGACCTTCTTGACCCTGGAAAGTTCTATAAAAGTATTGAACCTGAGCTTACCCTACCTGACATCCACAAGTTCCTGAAGAATTATGATGTCCCCTATAGGAAGAAAACCATCATTCCTTCTTCTTCCATTGACATCAAGACTCACCTCATTGCACTACTTGTCAACTATAATATCCACCCAAAGAAAAATCAAATGTATATTGCAGAGAACATCAATGTGCTAATGCATTGTCTCCTAAATGATGTCAAAGTCAAATGATCCCATTACATTCTTCACCACATGACCTATTTTGACTCTGGGAAGAACACCAGTGGAACCCACCTACCCTATCCCACCTTGATCTATGGTTTGTTTGCTCACCATAATGAGAATTCCCTTTTCCATGAGCTTGGTTACAAAGCAAGTAGGAAAGGTGTTTACATCAGTAAAACCACTCTCAAGAAGTCCTTTCACCCTACCTCCTCTACCACACCTGGTGCTTCAACCTCCATCTAGGATCCTCCACCTCCACCTCCTTCTAGATGTCATTGTGCCTTGTTCTCGATGTCTAATGAAACCTTAGTGGGATACATGATACACCAACGGGCATATAACCTCTAGGTTTAGGAGCACTTTCATCAGGATCTAGTTCAAATCATGTCAAACATGAATTTATCCTACACCCATCCCTATCCCACCTACCAAGCCTACCTAAGTGCTGACTATGCCTCCTATGTATACAGTCAGTTCTACTCAGCCCCTCCATCTGTTGCTTCTGTTGTTCCCCCTACCTCTAATTATGAACCTTCTCCTACTACCTCTCAGCCTCTTTCTCTTCTTGTTGGCCCTGGTACTACCTTCCTTGCTAGTTATGATGGCATTTATGTACCCAATTATGAGCAAGAAAATGCTTTTCTTGATGTGGCATCTCATGGGTAGAGCAAAACTGTAGAAGGTTGGTCCTCACTCCTTCGTGCTCGATAAGGACACTAAGATGGCTAAAGAGGATGTTGAGGAAGTCGTTGGTGGTGGTGATAATGAGGATGAAGTTGATGATGGTGATGGTAGCTCAGATGATGATGGAGATGATGGTGACGCTACACTTGCTACCCCATATGCACATTTAGATAGAGATGAAGACTACCAGACATATGGTGAAGATGAGAACCTTGACTTAGATACCCTAGATGTTTAGTTCTTAGTCTATGGGTGCTCATATTTCTATCTTTTTGTAGACTACTATGTAGTGAACATTTGGGCATTGTATTCAAGGCATACTATTTCATATCTTTTTTTTTGTAGTTTTCATCTAGAGAGGACATATCATTTGTTGTAATATGATCTTATGTACCTTAACTCTATGCTTGTTTATATCTTATGAGTTCTTGGTTTGTGCTTCTATTTTTGATATTGACTCTAGAATGGTTATCCGCTATGCTTGCTTATGTTTGGTGTTAATGGAAGTTGCTTGAGAAGTTTGTGTCTATGGATAAGACCTATGTTTTTAGATCTTCTACCCCCTACCTTTTTGATATGACAAAGGGGAAGAAGTGAGCTCAATCATATTGTATTGTGATCATTTTCTAGTTTTTTCTCTAAAATATCATATGACTTGTAAGAGAAATTAATATGTGCTATGGTTGATTTTTAGAGAAACTAACCATACAGGAAAAGGTAAGCGTGAATTGAGAGAGAGCAATTTCAATTGTTCATTCATGTATACCCTTACAATTAACAAGGTAAAAGTTTAATTTCCAAGTCCTTCTCAATATGTTGAGGAATGGTTTATCATCGTCAAAAGGGAGGAGAATGTTGACCTAGAAGTTATACATTATCCATATTTTGATGATGACTCAACCATTCCATATATGTGTATCTAATATGTCTATTTGAGATTGATTTCAGGTATTAGGTGTAGGGAAATATTGCTACAGAGCAGGCAGCAGAAATTAAAAAAAAAATCTACCATATTCCTCATAACCAGTGGATCGCGTCAATAACTATAACATAGAGGATGGTTTTGAGGATATACCTAATCCTAGAGCATGTCCAGTGACAATCCTTGTCATTTTAGTTGTACAACTCTGACTCCTAGTTGCACTCAGACTCGTCTGACTGCTTCTCCATGGACAACAGACTCAAACATCGTCTTCTGCAGCAGCTCCTCTTGTCATGGACTGTTGGCTGACAATGTTCTCCTTAGCGACAGACAACGGCCTTCTGCCTCTAGAGAAGTCTATACGAACTACCTAGAACTCTTTTCATCCTGCTAGAATAGACAGGAAGGAGTCATCACTTCTGTTGGTGTACTAATGATAAATGTGTATTTATCACCTCTTTTACATCTTCTAGATATTTGTTTAGGATTATTTTGTTGTTTATTTTCTTAGTTTTATAATTAATTATATTAGTTTAGATATTCTCTCTTTATTTGGAGTTTTAATTATATTTGGTTGAATTTTTGTAGCAAAATGTCCTAAATACTCCAATCATTAATTTCTCCAGAAAGATATTTTGTACAATTCCCGCAATTCCTGAAATTTTTGTATAGATGACACCAAAACAGTCATAAATCCCAAATACAAATTCTAAATTTGGAATTTAGATATGTTTTGAAAATATAATTTCAATTTCTATAAGAAAAATATATTTTTCGATGACTATGATAGTCATTTGACTGTCCAACCAACCAGTGAACATACATATTCGTTTTCCCGTAGTATCTGACTTAAATATATACCTTGCACCAAAATTGGCATAACTCTCACATCCTAAGGCAAAATTTAATGTTAAAATATGGATTGGAAAGAAAAATAAAATACCTACAGGAAATATATATTTTTAAATGCACTTTGAAGCTTGTTACCAGCAAAAATTCACACGAAATTCAGGAAGTAGGAATCTACATAGAAAGAGTCAGAATTTTAAGGGTCAAAAGAAAGCAATCAATGATTTTCTTTATTGCCTATGGAGGAAGAAAATTATTCTCTTGACCAAGACACAAATATCAGATGCCTCTTTCACTTCTTTCTATTCTCCTTTCAGGGTTTCCAGCCCTCCTTCTTATATATAAGGAGGGGAGACTCCACTAAGAAAAGGGGTCCCAATCTTTCTACGCAATAAGTAGTGAAACTCTATTATTTTTCTTCCTAGTGTAATTTTACAATCAATGAAATAAAGTTTGTTCTTTTATTCTATATTGTATATCTCTTTTCTCATTCTTCTTCTCACATTTTCATCTTGGAGCAGGAGACAAAGTAATCAAGTTGTTAGTTGTCACCGCCTTGGACTCTACGGAGATTCTAGAATTGCGGTCTATGGCTGCTTTGTTTTCTCTCCTTGTTTCTCCCATCCTTGCTATGAGTAAAGAGTAGTTTTCTTATCAATGCGAGGAGAGTATCCCCTTATCCATGTGTTAACCGGATCGATTTTTTTACATGACTGCTTTAGGCGGATGGATTTCAGTTTAGAAATTGCTGATTTAAATGAAGTAATTAATCATTTTAATCGCTTGTTAATCCCGACGGATGCGATCGTGAAACCTGATATTTAGAATGCCTAAACCGACTTTACGAGGATTTGTATGTGACTATGGAAAAGTCCTCTTAAAGATGAAGAATAAGGATACGTGAACATCAGGACCAATGGGTTCACGAGTTCTTCTTTTGCATTTTGTTTAAGAATAAATTACATACCTACTTCTATCTTATTTGTCGTGTATCGCTTGATCTTATTTTCATAATGGCTAAGGCGGTGAAACCCCTAAGCCTTGATGTATTCTTTTTTATTTCAAATCATTTCTTCTAACGTTAGTTTCAATTCACTTTTTTTAAATTTCAACAATTCACTTTAGTGTAATTTTTTACTTTCTTTGTATTTTAGTTTCTCTTTCTATCTTAGACAACCAATCCCTAATTGGAATTTATTTTCTATTTCTTATTCAAAATATCAAAAAAAAATTCAAAAATCAATCGGTATTAAAAGAAACTAATCTTATGAACGTTGACATGTGGGATCGACCCTTCTATATTGGCTTTAACTTGAAAGTAAAAAAAGATTAAACTCTAGGATTATTGTTCTAGTGAATTGATGTGAAAATGATGTGTATTAACTAGTCACCAATTTTCTCTCCCACAATAATGATCTCAGTTGTTCTCTCCCTTACTATCCCTCCCTAGTTGGGTAGGACTTATTTGGGCTCTCGTGGTTACCACAACCATAGAGGACAATGTTTGTCAGAGAAACTAATTTTTAATTGTCTGTGTTGTGCTCTGGGAAGCCCCTAGTACCCCTCTATTTATAGGAGGGGTTTGAGCCAGGGTTCCCAAACTATGTGGGAGTGGAAGGGACCAGAAGATCTCAAATTTTTACAACAATTCTAGAACTTTTGTAATATGTGACAGCTGAACGGTCATCTTCCATGCCAGACTATCAGCTCACTTGCTAGATAGTCATCTAGCTCAGTCTAGACAGTCGTCTAGTGTTTTCCCAGTCAAACACAAAATTGGAAATTTGTTTCGAATTAATATTACATATTAATTCCTTGCACAACAAGTAATGTGCAACGGAAACAAACTTGGAAATATGTAGAACCTTCCCTCGGCCAAACTGGGTCATCTCGCTCACCCAGACGGTCGTCTGGTGAGTCAACTCGGGCCAGTCACTTCAGTCCTTAGCCAATTTAACTCGAATCAGTCTGGCACTCCAAACGCCCATCTCAATCCTTACGACAACCTTTTGGCACTTCAGACGGTCATCTCATGCCATGACACATGCATTTGGTAGTGCAGTCAGGCTGCTTATTGCGTGAATCAATTACCTAAACATATTAGTAATTAACTTAATTGTCATTCAAGATCAAACTCCTCTTCTAGGTCAAGACCTATGTGTGTGACCCTATAGGTCCCATATTACATTGGAAGTGAATGTCCATAACAACTTATGGCATCACAAGCAATGAGTGGTGCCTAGTCGTACATCAATGCTACCCAAATAAATGGGAAGTTGGAGAACAACTTCAACCTACAATTTGTGTATGGTGTTGCAGTGGTTGTATAGTTCCTTTGTCACTAATGTCCAGATTGAACTTGAGTCATGGAGCAGTCACCCTATTCAACATTAAATCTTGTTTCTTGAACCAATAGCAGACTATCTAAGATATATATAATCTCAATATCACATATGACTCACATGTGCATGGTCATGCATTTCTCAGTATCGTGAATCAAGAGGCCTAGGACATCAAAATCCTATAGGAGGAACAAATCCCATTTCTATCACTCACAGTCTATCCCCATGTGTCAAAGTCACCCAATCATCACCTTTATAACAACCCATGCTTCAGGACTCCGTTTGATGGTGTCAAAGTGTATCCAATGACATGTTATGAGTGTAATGGTTTTAGGTCCAAGAATCACAATCACCACCATCATTGTGAGTGTCTGATTCACTGTTCTCTAACATGTATCTATTTGCTTGGTTTGATATTGCCATATCATGACTAATGAGATTTTGTCATCAACCAACTCACACTCTGATCTTATGTGTTATTGTTGTCTATCCACCTTCCACAATAACAACTGATCAGGGACATAATGAGAATATGCATATGTACTCTTAACATATGTATGATATCATTCAGCCGGCGAGCAGAAGCTCAGGTGGTCGCAGCACAGGGCCCCTCACGAAGGGTCCTGGGTTCGAATCCCCCTCATGGTGTTGTTCAGAATTGTTTCTCCCGTAGCACATTTGGCCTCTACGCAACTTAATGGGCTATGTTCCTTACGGGATGGGGCTGAGCTCCTAAGGTTGGGCTCGACACAAGCCTTACGAGTCTCCTGGGTTACCAAAAAAAATGTATGATCTCATTCTTCCAAGTCATGTACTTGAAGACATACGTCATTGAGTAATATTATTCTCTAGACATTTATAATGTTGCATCATTATCTCATAAATGAATAAAAAAGAGTAAATTGGAAGATTGCCTTTTATTAATAATCAAATTATTTTTACAAGTTATACTATTACAATCATCATATGATTGGTTGTTTGGGCATACATACCAACAAACTTCCACTTGCACTTAGAGCCAATCACCCATGAATCATATTCCAAGTGATCTAATATGACCATCATGTTTCTACTGTGAAAGTGCCTTTGTCAAGGGGTCAACAACATTATTCTCAGTTGGTACTCTATAAATCTTTACATCTCCTTGTTGTATGATCTCTCGTATGAGATGGAACTATCTTTGTATATGCTTTGAGTATTGATAAGATATGGGTTCCTTAGCTTGTTCAATAGCTCCATTGTTGTCACTATATCACTCAATTGCCTTATTGATGCTTGAAATGACCCCAAGTTCTGTAATGAACTTCTTGATCCATACAGCCTCCTTTGCTACACTCGATACAACAATATACTCAGCCTCTGTTGTAAAAAATTGGCAACTGTCTCTTGCTTGGAACTCTTCCAGCTTACAGCTCTATTGTTTAGGCAAAACATGAATCTTGATTTCAATTTTGTAATCATCTTTATAAGAATGGAAGCTTGCATCAGTGTAACCCTTTACCACCAACTCTTCCTCTCCGTCGTAGACCAAGAATTGATCCTTATTCCTTCTCAAGTACTTGAGGATGTTCTTCACAGTTTTCCAATGAGCATCACCTGGATTTGGCTGATATATTTTCGTCATGCTCAAGGCATACGAGGTGTCTGGATGAGCACACAACATTGCATACTTGATTGATCCAATTGTTGAGGCATATGGAATCAAACTCATATGTTCCCTTTATTCACAAGAATTGGGACATTGACACTTATAGATGGTCACTCCATGCAACACTGGTAGGTTTACTCTCTTTGAGTTCTCCATGCTAAAATGCTTCACACTTCATCAATGGATGTGCTCTTACTTAGTCCAAGAAGCCTTCTGGACCTATCTTTATAGATCTTTATCCCCAATATGTAGTATGCTTCTCCCAAGTCTTTCATAGAGAATGTATTTCCAAGCCATGTTTTTACCATTTGTAAAGTATGGATGTCATTTCCCATCAATAGTATGCCATCTACATAAAATATGAGGAATGTCACTATGCTCCCACTAACCTTCTTGTACACACAAGGTTCATCTTCATTTTGAATAAAGACAAACCCCTTTGACTGTCTCATCAAAATGAAGATTCTAGCTTTGAGATGATTCCTTCAATCCAAAGATTGACCTTTGTAGCTTACATACTTTATTTGCATCCTTTGGATTTATAAAACCCATAGGTTGTGTCATGTACACATCCTCGAGAAGATTCCCGTTAAGGAATGCGATTTTAACATCCATCTGCCAAATCTCATAGTCATGTTAAGCTGTAATAGCGAGCATAATCCTGATGAATTTAACCATGGCCATTAGAGAAAGGTTTCATCATAGTCAACACCTTAAACTCATCTGAAACCCTTTGCAACCAATCTGCCCTTATAGGTTTGAACTTTTCCATCCACATCAGTCTTCTTCTTGAAGATCCACTTGCACACTATGGGTTTTACCCCTTCAGGTGGATCCACCAAAATCCATACTTTGTTTATATACATGGATTCCATCTCAGATCTAATGGCCTAAAGCCATTTCTCAGACTTTAGTCCCTCAATAGCATCTTGATAGGATATTGGTTCATCATCTATGACCATTTCACTACCTTCTTGAGTTACAAGATATCCAAATCTCTCAAGCTCAAGATGTGTCATATTAGATATAAGAGGTTCATGTGTTACTTGAGGAATTTGAGTTTACACAACACTTTGTGATTCTTTTGGTTCCTCTTGTACATCTAATGGTTCAATGTTTTCTTGTTGGTCTCGAACCTCTTTGAGTTCCACTTGCCTCCCACTGATTCCTTTGGAAATGAATTCCTTTTCTAGGAATGCAATATCTTTGGCAACAAACACTTCATTATCAGATGGATTATACAAGTAGTATCCCATAGTTTCTTTGGGATAACCAACAAAATAACATTTATCAGATCTCGGGCCAAGCTTTTAAGGAAACATTTTCTTGACATAAGCTTCACACCCCCAAATCCTCATGAAAGACATTTTGGGATGGTTCACAATCCATATCTCATATGGTGTCTTTTGAACCGATTTAGATGGTAGTCAGTTGTGTAGACACGAGGGTTTCTAGAGCATACCCCTAGAAGGTAGATCATAAGCTTAGCTAAACTCATCATCAATCACACCATATCCAATAATATGTGATTCCTTCTTTCTGACACACTATTATGCTGAGGGGTTCTAGGTGGAGTCCATTGGGATACAATCCCATGGGCTCTAAGAAGGTTCTCAAACTCTTGGTTTAAGTACTCTCCACCTCAATCGGAATCAAGTGCCTTAATACCTTTAACAAGTTGGTTCTATACTTCATTCATAAACTCGTTGAATTTTCAAGAGTTTTTGACTTATGTTTCATTAAATGAACATAGCCATACCTACTAAAGTCATCAGTGAAGGTAATGTAGTATTGATACCCACCTCTAGCGTTTGTTCTAAAAGGTCCACACACATCATTATGTATGATTCCTAATAGATCACTAGCCCTCTCATTGTTACCAGTGAAAGGTGTCTTAGCCATCTTTCACAACAAATAAAATTCACATGTCTCTATTGATTCGAAATCAAAAGAGTCCATATAACCATCTTTATGGAGTCTAGATATGTGATTCTCATTTATGTTCCGTAGATGACAATGCCAAAGGTATGTCTTGTTTGAGTTGTTGTGTTTTAGTCTTTCGATATTTACGTTATAAGCATATGTCTTTAGATCTAACAAATAAAGACCATAAGACATTGGGGCTCTGCAATAAAAGATCTCATCTTTTTAAATAGAACATTGACCATTTTTAATATGGAATTTAAATGCATCCTTGTCCATACAAGATACAGAAATGATCTTTCTATCTATAGCAGGTACATAATAGTAGTTCTTTAACTCTATCACATGCCCTGTTGGCAGAGATAAACTATAGGTTCCAACTACACTGACCAAAACTCTTGCACCATTAGCAACTCGCAGTTCCACCTCGCCTTTTCCGAAAGGCTTACTTCCTTTCAGATCCTGCATAATATGACACATATCCGGTATCTAGTACCCATGATGATGAAGTAGATAGGTTTATCTAAATAATGTAGATACCTGAAGTGGAGATCACCATCCCCTTCTTCTTCTTCCTGAATTCCTTTAAGTACAAAGGATAAGATCCTCTTGTACTTTTTTTCTCTCCTTATCTTGAGTGTTGAAGATTTGGTTTTGGGCTCAACCTCAGAAATCATCTCGTTCTTGCTTTGATCCTTAGACTCAGATCTATTGATCACCATCACGAGCTTGTCCTTCTTCAATTTTGCTTCTATAAGAACAGAACCTCCAGTCCCTACTAAAAATTTGAAGAATAGAACCTCCAGTCACGGGCTTGTCCTTCTTAAATTTTGCTTATATAAGAATAGAACCTCCGGTCCCTACTAAAAAATTGAAGAATAGAACTTATTAATGATCACCATCATGGCCAAGCAAGCTCCGGATCCACTCCCTACTAAAAATTTGAAGAATAGAACCTCCAGTCCAAACACACCCAAAAGGTATGATGGAGTGGGTGTAAAATTTTCAAATCTTATTAATGGTATTTGAAACAACCAAAGTATAGCAACGGAATAAAAATCATGACTATTATCAACTTTCTAAAAGATTACAAAAGTACATCTTAATATCCCACATAGGGTTTACATGTATGATACAACATAAGGATCTAGTATAGGGAAATATAAACCATAAAAACTTTGTCTCCAAGCTTTAACTCCTTAATCTAGGTCCATATCTTTACGCATGTCCTCCATGTCCTTCACCTAGGGTTGGAAGCATACCCAAACAAGAAGAGAAAAATAGATGACATCAGCAAAGGTTGGTATGTGCATACTAAAGGAAATTGAGAAATTTAAGAGGATAAAGGACATAAAAATAAAAGGCTTCCCATGAAAGAGTAAAGTACTAACCAAGAGGGAATAAAAGAGATGAATCTCAATAAAAGTGATAGATAAAAGCAAAGTATAACAATAAAGCATCCATGTGTTTCACATGTGACAATACTAGACAATAATAGCATGTAGGTAGGAAATAACACATCTACCAAAAATATGAGGTGAGTGGGAACTATATACATCCGCTCTCAATATGGGGTGGGTAGGAACTATATACATCCACCCGAGCAGGACAGGATGCACATCTGCTCAAATATATTTTCATATGCAGGAATTATCAGCTTTGCACTCATATGTGGGAATGTTCACATCCACATAAAATAGCATGTAAAATTATACTAGAAGTCACCACATGATGTATAACAAAAGAATAAGCAAGTATAAACAAATAAGGAGGATGAGAACATCCATCAGTTATAAAGTGGGATTAGAGGATCCATGACATCACATAATGTTCCATATATATACATCCACTACAAAGGTGGGAAAAGAAGCACATATCATAAAAGAATGTTCCACCATAAGAAAAGCATAAGAAAGAGACCAAAAGAATATCCATGATCACAAGATCAATATCAAATAAGGTAGTTCACATGAACCATGATTTTGAAAAGAAAAGGCATTGTGTGTAGGCTAATGTCCATATGACCCAGAGAAAGATAATTTAGGTGAATTGCTCAAAAAGAATAATAAGGGATACATACATACCTCACTTCATATTCAAAACAATCTAAGTCAGTCCTAGATCCAAGTCTGGGTTTCCAAAGCACCTATTAATCATAGATGTAGAATTAGGGTTAGATTTACATTGATTTCATAAACCCTAAGAATCACCTTTTCAATATTAGTGAATTAGGTTATCAAAACCATGCCATGTTTTAGATTATCTTTTTCTGAGTCCAAAACATATTTTATCATATTTTTCTGACTTATATATTTAATTATGAATTTTGCAAATTATTACTTATTTAGATTAATCCATTAGAATTCACCTTTTATTAAAAATTGGATTTAAGTGACAAAACCAGTACCAAAAGAAAGCTAATATTTTTTTTGAATTTATTGACTATTTATCCACATTTTTTTACTAGTATATAATTAGTTATTAATTTTTGAAGATCGACCAATAAGATAAATCCAAGTTGGCAATTCAGTTGCGAGAAAAAAGAGAGAGAGGGAGAGGGGGCGCTCAGTTCGAGTTGGCCCAACTCAACCGACCATTCAAACACGTCGGTTATTGCTTTAAAGTCAAAACAACACAAATAGATGTGAAAAGATAAAAATACCCTTAGCGTGAAAAATCAAGTTGAGAGGAACAGGAAGGATAAAGAGGGGAAGCACCTATAGGGATTGTTCCTTGCCATCGAGCTCGTCATGGCAGAGTCTCTACTGGTCGAGAAGGACCGCAGCCCGCTCACAATTGCACTTTGCCTTGGGAAGGACCCCGCAAGCCCACGACACCCAGACGGAGGCAATGAGCCTCAAAACAAAGGCCGAGAATCACCAATTCATCGAATCAAGAAGCACCTCCGACAACCAGGTAGCCGGAAACTCTAACACGGCCACAGGAGAATAAACCAATGAATCAACCACACCGAGGCCTGTGACGGGGATCAAGGAACTCAAGTGAACAAAAACCATGAAGCATGATCCACTAGAGTGATAGTATCACTTGAAACATCATGAAACATCAGTACACAAAGGCATCATACTCGACTCGCCACATTAGACTAAGGCACAACAAGATGAAGGTGGGAAAAAGAGAAGGAAGTTACCAGGAGCGTATACGAGTGAGTAATTGAGTTCCAATGCCTCCTATCCACCACTACACCTGCCGGAGTCCAGAGAAAGAAATGAGCAGGTTGGGTATTAAGGCGAAGCACCATAGTAAATTGATGGCAGAGGCGAGTCGCTATGAGACCAAGGACGGTTTTAGAGCACTTGCACAGGGACAAGATGTTGTGGACGAGTGTCTGTGAAAAACTATGGAGAGAAGAGAATTTAGCGTCTACTATATATAGAGCATTAGGGCTCGAGCAAGGGATTGATCAGTTTGGAATCGAAAAAGGAAATCAGGGACGAAGAAATCTCGAGAAACTGATGATTGAGGAGAGAGAACGGTGGCCGAGAAGATTGCATGTCTTGTTCACAGCCGGGTCGGACTCCTACTTGAGGTAGGAGACGACCCTGATGCCGTCTAAAGAAGATCCAACAGTGGGGAGAGTTATTCGTATAAGGAAAATTTGAGAATCAAGAACTATAGTGTGACAAAATCAATTTCATTTAATAAAGTGACATTGCATTTAATTTCCTTTTTCTCTTTCTTCTTTTGAGGGTGCAAATGTGTCATAAATTAAATGAAATTTTGCACATATGCTAATTAAAGCATGTAGATTTTGATTATGCAATTAGATTTTCATTTTGAAGACTTTAGATGCATTAATTAATCAAATCTTAGTTTCTCTTTCCTCATGCATTAATGTCATTAGGATTATCCAAATTTGGTGAAACTTCATCCACAAATTATCTTTAGTGTATTGAATATGAATTTGCCTTAAATTACATCTTTTGAAGTTATTTACCATGTTATTCATATTATGTGGCTTTTATTCATTTTCACTCTCCTAAACTTACCCTAATATTTCAAGGTTGTCCAAATTAGATGAAAATTGACATGTAGAGTTATTTTGATATGTAGATTACAAATTTGAAATTTGTTTCCACTTTTGTGACTTCTTGTTATGAGATATGTCATATGGCCCACTAATGGCCCATTGTCTATGTTATTCATCCAATTGGGTTCCTTATCTTCATTTTATCATTGAAAGAGTTATGTGACATATTTTATGTATCCAATATTATCGTAAGAGTAATATGAAAATATTAGGTTACATTAGGGTGATACTTACATACATTAGCTCATTAGGACCATTATAACCATCTTTTAAGTCTAACCTCAAACCTTGTTTGGCTAGGTCCACAAGGTCAAAGATTTAGGGTAGGATCCAAGATCTTCCACATGAATCAACATGTCAAGCAAGTCTGACAACCGACCAGTCGTATTATTCACATAATAATATCCAATAAAGTGGCTATATGATTTTGGCATTGTCTTTAGAATCATATCAGTGGCCAACTCATAGCTCAAGGTGAATCCCAGTTCTTCAAGATGATACACATGTCCAATCATATTGAGAACATGTTCTTCTACTAAGGTTCCATCTGTCATCTTAGACTCAAGAAACACCTTCAGTATATCGTCCCTTTCTTACTTTGTAAGACCAAGTGTCACTTTCTTAAGATGTGTTACCATCTCAAGAACACTAAAGTCTTCACATTTCTCATGCAACTCATAGTTCATGAATCTAAGCATAAGGTACTTTATCTCTAAGGCATCATTGGCATGCCTCCAGTAAGCATTCACTTGTGCCCTAGGTGCATCAAGAGTAGGTATTTCTGGCACTGGTTTTCAAGGACGTAGAGCTTGCACTCTTCATTGAGAACCCTTCTCAATGTCCAAAACCAATCATGGACATTTCTCTCGTCAAGTTTGTCCTTAAGGTCCAATTGTAAGATAGATTTGTTCATCATTTGATTCTACAAGAGAACACTTGAATTTGTAAAAAAACCCTTTTTGATTTGATTTGATTTGAAAATTTTGACAATATTAATTAGGTCTTTAATTATTATTGTTCCCACTATTTTATTCCATTTGATATCCGTGACATATCACTTTGAAATATTGTAGTTTACAACATTTTAGTGGGCCAATATCCATATTTCATCAAGTCATGAGTTGACTTTTGTCGATCGCCCACAACTTGACTATTTAGGTAGGCCATCATGCAAATTGCATCACATGCAACTCTTAGATAGATGATATGTGCAACTCTTTGCCATAATCATCTACATGTCTCTGGGCTTGGGCTTTCCAAGTCACCAGTTAAGTCTAACTCAAAAGCCAACATGATAGATATGCACCATGCTTTGTGCAAATCTACATATCTACAATCACACTTCCATGAGATAGACGGTGCACCGTGCTTTGTGCAAATTTGCGCTTGGTCGATCAAGATCTTCATGTGTGTTGCTAATGGAAGGCATCTAAGATTTAGTATTTTAATTGAGGGAGTTTGTATTTATAAATACATATACTTTATCTAATCACCACATATATAGTATGTGTCATATACATGTTTTATACCACACAAAAATAACAAAAGTGACAGTTATGGCCAGCCTAATTTAATTCATTAGAGACATAAGGAATTACGTCATCCTAGGTCTACATCACATGCAGAAACTTGTTGTTAATGGAGATTCGTGCTTGCCAATCCGGGTTGATCAGTTCAACCATTGAACTATTGGTTGTTTGGTCTTCTCACCTATCATCTGGTCCATCTATCCACCATCTTTTGGCTCCTCCAGCTGATTAGTCGGGTCTACCAGGAGATCAATTCATCTCATCCTATTGGTCCTCCATGGTCCTTCAGTTGGTTTGCTTGTCTTCTGGACATCTTCTTATTCATCATAATAGAAAATTAAACAATCCTATTTTTACATGATCACATATAAATCTCGAGTTACATTTGAGGGGAGAAAAGGTAGGAAAGAATTAACTTTACATTGGAAAGATAATATAGAGGCTCAGTTCACAGACTAAGCTAAAAGGATCAACCAACCACACAACCAAGCACAGACAATAGGGGTTATTGGCCATAACCATGCTACATCCACCATCAAAACCACTTTTAGGGTGTGATAGGTATTTTCTATATGCTCAAAATGCAATTATATGCTATCATAGTAATATAGGTCAATGAGACCCGAATGTCAAATACATGGAAACATGACTTCAAAAACTAGTACTAATAGTAGTCCGATCAGCATAGGCTGAAGAAACTTGAATGATTTCGTTGATTATCTAATATAGAAAATAAATCTAAATTAGTGGTCAAAACTTCATAGAAATACACATTTAATAAAACTCTTTGAGAAAGGCAGTTTAAAAACCTGAGGAGATTACCAAGAGTATTCAATAAGGAACCTATATAATAACACAATCGATACGAGAGTGGGGTTGGTATTAGGTTAGGTAGTGAATTACACCGTGAGAGCGGGTAATTCTCACTACAGGCTCTTAATCCAGAGTTAGGAGAGATTTTTATTAATATATCAGGTCTAAATTGCAATGTTAGTCGTGGTGAAACCAATATCCTAAGGAATTCACTAAGACTGAGAACAATGACCAATAATTTAGATTTATTTTCTATTTTAGATAATCAACCAAATCATTCAAGTTTCTTCATCCTAGGCTTGTGAAAATGTCAAATAAACAGTGCATAAAACTCCCCTAAGCTTAAATGTTGCATGTCTTCGAGAAACACACTCTCGTATCTATTTGATACAAGTCAGAAAACATACAATATTATATGAATATCATTTCTCAACTATCCCCACTTGGCGGTCTCAAACTGACCTTCATTAATTATTGAACAATTAACTACTCTATAGCGACCAAAAATATTCATAAAAGACATCCGCCCTTAGATCAATGAACATGATCAAGAGAGCAGTTAACATCAAACTCAATCAGGCGTTTGGTTGGTGCATTATGTGATTCCCTATTCTACATTGCTCTTTCCTAACTACCAATCTACCTGGAAGCAGTTCTCCATATACAAATTAATGAGGAGATCAATCATCTCAGTGGCATACCAATAAGAGCAATGAATGGCATGAAATGGGTGGCTATTGAAGAATATCCAAATCATTTAAACATGATGAACCTATATATGAGTAAAAAGTCAGAAATGCACAAATCATAATGCCAACTTTTCTGAGTGAAATAATGCATGAATCAAACAATCTCATAACCAAATGAGAATGAAGTAAGAAAACAAAAGAATGGATCATGTGAATGTCTCCATCTCTTTCAGCAGTGTTAAGGGCATTCTTTCTCCCTCTTAACTTAAAAACTTACAAACTTTTTCTTTTTCTTTTTTTTATTGGCCCATGGTTCTCGCATGCTGGAAAATTAAGTGTGGCCTTCACTAAAATCATTCATTCATTTTATTTTTTTAGAGTATGGATGTACATCCCTACACTCAGATTTCTACATAGACTGATATCCACATGATGAAGAAATGAATAATATGGAATGCATGTAATCTACATGGATTTTCTTATGCAACTAAAATGATATGCACCGACATTGCTGATTTTTTTTTCAACATGCAATAAAAGCAAACTAACTATCATGTCACCTATTATGCCATGCAATGCAACAAAAGGAAATAATTTGGAGTACTTGTTCGTCTTAAGGTGGTGATTCAATAATGGGTGGAGGATGGGTAGAATCACATAATTAAGAGACAAAACCATTCATGAAAATATGATATGTCCCTCTCTAATGACCTATGAATAGGGTAACCTTAGGATTTCTTTCTTAAATTTCAATTTAAGATCCCATTAAGTGTTTGATCAGTTCAAGCTCAAACCGCATCTTCATCCACATTCCATGAATAATTAAGATCTCCATACATATTAAGTGTCCTTAAGTTGACTTGTCCATACACTTCCTCTAAGTGGTGAAACTCAAGAATTTTACAACCAAGTTAACACTTTTTTAATTTTTTTCATTTTGTTGCACACAACAAAAGCAATTGACATAGGCAAGAACCATGAAATTAAACTCCACTTATACACTAGAAATATGTGGATCCTACAAATTTAAAAAGAGAAACTTAAAAAAAAGACTAAAAAGCTAAAGAGAATAAAACTAAAGATACAGATTGTTCCCGCTACCCCCCTAAGCTTGAACTTGACTATGACCTCATAGTCAATCAAACTTAAGAGATGGAACAATGGTACCAGATCACATGGGTGGTGGTGAAGGATATGGCATGGTGGGATCAAAGGGAGGGAACGTCCCCTGGAAATTGGGCGACTGTTGCGGAGGTGGTGGAGGTTATGGATATCCACCAAAGTATCCCTAGTTCCAATAATGATCAAAGAATGGTTGTTGGTTGATGCATCCCTATTTTAGGGCTTCATCTTGTTTCTTTTTGTATCTCAATCACATCTAAACATAGTAGAATGCAAATTAAATTCCCTAATATGCATATTATTGTCAAATGCACTTATGGACATTCTTTGCATACTTTTCAGGTACTTGGACCATGCTTTGGATGGATGAGAGATAAGGGAGGAGTTCTAGGAGTCCTCCACTCATGGAGGGGTCCAAAAAAGACCCCAAAGCTCCCTTAGCCTACCCCTAATGGCCAAGGGTCAACATCAATCAAAGAAGTCCATTCATCTTGAAGATTCAAGTTGAATTTGCTACTGAAGACCCTAGCACGGTCGTGGTGCCAAGGAACGGTCATGCTATGAAGCCCCCAAAATGGTCGTGCTGTGAGAAGCCAAAACGGGTGTGCTGAAGGGAATGACCTCACCTCCAACTCACTCACCACGGTCGTGCTACCCAGTACATACATTCTACCTAGCCCTCACCACGGTCGTGCTTCCCAGCATGACTGTGCTACCAGCCTCCATTTCACCAAAATTCCTTTAACTTTCTCCATATCTTAGAACGATTGTTCCACACCACCACGGCTGTTCCTACCCTTACCCACCATGACCGTGCTGCCCAACACAGTCGTGCTACCACCTAAACCCTAGCATTTTCTGCATTATTTTTCCAAAAATGCCCCTACTTACCCTAGTGCTTCCACTACCATCTATATATACATGGGTGTCGGCCACAACACTAGGTTAGCTGCCATTACTCCCCTCCACCTACTCTAGAGCATTCATTGCCTCCTTCCTTGCATTCAATCCATCCATCCACCTCATTTCTACCATAGAAACCTAGCTTTCTAGGTTTTCTACCATAATTCCCTTCATTTTCATGCCCTTCATCCACCTTGGAGGAGGAAGGTCATCCTACAACAGCTAGGAGGTGAAGAAGAAGAAGCTACTTCGAGCTCCATGGAGTCTTATCCCCTTCTTCTTATTTATTTTATCTTTTCTTTGAGCATGTCTAGCTAAGCCCCTAGTGGTGGGTTGTTTGGGATAAAAAATTGACTTTGATACCATATTGGGGGGGGGGAAATAACTTGTAATGAATATAATTTCATTCTATAATGATTGCCTTTTCCTTCTATCTCATTTCCCATTATCTAGCATGTGGTTTGTGCTTTTATACATAAATTTCTTGTTTTGTGATGCTTAATGACACTTGGCTTCTAGGAGAAATTGGAATGTATGTGCCAATCTTAGGAATGGATCCTAGGTCCAATTAGTGGATCCCTAGCTAGCCCCCTTTATTCCTACATTCATCTCCCTTCTTCGACAAGTCATTGTGAGATCTAAGTAGCTAGTATAAGTGTGATTAATGCAATTGCCTAGAGTTTCCTAAAGGCTAGGTGGCAAGTAACATGAGGTGAAATACCGTCATCTCTACTCTCATTGCTACCCTTGGCTCTCAATTTCCCTAATACCACTTAACCTAGAAATCTAGACTTGCCAAGCCCTATTAGAATTACACCTAGCCCTAGTTCTCCAACTAGAAGTATAGGGTATATTCTAATAGCACTTTCCTTGTTGTTTGGTTTGGTAATCTAGATTGAATTGTGAGAATTGCATGCTATGTTGACTTTACCCGAACTAATATCAAGTTCCATTCCCAAACGGCCCACCTATCCATCATATTGCTTAAAATCCACATTTGCCTTCTTAGCTTGTTAATGCTAGTGTAGTTAATTGCCTTTGTTAATTCTTAGCTAATTGCCTAGTTCCAGATATTTACTTTTTTCTTAAGTAGTTAGGGCTCCTTTGAGATTGCTTGTGTTAAGTTAGCTAACCACTTATAACTTAGATTCTTTCTTGTCTAATTGCTTAGTTTGCATCTAAGTTGATCACTTAGCTTACTAGTGTAGTGTAGCTCCTTGCTCTAGCCTAATTGCCTAATTGCTTCCCTTGCTTAGTTTCATAGCATTAGCTTGCTTAGAGTAATCTAGATTGTTGGTTAACTTATTTTCCTTCTTGCTCTTGCTTGCTTGAAATTGCAATGTAATCAAAACAAACCCAACTTAAAACCCTCAAATCCTAATCTCCACTTTAGGAACATAGCTAACACAAACCTAGCTCTAGTGCCCCCTCTCTCCCTGAGGATCGAATCTAATCTTACCACTAGACTATACTACAATATGACCCCATGCGCTTGCGGGAACGTGTGATTAGTTGAATCTGTGAGTTGGACTAGGTCCACATATAAATTTTGAGAGATCATGTGTTTTCCATTAGGGTTTCATCTAGCCACCTTTAGTTGGTTAGTGTGTGACCTTGAGAAGAATCGCACCAAGCTTTCTGGCATCGTTTCCAGGGAGTGAGGCACTCAGCCTAGCTAGTTAGTGTAGTTTAGCCTTTCCTACTGCCCTCACCATTGCTATTCTTTGTTCTTTGTTCACTTTTGCATATTTTCATTCTAACTTGGTTTTTGTTGCTTGTTTGTGTATTGTCTAGGTGACAGTTGTGCATGCGTCATACTCGTTTGACTTGGACCGACTTGGTGTTATACGACCCCGAGATAGGTAGAAGGTGACGCCAAAGCCGCCGCAACCTACACTGAGAAACTAAAATGGGTGATCGTCTGAAATACCTCATGGAGATGCTCAACCACAACCCAACCACCCTCTCCATGAATACTTCACCCCAGGGAACTACAACTCCCCTATTGCTACCCTTTTTGACCAAATGTCGGGTCAACAATTCTCCATTCCACCCACACTTCTTGGACTCCTCCATGCTTACTATGGGATGGAGAATGAGAACCCCTACCACCATATCGATGCCATCCTTGAAACTTGTTCCACTTTCCGTACACTCACTGCCACCGATGAATCCATCCAGAGGACACTTTTCCCATTCTCTCTAAAAGAAAAGGCTAAGGAATGGTACATCTCAAAACCAGAGTCAGTTATGTGGAACGCGGTCAAGAATGAGTTTCTCAAGAAGTTCTTTCCAATTGCCAAACTGACTAAAATGCAAAGATGTATCACTGCCTTCTCCCAAAAAGAAAATGAACCTTTCCACGAGGTGTGGGAATGGTTTCAAAAGCTCCTGCGTGATTACCCCTGTCATGAGGTACCCTTGTGGCAGCTGGTTCAAGCTTTCTACACCGGGCTAGTGGAATTGATCCAAAATAATGTTGATTCATCATGTGGAGGCACCTTCGTGACAAAGCCACCTAAGGAGTCATGGCCCTTATTTGAGCACCTAGCTGAGAATTCTTGCCATCAGGCTTCTACTAACGGGGAACATTGTGACTGGAACTACATCCCTCCACCTTCTCCTGTAGTTCCTGTCCAGACTACAGCCAACCCCAACATGATGAAAATATGGCAGATATATAAATATGATGAAGAACCAAGCTGGTGGTTCTTCAAGTCAATCCACTATGGAAGTTGAAGCTGAGGAGGAAGAAGTTCATGCTTTGCATGCCTTCAGCAGCCGAAACAACCAAGGCTTGATGTCCAACTCCTATACTCCTGAGTGGAGGAATCATCCAAACTTCTCATTGAAGCAACAAAATGAGGAGGGGCAAGGGCATCCAAGGCAACACCAAGGGCCCAAGTACAGCTCCAAGTTTGAGGAGGAAGTCCTAGGAAGGCTAAGAAGCCTCGATGAAGTGAAGAAAGAGGTTTCGTCTCAAGGATAAAACATTAACCGCCTTGAGCAAAGGCTTGATCAAATCTCACTCTCACTTGCCCACCATGAAGAGGGGAGGCTCCCATCTCAACCCATGGCCAATCCAAACAATGATGGTAGTTATGTGAGCACTACTCAGGGTGCTTATGTTCCACAATAAGGCTAAGTACCCCCACTTCACCAGTACCAAGGATCACCACATCCATATGCTCCTCCAACACACCAAACCCCTTACAACTATAAATATCCTCTACCTCACTCATAACAAATGCCCCCTCCACAGTATCACCCCCATCCACCACAACCCCAGCCATAATTTATCCTCTAAAACCTAAATCCACCACACTCAAGGCCACCACCACCTCAATAGACACATCCAAATCCACAAGCTTCCTCTTCCATTACTCATGAGCATGTGAAGGTAGTGACAATTTTGAGGAGTGGCAGGACCTTAGGGCAGCCACAAGGTAATTCTGTTAATGGCACTGCCAGTGATGACAGGGCTGATACTGTGATTAGGGATGTTGATACCGAGATTCAAGCTGATGATATTGTGATACTGAGATTTTATACCATGATACTGAGAGCTGATATCGTGATTCTAGTGATACCGCTTGATGATACTGTTGGCATGAGTCAATCGGGAGCACAACTCCCTCCTTTCCTCGATGCACTTGAAGAGTCATCCACCGAAAGAAGAAAATGGAAACATACTGAGGATATCATGGAGACCTTTAAGTAGGTCAAGATCAACATTCCTTTGCTTGATACGGTTAAGCAAATTCCTTCTTATGCCAAGTTCTTGAAAGACTTATGCACGTTCAAGAGGAAGACCGCCGGAAGGACACCAAGGAAGGTTAAGCTCACTGAGCAAGTGAGATCAATTCTATAGCACACCGTGCCAAGGAAGAGAAAAGATCATGGTGCTCCTATCATCTCATGCTACATTGGAGCACATTGCATTGACCAATCTCTTCTTGACTTGGGTTCTAGTGTAAATATGATGCCTTATGATGTGTTCACTGAGCTACAAATGGGACAACTGGGTCTCACACACTGTACCTTGTTGTCAGCTAATAGATCTATGAAAATTCCTAGAGGGCATGTTGATGATGTGTTGGTCAGACTTGATGATGAGACATCTACATTCTTTTTGGTATTTTTTATTGTCTTGGACATGGAAAAGGACTCGAGGAAAGTACCTATTATCTTCAGGAGACCCTTCTTGGCCACAAATTATGCAGTGATTCATGTGAGAACCGGTACCAAGTATGTGACTTTCATGCACATGAAGATCTGATTGAACATCTTCAAGTCTTTTGCTAAATCTAAAGTGATAGGTGTTACAGAAGAGGATTGTTATCTGATTGAGTGCCTTGATGAGATAGTGCAAGAGTGTCTACCGGTGTGGATCCAAACTGCCACACAAGGTAGAGGCTTAGAGCCCATTGTGGAATTTCTAGATGATGATGATGATGATGAGGATGAGGAAGAGGAGTTGGTCTTAGTGGCTGCAAGTAAAGACCTCCCATCCATTTCTAAACCATTGAAGTATTCTCTTGAAGAGCCTCCCATTCTTGAGCTCAAGTCTCTTTCTAAAGGATTGAAATATGCTTTCTTAGGCTCCAATGACACTCTCCTGGTGATCATTTCTACTATTCTTTCTCCAGAGCAAGAAGAGGCATTGATGGTAGTCCTAAAGAAGCACATTCAAGCCATCGGGTGGTCTATAGATGATTTTAGGGGAATTGACCCATCAATTTTTGTCCATAGAATCTATCTTGAGGATGATGCTAGACCAACCCATCAAATGCAAAGACGATTGAATCCCAAGTTGAAAGAGGTTGTAGCCAAAGAAGGAGTGAAGATCCTTGATGCCGGGATTATATATCCCATCTATGACTATCCACGGGTGAGTCCCATCTAATTTGTACCCAAGAAGGGTGGGATCACAGTCGCTGAGAATGAAGACGGGGAATTGATGCCCGTGAGTGAGCAATCAAAATAGAGGATGCGTGTGGATTACAAAAAGTTGAATGAAAAGACCAAGAAAGATCACTACCCTCTTCTATTCCTTGATCAGATTTTAGAGAGATTGGTTGGATAAAGTTTCTATTGTTTTCTTGATGGATACTCTGGTTACTTCCAAATAGGCATTCATCTTTCCAATCAAGAGAAGAAGATGTTCACTTGCCCAAGTGGTACTTTTGCATACAGGAGGATGCCATTTGGTTGTTCAATGAACCTTCAACATTTCAAAGATGTGTAACATCCATTTTTGTCATTCAACATTTCAAATATGTGTAACATCCATTTTTGCTGATATGCTTGATTCATCACTTAAAGTCTTCACCACTACTACAGAAACGGCCTTTGGCGTCGGTCGTTTAACCCCATTTGGCGTCGGTTTCCGACCGACGCCTATGTGGGCGCCGCTAAAGGTCGAACACTTAGGCGTCGGTTTTTTAACCGACGCCTATTTAACCTATAGGCGTCGGTCGTTTAGTAGATAACCGACGCCAAAAGGGTTCGCGCCACAGAAAACGGCATCATCTAGGACACTTTCTGCGTCGGTTGTTTAGTAAATAACCGACGCCTCTATGGAATATAGCGTCGGTCTTTTAGTAGATGACCGACGCATAAAGTGCCCTAGATGACGCCATTTTTTGTGGCGCGAACACTTTTGGCGTCGGTTATATACTAAAAGACCGACGCCTATAGGTTAAATAGGCGTCGGTTTGATATGAATATCCGACGCCATTTCCAGGACTGCTTTGGCCACATTAGGCGTCGGTTTATTGAAAAAACCGACGCTGTAGGTCTTTCCTGACGGTTTTCTATAAATAACCGACGCCTATTTATATTTTTTTTTTTTCATATCAGTTTGCAGGCCTGCTGTGGCTGGTCAGCAGGATGAGAACCTGCAGTTCAGTTTTCTGAACTGCAGGTTTACGACATCCATTGATATCAGCCTACAAACAGGCCGCAAACCTGCAAAAGTCACAAGCAAAATTCTACACAAGTACATACATTCAGACATCAATTCAATTCTCACATTCACACACATATAGAAACATTCAAATACATGTATTAACATTCAGAAATATTCATTTACATAGTATCATTCATTATCGCTATCAACATCCCAATTATATCTTACAGTTGCCACTGCTTGTATGGCTTTTGCCCATTCTTCTCTTACTTCATTTAATGCTTCCATCGTATATGGAGCATGTATATTTTTTAAACGTTTACCTGTAGTGTTGTCAGTTTTAAACACCTGCAAAGAGAATGATGTATATATATAAGTAATAATATAAAAATAATATAAGATTGATATATTGCATACTAACTAATGAGAATATATATAATACCTCATGTATGGTATCGATGTCCAATGCGGCATATTTGATAATCATCTGCATAAATCGCATCACATAGTATGCGCATGCCCATCCATTGTCTTGTGTAGCACACTATAAATTGAAACATACAAAATAATACAACTAAGCACAATTCACATCAATAATATATATATTTGAGTCGGGAACTTACTTGTACGTTCTGCCAATTTATTGGCTGGTTCTTTTTCCTTGGGACCGTTCCTCCAGCCTTTTTGAATGCATCTAAACCCCTACATGTTAATATAACACAATAAATTGCATAAGTAAATAGTAATGTAATAAAAGATGTTAATGGATATAAAAATGAAATATTTCTCACCAGAATAATGGCATTCTCATTACGTGTCCAATTTTAGTGTTCAATGTACTCCCCGCAGGATCTAGATAATAAACAGTGAATGTCCCGGGGACAATGACTAGTAACTCCCAATGTCTACCGCTAGAAGTAAGAAGTTAACAATTAATAACTCAAAATGCAAAATAAAAATGGAATTTTCTTAAGTCCAAATTATAAATAAAGTAAACTTACTTGACATTGAATGGAGCTATTATTATCGTCTTCTTTTGCTGACCAAAAATTGTAAAAGCATCTATACAGTATTGTTGAACATTATCAGGGTCTTTAGCTACCAAACTAATCAATGATGGAATCAAAAATCCCACATGATCAAATGCAAATTGTTTGCAATGATCTTCGACTAGGTAGCTGCAAAACATATAGGCGTATGCATTAATATATAAGAAACCAGATCACCGGATCTTACACAAGGTATATGGATGTATAAACAAGATCTCACCTTATCCATGTCTCTATCATTGATGTATTCAGCCAATCATACATAAACAGCTCAATAATATCTTGTATAAATAAAGAGCTATCGTATGATTGACCTGCATAATCTGCATCTAAAGAAATAATTATAGGGCAATGTACATTATGTGCCCGTAGCCAACATGCCATTCCCCTACAAGCAGGACCTAACGGGTATGTTAGGTCAGTTGGAACCCAATCGGGTAATGCGGGAAGTGGAAGTGGAGGCCTAGGTGCTCCTGGTGTCTTCTTTTTAACCTGTACATATAATTTCAGATCAGTTGACATCATATATACACATTAACAGTCTAAATCAATGTAAATTTATCTTACAATTTCAGTCGTGTAGACGACATCTGCTTTGGGCCACAATATCACCCCGCCTTCTGCATCAGCAAGTCTATCAATATCCGGGTGGGGATATGGCAATGTAGCTTCTCTCCAATCAGGTAACACACGTATCGGGCTCACACGAACGTAGCCCTGTGGCATTGGAG
Source organism: Alisma plantago-aquatica (assembly GCA_963693085.1). Taxonomy (NCBI): domain Eukaryota; kingdom Viridiplantae; phylum Streptophyta; class Magnoliopsida; order Alismatales; family Alismataceae; genus Alisma; species Alisma plantago-aquatica. The sequence goes on along the minus strand of OY856409.1, from coordinate 1,413,355,166 downwards.
TCCCGTGAAACATTGCCCCAGGAAGGGACGGGTAAGCCTGCGCCTCTGCAACAACGTAGTCTTGCATTCTTAAGCGGCATGGCTTCAATGCCTACAAATTTACGTAAAGAATATTATACATATATACATATCATCTTGAAAACATAACAACTTGAAAAGACTAACTACAATGTCATAAACAATACTTACAGCAGACGTGCTAGGCGATGGGTCTCCAGGATTACTCGCAGTCTGTGCATCAGGAGAAGAGTGGGTCGCCATAGGCGTATTGGAAGCCTGAGATGCCTGCCACCGCAGCAATTCTTCCTTGACCTTCTCAGCAACTACATCGTTGATCTTCTTAGCAACTAAATCCTCAACTCTCTTATTCTCCTATACATGGATAAAAGAAACATTAGCTTCTTATTAATGAATTTCCTTTTGCAGTAACATTCTAAAAAAAGAATAGGTTACCTCTTCTTGAGAAAGTCCCGCTCTGGGTTTGCGCTGGGATGGCCCAAAGAATGCTTTGATGCCAACACCAGCGCCGGCACCTCTAACACGTCCAGGATGCTCTGGGTTACCCAGAGCAACTGTCAATTCATCCCTTGTGCCCTGAGGGATGAACGTGCCTTGTTTCCTCTGCTCGTGCAGCTCCCGCTAATCACCATAAACAGAAATTGGTAAGTTAACACCACAAATAATCAATATTCAAACGATTTCTCTAAGAGTTGTATTTTACCATTTTTGCAGCCGCCTCAGCAGTTACAGGCTTCTTTATTTCACCCTTCTTGTTTTGCCTGCCAGCTATCCAGATATCATGGCGAGGCATGGGTGTGGCAGACTCCTGAGTAGCCGCAGACTCCGCCTGTAGTCTTTGGCGAACGCTTGCATAGCCTTTTGGACCCATAGTGTGGTCATGCACATTCAGTGCACGCCTTGCTTTTTGTGCGTCACTGAGGGCCTAGTTAGTATGCACATTAATGATTTGGTTAGTAGCACTAAATGCTAATCTTGAATAGGTGAATACAATGTATATTAATTAAATTAGGAGTGACGCCTAATACCTTGAATTCTTCAGATTTTCTTGAAGCAACAAAATTGTCCCAATCTTCTTTGTCCAAGAAGTTCCATTGTTCAAGGGCTGACTTCTTCTTCTTATCACCCTCTTTTATGTATTCTCTGTTTAGATTTGTCCTATAATTCCTAAGCATCTTTCCAGCGCGTTGCATCACATTTTTACGATGCAACTTCTCATCCAATGCAAACAGATTCTGTAAAATAGAAATGTTATTAACTAGTATCCAAAATAGAATTGCAAATAATAGAATTTGTAATCTACAAAATAGAATTGCAAATAATAATAACTCACGCATAAATCCTTCCATATCAAGTCTTTTTTCCCTTGAGGAACTTTATGCCAATTGTCATACTTAACACCACAATGGCTCCGAGTGGTACACCCAAGATAGTTCACAAAATTATTGCGGTTCACTCCAATTGGATTTCCTCCATTATCAAACTCCACCACCAATTTAGATCCACTACCACTTAGCGCTAATAACTTCTTCAACAGAGTGATGCCCCTTTTCTTGTTAAGTGTCTGGTGTTGCGCATCAAGTTGCTCCAGTGCTTCAGTGGGTACAGGTGCATCAACCTAAAATTTGACAAAAATAAAACACACTAACTTAGCCCAATATAGAAATATAGGATATATGACATAACTAGAAGATAATGAATTTTATAGAAATACAAGATATGTTTTTAGAACTTACATTAGTATCCTCGCCATGCTCGTCATGGACAGCATGCTCATCATGGACTTCATGCTCATCATGGACATCATGCTCATCATGGTCAGCCATCTGAAAATGTCATTAAAAAGGCAAACATTTAGCATTTCTATTAACTAGAAAAAGGCAAACATTTAGCATTTGTATTAACTAGAAAAAGGCAAACATTTAGCATTTGTATTAACTAGAAAAAGGCAAACATTTAGCATTTGTATAAACATACATGTCTCTAAAATTGTGATCTTTTATCAATTAACAATCCTTCATTGTGATCTCCGCGCACATATAAGTCATCATTAGCTTCAATATTTTGTGGAGTTGGCAACCCAACTGAGAATGGACTGGAGTCATCATACTTATCATAGTACTCTTCTTCATCTATAGGATCTTCAATGAACTGTCTTTTACCATGAAGAACAACCAACCATTTCTCATTTGCAGGATCATCGATATAGAATATTTGTTTCGCCTGTGATGCCAATATGAATGGTTCACCCTTCTCGCCAATCTTTTCAAAGTTCACCAAAGTGAAACCCAATTCATCCACTATAACTCCTTTGGTGTTATCAACCCAATTACATTTAAAGAGCGGAATTTTGAAATCTATGTAGTCAAACTCCCAAATGTCCTCAATGACACCGTAATATGACATTTTAGCTTCACGTGGACTCTTATCCTTTGCACTTGCAAAGTACATAGTCGACGCTTGAAGAGTGACCCCACTATTTTGGACGACACTCTTATCATCTTGGCGCTTTGTGTAATATGTGAATCCATTAATGTCAAACCCTTCATAAGACATAACATTCGGTTTTGGTTTAAAGGCGAGGCATTTGATAGTTTCTGTAATATCATGTGGTGTTTGAGATAGTTGATGTAAGACTTTATCTTCAAACCACTTAGTAAAAGTCTTATTATGCTCTCTAGCAAGCCACATTGAACTTGCTCGAGGATGTTGTCTCTTTATGAAATTGGTATGTTCCTCGATATAAACACTCACTTCATCCATATTGTGTAAAATATACAAGTGAGCTTGTTCCAACTGCTCACGGCTGATTACTTTCACCCGTGATCCCAAAATTCCTTTGCCCTCCTCAATATTCTTGTCATTATCAGGAGTGTCATTACCACTGAGAAAGTCATTGCAAAAATCCATAACCTCTCTCGCCACATAACCTTCAATAATACTCCCTTCAGGCCGATAACGGTTTCGAACATCACCTTTAAAAACGCTCATGTATCGTTCAAAGGGATACATCCAATGCAAGAAAACTGGTCCCAACATTTTCACTTCCCTAGTCAAGTGGACAACAAGATGTACCATGATATCAAAGAACGAAGGAGGGAAATACATCTCAAGCTGACATAGGGTAACAACCACTTCTCTTTGCAAATTATCGAGAGTATCAGGGTCAATAACTTTGCTGCATAGACTGTTGAAAAAGAAACAAAGTCTGGTAATCGCAAACCTTACATGCTTCGGCAATATAGATCGAATTGCCACGGGCAATATTTGTTGCATTAGAGTGTGACAATCATGAGATTTAAGACCTATCAACTTCAGATCTTTCATTGATACCAATCTACGGATGTTGGATGAGTAACCATGTGGCACCTTAACATTTACCAAGCATTCACAAAAAGTTTTCTTCTCCTTTCTAGACAACGTGTAACAAGCGGGAGGTAAGTATGTTCTTTTATTACCCATTTCACGTAATTCTGTTAATTCTGACCTTATTCCCATTTCACGTAGGTCCAGTCTGGATTTTATCCCATCTTTAGTCTTACCTGGTATATTTAATAGAGTACCAGTGATGCTATCACAGACATTTTTCTCAACGTGCATTACATCGATACAATGCCTGACTGTCAAAGAACTCCAATAAGGAAGATCCCAAAATATTGACTTCTTCTTGAATGAAGAATTGTCACTCCGTGTGGCCATACTACATTGTGATTTCTTACCAAATTCATTGACAATGTCTTTTACTCTTTCATAAACAACATCCCCTGGTATAGGTTTAGGTGCACTTCGTTCATCATTCCATCCATTGAATGCTTTGCGCTTCCTACGATACGGATGGAATTTTGAAAGAAACCTTCGATGACCAAGATATACAGTCTTGCCGCCATGTTTTAGTCTTATTGAATCAGTGTTTTCTTCACATATAGGACACGCTTTAGCTCCTTTGACACTATATCCAGACAAATTCCCATATGCTGGAAAGTCATTAATAGTGCAAAACAACATAGCGTGCAAACGAAATGTCTCTCTTGCTGAAGCATCATAGGTCATCACACCTTCAGCCCAAAGTTTCTTTAAGTCATCAATCAAAGGTTCAAGATAAACATCGATATCATTTCCGGGTTGTTTAGGGCCCGATATCAACAATGACAACATAACATACTTATTTTTCATACACATCCAGGGAGGAAGATTGTATATAACAAGCATGACTGGCCAAGTGCTATGTTGGCTGCTCAATGTCCCGTACGGATTCATTCCATCTGTACAAAGCCCAAGTCTTAGATTCCTATCTTCTTCACCAAATTTAGGGTACAATAGATCAATCTTCTTCCACTGTGGGGAATCAGACGCATGTCGTAGGATCCCATCATTATTTTTCTTAACATCTGCATGCCACCTCAGATTCTTCGCATCTTTCGGATTTGCAAACAAGCGTTGAAACCGTGATATTATAGGTAGATACCACAACACCTTGGCAGGAGAACCAGTTTTGGACTCCCCCGAAGTCGTCAATTTATACCGTGACGCACCACATTTTGGACAATCTTTCAAATCTACATAGTCCTTTTGAAATAATACACAATCATTCGGGCATGCGTGTATCTTCTTGGCCTCCATTCCCATTGGGCACAACATTTTCTTTACCTGGTATGTTGAGATTGGAAGCTCGTTTCCTTCAGGAAGCATTTCTTTCAACAAAGTCAACAATGAAGTGAAGCTTTTGTCGCTCCATCTATTGTTAGCTTTCAACTTATACAATCTCAAGACAGCGCTAAGCTTCGTAAACTTAGCACAACCTGTGTATAACGGTATCTCAGCATCATGCACAATGTTTGTAAAGATAGGAGGTGGATCGGTGTGCTCTACCCTACAACTATCCAGCATCGCATCAACGATGTCTGCTGGAACTGGTTCGTTCACATTTACGTCATCAGAGGCAATTTCTTCTTCCACCCAAGCACTGCTATCGACATCTACTGGTTTCGATTTTGAAATCTCTCCATGCCAGTGCCATTCTGTATAGCCTTGTACAATCCCGTTGCACATGACATGACTTTTGATTTCCTCACCAGTGTTGACTTTCAAGTTGTTACCGCAATGCCTACATGGACAGTAGAACCTATCTGTAGGTTTTTTCCTATGTTCCTCGGCAAATCTAATAAACTGATCAAGACCAGATATAAACTCTGGGGTGCAACGATTACGAATCGACATCCATGATCTATCCATTCTATGATCAGAGAAAACAAGTATATATTAGGAAAAGATTAGGCAACATTTCCCTAGTATATAATAAATGTGTACCACCTATCCCATCCTTGAACACCTAATCTCACTAGTAAGTGTATAATGTGTATTGGGTTTTCGAGAAAATTTCGGCAGCATTTCCCCGCTGTTCTCTAAGTACATATGTACTTAGAGAACAAACGGGGAAATGCTACCAAAATTTTCTCGAAAACCCAATACACATTATACACTTACATCCTAAGTGAGATTAGGTGTTCAAGAACAGTCCCAAACCGGGGACTATCCAAGATTTACTCCTAATGAGTCAATCTTGGATGGGTTTCTAGGCCAACAATAATAGATATCTACAATGAAGCCGGATTCCATACAAACAGTATATAATTTAGTGATTGTTCATTCTAATTTATACCAATGTACAAGTAATATAAAAAACAATGATTGTTCACATTCTAGGCCAACAAACACATGTGATGTCATTCTTATATATAATAAATGTGTACCACCTATCCCATCCTTGAACACCTAATCTCACTAGTAAGTGTATAATGTGTATTGGGTTTTCGAGAAAATTTCGGCAGCATTTCCCCGCTGTTCTCTAAGTACATATGTACTTAGAGAACAAACGGGGAAATGCTACCAAAATTTTCTCGAAAACCCAATACACATTATACACTTACATCCTAAGTGAGATTAGGTGTTCAAGAACAGTCCCAAACCGGGGACTATCCAAGATTTACTCCTAATGAGTCAATCTTGGACGGGTTTCTAGGCCAACAAACACATTTGATGTCATTCTTATATATAATAAATGTGTACCACCTATCCCATCCTTGAACACCTAATCTCACTAGTAAGTGTATAATGCGTAATTGGTTTTCAAGAAAATTTCGGCAGCATTTCCCCGCTGTTCTCTAAGTACATATGTACTTAGAGAACAAACAGGGAAATGCTACTGAAAGTTTCTCAAAAACCCAATACACATTATACACTTACATCCTAAGTGAGATTAGGTGTTCAAGAACAGTCCCAAACCGGGGACTATCCAAGATTTACTCCTAATGAGTAAATCTTGGACGGGTTTCTAGGCCAACAAATACATGTGTTGCATTCTTATATATAATAATTGTCTATAAACTACATGCAACATGGTTAATCCTAATCAACAGAGCATTATTAAATAATAAATCAAGAAATCAATAGTTTCAAACAAAAGGTCTAGGAATCTTTACTAGACATTATATGTATCCCTAATCATCATATTTAACATACTACATTATTTTGAACATCCAGATCAGATTAAGATCATACTATGTTATAACATATTATCGAAGGAAACATATTCTTCATGTAGTGTTGATTCTAGAAGTCTAAGAAGGGAATCTGAGAATTTTAGATGCTTACAGTCTCTAAGGGATAGAAGTAAGGAATAATTTATACCTTTTCTAGTTAAGGATTTTGTAGATACTTGGACTAGTCCTAAATGAAGAAAGTTGTATCTTAGATTATTTTTTATCATGTTTAGATCTCTTTCAGATAGAAGTTGTATGCATTCCTATGAAGGTGTAACTCATATAGTTTTTTCATTATCCTTAATGTAATAATTAGATATCAAATGAAAACTACCTTTTGAGTAAATGGTGGCGTAGGAAGGTCCAGTTTTGCATTGGAATGAATGGTGACATAGTAAGGGGCAATTTACATTTGGATAATCGATAGAAGTGAGTGACTAGAGGTGAATTAGGGTTTGTAATTAAAGGGTGTATAATTTTCTTAGGATTTAAAGGAGAATATCTACATAAAATTGCAATAAAAAACAACAACATGATGAATATGATTGAAGCAAAAATGAGCTGTGTAACTAGGTATAAAATCGTACCTGTAAGTAGCGAGCTCGTGGAGGAAGAAGAGGAGTAGCTCTGTCGGTAGCGAGCTCCGTTAAGGAAGAAGAGCAGTGGAGGCGGCGACGATGAGCAGTGGAGGCGGCGATGTAGGCAGTGGAGGCGGCAGCGGCGTAGGGCAGTGGCAGCAGCGGCGGAGACGCGGGGGTCGTCAGGCGGAGAAGGAGCAGGAAGGCGACACCGGCAGCAGGGAGCGGCAGGCGGCGGCGGGCAGGAAGGCGGCGGAGAAGGAGCAGGCAGGCGGTGGCGACACCGGCAGCAGAAGGAGCAGGAAGCGGCGGCGGCGCACAAGCAACAGCAGCAGCGGAGGGTCGGGCGACGGTAGCGGAGGGTGGCGGGCAGCGGCGTCGGTGAGCAGCGGAGGGTCGGGCGATGAAGACGATGAAACAGGAAAGGGGACCTAAAGTCGATCGATCATGCGTCTAATAAGTTCGTAAAGGGCGTCGGGTATCTAACAAAGCCGACGCCTAAGGTCTTCAGCGTCGGTTCCTATTACAAAACCGACGTCCAATTAGATAAAATTTGCCCCAAATAAATTGGCGGGAACCACTATAGGCGTCGGTTATCTAAGGATAACCGACACCTAAGCTGTAAATTTTCGCGCAAATTTTCATCTTATATAGGCGTCGGGCTTTAGGTAAATAACCGATGCCGTATGTGACATATTTTTTTTGCTCGAAAATTGGATTTCGCGGCAGTTTTAGGCGTCGGTTTTTTACCAAAAAAACCGACGCTTAATACAAGCGGTACCCGTGTCTTGGCTACAGACGTCGGATGACCTAGATGACCGACGTTGAATGTTATAGGCGTCGGTTTACCTAAATAACCGACGCCCATAAAAGCGACACTGAATGTTGTTTCTGTAGTAGATGGATGACTTTTCTGTGTTTGGTAAAACCTTTGATGAGTGCTTTATTCACCTTGTGCTTGTTCTTGAATGGTGTGTTAAGGCCCTTCTGGTTCTATCTTGGGAGAAAAGCCACTTTATGGTGCGCGAGGGTATTGTTTTGGGTCACAAAGTCTTTAAATCCAGAATTGAAGTTGATAAGGCCAAAGTGGACCTGATCTCCACTCTCACCATTCCTTCCACCGTAAGACATGTCTAATACTTCTTGGGGCATGTGGGTTTCTATCGTCAGTTCATTAAAGACTTTAGTAAGATTTCGAGGCCACTTTGTCATTTACTTGAAAAGGATGTGATTTAAAAAGTGGGTGAAGCGGCCACTTAAGTGGCCGCTTAAGCGGTCAAGCCTATGTCCCATTGTAATTTTAGCTTAAGAGGGCTTTGAAGCGTTTTGTACTGAAGCGGTCGCTTTTTCCCGCTTTTTGCCGCTTCATACTACTTTTTCAGCCCCGCTTAAGCGACCGCTTCAGGGCGCTTCACGGAAAATATTGCTGGAGTGGCCCAATCACTCGCCAAATCTATAGAAAAATGAAAGCACTACTTTTGGGAGATGTGATGCTCCAGTTGTTGTATCTCAAAAGGTGTATGAAAGTTTAGTAATTAGCATTTATCTTTACTTTGTCACTGCTGTTTGTACACTGTGTACATCTAGACTAGTACTTTGTACTGTCAAGTGTGTATATGATATTATCATGTATATTTAATGTTATTTATTACCACTGATACTCTAATAGTCTGACATTTAGTATACTTGTAGAAAACCTTTGCACAACCATATGTAGACTGTAACAAAATGATGTTGTAAAATATTGTTATATTGTCAATTATGTACTTAGTGCAGTAACTTATCGTTCTTTATGATTTACTAAGTATGATATTGGCATGTATGTTTAATGTAGTTTATTACCACAGAAATTAATAGTCAGCCATTTTGTATACTTGTACAAAAACTTTGCACAACCATCTATTAACTGTAACAAAATAAGGTAGTAAATTTGTTATATTGTTTATTATATACTAAGTCTAGTAGTTTATTGCTCTTTAGGATTTACTGAGTAATATCCAATTATCTTGATTCTACTACATATTGTCATGCATTTCTCTTTATTGTTGTTTAAATGTGCATCTATTTATATTATGTTGAAGACTACCTTACTCAATCAACAATATTTGTACAGAGTACTAGTATTTAACTACTACTACCTCCAAAAAAATTTACTAAATGATAATTTCTAAGCCCAGTTGTTGAAACAATATTAAGTACATAGTACTAGTATGATACTTGATTATTGAGCGAGGGCTATGCGGTTTTATGATGTTTGAATGTTTTTAGCTTGTAATAATTTATTTTTTGTAAATAGGACCCTTTTTCATATGTAAAAGTCATTCTAATGTAATGAAATATCATTTAGATGCTTGATTAATGATATGTTAGCAGTACGACTATCACCAAAAGTTTTCTACATTTTTTAAAACAATGCAGACCGCTTTTTCAAAAAGCGTCCGCTTTAGTCCGCTTTAAAGCCCGCTTTCCGCTTCCCGCTTCAAAAGGGTCAATTTGCATGCTTCCCGCTTCACACTTTTCAAAACCTAGATGACAAGTGTGTTGAAGCCTTCAACCACTTGAAGAAAAACCTTGTCTCTGATCCTATCGTGCAGCCCCTGGACTTCTCTTTTCCATTTGAGATCATGATTGATGCATTGGACATGGCAGTATGGGTAGTTATGGGCCAAAGGATTGGCTGGATTCCACATGCCATTTACTATGCAAGAAACACTCTTGATGAAGCTCAAAGGAACTACACTACCACCGAAAAAGAGTTGATTGTCATAATTTTCTCTCTCGACAAGTTGCTCTCATATCTCTTGCAAAATAAGGTGATAGTTTACACGGATCATGCAGCCTTGAAGTACCTTCACTACTACAGAAATGGCTTATAAAGTCACTTTTCCAGGTGTCGGTTGTATACATAAACGGACACCTAAACTCTACAGTGTCGGTTTATAACATAAACTGACATACAATCTGTGAAGGTCGACCAGACACGGGTACCACTTTTATTAAGTGTCGGTTAATTAATAAACAACCGACACCTAAAATCAACCGCCAAAACCAAAATTCCAGCGAAAAAATTACCTCCAAAATTTCACATATGGCGTCGGTTTATAAATGAATAACCGACGACCAAAGATTATTCACGAGACAGGAATAGTTGTCGGTTGTCTTTTAGTTAAAAACCGACGACTATAATCCAGTATAGGCATCGGTTGTTGGAAAGGAACCGACACTGTTGGTTTAGTTGTCGGTTATTTTGAATAACTGACGCTTATTGTCAACTTAATATCTCACCAGCGCAAGCGACTCTTCCCCCTTTGCCAGTTTCATTCCCGATTTCAGTTAGGTCCGGCGATTTCTTGCTCGCCCCCGCCGATCGTTGCTCCTCCGCCGCCGCTGCCGTGCTCGTGCTCCTACCCTCGCCGTTGCTCCATGCTCACTGGCAGCCGTGCTCCTGCTCCTGCCCTCTGTGCTCACCGGTGGCCGTCCGTGCTCCTTCTCCGTGCCCTCACCGCCGTTGCTCCGTGTCCTCGCCAGTGCTTCTCCTCTCTTTGTCGCCGCCTCTGCCGGTGGTTGCTGTACTCCAGCCGCTGCTCTCGTCTTCCCTCAAGGTATGTTCGCCCGCCCTGCCTTCGTCCTTCTTCCTCTGCTCCGGCGGCTGCTTGGGCGGTGCCAAGGCACGCCCAAGCAGCTGCTGGGCGTTTTTTTATTTTTTTTTTAAGTTATTTACTTATTTGTGTTTAGGGTTTAGGTAATGATTTTGTGCTTCTACTAAGTTGAATCCTCTATTGTCTATACAATACATGTAATTTTGATCAAGTGATGATATGTAAATGTGGAAATAAGTTAGTAAGGTATCAATGATAAGTCTACTGTAATGTGATGCAAAATAGTTATTGTATCATGCATATCTTAATACTTTTTTGTTTTATAGTTGTATAGGGTGTTTTATGTGTGACAAGTCTATTGTTTTATAGTTGTGCATACCTGCGAGTTATCAGGAACACCTAAATGAATGTCTAACACCTAAATGAATATCTAGTTGTGTATTTTCCTAGTATCGTGAAAGATTCTCAATCATGTGTATCACATGGGATTCTTATCTCAACACAATGGACTGCAATATATGCATCTAATGCCTTAAATAGAAGACTCGAATGTTATAAAATCCCATCAAAGTAGGTAGAAACAACTTATATATATTCAGATCCTAATAATTCCATGAAGTGCACATTATCTTACTCAGGAAAAGTATGTGTATAATGTAGGATTAGTTCCATATAATGGTTCTATTTTAGTAAGCACCTAGAAACCCGTCCAAGATTTACTCATTAGGAGCATTTCCTCGTTTGTTCTCTAAGTACATTTGTAGACTTCTTTTCAAGCTATCATGTCTACCACAATAAAGTTGGTTATGACAAGCAATAAAAGGTTAACTGATGTTATACAACTTTTTCTGAAAATATATAACATCGTTATATGTACTTACACTTTGTTAATACTAATATTGTGCAGTCTCTGTCCACCCATAACAGTCACTATGAACTGGGCCTCTATGTCAATGTTAACATTCCCTATTGAAGAACAATTGGACATCATCCTAGATGATCGTTCCTTAAACCAATTGGTCATACCCAAACATTGGCATTTTCTAAAAGGAAGACACTACATGCCTGGTAAAGTGACCCTAACTTTTGGTAATTATTCACATGTTATCGAGGTTGAGTATGATTTGGCGGAAAATCTTGTATCAAAATCCGGTTGGTGTGATTGGATTGGAGAGCTGCATGTGGTCCGTTGGAACATGCTTTTTCTACGTCCAGTTGGCGATAATTCCATCAAAGTTTGGATAACCAACAGCAACTGCGAGACCCCCGATCATCTTCTGCGATATGAGCGCACGGCGTCGCATATCAGCTCGGACAAATCTGAATCTGAGGCCCCTGTCAGTTCAGATTCGTCTAAATACAGTGAGGAGCTTCGTGACACAACTTCATCATCAAAAATAAGTTACTGATGCATGCGGGACCATGTTGGTGTAGTATTTAGTTGTCTATCTATCTAGACTTGTCTGTAGTAATAGTTTTTTTAATTATGCGCATGTTTAGGGGTACACCAACCCCTTTGTTTAGTTATTGTTATAACTGAAGTGTGTGTTCCCATGAATGGAACTGAAAGTTGCAACATGAATGCTTATAACTGAAGTGTGTGTTCCCATGAATGTTCCCATTTGCATGATTACACTACTATTTTCTCATATTGTTTAGTCTATTTTAATATGACATACTTGCTTATATCTTGCTTAATGATGAACTGTAATGCACACATGTGACATGCTTGGAATGTAAATGATGAACTTTTCCCTAAATTGCCAATCATGCTTTTAAAGACATCAATAATCACCCTAAATTGAAGAACTAGGATTTTAGGTATAAGAATGACAATACATTATTTGTTGGCCTAGAAACCCGTCCAAGATTTACTCATTAGGAGTAAATCTTGGATAGTCTCCGGTTTGGGACTGTTCTTGAACACCTAATCTCGCTTAGGATGTAAGTGTATAATGTGTATTGGGTTTTCAAGAAAATTTTGGCAGCATTTCCCCGTTTGTTCTCTAAGTACATATGTACTTGGAAAACAGCGGGGAAATACTGCCGAAATTTTCTTGAAAATCCAATACACATTATACACTTACTAGTGAGATTAGGTGTTCAAGAATGGATAGGTGGTACACATTTATTATATATAATAATGACATCACATGTATTTGTTAACCCTAGACCCTAATCTTGTCCTAATATATACTTGTTTTCTCTTTGATCATAGAATGGATAGATCATGGATGTCCATTCACAATCGCTGCACCCCAGAGTTTATTTTTGGTCTTCACCAGTTCATTAAATTTGCCGAGGAACATAGGAAACAACCTGGAGATAGGTTCTACTGTCCATGTAGACATTGCGGTAACAACTTGAAAGTCAACACTGGTGACGAAATCATGACCCATGTCATGTGCAACGGGATTATACAAGGCTATACAGAATGGCACTGGCATGGAGAGATTTCAATCCCGAAACCAGTGGATGTCGATAGCAGTGCTTGTATGGAAGAAGAAATTGCCTACGATGACGTAGATGTGAATGAACCAGTTCCAGTAGACATCGTTGATGCGCTGCTGGATAGTTGTGGGGTAGAGCACACCGATCCACCTCCCATTTTTAGAAACATTGTGCATGATGTTGAGATGCCGTTATACACAGGTTGTACTAAGTTTACGAAGCTTAACGCTGTGTTGAGATTGTATAAGTTGAAAGCTAACAATAGATGGAGCGACAAAAGCTTCACGTCATTGCTGTCTTTGTTGAAAGAAATGCTTCCTGAAGGAAACGAGCTGCCAATCTCAACATACCAGGTAAAGAAATTGTTGTGCCCAATGGGAATGGATGCCAAGAAGATACACGCATGCCCTAATGATTGTGTATTATTTCAAAAGGACTATGCAGATTTGAAAGATTGTCCAAAATGTGGTGTGTCACGGTATAAATTGACGACTTCGGGGGAGTCCAAAACTGGTTCTCCTGCCAAGGTGATGTGGTATCTACCTATAATATCACAGTTTCAACGCTTGTTTTCCAATCCGATAGATGCGAAGAATTTGAGGTGGCATGCAGATGTTAAGAAAATTAATGATGGGGTCCTACGACATGTGTCTGATTCCCCACAGTGGAAGAAGATTGATGTATTGTACCCTGAATTTGGTGAAGAAGTCAGGAATCTAAGACTTGGGCTTTGTACAGACGGGATGAATCCGTACGGGACATTGAGCAGCCAACATAGCAATTGGCCAGTCATGCTTGTTATATACAATCTTCCTCCCTGGCTGTGTATGAAAAATAAGTATGTAATGCTGTCGTTGTTGATATCGGGCCCTAAACAACCTGGAAATGACATCGATGTTTATCTTGAACCTCTGATTGATGACTTAAAGAAACTCTGGGGTGAAGGTGTGATGACCTATGATGCTTCACGAAGAGAGACATTTCGTTTGCATGCTATGTTGTTTTGCACTATTAATGACTTTCCAGCATATGGGAATTTGTCTGGATATAGTGTCAAAGGAGCTAAAGTGTGTCCTATATGTGAAGAGAACACTGATTCAACAAGACTAAAACATGGCGGTAAGAATGTATATCTCGGTCATCGAAGGTTTCTTCCAAAATTCCATTCGTATCGTAGGAAGTGCAAAGCATTCAATGGATTGAATGAGGAACGCAGTGCACCTAAACCTATACCAGGGGAGGTTGTTTATGAAAGAATAAAAGACTTTGTCAATGAATTTGGTAAGAGATCACAAGGTACTACACAGAGTGACAATTCTTCATTCAAGAAGAAGTCAATATTTTGGGATCTTCCTTATTGGAGTTCTTTGACAGTCAGACATTGTATCGATGTAATTCACGTTGAGAAAAATGTCTGCGATAACATCATTGGTACTCTGTTAAATATACCAGGTAAGACTAAAGATGGGATAAAATCCAGACTGGACCTACGTGAAATGGGAATAAGGTCAGAATTAACAGTAATACGTGAAATGGGTAGTAAAAGAACATACTTACCTCCCGCATGTTACACGTTGTCTAGAAAAGAGAAGAAAGCTTTTTGTGAATGCTTGATAAATGTTAAGGTGCCAAATGGTTACTCATCCAACATCCGTAGATTGGTATCAATGAAAGATCTGAAGTTGATAGGACTTAAATCTCATGATTGTCACACTCTAATGCAACAAATATTGCCCGTGGCAATTCGATCTATATTGCCGAAGCATGTAAGGTTTGCAATCACCAGACTTTGTTTCTTTTTCAACAGTCTCTGCAGCAAAGTTATTGACCCTGAGACTCTCGATAATTTGCAAAGAGAAGTGGTTGTTACCCTATGTCAGCTTGAGATGTATTTCCCTCCTTCGTTCTTTGATATCATGGTACATCTTGTTGTCCACTTGACTAGGGAAGTGAAAATCTTGGGCCCAGTTTTCTTGCATTGGATGTATCCCTTTGAACGATACATGAGCATTTTTAAAGGTGATGTTTGAAACCGTTATCGCCCTGAAGGGAGTATTATTGAAGGTTATGTGGCGAGAGAGGTTATGGATTTCTGCAATGACTTTCTCAGTGGTAATGACACTCTTGATAATGACAAGAATATTGACGAGCTATTTGGCAAAGGAATTTTGGGATCACGTGTGAAAGTAATCAGCCGTGAGCAGTTGGAACAAGGTCATTTGTATATTTTACACAACATGGAAGAAGTGAACATTTATATCGAGGAACATACCAATTTCATCAAAAGACAATATCCTCGAGCCAATACAATGTGGCTTGCTAGAGAGCATAACAAGACTTTTATTAAGTGGTTTGAAGATAAAGTCTTACATCAACTATCTCAAACACCAGATGATATTACTGAAACTATCAAATGCCTCGCCTTTAAACCAAAGTTGACTGTTATGTCTTATGAAGGGTATGACATTAATGGATTCACATATTACACAAAGCGCCAAGATGATAAGCGTGTCGTCCAAAATAGTGGGGTCACCCTTCAAGCATCGACTATGTTTTTTGCAAGTGCAAAGGATAAGAGTCCATGTGAAGCTAAAATGTCATATTACGATGTCATTGAAGAGATATGGGAATTTGACTACATAGATTTCAGAATTCCGCTCTTCAAATGTAATTGGGTTGATAACACCAAAGGAGTTATAGTGGATGAATTGGGTTTCACTTTAGTGAACTTTGAAAAGATTGGCGAGAAGGCTGAACCATTCATATTGGCATCACAGGCGAAACAAGTATTTTATATCAATGATCCTGCAAATGATAAATGGTCGGTTGTTCTTCATGGTAAAAGACAGTTCATTGAAGATCCTATAGATGAAGAAGAGTACTATGATAAATATGATGACTCCAGTCCATTCTCAGTTGGGTTGCCAACTCCAGAAAATATTGAAGCTAATGATGACTTATATGTGTGCGGAGATCAAAATGAAGGATTGTTAATTGATAAAAGATCACAATTTTAGAGGCATGCATGTTTATATTTTTTTATTGAAGCTAAATGTTTACTTTTTTAATATCAATATCATTTTCTGATTTGATGTTTCATTATCTTCTAGTTAATACAAATGCTAAACATTGTGGGAGGGTGCTAAAGAACTATAGGACCAATCTCACCCGAGATTACATACGCGATGCTGAGAGTAGGTTCTTGATCTATTCCAATTCTAGACATTGATCAGTATTTCACTAACTCTACACTAATAATTTTTGTTTGTATTCTCTTTGAAAAATAAATATAGGAAGAAGGCTATGCAGGATGGACATGACATAGCTATGCAGGATATGCAGGAAGAAGCCCCAATGAAGAGAAGCAGGATACAGATACAATACATAAAGTGCAGCACACACAAGTGGTTCAGATCCATATTCATATAACAACATGCCAGACTAACACATATATAGTGCATAACAACAGCAGCTCCGAATTTACATACAACACTAACTTAGTACATATATAGTGGACTAAGGTGACGATACCACCTGCTAAAACAGGTTACCGACTACATGTTACGACTGGGAGGTCGTGATTCAGCAACGTATGCATTAGCAGGAGGACAAACAGATCACCATATGAGGACAAACATATGGTGATCTGTTTGTCCTCCTGCTAATGCATACTGTTGCTGAATCACGACCTCCCAGTCGTAACATGTAGTTGTCGGTAACCTGTTTTACCAGGTGGGATCGTCACCTTATAAGTCCCACTATATATGTACTAAGCTAGTGTTATGTAAATTCGACACTGATGTTGTTATGTACTATATATGTGTTAGTCTGTCATGTTGTATGGACATCGATTGTATTGCTCAAGTATTATATAGTCTCATTAGATAATATGAAATATATCAATCTTATTTATAGCTCATTAATTATATATATACATCATTCTCTTTACATGTGTTTAAAGCTGACCCCACTACAGGAACAGACTTACCAGATGTACATGCTCCCTATATGATGGGAGAATTAAATGAAGTAAGAGAAGAATGGGCAACAACCATACAAATAGTGGGGATTTTGTAAATGAATTTCTGAATTATAATATGTGTGAATGTTTCTACATGTCTAGATGTTTCTACATGTGTCTTGAGTGAAAATGAATGAAAATGTTGGTTACTATATGAATGTTTCTACATGTGTGAATGTGAATGAATGGAACTACAGATTGCTAGCTACATGAATGTTTCTAAATGTGTGAAAATAAAATGAAACTGCAGGTTGTATTGCTAAATGCATGTGTGAATATTTTTGTTGTTAAATTTGCATGTTTGTGGCCTGTTGTTGGCTGATATCAATGGATGTCGTAAAACCTGCAGTTCAGTTAACTGAACTGCAGGTTTCTCATCCTGCGACCAGCCACAGCAGGTCTGCAGGTCTGTACAAAAAAAAACAGGCGTCAGTTATTTGTACAAAACCGACACACAATGATGTAATGTCGGTTTTTTAGATATAACTGGCGCCTATTTCCTGTGGCGCGAACATATATGGTGTCAGTTTCTTACTACAAACCGACACTGATAGTGCCCAAGCTGGCGCCAATAACAGGTGTCGGTAGTTGTAAACAACCGACACATAACATTACAGTGTCAGTTATTTAAATGTAACCGACACATATTCTTTTGGCGCGAAGACATATTTCGTCGGTTGTTGGCTTATAACCGAAACTGATAGCGCCCAAGATGGCGCCCTTTCTGTGGCGCGAAGGGTTTGGGCGTCGGTTCCTTATCTAATAACCGACGCCTATAGTCCCCTGATGGCGTGTTTTCGGTCGCGCGCGAAGAGTTTGGGTGTCGGTTCTGGAACCGACGCGTAATGGGTGACCTTTTAGTGTCACCCACATAGGCGTCGCTCAGAAACCGACACTAAAGGCCATAAATAACCGACACTAAAGGTAGGTTCTGTAGTAGTGCTTATGACAAAGAAATATTCCAAGTCGATATTGATCTGATGGATTCTATTGCTTCAAGAGTTTGATCTAGAGATTTTTGGGAAAAGGGGAGTAGAAAATTATGCAGTCGATCATCTCTCTCACATTGAAGTACCCTATGATGACACAAACCACATCAAAGAAACAATGCTGCATGAGCAGCTCTTCTTGCTTTCATCCACCCAAAGGTCGTGGTATAAGCACATAGCTAACTTCTTAGCTAGTTGAAGGATACCGAGTACTTGGACAAGAGAGGAGAGAAAGAGACTTTTTGCTATGGTTAATATCTATGCTTGGGATGATCCTCATCTTTTAAATATAGCCCCGATCAACTCATTAGAAGGTGTGTTCCAGAAAGTGAGCAGTAAGAGATCCTAGCAATGCGCCACTCAGGTGCATGTGGAGGTCATTTCGGTGGAAAACGTATAGCCTCCAAGATTCTTCAAAGTGGATTTTACTGGCCCACGTTGTTCAAAGATGCTCATGATTTTTGCAAATGCTATTTGAAGTGCCAAAAGTTGGGCACTATCTCAAAGAGGGGCATGGTGCCTCTATCACCCACTCTTATGGTGGAGGTGTTTGATGTGTGGGGAATTGATTTCATTGGTATGTTTCCTCCTTCCATTGGATATGTGTACATCTTAGTGGCCATCGACTACGTATCAAAATGGATTGAATCTATTGATACTAGAGCCAATGATCACAATGTGGTGTGTGATTTTGTGAAATCAAATATCTTTAGCCGGTTTGGTGTGCCAAGAGCCATGATTAGAGATGGTAGAAGTCATTTCATCCATCGCACATTTGAAGGTTTGCTTAAAATACATGGAGTGAATCATGATGTGGCTACTCCTTACCACCCCCAAATGAGTGGTCAAGTTGAGTTAGCCAATCGGGAGATAAAGCTCATTCTAGAGAAGATGGTGAGACTGGACCACATGTATTGGTCATTATGTCTCAATGAGGCTTTGTGGGCTTATAGGACTGCATATAAAGCCCCGGTTGGCGCCACTCCATTCAAGCTTGTTTATGGAAAAAGATACAATCTACCGGTTGAGATGCAACATAAGGCATTGTGGGCTTTGAAAGTCATGGATATGGATGGAGACACAGACAGGTTGAAAAGAAAGTTGCAGCTCCATGAACTTGAGGAAATGAGGCATGAATCCTATGAGTTATCTAAAAGATACAAGGAAAGAACCAAGTTTCTTCATGAAAAGTTGATCAAGAAGAAAAATTTTGAGCTCGGGCAATGGGTGTGGTTATACAACTCTAGGATGAAGTTCTTTCTTGAGAAGCTTTGGTCTATATGGGAAGGACCTTACCCAGTCAAGAATGTGTACCCATCCTGAGCTATTATGATCTGTGAGAAATATGGAGTGAGAGAGTTTACTGTCAATGGACAAAGATTGAAGGCAGTTGTTGAAGTTGGGCTGGATAGAGCAAATACAAGTTTTGATTTTGTGATCTTAGTTAAGGAACACTAGCTTGATGAAGAGATATGCTTGAATGCACATGAGAGGGATATTTACTTCAAAGATGCTTTGAAAATTCCATGAGGATGATCACGTTCAAGAATCAATAAGCCCGGCTAAAGGCATAAAATTTAGCGCTAGTGGGAGGCAACCCACCTAGGTTTGGAAACGTTTTCAACCAACCTTCACTTTTTGATACTTTTACTTTGTTTTTACACGATTCCAAGAACACACACGCAATTTGTGCTTGATAGTTTTGTTTTAGTTTTGATGATTTGATAGGTGAGACAGGTGAAAGTTGAGAAATGAGGTACATTTCAGTGAAAATGATTGATACAACATCAAGTTGGTCGATTAAAATGATTGGAGTATGAATGATGGAATTATTTGATGATTTTTGAACTTGGAGGACCCAGCACGGCTGTGCTGGCATGGAACGGTCATGCCAAGTTGCATTTCAATAGGGATTTTGGGCACAGGCAGCACAACCATGCTAGCCAACATGGTCGTGCTGGCATCTTGCTAGAACGATCATGCTGGCCTGGGCCCAATACTTAAGTTACTCGATTTTTCTCAAGCTAGCACGACCTAGTTCTCATTTTCTCGACCCAAAACGGTCGTTCTGCATGGCAAGGCAACTAGGGCGAGCTCCATTTACTCCCAAATCACCTCCTCTTGCTCCCAAACTCTAGATTTGAGTTCCCTTTGGCCCCCGATCACCTTCCCCAACTCAAGCTCTGTTTTCCAATCTCCATTACCATCTATTTCTCCATATCCAAGGAGATTCTACCCCTACAGCCCAGACGCACGTCTCTTGTTGTTCTTGCTTGATTCCCATAAAAAATCCTTGCAAAGATGAAGAGAATGGGCAAAGCAATCAAGAAGGGGGTGGAGAAGACCATGAACATCCTCACCGGAGGGAAAAACTACACCAAGTGGGCCTCCAATGTCACACTACCATCCCACAACATGTCGTCACAATCTAATTCCATTTTTCAATCGCTCTGACGATTAGCATCAGTGAGTGCATCCTGACACCAATCCTCCTCAAGTGGCAACACGTCAGACGCAAGCTACAGTAACCCCGATGAGGAGGAGGAGGAAGGAGAAGAGATAGAGAACATCATCGATTCAGTGGACATTGATGCACCGGCCCAAGAGAGGAGGGCCAAGAAGGATAATGACAAATCATCTTCACAACGACCTCCATGCCCGACTCCGGTGAGACGCTCCACTTCATCAGCACAACCACGTGCCGCTCAACATCCCATTAGGCGCTTGTTGGTTATTGAGTAAGAAGTCGAAGATGCACCCATTCAAAAGGTGCCCTTGAACTTAGATACAAGTTCGAGGTCACACACATATGAAGAGGAGGAGGTAGATGACACCGAGAGTGAGGAGATGGAAGATGAGCCAGTGGACTTCTTGTCCAAGCTAGAGGAAGACAAGATGAAGTGGGTTGGGAAGAAGCCCGAGGAAGTTGCATATGGGAGAGGCACAGCAAGGAGAGTGTTCACAGGGCCACTTCACCTAGAGTGTACTACTAGGAGGGTATTTATCACAAGGTATCCTTGCCCCAACACCATGCAAACCTTGGGGATGCATCTTATCGTCAACGATTTCTTAGAACCATGTGGATTGTACAAATATTTTACCATTGTGGAAGAAACATACTTGGAGACGACTCATGAATTTTTTGGATCTCTAGAGAAGGTGCAATATCAAGGAGAGGATGAAATACACTTCAGGCTCAATGACTTCACTGATGTACTAAAGGCCTCCAACCTCAACAAGATTTTTGCACTGACACCAGAGATTTCTCAAAAAATTGATGGGGGTAGGTTTGACATAATTGGGAAATGCAACTACGCCAAGATGTGGGAAACATTCACTAGCAAAATCTCCTTTGTAGTGGGAAAGTAAAAAACAAGCAAGATTTTCAACCCCGCTTTGAGATATATTTAGAAAGTCCTCGCCAACTCCATCTTTGGCCAGTATGACAACCAAGGTTGTTGTTCTCAAAAAGACTTGTTTGTGATATCAGTAATGGTGAGTCGCGATTATGTGAATCTAGGGATGATGGTGATTGATCATTTTAAAAAAATTCCTTCTAACACCAAACTTCCCTTCATAATGGGAGGGATTGTGACCACCATAGAAAAGGCACTTGATTGTGATCTCCAGAACTTCACAAAGCTAGAAGGGGCCATGTTGATTGATTTGAACTATCTTGCAAGGTCTCAGATGATTACCATAAGGGACAAGAAGATCATTTACAACATGAACCCTGGGTACCCTGGCATCACACTAGAGCTACCTTACCATGCTTTTATTCTTATGGATGATGTCATACCATTGGAAAAACTTCCAGCCAAGCTCTCCAAGTGGAAAAGCCAGGATCCTAGAGAAGACTATAGGGTGTTTCCAGTGGACTTACCAGAGGGTGCAGGAGAGACAAATGTGCCAAAGAAGCAATGCATCCTTGAGCATCCACGCTGCACCAGATAGAGAAATGAGGACTTTGATACATATCCACCTCCAACAAATGTATATGCCATGTTAGCCATTCATGCACAGTTGGAGGCAATTCAGCAGACACAACAGGCCATGTGGTTAGATCAGCAATAGATGCATCATCAGATCAACCACATGTACCAGTATCAGCATGCGTAGGTGTAGAGGAACCCTCAATGGGGGGAGGATTTCTGGGGAGGACTATCTGGTTACCAGGAGACATACCTGCCTCCACAGGCGGACTACTAGGGCCACTATTACCAGCATCCACCCCCACAGGCTGGCCCCCCACATGATCCCACACTACCAGAGCAGTGACGTCTACCCTATCATTCCTAAGCTTTAGTTTCATGCTAAGGACAACATGATTCAAAAGTTTGGCGTGGTAGGGTGGTATGTCCTCTCTCTTAGCTTATTTTGTTGATGTTTGTCTCACTTGATCTTTGTTTGTTTGATTTTTTATCTTTTAGTATAGATCTCTTTTTGCTTGCATCCATGCATGCATGTAGTTCAATTTCATGCATTTTTGCATAATTTTTCAAAAAAAAATTTCTTTTTGCTCCTCCATGTCATGCGTTGCATTTTCATGTAGATTTTGGTAATTTTTGTGTTTTTTAACTAGGATTTGCTGCTTTATGTTCTAATTTCCCTAAATGTAGGTTTAGATGTGATTGAATGCAAATTGTCACCATTTTGGTCAATTTTGCCCAAACTTGATTGTTCATGCCTAAAAGCATGTTTTAACTTAATCTCCACCATTTGAAATGAAAATTTTGATCTTTGAAAAATGCATGCCTTTTACATAGAGTTTATTACTGTATGGTCTTGTTTGTTGACTTTTTACATGTGCATCACCTCTCTCAAGTTTGTGAATGTTTTGGTTGAATTGTGGATTGAGCAATCTATGAATGCTTAGAGCCTATGGAATCACATGATATAAATGTGAATCTCATGTTGTTCAATCATGTGGTGTGATATCATATGATGAAGTGTTAGATTAGTTTTCATGCAGGAAATCTTATGTTGAGGACTACACCAATGACCCTTCTTTGACCCGACTCTTTTTTCACCATCTTCATACCTCTCCGCCTCATGAAAGGTGAAAGGATGTCTTAGTGCACATATTTAGCCTTATCCACCTCCAAAAGTTTGGGGTGGCCATATCTACATCTCCCCGCTTCACTCTTTCCACCATATGACCTATCTACACCAAGGGAAAAAGAAAAGAACAGAAGAAAAGAAAAAGCAAAAAGAAAATAAAAAGATGCTCCTATTTAAGAGCATCTAAATAAAGAAAAGATGAGTGTGTAAAAGCACTCCAAAATCTTACCACAATCCTTTCTTCCATTTTCATACCTATCGAGCTAGAAAACATCAAACCTAGCTCACTTTACCCTTTCTACAGCCATATGGGTCATTTGGTGTGGTTTGAAGCATAAGATTGAACACATGAAAGTGAAACAACTCTCCTAGTCATCATTGATTAACACCTATTTTAGGGCTTCATATTGTGTCTTTTTGTATCTCAATCACATCTAAACATAGTAGAATGCAAGTTAAATTCCCCAATATGCATATTACTATCAAATGCACTTATGGACGTTCTTTGCATACTTTTAAATACTTGGACCATGCTTTGGATGGATGAGAGAGAAGGAAGGAGTTCTAGGAGTCCTCCACTCATGGGGGGTCCAAAGAAGACCCCACAGCTCCCTCAACCTAGCCCTAATGGCCAACGATTGACATCAAGCAAAGAAGTCCATTGATCATGAAGATTCAAGTTGAATTTGCTACCGAAGACCCCTGCACGGCCATGGTGACAAGGAACGGCCGTGCTGACCAATGTCAAAGTTACAGAGAAAATCCCAAAATTGCAAAGCTACAACAACATCGCCACCACGTTTGTGCTACCTAGCACAGTCGTGCTATGAAGCCCCCAAAACGGTTGTGCTGTCAGAAGCCAAAATGGGGGTGCTGAAGGGAATGATCACACCTCCAACTCACTCACCACGGCAGTGCTACCAAGTATGGTCGTTCTACCTAGCCCTCACCACGGTCATGCTTCCCAGCACAACCATGCTACCAGCCTCCATTTCACCAAAATTCCTCTGACTTTTTCCATTTCTTAGAATGACCGTTCCACACCAGCACGGACATTCCTACCCTTACTCACCATGGTCGTGCTGCTACCTAAACCCTAGCATTTTCTGCACTTTTTTCCAATAATGCCCCTACTTACCCTACTACTTCCACCACCACCTATATATACATGGGTGGCGGCCACATCACTAGGTTAGTTGTCATTACTCCCCTCCACCTACTGTAGAGCTTTCATTGCCTCCTTCCTTGCACTCAAACCATCCATCCACCATTTCCACCTCATTTCCACCATAGAAACCTAGTTTTCTAGGTTTTCTACCATAATCCCCTTCATTTCCATGCCCTTCATCCACCTTGAAGGAGAGAGGTCGTCCTACAGTAGCTAGGAGGTGAAGAAGAAGAAGCTACTTCGAGCTCCATGGAGTCCTATCCCCTTCGTCTCATTTCTTTTATCTTTTCTTTAAGCATGTCTAGCTAAGCCCCTAGTGGGGGGTTGTTTGGGGTTAAAATGTGACTTTGATACCATGTTGGGAAAAAATAACTTATAATGAACATAATTTCATTCTGTGATGATTGTTGTTACAACCCCAATTTTTGGGCTTATATGGTTTGAAATGCAATTTTCCAATAAAATGTATGGTAATGAAATTTGTATGATTTATGTGTAATGAATGGATTTCTTTGATAATATTTCCTTTAAATATATGATTATGTGGACCCTATTGAGTTAGTGAGTCCAATGTGATAAAAAGGAAAGAGAAGTTGAAGGAAATCTAATAATGCATTAAAAGGAAAAGAAATTAAGATAATGATGAGAATCATGTAGAATTCTCTAGAAAGTGGTGTGAATGACCTTCATGGTTTAGGTTTCGAATCCACTTGGTTAATAATGGTACAAGGAATCCAAATAAAGGAAATAGAAGGGAAAGAGAGAGAAAATATGAATAAAATAGGCCTTTTTAAGTGATAACTTTTATATGAAGAAAAGTCTCTCATACTTTCGAATTTTAGGCCCTAACATGGCGCACAAGTAGTTTAAGTGATTATGGACTTTTCTCTAAAATTTGGGATCAAACAGATAAGTAGTTTAGGAGATATGATATTTGGAAGATTTCTTAAAGTGTGAAGGACATCATTAAATGTCACTATTTTGATTCTTTTGGGAAATATATTCTCAGTCCTTCTAATTGGTGTGTGCATTTGATACTATTAGATCAAAATCGAACGGTGTCCCTTCATCTCCTACCTCAGTCTGAATAGGAAAAAAGGAGCAACAGAATAGATAAACTTCTCACGTTGCTCTCTATCTCTCTGTAGCCCACGATTCGGGAAGATAACACTCCCATCAATTTCAGGAGATGAAATCAAGCTATCCTATCCTAAACTTCTACTGGTTCCATGTAGGATTGAGTTTTTCCCTATTCTTCTGTAGAGATAGAAACTCCATTTGAAGCAAGTCTTTACCCCTTTGCCAAACCTGGACTATAAAAGACCCCTGAACCTCCTTCAATAGAATCGGAATCATTTCTTCTGTAGTTCATGTCTCCTCTTCTCGTTACTTTTTGGTAGGAGAGTCGAGAGCCATCAACCTCTCACTAGGATCTACCACCAGCCTACCATGGCGATGAGAGGCCACAACAATCCCTATCGGCGACCTGGAAGTCCCATAACGGGCAAGACGGGTGAAGGCCACTGGTGCGGTGCCATGGTGGCAGGATCGATGGAGAAGGAGCAGAGGAGAGTTGTTTGCAGTGGTGCTTTGTTCTTTCACAGGAATAGAGCATGCTCGTGAGGATAGCCGTGATGAAGTGGGAGGGGGAGCGGCTACCAGGTTAGGTCTTTGGGTCATAGAGATCGCAACAGATTTGTGAGCCAAGGAAAGAAAAATAATAAGAGAGGTTGAAGGTTGATGTAGAATCATTATATTGGCTCAAATGTATATATTTTGGAATAATCACAATAAATTATTGGTAGTCAAGACATATAATATATGAATTTTGATCATGAGAACTCAAGGAATTCAATAAAAATATAAATGAAGCCTGGATTTTCTTATTATTAGAAAAGTAGCTAAAGTTGTTACCTTTAATGAATTTATGAATAGAAAACCCTAATTTTGATGTTAATGGGATTTAGTAATGTTCGTTGGATAATTTAAGCTGATATTAACCTATTGTTAATAAAAAGAAAGATTTAGATCTAAAAAGATAATCTCTGTGCTTAATCAGCTCAATTTAGGGTTTCATGTATATGATGTGCATTAATGAGCTTATAAACCATAATTTAGATTATTATGACTGTTAATGGTTTTTATTTCAAAAACCCATGAATAAGATAGAGATAGGATGATCCTAATCCGAACTTGGAATAAAGGAACTTTAATGTGGATAATTTGAGTAATTAGGATTTTGTGCATAGAAAAGTTGTTTTAGGATTTGTTGACCTAAAAAGGTACAGATTGAGAAATAGATCTAGGAAACCCTAATTCAACCTAGAAACCCTAAAAGGGATTCTGAAGTCAATAAAAGAGTTTATGATGAGTATGTAATGATTAGGTAATACATGCTTTTCAGGATTCAAATTTGCTTGTGTGATTAGATTTTTTGGTTGATTGGAAGACCTGATTGGACATGATACTTTGATTTGTTCTTTGAGATCTCCAATCAGGTATATGGTTACACTTATGGCTAATCGTTGTAGTTTCACAGCGATTTCTGAGGTTTTACCGTTTGATTGAAATTAACTGCTTGGTTGACTTTTATTTCATGCAACTATAAAGTGACTATGGCTATTACCATAAATATATGTGCACAACTTGCTCAGATCCTAGTCCTCCTCTATAGCTTTGAGTACATGTGAGAGATGGATAACCTAGTTATTGGTCTACCCTTGGGGTAGGATCATTAGGTTATCTTGAGTCAATGTTTGGTCTACCTTTTGGTAGGATCATATGACTGTACAGCTCTATGTCTTGTCTACTTGTAGGGTAGGTTCAAAGGGGCTATTTGGGATCTACCATATGAGAAAGGTAGGATCCATGTCCACTGTAGGGACAACACAGAGGCAAGGATATGTTAGGATTGAGTAGTTATGATTAAGACGTAAAGTTTGATCTATTAAGCAATAATTTGGTTGCAATATGTTGTTACAAATAGATGCAAGCTTTTGGTTCCCCCACATACCAGTATAATTCATTATACTGATCGACATTTTGTTTGTCGGCATTTTAGGTTACATGCAGTTATATGCTTATCAGAAAGTGGATAATCCTTAAAGCGACATTGATTGAATAAATCTAAATAAAGATTGGAGGATTGTAGATAGTTGGGGTAAAATTCCTCAAATCCTATATTTTGCGATGTATGTGAAAAGTAATTTTTTATCCTGCATTAAGCTTAGTCTCTAGTAGAATTTATTAATTATTTTTTATTATTTTCAAAACCATTGATCCTATGTTGGGATAATAGCTCTAGCTTCTTAGTCTTCCTTAATTGGTGGTTACCGAGGGGTGGGGTATTTATAATTGGTATCAGAGCATGGTTTTCCATCTAATCTCTAATAATTATCAAATTTTACAAATTCTTTAGAACCTAAGGGATTTATTAGAGGATTTTCCAAAGATGGAGGTGTCTAGAAAAGTATCACAATCTGGGGGAAAGCAAGATTTTCCTCCGCCCCACTGGTCAGTTTATGAGGACTCCCGAAATCTGTGTGACTACCTGGCCAAAATCAAAGGATTTGACTCGAAATAAGATACCTCTAGGTTTCTTTCATCTGTCTTCTTCCCTTCTCTACCCCATTTCATGGAATAACTTTAAGTGCTTAGGGTTTCTCTCTCTCTCCACCCCCTCTTGAATTTTGTGGTTAAGAATAATAAGGATTAAGGAATCCTCCACTAAATAATAAAAAGTATGTAAGAAATATGTCATGGAAATAAGTCTAAATGATGAAACTTAGACTGAGTTTAATTACATGCTTAGGATTCATGGCTTGTATTGCCGTTCCCTCATGAGAACGTTGAGGTTAGACCATCTCGTAGGATGAGGAGGAGAGGGATAGCCTTGGAGGAAGAAGCCTCCAGGAAGAGGAAGACGCCTGGTGTATCCTCTGAGGATGATGCTCAACCCAAAATCTTAAGCGGTGGATAGAGAAACAGAAGACACGATGAGTTGGATATCATAGTTGACCATGCATACAAGTACGTGGGTTAGGCTTGCATGATTTACATAGAGTTTTCGAGTACACCTGGGAAGCATATATTGTGAGTGGTTGCTTGACCCGTAGTGCTTTTAGTGACCCGACCTTAGGTGGTGCATGCCTATTAAGGGATGAGGGATACCCTGAGTCACCTATGAGGGTATAGGATACCAAGGTGAGAGTGAGCTCAGGAGTAAAGGATAGAGATGGTAAAGGTTCTTTAGAGGCACCATGGAGAGGATGAAGCCACAAGAGAGTTGAAGATGGACATGGAAAAGTCTTATCATGTATTGTTTGTATGACTGGTGGAATTTTGAGGGAAAAATTCCTATAAGAGGGGAAGGATGTTACAACCCCAATTTTTGGGCTTATATGGTTTGAAATACAATTTCTCTAATAAAATGTATGATTATGAAAATTTTATGATTTATGTGTAATGAATGGATTTCTTTGATCATATTTCCTTTAAATATATGATTTTGTGGGCCCTATTGAGTTCGTGAGTCTAATGTGATAAAAAGGAAAGAGAAGTTGAAGGAAATCTAATAATGCATAAAAAGGAAAAGAAATTAAGATAATGATGAGAATCATGTAGAATTCTCTAGAAAGTGGTGTGAATGATATTCATGGTTTAGGTTTCGAATCCTCTTAGTTAATAATGGTAAAATGAATCCAAATAACAGAAATAAAAGGGAAAGAGAGCAAAATTTTGAATAAAATAAGCCTTTTTAAGTGATAACTTGTATATGAAAACAAGTCTATCATACTTTCTAATTTGAGTCCCAAACTTGGCACACAAGTAGTTTAAGTCATTATGGACTTTCCTTTAAAATTTGGGATCAAACGGATAAGCAGTTTAAGAGATATGATTTTTGGAAGATTTCTTAAAGTGTAAAAGACATCATTAAATGTCACGATTTTGAATTCTTTTGGGAAATATATTCTCATCCCTTCTAATTGGTGTACACATTTGAGACTGTCAAATTGAAATTTAACGGCATCCCTTCATCTCCTAACTCGGTCTGAATAGGAAAATAAGAGTAACAGAATAGGTAAACTTCTCGTGTTGTTCTCTCTCTTTGTAGCCCACGATTCGGGAAGATAACACTCCCATCAATTTCGGGAGATGAAATTGATCTATCCTATCCTAAACTTCTGTTGGTTCCGTGTAGGATTGAGTTTTTCCCAATTCTATAGTAGAGACAGAAACTCCATTGGAAGCATGTCTCTTCCCCTTCGCCAAACCTTGCCTATAAAAGACCCCTGACCCTCCTTCAATAGAATCAAAACCCTTTCTTCTGTAATTCCCATCCCCTCTTCTCGTTCCTTTTGGTAGGAGATTTGAGAGTCATCTGCCTATCACTAGGATCTACCACCAGCCTACCATGGCGATGAGAGGCCACAAAAATCCCTATCAGTGAGCTGGAAGTCCCATAACGGGCAGGACGGGTGAAGGCCACTAGTGCGGTGTCATGGTGGCAGGATCGACAAAGAAGGAGCGGAGGAGAGCTGTCTGCGGTGGTGCTCTATTCTTCCGCAGGAACAGAGCCTGCTCGTGAGGATAGGCATTATGAAGTAGGAGGGGTAGCAGGTATCGGGTCAGGTCTTTGGGTCATAGAGATCACAACGGATCCACAAGCCAAGGAAAAAAATACAATAATGAGAGGTTGAAGGTTGACGTGGCATCTAACTATTGGCTCAAAGGTATATATTTTGGAATAATCATAATAAATTATTGGTAGATCTAATCAATACATATAATATATGAATTTTGATCAGGAGAACTCAAGGAATTTAATAAAAATATAATTGAAGCCTGAATTTGCTTGCGATTTGAAAAGTAGCTAAAATTGTTACCTTTAATGAATTTATGAATAGAAAACCCTATTTTGATGTTAATAGGACTTAGTAATGTTCTTTGGATAATTTAAGCAGATATTAACTAGTTGTTAATAAAAGGAAGATTTAGATCTAAAAATATAATCTTTGTTCTTAATCGGCTTAATTTAGGGTTTCATGTATATGATGTGCATTAATGAGCTTATAAACCCTAATTTAGGTGATTATGACTTTTAATGGTTTTTATTTTGAAAATCCATGAATAAGATAGAGATAGGATGATCCTAAGCCGAATTGGGAATAAAGGAACTTTAATCTGGGTAATTTTTGTAATTAGGATTTTGTGCATAGAAAAGTTGTTTTGGGGTTTGTTGACCTAAAAAGGTACATATTGAGAAATAGATCTAAGAAACCCTAAGGAAACCCTAATTCAACCTAGAAACCCTAGAAGGGATTCCCAAGTCAATAAAAAAGTTTATGATGAGTATGTAATGATTTAGTAATACATGCTTTTTAGGATTCAGATTTGCTTGTGTAATTTGATTGATTGGTTGATTGGACGACCTGATTGGACTGGATACTTTTCTTGATTCTTTGAGATCTCCAAATCAGGCATGTGGTTATGCTTATGGCTAAATGCTCTAGTTTCACAGCAATTTCTGAGGTTTTACCAGTTGCTTGAAATTAACTGCTTGGTTGACTTTTATTTCATACAACTATAAAGTGACTATGGCTATCACCATAAATATATGTGCAAAACTAGCTCAAATCCTAGTCCTCCTTTGTAGCTTTGAGTACTTGTGAGAGATGGATAACCTAGTTATTGTTCTACCCTTGCGGTAGGATCATCAGGTTGTCTCGATTCGATGTTTGGTCTACCTTTGGGTAGGATCATACGACTATACAGCTCTATGTCTTAGTCTACCTGTACGGTAGGATCAAAGGGGCTATTTGGGATCTACCATATGAGAAAGGTAGGATCCATGTCCATTGCAGGGACAACGCAGAGGCAAGGATATGTTAGGATTGAGTAGTTATGTTTAAGATGTAAAGTTTGATCTATTAAGCAATAATTTGGTTGCAATATGTTGTTACAAATAGATACAAGTGTTTGGTTCCCCCACTTACCAGTATAATTCATTATACTAATCGATGTTTTGTTTATCGGTGTATTAGGTTACATGCAATTATATGCTTATCAGAAAGTGGATAATGCTTAAAGTGACATTGAATGAATAAAGCTAAATAAAGATTGGAAGATTTTAGATAGATAGTTTCCTATCTAGGGTAAAGTTCCTCAAATCCTATATTTTGCAAGGTATGTGAAAAGTAATTTTTTATCATGTTTTAAGCTTGGTCTTTGGTAGAATTTATTAATTATTTGCAAAACCATTGATCCTATTTTTGGATAACGGCTCTAGCTTCTTGGTATTCCTTAATTGGGGGTTACTGAGGGGTGGTGTTGTTACAATTGCCTCGTGCTTCTATCTCATTTCCCATTATCTTGCATGTGGTTTGTTCTTTTAAACATAAATTTTTTGTTTTTGATGCTTGATGACACTTAGCTTCTAGGGGAAATTGGAATGTATGTGGAAATCTTAGGAATGGCTCCTAGGTCCAATTAGTGGATCCCTAGATAGCCCCCTTTGTTCTTACATACATCTCCCTTCTTCTACAAGTGAGTTTGAGATCTAAGTAGCTAGTGTAAGTGTGATTAGTGCAATTGCCTAGAGTTTCCTAAAGTCTAGGTGGCAAGTAACATGAGGTGAAATACCCTCATCTCTACTCCCATTCCTACCCTTGGCTCTCAATTGTCCTAATACCACTTACGCTAGAAACCTAGACTTGCCAAGTCCTATTAGAATTACACCTACCCTAGTTCTCCAACTAGTAGTATAAGGTATATTCTAATAGCACTTGCCTTGTTGTTTGGTTTGGTGATCTAGATTGAATTGTGAGAATTGTGTGCTATGTTGACTTTCCCATAACTAATATCAAGTTGCATTCCCAAACGGCCCACCTATCCATCATATTGCTTAAAATCCACCTTTGCCTTCTTAGCTTGTTAATGCTAGTGTACTTAATTGCCTTTGTTAATTCTTAGCTAATTGCCTAGTTCTAGATAGTTATTTTTTGCTTAAGTAGTTAGGGATCCCTTGATCTTGCTTGTGTTAAGTTAGATAACTAGTGATAACTTAGATTCTTGCTTATCTAATTGCTTATTTTGCATCTTAGTTGATCACTTAGCTTGCTAGTGTAGTGTAGCTCCTTGCTCTAGCCTAATTTCTTGCTTTGCTTAGTTTGATAGCCTTAGCTTGCTTAGAGTAATCTAGAGTGTTGGTTAACTTAGTTTCCTTCTTTCTCTTTCTTGATTGAAATTGTAGTGTAATCAAACCAAACCCAACTTAAAACCCTCAAATCCTAATCTCTGCTCTAGGAACACAGCTAACACAAACCTAGCTCTAGTCCTCCCTCTCTCCCTACGGATTGACCCTAATCTTACCACTAGCCTATACTACATCACGACTCCGTGTGCTTGTAGTAACGTGTGATTAGTTGAGCATGTGAGTTGGAATAGGTCCACATATAAATTTTGAGAGATTTGTGTGTTTTCCCTTAGGGTTGCATCTAGCCACCTTTAGTTGGTTAGTGTGTGGCCCTGAGAAGAATCACACCACTAGTAGCCCTCCATCTATTGTATATGCATATGCATGTTCTTTTGGTTGTCCAAGAGAAGTTTCTCATTTTTTTAACATTGCCAGCTGATTGTGGTACTACTGTCCTTACATGTTGTGGATACCTGCCAATATAGCCGACTCTGCTGAATCTCCTAGAACATGCCATACATTCTCTCCATAGAGTATGGGTCATCTTCTTACGATGGCGGGGGAGCAAAAGAAGTGGAGGTTGTAGATGTCATGGACGCTTGTGTGGAACCGACCTCCTTATGACTGGGATTGTTGACTCCACCTCCTCCTCTTCTCCTTCTTCTTCATTGTGCTCCTATGGCTGGTCTTGTGCTTTAGCTACCTCTTCTTCCTCGTCATCTGACGAACTAACCACATGCCACCGCATGAGGTGGATTCCCTGTAGGTCAAAGACGGCATCTGGCAGTGCCCTCTCCTTATACTGAGTGCCTACTGTACAACATGCATATACAGTACTCAGACGAGTGTTGACGAGGCCGAAATTCTTGAAATGCTTGAGATTAAACTTTTGGGCGGCCTTCAGTGATTTGTCAGTGGAGATATCAAGGTTGAGATGAAGAGAAATCAGAGTGATCAACCCTCCAAAATGAATTAGAGGTTTCCTCCCCACCTAGCACTTGACTCCCATCATGTGTAGCAGAAAGAAGGCACTAAAGTATAAACTTCTACTTCTTAGCTCCAGTAGCTTGTATAGAAAGTAGAGGTCAACCCACTAGGTTTTCCCCTACCCTTGACTAGATCTATAAAAGATGGTGTTGGTGAGTAGGCGATGGAGAATGAGCAAAGGGATGCTCAATGTCTTTGACAGAGTTGGTATGCTAACTAATGTGTTGGCCCTTCGGTAGATCAGACAGTAACTTCCATGCGTCCAGAAACTTGAAATTATCAAGGTAGTAGCGGTCCCTCAGATGGCCATCCATATATGGCATTGAATTGCTCTAGTGTCAGGGTGTATTCAATGTTGTAGAGACAGAAGTTGATCATGCCACCCCTCCATCCATCCCCATGCTCAGGGATGATGCAAACCTCCATTGATACCAAGAACTCACAGACATTATATGGGTATATCAACCAGTCACTAAAGAAGGGATGGTCGCCTACTAGCCCTTGGTGCTCACAAACCATGTGCATGCTTTCGGCAAAGTCAATGGAAGCTATGAACTCACCATCGTCGTACCGCATTGCACATTTCACACTTTTGCAACTCTTCATATATCTTCTTTATGTTGGTGTTGCGGTGGGCTATCCGGTCTGGTTTTGGAACCAGGTTTGGAACCCCCACCGACGAAGAAGCCTCGTGCCATGGTGCCATCACCAGAGAAAGAGGTTAATAAAATGGAGTTCGGTGTAGAGTCTAGACGCCCGAAGATTCTTGCACACACTTTCTTGGAAGAGGAGTTCAGAAGGTGTGAAGAGAATGAATTCACACTCATTCCTTTGATAGTTGTGTCTACCTCTCTGCCATCGTGTGTCAGTAGTACTGAGTTTTGGTCATGAATCCGTGTGATCGGTGGTACTGATTGTCTCAATTTCTTGAATTTGATGATACAGATCGTCAGTCGTCGATAGTACTGAAAAGTTATCGGTAGTACCGACATAACCATGGATTAGTATTACTGAGTGTTAGATGTGGCTGATCTAGGTCACTTGTTGGTGCTCCCCACAGATTGTTGACATTAGCTATCGGTAGTACCGACCCATACAAATTTAGTCAGTGTTTCCGAGTGGGAACTCAGTGTCTCGAACCTGGGGTGCATGCTTTCATCGGTACTACTAACAGCATGTCGGTAGTACCAAGTCCTTATCACTTACTCATCCCTCTTCTTTGCAGAAGGTCAATGCTATCGACATTGTGGTCGGTAGTACTGACTTGATTTACTCAAATTGCATGAATTCCTTATGATGTCATTGATACTAACAAGCTGGTTGTTTGTAGTACCGACTCGCGCAGTCAACTCTATCTTTTTTCCCTATAACCTGGTCGGTAGTACCGACATTGTGTTGGTAGTGTCGACTGATACTAAACCTACACACCACACAAGATGAATCAAAGTACCTTTTTATATCAACTGGGTAAAAGTGAAAATCACAGCTATAAAACTACAAATTGGAATGTAAGGAACATGAAAGATGGTTGGTTTGCCTCCCAACAAGCGCCCTTGTTTTACGTCATAGGCTTGACGATATTAATTCCATGAGATTAGTGAATCTCCATGAGATTCAACTCATCTTCCTTTATAATCACATCTCCCCCAAAATAATGCTTAAGACACTAGCCATTGATAAGAAATGGCTCAGCCCCATTGCTAATCTCCACAGTTCCTTGGGGGAAAGCTTTAATCACCTCAAAGGGTACACTCCATCTAGACCTCAACTTACCAGGATGTAGCTTCAATCTAGAATTAAACAGAAGGATCTTCTATCCCAGAGTGAATGTCATATGCAAAATATGGCGACCATGAAATTTCTCAGTCTTATCCTTATAAATTCTTGATCTCTCATGTGCATCAAATCTAACCTCATCCAATTCATTCAGCTCTAGCAATCTCTTTTTTCCTGCATTGTCCAAGTTGTAGTTTAATTTCCTCAGAGCCCAGTTGGACTTATGCTCTAGCTCTACAGGTAGATGACAAGCCCTCCCATAAACCAACCTAAAAGGAGTAGTACCTATAGGTGTTTTATAGGCAGTCTTATACACCCAAAGATCATCATTAAGCAACATGCTTCAATTATTCCTATTGGTTGAAACTGTCTTTTCTAAAATCTTCTTGATCTCCCTATTAGACACTTTAACTTACCCTTGAGTTTGGGGGTGATATGGGGTACCTATCCTATGTTTCACACCAAATTTCTCAAAAATGCCCAAATTTTCTATTAGTGAAGTGAGAACCACCATCACTAATTATCAACCTGGGCACCCCAAACCTACAAAAGATGTGTTTTTTCACAAATCTACATACCACATGGGCATCATTGGTGCGGGTTGGAACTATTTCCACCCACTTATATACATAGTCCATGGCAAGTAATATATAAAGATTGGAATTTGAAGACATGAAAGGGCCCATGAAGTTTATGCCTCATAAGTCAAACACCTCTATTTCTTCAAAAACATTCAGATGTGTTTCTTGTTTTTTTAGATATTACATGCACGTTGACATGCATCACACTAAAGAACAAAATTGTATGCATCTTTAACAATTGTCGACCAATAAAAACCACATTATAAGACTTTGGCGGCAGTCCTAGAATTAGCATGATGACCTCCTATAGGTAAAGAATGACAGTGTGCCAAAATATTCTAGAATTCACAATCCGGCACACACTTCCTCAGAATACCATCCCTACTCTACCTAATCAAGATAGGGTCATCCTATATGTAATACCTTAGGGAGTGGAAGAATCTTTTCTTTTCATGATATCCCCAATATCCTAGCAGCTCTCCACATTCCAAGTAGTTCACAATGTTTGTGAACCATGGGTCTTGGCTTTTCATAGCAAAGAGCTGCTCATCAGGGAACTCTTCCACAATGAGTATGCCTATATCCTTTTCATCCACCTGTTCAAGCCTAAAAGGATGATATTCTACCACAATATCTCTGCTAGCTTTATCCTTGATTTGTATATCAAATTCCTGCAATAATAAAATCCACC
The DNA here is from genome assembly GCA_963693085.1 of Alisma plantago-aquatica. Lineage (NCBI taxonomy): Eukaryota > Viridiplantae > Streptophyta > Magnoliopsida > Alismatales > Alismataceae > Alisma > Alisma plantago-aquatica. The sequence goes on along the minus strand of OY856409.1, from coordinate 1,413,318,513 downwards.
TAATCAACCTAGGCTTTGCATCTTTTTTTTGCTATAGGTATTTGATGGTTGCATGATCTGTCCATACTACAACCTTGGTCCCAATCAAATATTGATGGAATTTTTCAAAATTGAAAACAACCGCTAACAATTCTTTTCAGTTGTTGTATAATTAAGTTGGGCATCATTGAAAGTTTTAGACATATAATAGATGACAACATGGACTTTATCTTGGCATTGGCCTAGAACAGCCCATGTTGTGTAGTTTGATGTGTCATACATCATCTCAAAATGTTCGCTCCAATCTGGAGCCTAGATAACGGGTGCAGAGACCAGCTTCTCCTTCAACACCTCGAAAGATTTTGAACGTCACTCATCAAATTTAAAATCGACATCTTTTTCCAACAACTTTGAGAGGAGTTTAGCAATCTTAGAAAAATATTTGATAAGTCAGCGGTAAAATCTGGCGTGTCCTAAAAAAATCCTTACTCCCTTCACCGATGATGGTGGAGGTAGTGTAGAGATCACCTCTATTTCGACTAGGTCTACCTCCATGCCTCTATTGGACACCTTGTTTCCCAAGACAATTCCTTCACCCACCATCATGTGACACTTCTTGCAATTCAAAACAAGGTGAGTGACCTTGCATCTTTGCAAAACTTTATCTAGATTATCAAGACAATCATCAAAAGACTCCCTGTACACCAAAAAATCAACCATAAACACTTCTAGACATTGCTCTACCATATCAGAAAAAATGGCAAGCATGCATTGCTAGAAAGTGGTCGGTGCATTGCAAAGACCGAACAGCATACAATGATATGCACATGTGCCTTTGGTACAAGTGAAGGTCAACTTCTCTTGATCATGTGGCTCTATGGAAATATGATTGCATCCCGAATAACCTTCAAGGAAACAAAATCGAGAGAGGTCGATGACCCGCTCTAAAATATGGTTGATAAAATGGAGTGGAAAATGATCTTTTAGCATGGAGGCGTTCAAGCATCTATAGTCTATGAAAACACGCCCCCAGTCACCAGTCTAGTAGAAATCATATCATCATTAAAATTAGTATGACCATTATACCGCCCTTTTTAGGAACCACCTGGGTTGGACTAACCCAGTTGGAATTAGAGATAGCATATATATACATGCAGATAAAAATTTCACTACCTCTTTTTTCACTACCTCAATCATGATGGGGTTGAGTTGACATTGAGATTGGCCTATGGCCTTCGCTCGTTCCTCCATCTTGATCTTGTGTTGACAGAAACTAGGGAAAATCCCCTTTATATCTGCTACTGACCAGCCGAATGCAGCACAATGGTTCTTTAGAACCCGAAGCAATTGCTCCTCTTCTCAAACACTTAGTGAAGTTGAGATTATGACATGAAGTTTCTCCTCTGTCACTAAGAAAATGTACTTCAAATGAGGTGGCAATGGCTTCAGCTCCAACTCTGGGGGACTCAGCAAAGAAGGGACCAATGGGGTGGGGTGATCCCAGATCCTCAAAATGTCTGGTATATTAGCATGGCAAGGTCTTGATAATCAAGACACACTCCTCCAAAGAACGGTGGCTAGTATAACCATCTGCTAGATTCATGAGACATGCCTCTAAAGGTATCTGTGGATACGCTTGCTCCAGAGCAGTAGAGTTTGCCTCCTCAATTGTTTTTGGGCATAAGTCCTCTTCTTTATTGTCTGGATGTTGCATTGCCTTTATTAAAGATATCTCCTTGGTGTTGTCTAAAATGTCCACTACCAATGTGCCTTTGTGGACTTGCGTCATCACATGTGTCATCTCAAGAAATGGCTTTCCTAGAAACAATGACACATTTTCTTGGACATGCTACAGCATGTGATACTAGGCTTTAGTTTTTGCAGTCTGTGTAGGCTCAAGCATTAAGATTTCGAATCACTCCTCTATGTTGCCCAATGTCAATCTTCCTCTTCCCATATCCAGAATCATATCAAATGTGGCTTGGAATGGCCTCCCCAGTAATAGCTTGTTGCCTTGCCCATCTTGCATCTCCATGACAACAAAGTATGTTGGAAATACAAACATGTCCACCTAGACAAGAACATCCTCACAAATACTATGAGGCCTCACCACAGAATTTTCTACCAGCGGAATAGTCATATTGCTCTTTCTGGACTCCTATAGACCTATCTTCTTGAAGGTGGTCAAGGGCATAAGATTGATGCTGGCCCTGAGTTGCATAAGGCCTCTCCAAATTTAGTCTTCCCAATAAAACAAGATATATTGAAACAGTATGAGTCCTATTTTTTCAGTGGCAATGTACCCAAAATGAATGCAATGACTTGCTCTTTCATAATAAACACCTCAGAATCATCTATCCTCCTTTTCTTGTTGATTAGAGCTTTTAGAAATTTGCCATAGGAAGGGATCTACTCAATTGCATCAATCAAAGGGATATTGACAATCCTTAGTGTTCTAGCTTCTTTAGGGAAGACACTTTCACTGCAATTTGAGAAATATGTGTTTCTATACTACGGATCTGTGCTCCTTGATTCTATAGATCTCTTTGATTTTGTCTGGTAAGCACTTCATTTCAGCTTACTAGATTTACGAGCATCTCTTCAATGTGGTCTATTTTACTGGGACCCATGTCATGTTGTTGACCACCAACCTGACGTGGCTTATTCTATTGTGCCTGAGATGGGTCTTGATGAAAATTATTAGGATCCTTCCAAAAGAACTTAGGATCCTTCCTAAAAGAGTAGTCATTATTCCTATATTGTTGTTGTTGATGTCATGCAAAATTGCACTCCTCATCTTCCCCTTCTAAAGAATTTCCATCTTTTGCACACAACTTCTTAGAAATCAAGTCCAACTTCTCATTTAGGGATGACATAACCTTGGACTCCCCGAAACTTTTAAGGGTTGTAGGGTGCTCTCTCTCTCTTCTCCCCATGTCTGGTTCTTAGACATGTTCTTCAAGATTTCATGACAGTGGGCTGGCTTGTTGTTGAGGAAAAAGCTCGCTCTTGTGCTATCTATTGGTATATATGCCTAGAGAGCCAATCATGTGATGATTGTAATGGTATAACATATAAATGTTTTGATTAGTAATAAAGGAAAGATTCCAATTCATCTATTTCACTCAGTTATGAGATAATGAGGATACAAAGTGAATGTCTAGAGAATCATATTACTCAATGACGTATGTTGTCAAGTTACTATCCTTGTAGATGAGATCATACGCATGTTAACAGTACATATACATATTCTCATTATGTCCATGATTGGTTGTTATTGTGGAAGGTTGATAGACAACAATAACACATAAGATTAGAGTGTGAGTTGGTTGATGACTAAATCTCATTAGTCATGATATGGAAATATCAAACCAAGCATACATATACATGTTAGAGAACAGTGTATCAGACAGACCCATCATGAGACTGACACATGGAAGCCATCATCATGGAAGTCACAGTCATCTCTCACAGTGAGGGTGGTGTTTGTGGTTCTTAGACTTAAAATCACTGCTCTAATCACATGTCCTTGGGTACACTTTGACATCGTCAAACGCAATCCTGAAACATGGGTTGTTACAACGGTGATGATTGGGTGACTTTGACACATGAGGATTGACTGTGAGTGATAGATATGGGATTTGTCCCTCCAATAGGAGTATGATATCGAAGGCCTCTTGATTAGTGAGATTGAGAAAAGTATGGCCATACACATGTGAGTCAATATGTGATATTGAGCTTACATATATCTCATGCAGTCTGCTCTGGTTCAAGGAACAAGATTGAATAATAATGAGAGTGACTACTCCATGCATCTAGTTCAATCTGGATATCAGTGACAAAGGAACTATACAAACACTATAACACCATACACAGATTGTAGGTTGAAGTTGCTCCCCAACTTTCCATTCACTTGGGTAGCAATGATGTGCGACTAGGCACCACTCATTGCTTGTGATGTCATAAGCTAGTTATGGACATTCACTGCCAAGGTGATATGGGACCTATAGGGTCACACACATAGGAACTCATCTAGAAGAGGAGTTTGATCTTGAATGATAATTGAATTGATTACTAAAGTGTTTAGGTATTTCAATTCATGCAATAGATCAACTGACTAGACTGCCACACAATCGGTACAAGTGTTGAGACTGTTGTTTGAAGTGTCAGGCTGATTGTAATGTACATTGGTTAGAATTCTACCTGACCTGGGCTGCGAGAAGCCTGTCTCGCTGGTCATCTAGCTTGGTGCGATATGCCCATTTTAGTTGCACCAAATGGCCATTTGGTTTGGTGCGATACGTCCGTCTCAGTTGCACCAAACGCCCATTTCGGGGGTACGTCAAGTTGAGTACTAATTGGAATTAAATCACCAACATATGTGTAGAAGTGGAAGGTGAGAAACAATTGTTTTGAGCACAAGATGACCGTTTTATTGTGCACAAGTTATGAAACTTCCAGAAAAGTTGCAAAAATTCAAGATCTACTTGTCATTTCCACTCCCGCTTTAGTCCCGCATTGGATGGGGACTGGGAACCCTGACCCTAACCCCTCCTATATATAGAGGGGTACTGGGGGCTTCCCACAACACAACTACTACATAGACAATTGAGAATCAGTTGCTCAGACAAGTGTTGTCCTCTCTAGTTTTGGTAACCATGAGAGCCCAGACAAGCCCTACCTGACTAGGGAGGGATAGCCACGGGAGAGCAACAACTGAGGATCATTCTTGTGGGAGAGCATGTTGGTGACTAGTACACCAATGGGAGGGACAACTCTTTCATGTCTGTTCATGTAGGACGATAGAAGTTCTAATTGGTCCGTGTGGACTACTCTAGAGGCAAGAGTCAGTCGGTTGCTACTAGGAAGGCAACGTCAACTTGCAATCTGTGGAAAGATCTGAGGAGCCTCTATAGTAGTTGTCTGAGCATGTTGTTCATAGAAGAGCAATCAGACGAGTCTAAGTGCGACTAGGAGCTACACAACCACCATCCAAGATAGAGTGTGCATATACATCAATGAGGATTGTCATTGTACTTAATCCAGGACCATGTATATCTTGGTGAAACCATCCTTCCCATTGCATAGTTACTGGCGCGATCTGCAGGTTAATGGGAAATATGTTAGTAAAAAATTTCTTTTCGCTGCCTACCTGATGCCATATTTTCCTACAGTGGTATCAGAGCCAATTCAATTAATTGTGTTTTGGGATAATCGATATGATCGGTTTTTGGTTTTATAGTGTTTATTTATTGCATGCGATGTGAATATTTAAACTGGTTGATGTGCACATCTGTCTAATCACCACATAAACAACCCAAATGAATATATATATATGCAATTTACACACATCACCATTAAATCACTTTTGATGGTAGATGTAAAGCATGGTTATGGCCAAAACCCCACATCTGTGTGTGCATGGTTGTGGTTATTTATTCTTGTTGTTAATTTGTCTACGTATCGATCCTCTCTCTCCTTTCCACATGTAAATTAATTCTCTTCTTCCTATTTCCCCTTGAATGTAACTCAAGGTTTTCCCATATACAATGTAATAAGAAATAGGATAGTTTTAATTTATGTTTTCGATGTGAGATGAAGATCTGCACAAAGACAAAAAGACCAGCTTGTGAGACGACCCGATCGACTAGAGGACCGAGGAGGCCAAATGACAGGAGGATGAACCAATCGACTGGTGGCCCAACTGACCAATTGGAGGTGTCCAAATGCTGCTTGGACCTGAGAACCAGACGACCGTTTCAGAAGAGCCCAACCGAGCGACCAGGAGGCAAGCCGACCAGTTCAAGAGTTAAACTGATCAACCCTGATTGCTTCGAGCATAGATCATCACCAACAATAGGTTGCATATGATGTGGACCATAAGTGGTAATAATTCCTTGAGGCTCCAAGGAATTACATTATAATGGCCATAACCATTGCTTGTGTGTTTTATTTATTACATGTTCTCGTTTGTGGTTATAGCATGGTACGTATCTATCGTATTGGCTATTGGGTTAGGCTTAACTGGTGACTTGGAGAGCCCAAGCCCAGAGGCATGCAGATGATTATGGCAACGAGTTGTGCGTATCATCTATCCAAGAGTTGCATATGACGCAATTGGCATGATGGCCTACCTAAATAGTCAGGTTGTGGGCGATCGGCAAAAGCCGACTCATGAATTGATGAAATATCGATCTTGGCCCACTGGAATATTGTATGCTACAATATTCTAAATTGATATTGAGGGCTATCAATTTAAATAAAATAGTGGAAGAGATAGTTATAAAGACCTAATTAATATCGTTACATTTATCAAATCAAACCAAATCAAAAATGTTTTGAAAAAGTTGCAATATTTCTTTGTAGAATCAAATATCAAACACAAAACACGTTCAAAATTAGTTCAATCCTCAAGAAGGACAAAATGGGATAAAGTTTCACAATTGGTTAAGGACGTTGAGAAACGTTCTCATCAATGAGTGAAAGCTCTATGTCCTTGATAGACCAATGCCAGAGGAACCCACTCCAAAAGTGTACCTAAGGCTAAATGGATGCTTATTGGAAGCATGCCAATGGGGCCATAGACATTTGAATGCCTAATGCTCTTTTGTATGAACTATGAGTTGCATGAACAACATGAATACATGGACTTTATCGCGATGGTAACACATCTTAAGAATCATGTAAATCAAAGAAGGTATAATGTCTCCAAAGTGCTAATTGAGTGCAAACTGACAAAGGGAGGTCCAGTAGAACCCCATGTGCTCAATATGATTGGACATGTGGAATGACTGGGATTTCTCTTAGGTCAAGAGTTGACCAAGAATATGATTATGCAAGCGTTGCATTAATCATATAGTTAGTTTATCAAATGTTTGGCATGTTGATGCCAAATCAAGGAAGAAGAAGGACAAATCTTGTGTTGGTGATCAGCGGAAGTGAGTCCTAGGACAAAATCAAGGCTAAAAAGTGTTCTGAGGCTAAGCTGAAACCCAAGTCTTCTGCACTTAATATATGGAGAAGGGTAAGTGTAAAAGGAATCTTTCCTTTTCAGTTAAAGGATAAAGAAAACAAAGTGCCATCATTTTCACTTGTTTGGACAATGGAAAGGAATTACCCTCTTCATAGAGGATCTCAGGAAGAAGGTAGAGATAAAGATCTCTACTTCAGGACTTGAGAAGAAGTAAGCTATAACTATATGAAGCAAGGGTTGCTGCCACTATAGTTAAGGATTGTCATTCATGGGCACATAATAGAATTAGTGAATTGCTATTGTGTACTTTCCAAACATCATATCTTTTGTATGACAAGAACATTATGATCTTTCATGGCAATGCCCTATGTCTCATAAACTATACTTGATAGTTGTAAAGACAAATGTGTATGACACATATATTGAATGACTTGATAACTTAAAAATTGAATACCCATAGCACTGTCATATAAAGCGCATAAACGAGAAATGTAATCTAGAATCCATATGATGGTTATCTAGACTCTTTTGGTTATTGAACCAATATAGACATGCATGTCTTATTTTTTGTACAAAATGACAAAAGCATCTTCACTAGATGAAGTGGGAGATCGACTATTCCATTAGGACTAGTAATATTGATGTACATAGACCTGTTTGGATGAATGCTAAAGGTAGTTACAGGTACCTCATTATATTTACTGATGTGATCAGTAGATATTGAAATTTGTATTTAGTGAAATACAAGTTTGGATCTCTTGAAGTGTTTAAGGAGATCATAAATGAAGTACATAACTAAATTGGTAAAAGTATTAAGCTACATTGATGTGATCAATGTTGATATACGTAAATCAAGAGTTTTAGGACCTTCTATGAGATCATGACAGTGTATCATAATGAACTCCACCTAAAACATATTGATGTGTCAGAAATAAGGTATCTTACCATGTTAAGTCATAGTGAGATTATCAATAAAATCTAGCTAATCTTACAATTTCTTTTGGGCACATGCTTTACACTAAAACAATGTACCATCTAATATGATTCAAAAGACACCATATTAGATATGGCATGGGAAGTGTCCCGATGAGTCTTTGTAGTGATTGGGATTTAAATCTTTAATAAGAAAATAGTTTCTTAAAAAGTCTTTATCCGCAAATCACATGAATATTATCTTGTTGATTACTACTTATATTCCATCCCAACAATAAAGAGTTTGTTGCTAGGATGGGTGAATTCCTAAAGGGAACTTAGTTCCAAAGGAATCAGTGGGCGTAAAAGTAGAACTAGAAATGTTCAAGACAAATAAGAAAACATTGAACCTAAAGAGGTACAACAAGGAACAAGGAGAATCACAAACTGGTGTGGAATCTCAAGTTTCTTATGTAAACACAAAACTCATAGTTTTAGTAGTACGACTTGATTTTGAAATATTATGATATCTTATAACTCAAGAAGGTAGTAAGTTGATCATAGTGATGAGTCAACTACCTACCCAAAAACTATTGAGGAACCAAATTCTGAAAAATGGCTTGACGCCATGAGATCTATGATGGACTCCATGTAAACCAACATGGTATGACCTTGGTGGATCCACCTGAAGGGGTAAAACCCATAGGGTGCATTTGGGTCTTTGTAAGAAGACCAACATGGAAGGGTATATTGGTTGCAAAGAGTTTCAAACTAGTTCAAATTGTTGAACATGATGAAGCCTTTCACCAGTTACCATGGCTAAATCCATCTGGATCATGCTTGCTGTTGTAGCTTATTATGACTATGAGATTTTGAATGTGGATGTTAAAATTGTATTCCTTAATTGGAATAATTAAGAGGTTGTGTATGTGACACAACCTAATGGTTTTATATATCCACTAATGCAAATAAAGTCTATAAGCTACAAAGGTCAATATGAGGATTGAAGAAAGCATCTCAGAGTAGGAATATTATATTTGACATGACAATCAAAGGGTTTGACTTGAGTCACAATGAAGATGGAAGCTGTGATTACAAAAGATTTAGTGGGAGTGTATTTTGTATTCCACATAATTATGGGGAATAATGTCCTTATCCTGCAAATGTTAAAACCTGGCAAGGAAAGTAACTTCTATATGAAGGGTTTAGGCAAAGCATCCTATGTGATAGAGATTGAGGTCTATAGAGATAGATATGGAAAGCTTCTTGACCAAAGTAAAAGAACATACATTGGTAAGATGTTGAAGGGTTCATCAAGCAAGACTCAATGAGAGAAAACTTGTCCATATTCCAAGGGGTTAGTCTTTCAAGAGCCTAGTATCCTAGTTCTTATGAAGAATAGGGACACATGGATAGATGCCAATGGATCTATCTTCAATGCAATGCTATGTACTTATCCCATTATCTCTTATGTATTAGACATGACGAGGCATCTCATATGTATTGACATGATGAGGGGACACATATATACCTACCAAGAAATCTTGTATGTATCAGACATGACGAGAGGGTATATGTCAGATACCAGTGAGAGTTACTAGAATATGATAATGAACATCCTTATGTGCTTGTGAAGCACTTAAAGGATTGGTTAGTTGGTTATGGTAATAAGGAAGAGTTGGATGTAAAGGCTTACACCCATGCAAGACTAACAAAGTGATCACAATCTAAATTTATGTTTGACGACAAACGAGAACTGTAAGCTAGAAAGAGTTCTGAGCTAATGAAAATTGTTCGAGTCTACAAAAGAAGCTGAGTATCTGTGTGTTATAAGAACAACAGAGGATATTGTATGGATCAAGAAGTTCATACAGATGAACTTGTGTGAGGTTCCAAACCATTGATGACATAGTAGAAATATTGATGACAACAATGGAGCTACTAGTTAGGTTGGGAATCTCAGATAGCATACTACAACACTTCCATCTCGTATGAGTAGCCGTATAATGAAGAGATGTGAGAATTACAAAATATCAACTTACGACACACGTTGCTAAACCCGCTATAAAAGCACTTGCGAAGCAGAAGCATGATGATCATGTTAGGTCACTCGTGATGAGATCTGTGGGTGATTAGTTCTAAGTACAAGTGGGAGTCTGTTGGTATATATTCCCAGAGATCCAATCATGTGATGATTGTAATGGCATAACATATAAATGTTTTGATTAATAATAAAAGTAAACTTACAATTCATCTATTTCACTCAGTTATGAGATAATGAGGATACAGAACGAATGTCTAGAGAATTATATTACTCAATGATGTATGTTATCAAGTTACTTATCTTGTGGATGAGATCATACGCATGTTAACAGTATATATACATACTCTCATTATGTCCATGATCGGTTGTTATTGTGGAAGGTTGATACACAACAATAACACATAAGGTCAGAGTGTGAGTTGGTTGATGACTAAATCTCATTAGTCATGATATGGAAATATCAAACCAAGCACACAGATACATGTTAGAGAATAGTGTATCGGATAGACCCACTGTAAGACTGACACATGGAAGCCATCATCATGGAAGTCATAGTCATCTCTCACAGTTGTGGTGGTGGTTACGGTTCTTAGACCTAAAATCATTGCACTCATCACATGTCGTTGGGTACACTTTGACATCATCAAATGCAGTCCTGAATCATGGGTTGTTATAACAGTGATGATTGGGTGACTTTAACACATGGGGATTGACTGTGAGTGATCGATATGGGATTTGTCCCTCCGATAGAAGTATGCTATCCAAGGACTCTTGATCAGTGAGACTAAGAAAAGTATGGACATACGCATGTGAGTTAATATGTGATATTGAGCTTACATATATCTCGTGTAGTCTGCTCTAGTTCAAGGAACAAGATTGAATAATAATGAGGGTGACTGCTCCATGCTTCTAGTTCAATATGGATATTAGTGACAAAGGAACTATACAAACACTATAACACCATAAACAGATTGTAGGTTGAAGTTTCTCCCCAACTTTCCATTCATGTGGGTAGTAATGATGTGCGACTAGGCACCGCTCATTGCTTGTGATGTCATAAGCTAGTTATGGACATTCACTGCCAACGTGATATGGGACCTATAGAGTCACACACATAGGAACTCATATAGAAGAGGAGTTTGATCTTGAATGATAATTGAATTGATTACTAAAGTGTTTAGGTATTTCAATTCATGCAACAGATCAGTTGACTAGACTGCCAAACGATCGGTTCAAGTGTTGAGACTGTTGTTTGGAGTGTTAGGCTGATTGTATTGTACATTGGTTGGAATTTTTCCTGACCTGGGCTGCGAGATGCCCGTCTCACTTGTGTGAAACTATCGTCTGGCTTGGTGCGAGATGCCCATCTCAATTGCACCAAATGGCTGTTTGGTTTGGTGCAAGACGCCTATCTCAGTTGTACCAAATGCCCGTTTTGGGGGTAAGTCAAGTTGAATACTAATTGGAATTGAATTGCCAACATATGTGCAGAACTAGAAGGTGTGAAACATCTATTTCTCTTAGTGAAACGACCATCTCACTGGGGGAGATGACTATTTCATCACACGCATGTTGTGAAACTTCTTGAAAAGTTGTGAAAGTTCAAGATCTACTTGTCCTTTCCACTCCCGCTTTAGTCCTGCATTGCCTAGGGACTGGGAACCCTAACCCTAACCCCTCCTATATATAGACAGGTACTGGGGGCTTCCCAAAGCACAACTACTTCATAGAAAATTGAGAATCAGTTTCTCTGACAAGTGTTTTCCTCTCTGGTTGTGGTAACCACGAGAGCCCAGGCAAGTCCTACCCGACTAGGGAGGGATAGCCACAGGAAAGCAACAACTGAGGATCATTGTTGTGGGAGAGTATGTTGGTGACTAGTACACCAAAAGGAGGGACAAATCCTCCATGTCCATTCATGCAGGACGACAAGAGTTCTAGTTGGTCCGTGTGGACTACTCTAGAGGCAGGAGTTTGTTGGCTGCTCCTAGGAGGGAAACGTCAACTCACAGTCCCTGGAAAGATCTGAGGAGCTGCTGCAGCTGTTGTCTGAGTCTATTATCCATGGAGGAGCAGTAGGATGAGTCCGAGTGTGACTAGGAGCTGCACAACCATCGTCTAAGATAGAGTGCACATCTACATCGATGAGGATTGTCATTGGACTTGCTCTAGGACCAAATATATCTTTGTGAAACCATCCTTCCCAGTGCATAGTTATTAACGTGATCTGTTGGTTAATGGGACATATGTCAGTAACAATTTTGTTTCTGCTGCCTACCTGATATCGTATTTCCCTACACTATCAAGCGTAGTCCTTTCCCCCTTATGCTGACCATAGTAGAAAATCTTCGCCTGCACTTGCAAATCGATACCATGGTGAGGGACCTTCCGTAACATATTTCAGAATCTCTCCCATGTCTCAGAATATGACTCATCAACTTGTTGTTTGAAGTTGTGGATTTTCTTGACCAGGTCATTCGTCTTCTGGGGTGGGAATTACCTCTTGAAGAAAGCATCAATCATTTGTTCCCAAGTTTCAATGCCCTCATCATCCAAGTTATGAATCCACGACTTAGCATTATCTGCTAATGATGATGGGAATACATTCAAGTATATGACAGTATGTATCTTGATCATATCACAACTTTTGACAAAATTTTTGATGTGCATCATCAGATCCTCAGAGTTGTGGCCATGAAAAGCCCATGATTTGACTAATGACATGAACCCTGGATTGATCTTATAGTTTCCGACATTGATGGCTTGTCTTTTGATTAGCCCTTTTTTAGCAGTTGAAGAAGATGCCTTGATCTTTTCCCAGATCATTTTTTCTTCCACTTGGTCACCCATTTATGATGCCTCAGACTCCTTCGGTGGCTCAGGTCCTTCTGGTGGAGGTGGAGGTGGTGGAGTTCGACTAAATTTGTCCACTAATCTTTCGTACTCCCATTCTCTATGAAGGAGCCCTGCTTGACCTAAGCCAGGTGGGGACGAGTCTCCGTAGTCGTGGGCTTGGGTATGCACCATGCACTAGTACATGCAAATAGCAAAAATGGTTGTGAGAACATGGCACTAATGGTAGAAACAATAAAGATATTAAAATTCATGTTTTAATGAATAAAAGAAAAATAAGGGTTGGCCTAGAATGACTAACTATAGCTTTCATAGTGTTGACATTACCGTTTCCTCAATAGTGGTCCCAAAAACTTGATAGGTATTTTCTATATGCTCAAAACACAAGTATACTCTATCATAGTAATATAGGCCAATGAGGCCTGGATGTCGAACACAGGGAAATGTGACTTCAGAAACTAGTACTAACTATAGTGCGATCATCTTAGGCTGAAGAAACTTGAATGATTTGGTTGATTATCTAAAACATAAAATAAATCTAAATTATTGGTCGTTGTTCTCAGTCTTAGTGAATTCCTTAGGACATTGGTTTCACCACGGCTAACATTGCACTTTAGTCCTAATACGTTAATAAAAATCTCTCCAAACTCTGGATCAAGAGCATGTAGCAAGAATTACCTACTCTCACGGTGTAATTCACTACCCAACCTAATACCAACCCCACTCTCCTATCGATTGTGTTATTAGATAGGTGCTTTATTGAATACTCTAGGTAATCTCCTCATGTTTTTAAACTGCCTTGCTCAAAGGATTTTACAAAACGTGTATTTCTATGAAGTTCTGACCATTAATTTTCCTTTTTCAAAGCAATTAACAGTCCAAGTACTACCTATGATGATCAAGCACGGGTAGTTCATTCATTCACATAGAAATAAATCCAAAATTTAAGAGAAATTGATGAATTGATGCATAAGAGTCAAATATAATGCATAATCAAGCTACTCCCAGGTCCTAAGGAACGTGGGGATTAGCCCCTCATGGTTTCCATAGTCAAAGACATCAAAGGAGAAAGAAAAAATGTGGAGAACATGAAGGACCCCTAAAGTAGACGGTTCAAACGATCCCTTCTCATGCACGTGCCGATTTTCTACCTTCCGATTGCAATTATGTCTGCTAGAAGTGCCCGGATAGTCTGAAACATGGCCTTCTTATTCATTATCTCCTCCTCTTGCTCTTATTTGTAGTATAATGGAAAAGGACGAGATACCTAGGTCTAGCCGCACTTCCCCTAAGTCATAGGCATGACTTCGACCGAGTAGAACATTAGTCGTTGGATTAAACAAAGCCTTCAAATCTACCTGATCTTGACATGTCGATACTACTGACTCCTCTAAATTACATGGCCACCTGTCAAGTTGTCGGTATTACTGAGATGGTTGTCAATAGTACCAATTTGCTTTGAAATTCTTAGACAAAAATGTTATAACATCGTCGGTAGTATCGACAATCATGTCGGTACTATCGAGTCTTGTCGATTTCTTTTGTTGCAACCTAAAATGCATAAAATCAGAACATAAGCTATGAAAATAGATTAAATCATTCAGAAACATTAAAATTATGTTTATTTGATGCAAATGAGTATCACAAGCTAATTAAAGTAAATCATGTACAATTAATATGAGATTTAACCAAAAAGTGCACAAGTTATACAAAGTAGTCTGTGAAAATAGAAAATGAACAGTGCATCAGGGCGACGCATGTAAATTGCATATATATATATATATATATATATATATATATATATATATATATGGGTATATCTTCGCTACCCGTGCATCAGTTTTGTAATGGGAAGGTATGCATTTGTAATGAGACAATCCAAATTTGTAATGAGACGACCGAAATTGTAATACAAAGACTCATTTTGTATTACAACGTTGTTACAGTAATAAATATATATTTATTACTGTAACGATGTTGTAATACAAAATGAGTTTTTGTATTACAATTTCGGTTGTCTCATTACAAATTTGGTTGTCTCATTACATATATGTGTCATCCCATTACAAAATTGATGCACGGGTAGCGAATCTTAGTTACCCGCATGGGTAGCGAAGATATACCCTATATATATATATATATATATATATATATATATATATATATATATATATATATATATATATATATTAGTTTGGGATTATCGTGGTATTGGATTTAACAAGACATTATTCGCATCGCGTGCAATAATAGAATGATAAAACCAAAATATGATCATATTGATTATCCCATAATATAGTAAATTGATGTTGGCTCTGATATCGTTGTAGGCAAATATGACTACAGAGCATGTAGCGGAAATAAAAAATTTATCTACCATATTCCCCATAACCACTGGATCACGTTAATATCTATAAGATGGAAAGGATGGTTTCGAGGATATACCTAATCCTAGAGCAAGTCCAGTGACGATCTTCTTCATTATAGTTGTGCAACTCAGACTCCTGGTTGCACTGGGACTCGTCTGGTTGCTCCTCCATAGACAACAGACTCAAACGACGTCTTTTGCATTAGCTCCTCTCATCATGGACTGTTGGTTGACTATGTCCTCCTTAGCGACAGACAATGGCCTCCCACCTCTAGAAAAATCCACATGGACCGCCTAGAACTCTATAGGAAGGAGTCGTCCCTTCCGTTGGCATACTAGTCACCAACTTGTTCTCCCACAATAATTATCTCAATTGTTCTCTCCCTTACTATCCATCCCTAGTCAGGTAGGACTTGATTGGGCTCTCTTGGTTACCACAACCAGAGAGGACAACATTTTTCAGATAAAATAATTCTCAATTGTCTGTGTTGTGCTCTGGGAATCCCCCAATACCCCTCAATTAATCGGCAGGGTTTTGGTCAGGTTCCTAGTCTATGCGAGAGTGGAAGGAATCGGAAGATTTTAAATTTTCACAACAATTTTGGAATTTTTGCAACCTGCGGAAGCCGAACCGGTCGTCTAGCATGCTAGACGGTTGGCTCACTTTCCAGACAGTCGTCTGGTGCCTTCCCAGTCCCACACAAAATTGGCAATTCATTCCCAATAAATATTACATATTAATTCCTTGCACAACAAGTAATGTGCAACCGAAATCAACTTGGAAATATCTAGAACCTTCCTTCAACCAAACTAGGTCATCTTGCCCATGCGAGACGGCCGTCTCACTCACCCAAACAGTCGTCTGGTGAGCCGAGTCAGGCCGGTCGGTTCAATCTATAGCCAATTTCAACTTGAATCAATCTGACACTCCAAACACCCATCTCAATCCTTGAGACGATTATTTGGCGCTCTAGACTATCGTCTCATGCCATGAGATGGGCGTTTGGTAGTACAGTCAGGCTGCTTGTTTCCATGAATTAATCACCTAATCATTTTAGTAATTAATTCAACTGTCAGTCAAGATCAAACTCCTCTTCTAGGTCGAGAGCTATGTGTGCAACCCTATAGGTCCCATATTACTTTGGTAGTGAATGTCCATAACAAATTATGAAATCACAAGCAATGAGCGGTTCCTAGTTGCACATCAATGCTACCCAAGTAAATGGAAAGTTGGATAACAACTTCAACCTACAATCTATGTATTGCGTTGTAGTGTTTGTATAGTTCCTTTGTCATTGATGTCTAGATTGAACTCGAGGCATGGATCAGTCACCCTCTTCAACATTCAATCTTGTTTTTCGAACCAAGAGTAGATTGTCTGAGATATATGTAAGCTCGATATCACATATTGACTCACATGTGCATGGCCATGCATTTCTCAGTCTCGCTAATCAAGAGGCCTAGGAAATCAAAATTCTATAGGAGGGACAAATCCCATTTCTATCACTCACAGTCTATCCATATGTGTCAAAGTAATCCAACCATAGCCTTTATAACAACCCATGTTTCAAGAATACATTTGAGGATGTCAAAGTGTACCCAATGACATGTGATGAGTGCAATGATTTCAGGTCTAAGAACCACAATCACCACCATCACTGTGAGGGCTGACTATGACTTCCATGATGATGGCTTCCATGTGTCAGTCTCACAGTGGGTCTGTCTGATGCATAATTCTCTAACATGTATCTGTGTGCTTGGTTTGATATTGCTATATCATGACTAATGAGATTTGTTATCAACCAACTCATACTATTATCTTATGTGTTATTGTTGTCTATCAACCTTCCACAATAACAGCCGATCAAGGACATAAGGAGAGTATGTACATGTACTCTTAACATCTATATGATCTCATTCTTTCAAGTCACATACTTGAAGACATACGTCATTGAGTAATATTATTCTCTAGACATTCATAATGTTACATCATTATCTCATAACTGAATTAAGTAGAATAAATTGGAAGCTTGCCTTTTATTAGTATTCAAATCATTTTTGCAAGTTATGCAATTACTATCATCATATGATTAGCTCCCTGGGCATACATACCAACATTAGGTACAAGAAAAGGATCAATTCAATCACAAGTTCCAACTTGATCCAATACAAGCCAAAGTCAATGCAAATGTACTTTTGTGGAATATGCCCTAAATGACTTAGGAAATTTTTTGTAATCATTTGTATTGATGTTATGAATTGTCATTAAGATGAGAAAAAATTAGGAGCACTTAATTTGAATGTTTAAGAACTTTAATGACATTTTCCAAAATGCATCACAGATTGTTTGATCGGCTGAGTTTCCCTCTCAAAAACTCGACCGACGCCTAGGATGGGTCTTGGAAATGTCTAAGTTTGGCTGAGTTTACCTCAGGATACACTCAAGCAATTCTCTACAGAGGAAGCTAATTTTAAGCCATCAGTCAAGTTTCATCTAGGATAAACTCGAATGACAACTCAAAATTAGCTTTTCTCATAGTGTTATTAGTTGAGTTACCTATATGGAAACTCGACCGAATGCACTGTAAAGAATGTGTAGAGAAAATATTAATAGCTATTGCAGTGTTGTAAATATTAAAAATACATCTGTTGCAACACCCCAAATGACTAGAATTTGTTTACAAGTGCTTATAGTGGCTAGTGGACATCCCCAATTACAAATAGGGATCCTTGGGCTTCATTCCAAGTTTTCCTCTTATGCTCCTAGCTATAGTTGAGTGATTTTGCCCACATAGAGCCCCTTTCTCTCTCTTTCTTACTAATAAAACGTCCATATGAGCGAGATAGGTTATTGTGAGAGAGATACTTCATTTCAATCTATGTGAAGCTCTCAATATTTTCTTTCCCCAACCCCTTTCTTCAAGCAAAGTTGGTGCAAGCTTCTCCAAGTTGAAGGAGAAGGTTAAGGTTGAAGATCCTTGAGAAGAGTGGGTAATTCCTTCAAGGCGGAAGAGTTGATGTAAGAAGGGAGCTCCTTGGTGAAGGTGTCCAACTCCTTGTAAAAAGTGGATAAGCCCTTGTAGAGGTTGAAGACTCTTGCTCTAAGGATAGGTAAGACCTTGTCAGGTTTATTGGCTCCTTTTGGTCCTTAAAAAGGAAGGCTAGGTATCCTTGCCCTGCAAAAGAAGGTCTTATTGTATGTATTATAATGGAATATATGTATGTAATGGTTGCAAAATCCTAGGGCTTGAACTCTCTAGGTAGTGGACTGACTTACTCCTAGTTTAGAGTATGAAACCACTCTACATAGCTTGTTCTTGATCTCATTAAATCTCTCTCATCGTTGCTATGTATGCCTAGTTGCACATCAAATTCCATATTTGCAATAGTTTCTCTTGAAGTAACTTGAAGATCTAAGGAATCTTGTTTAAGTGCTTTTTAGTTCTATTCACCCCCTCTAGAGCCCTTTTGATCCAACAATATAGACAGATTTGACCAGGTGTGTCGAGTACCCACAAACCCTACCATGTTGTCATCTCTCTTGCACCCAATTGTTGATGTTTACATCTTCAAAGCCTTATCTAGGTGATGCTTCCTTGAGCATTGTGACTGTGTGGTCTACTGTGATGGCCAGGGACAACAGTTACCAACCATCGATAATCATATCACACTTGAACCCTAGTTATCGTCGACCCTTAACCTTTCTGCTTTGTTGAAATCATCACCCTACGTGTAAGGAGTGGGACCTGAGAGGGGATCCACTCCCTATTGAATCAAATAAAAAGGAAACATCCCATATGCCAAACATACGACTAATTTTTTTGCAGAAAAAGGTATGATAAGCTAATTGATTAAAAGTGTGATTTAAGATACCAAGTGTAGCAGTAGAATATAAAATATCTAAGTATTACAATACTTGATATTGTCAGTATCCTTCACCACGTAGGGTGATACATATGAAAACTAAACTAAAACATAGGATCAATAGAGGGTCTTTTAACCACCTCAAAACTATCTCCCAAGAAGGTTCAGCTACTCTTGATGTTGTCTTGGTCAACCTTGGTTATATTCTCCTTGACCTATGTCTGGAGTTGGAAGTGTACCCCCAAAAGAGAAGAGAAAAGTGGGAATTATCAGCATACATTTCTATATGAGCATATTAATCGGGTATTGAGCAATATAAGGAATAAAGGACATCAAATAAATAAGGCTTCCATAGAAGAGGAAAGTATCATTCAAGCAGTATCAAAAGAATATGAATTTTAAAAGATGATAAACAAGGAGAATACTTGCCATTAGACAAATATACAAGTTGTGCCATGCAAGTACACATAAATTTTAGGCACAAAACTCATCATAATAATATCAACATTCATGCATGTGAGATAAGCATAGCACTAGAATAATATAAATAACAATGGCAGCCATGGCTCAGAACCTTGAAACTCAATAGAGTATGGCACACAACCATCTTGTAATATATATAAAAGTGGGCATACAACCTAGGTATGGTCACAAACCTCCATCTCAAAAATATAATACGGGCACACTTCACAAGAACCAAAGTACTTACACTACTCTAGGGCTACTAAGCCGCAAAGCATGCATAATGTAGAGGTAAGTATAGTCATATAAAATAGAATAAATAAGATTGTCATCATGTAAATGGACAATATAAACATCCACCAAAAAGTGGGTAAAATAGTACATATACACAATTAGGGTTTCATCATGAAGAAAAGTACAAGTTTTAGATTCAAAAAGAATATCCAACCAAGTAGGATGATTACAAGATTGGGATCAACATAGAATCTTTCACAAGAAATAAATTCTTAGAAGAGAGAGATATTGTGTTGGCTAATTTGTCCATAGGACCAAGAGAGAGAAATAAAACTAGGTTTATGGTTGAATGAGAATAATAGAGAATGCAATCATACCTCAAAAATGTTTTTCAACTTGTCAAACTCCAAACCCTAATCCCAAGTCAAGGTTCTTGTTCACCTAGCATAGATTTTTATATATAAACCATTAATTAGTACATGTATATTGTAAACCCTAGATTAATTGTCCTCATTATATTCTAATTTAGGTTATGAACTATTTTTATATGGATAGAGAATAATTTTTAAAATTCAATTAGTATTTTTGTGTAATTTTTGGATAACTACATAATTAGTTATGAGTTTTGTAAATATCAACCAATTATAAAATTCGGTTAATCCACATTTATAACATTTTTTGTGTAATAACCCAACTAAGGTGGCCCTATAGGATTTCCATCTGGATCAAGCTCGCAACCAATTAAGAGCAAATCTTAGTGTGGAAAAGAAAACAAGAGAATGAGAAAAGACTATTTTACCCCTAGAGGAAATAGCAAAACAAATAGGAAGCAAAGGGCCAAAGGAGAGAAATCACATAGGGGATTCGTCCCCCTCCTTGCACCCACACCATGGTTGCTAAGTAGATCCAGGACGAGTATCTAGCAGATCTTTTAGGGCTTCAAAGTGCCCTAGAACTATCCCAGCTAACTTTGTAAGGGACTGGCAAAGTCAACAAGTCACTTACCTGAGATCAAAGGCCACCAGAAATGGTGAAGAACTCCGTCTGTGGTGAGCAGTGGGTGGAAGCTCACGGGAGACAAAGAGCAGAATGTCATTTTAGAAAATAAGAATAAAAACAAGATGGGACAATTTAGACAAAGGTGTCATCGCTCAAAAGACATTGCTAGATGTTCAAAGATGTACCAAAAACTTTCACAGACAACACACAAACATGAAGGCACCATCGACTTGTCGACAGAGGATAAGCCTTACATTCATGAGAATCTAAGATCACATGAAGAAGAGGGGGTTCCGAGGAAACTCACCTCACCACGAATTGGGTTTCGGTGGTCTACATTCTTGAGGAGATGACATGGTAGCCCGTACTACAATTGAGGGATAAAGCAGCTCTGTGGAGGTACTTGGATTCAATTGATGGTGAGAAGAGTTTGGTAAGGATCTGAAGAGGTTTCAAGCTATATATAGATACATAGGTATTGGTATAATATGGTATGTTGGTTGTCGTCTTTGAGGTGGTTTTCACCCTAATTGGGTGTTTCCTTGTTGGGGAAGGAAAGGAAATGAATAAGGGGTAGAATTGATCAGGAAGGAGCGGTGAATTCAACAGAGAAATAATATCAAAAAAAGAATGAGAAATGAGGGAGAAAATCGTAGAGGAAGTCCTTGCGCTACAAACTCACGACATAGGCAGACTTGCTCAAAACGTGTCGGGGTTGAAGAAAGAAGAACGACCACATGATCTAAATATGAAGGATGAAAAAATGAATCTGCTATCAAATAAGCATGGATAATTGTATGACACATATAAATTTGATTGACTTTATGAAAATAAGTACATTGATCATATACTTTGCACATTAAGCATTTAAAATTTATATTTTCTTTCCTATTCTATTTGAGGGTCGTAACAAGTCCTAAAAATAACCAAATGTGGCACCTAGGATAATTACGATGTGTAGAATCCGATTTTGGGATCAATTTGCTCTTTTGGAGTGGTCTACTATTTTATTTTTTTATTTTTTACTCCTAATCCATATTCTCTCTCCTAAATACAACTAGGATAGATAAGATTGTTCGATTAATGTAAAAATTGACACATAGACTAATTTTGGTATGTGGAATTTGAATTTGGGGTTTATATCCATTGTTGAAGACATTTTGTAATTTATTTAACACTTGTAGCTTTTTCTCAAATTTTCCTCTCTAAATAAAATTAGGACAACTATCATTGTTCAAATAAGCTGAAACTTGGCACCTAAACTAATTGGGACCCAAGGAACATTATTTTCATGCTAGAATTGTGTTTTGGAGTTTCCTTTCATGAATTCTAATAAAAATAGGATTTAGGCCCTATATCGTTTTATTTATCATCATTATTAGCAAACTCATTACATTTGCATTATATTACCTTCACATTGTTGTTAAAGGAGTTTTTTCCTATTATTGTACATGAAATTTCATATTTTACTCATTTAACATATTTAATTCACTTTAAGTAAATGATTGTACATGAAAAATCCAAGTGTTGTTGCAACACATGTTTTAAGTGTGTTATTCTTCTTATTTAACCATTATGTGAATTTTAGTTAACAAATAGAGAATGCATGTAGGTCCCGTTTGGCTGGAGCACTCATGAATACCTTTGTACTTGGATATTACAGGAATCCAACTGCATAAAAGTAGATTGATGTTGTTTGAGAATCGATCATTTGCATACCCAAAGATTCAATAGCAGGTATTTCTGCTAACGGCCCAGCAAAGCAGGAGCACCTCTTGCCGTCATAGCTTCTTCTCACTCACAGAAGAAAGATGAGAAGAAGAAGGTGTAGAGTAATCAGTCCGTCGGATAATGGCCGAGGAACTGTGGAGCAACGTGTGTGGTGGTGGAATGATTAGTACAGGCAAGCAGAAATAGAGAAAGGAGGGAAGGAGGAAAAGGAGGCAGTGGAATAGGAGGGAGGAGCGAGAAGGGAGGAAACGATGTGTGTCAGGGTAATGCGGAGGTAGGCTCCGGGAAACCAGGCTGCGTCATTGCACCCTGGAATTTTTGAATCACGTCGATCTCAGTGGGATTTGAAAGGTTGTATTCAACCACATAAGAATACCATTTCGAGAATACTGATAATCAGAGACTACCCTAGCAAATATCCAAATGACATATTGATAAAGACCGGTGTTTAGAAGATCGTGTTTAACTGCAATCCCGCCGTGAAATACTTTACCCAAACGGCTCCGTAATGTATTTCATGAATTCATATATTAGTTGGCACACTGTTAAGTTATTATATAAATGTATGATGTTTTCTTCATAACCTACTACCACATAGTATGTTATAGGCATTAACATTATTCATTAGGGTAAGGTTTTATCCTTGTTTGGTTAAATCTAAGGAACTAATTGCACTAGAATTCTAATCATGAATTAGGATAAGATCCTAGATTTTGGGATGGTACATTGTTCCGCCTCTCTTCCCCATAAACCCTTCTTGTAGGAGGGGCCTCCAGAAATCAAGCTAGTACAGCAGCAGAAGCCTAGATCCATATGGACGCTTCTTGTAGATGATCGTGAGGTTATGGTTCCTCACAAGTTTCTGTTGAGCAAGTCACTAGACCATCCTAGTTGGCCCTGAGAGTATCTTTGTCATGGACACAGAGCATGCAAACCTACTGGCATGTCCCCAGGAACTTATAAAATCCCGGCATGCACTCTATTGACTTTGGGTTTTAGGTATTTACACAATCTCTGATCACCCTACTCCGCTTTACAATGTCTAATGCTAACAACATTATTCTTCTCGTGACCCCCTTTCCCGTTTGTTTGACATGTGCTCATCGATTAGGTTTGATATGGGACTAGGGTATGGAGTCATCTTTGTTGAGGAGTTCCGCCTTCTCCTTGTTTGTTCTTCTATGGTGAATGTATGTTCTAGGGATGCAGGCCTCTCTAGACACTGGGATATAGGTCTTTGAATCAGTGGGAGGCTCACAGACCGGTAGATATCATCCTAGATTTTTGTAACATAAGATTGTGAGCTTGCTCCTCAAGTCTGCGCCTCAGTTTTTTGCATGTTCTTCACAAAGTTGATCTAAAAAACAGAGAAGAAGATGACTGATTGTATAAATATGCCCTTTGCATTGGTTTTGTCTTCATTACGCCACAATGTATAGTTTTGTCTTTTGTCAAACTATTTGTTTTGTAACTATAGGCCTTTAGTGCTGAGTAAATTACCTGATATTCCCTATCACGCAGACATGCTTCAGCGAATTATGTGGGGGTGTATCTGTCTTTAAGCAATTGTTTTACTCTGTAAAATCAATAAATAGTGTTATCATAGAAAATTCATAGCTAAATATATATGAGTCAAAAAATGAAGTAAAATGTGTTTTGGACTCGTGGGGTTTTTCCCCACCCAATGATTTTGATATCATTGTAAATTCCAATATACTTAATATATGATTTGTATGGATTTATTTAATTTAATATAATTTCTAAAATTCATAACTAATAATGTATAATCCAAAAAATAAAATAAAATATGTTGTAAAATTAAGAACATATAATCTACAAGATGGTATGGTTTTGATAACCTAATCCAATACAAGTAAATAGACAATTTTTAGGGTTCATGTAATCAATGTGAAACTAACCCTAATTCTATATAATATGTTTAATAGGTGTTTGAAGACTCTTGGCTTGGACCTAGGGTTGACCTTGGACATATGTAGACTAGAGATGAGGTACATTGCATTATATTATTCACATTGAGCGATTAATCTAATTTCTCTTTCTCTCTTGATGTATGTTGCATTCATCTATGGGTCATATTGAGAAATTACTTTCTTTACTCTTTCTTCTTGAGCCTCTTTGAGGTATTTTGGTGATAAATATTTTCTTTATTAACTAAATGGCCTATTTGGGATTAATTTTAATGACTTTGAATTCTTCATCCTTGTTGGACACTAAAATATGTACTTTTTATCATGATTAAACCCTAATTGTGGTTCTAAACCATGTTGTACCTTGTTATGATATGGAACCCTAGTTTTTCCCACTTTTGTGGTGGTTGTTTTGTATTCTCCAATTATGTGATGACAATCTTACTAATTCTATTTTTGTGACTATACTTTTGCTTGCATCTATATTTGGCATGCTTTGTGATTCAATAGCCCTAGGGATGTATAAGTGCACTGGTTTTTGGAGTTATGTGTCCTTTTTTATATGGAGGTTATGAACCACATACCCTGGGTTATGTGCCCATGTTATTTTGGGATGCAGGTTATGCGCCCCATACCCGTGTTTTGTGCCCACTTTATATTGGGTGTTTGGTTATTGCCTTACTCTATTAGGTTTTAAGGTTATGGGCCTTAGTTGCCATTCTTATTTATATTTCACCAGTGCTATGCTTATCTTACATGCATACAATTTGATTATTGTTTATGATGGGTTTTGTGCCCTAAATTTTTGTATGTTCTTTGGTTGCACCTCATATGTTTTATTAATGGCAGGTGTAATTCTTGAAATTTCTTGAAATACATATTTTTTAATATCCATTTGGATAGTACTTTCATTTTATATGGGAAGCCTTGTTATATTTGATGTCCTTTTTCCTAATACTGTTCAACCCCTGATTAGCATGCACATCCCATCTTTTATGTTGATAACTTCCATTCTATCTTCTCTTATGGGGTATGCTTCCAATCACTAGGTGAAGAACATGGAGGATGTGACATGCAAATGTGAATCTAGCTTAAGGAGGACTCTAGGGAGATAGAGTTGGAATAGATTGGATACCCCTCTAATCATGATGTTGTAACTTTTTCATGTAAGCCCCTTAATGGGAGATTCTTCTATAATATTAATAAATTGAATATAGTCATGATTTATTATTCCGCTACTAAAGTTTGGTATTTTTGTATATTATTATTTGAGAAATGAAAATTTTACATCTATTCCAACATGTGTAAATAGTGTGTTTGAATTAGATGGATTTATTCTTGAAATCAAGTAGGGAGTGGAACCCCTGTCGAGTCCTATTCCTTACAAGATGGTGTCAGAACCATGGTAGTCAGATTCCGGCTATTTCAATTTGTCTCTCTAATTAGAACCCTTGCCTTCATAATCACCCTCTAAGTGAGATTTTATCCTAGAGTTGACCTATATTATTCATGAGATGATGAATGGTCAATTTAGGATCATGAGGAGGTACACATAAGAATCATGATGAGTAAACCCTAATGTGATGAGAACCTAGTTGATCATAGCCTATAATTTTGGATAGTTGTGACATATCTCTTTGAAGGTTGTGATTTTTGTCTTAGGAAGGATTTGGATGATGAGGATGTTAGTTTATCATGATAATGATATCCCTATCAAAAAAATGTGACTTGCTTTCTTTCATTGATTTTGGCCCTATATTTAGTTTTTTATAGCAAATTTTTTACATTAAAATATTTTTCCAAAGTACACTATATGCATTTAATTATATTTTAGTTTTCTTGAACTAAGTCACAATGAAGAGATGTGTGAAGTCTTGATAGAGAAAACCTAGAATTAGTTGGAATTGCAATCTCAATCCTATTTTTGGTTGAAGTGGTGACTACGAATATGTTGCATTATTTCAAGGTTTAGTTGACCTAGCCTTTTGTACACTATGATCTTTAGTTTTTAGATGTGAACCTCAGGGTTGGTAGGTTAGAAACACAAGGACCTAAAATTCAACCCTAGGTGGTTATGACATGCTAGTTGGGTGCATGATATATGAATAATTTAAGCACTAAAAAATTTCACCACTAAAAGATGTATATGTAATTCTAGAGTCATTTATCTTGGCTTATTAGGCTAAACCTTTTAAGGATGGGAGAGGAGTTGGCTAATAGAGTAAGGATGGCTGGATTTTAGGTTCGAAATTCTCTTTTAAGGGGTGGAGTATTGTAACATAACAAAATCTAACATCTTGACTCTACAAACCCCAATCCCATGGTTGAGAGATCGGTATGCTTGATTCTTTAGTTTTGACCAAACAAGAATGGAGTTATACCTTAATGGATATAGTTAATGCATGAGTATGAATAACTCACCATAAAATATATAGGCTTGAAAACAAGTATAACACATTAAGTGGCATTAGGCCCAATTATCTACATCCCATGTCATAATACACTCATAATAACATAATTACCTATATATGTGCTAAAATGTATGAAGTTTGTGAAATGATTCACATATGCATCCTTTGCTAATCAATATGCACATAATGACTAAGATATGTCTAATGAGAGGTATAATGTTCCTAAGACACGTATTGCAATAATAATTATAATTTTCATGTCCTAAATATGAATAACGTGATAACATCTAAATGAATATTGAATTAATGGATTGATAGGTTATAAGAGTAAAATATGGAAAGTCATGCATAATTATATAAGGAAAATCTTCTGGAAACAATATGAAGATAATAGGACTATAAATAGTAAATATTGAGGATAATGGTGTAATATTACAATAGAAATAAAAATAATAGGGTTAAGCCTTAATTGTGTTAGAAATCATAAAATAAGTTTCAAAAGTGAAATCTAATTTAAAAACCAATTTCCTTGGGTCCAAATTCATCCAGTTTCAAAGTTTTGACCTAAATAGATAATCCTAGCTATCCCATTCATATTAGAAAAGATAATTTTATTATATGCAATCCCATCATAAGTAGGATGATATTGTATTTCATTTAAATCATGGTTTCTCTATCACACATTTATTTCATAGGATTTCCCAAACACACCATTGTTACTCCGGCTTATTTAACTTGTCGGAACCCATATATGACTGAACTGACGGATTGTGATCACACGATTGTCCTCTATCATCTTAGTTTCTATCTTCGACAGTGTTACCCACATGGAACTCTGATTTCTTCTCCTCCTCTTTCTCCCATACTTTTCTTCTCTACTTTCCTACTCCCTCACCCTTTCCACTTATTCTCGAATCATCTACCCATCATAGTTCTATATATATTAGTATATAGACAGATCTCGACTAGGTGTGTCAAGTACTGAGATGCCCTACCATGTTGTCATTTATCATGCACCCAACTGTTGATGTTTAGGTCTTTAAAACCTTGTCTAGGTGATGATTCCATGAGTGGTGTGACTCCATGATCCACCATGATGGACAAGGACAATGATTACCAATCACCGATAATCACCCCATGCTTGAACCCTAGTTATCATCGGCCCTTAACCTTTCTATTTTTGTTGACATCATCACCATGCACTGTCTCTCTTCCTTGTCAGCCCTGCTTGCAGGAGGGCCCTCTAGAAATCAAGCTGGTAATACAGTAAAAGCCTAGACCCCCATGGGCATTTCTCGTAGATGATTGTGAGGTTATGGTTCCTCGCAAGTTGTTGCTAAGTGAGTCGTTGAACCAACCTGGTCTACTCAGAGAGTATCTCCGTCGTGGACTCAGAGCCTACAAGCCTATTGGCTTGTCCCCAAGAACCTATAGAAGCCTAGCATGCACTCTGTTGTCTCTAGGTGTTAGGTATTTATACGATCTATGATCTCCCTAGCCCACTTTAAGATGTCTAATGCTAACAACATTGTTCTTCTTGCGACCCCCTTTCCTTCCTATTCCCACTATGCTCCGCGATTAGATTTGATATATGACTAGGGTTTGGAGTCATCATTCTTGAGGAGTTCAGCTTCCTCCTTATTTGTGCTTCTAGGATAGAAGTGTGTTCTAAGGATGCAAGCTTCCCTGTTTAATCTGTGGGAGGCTCACGGACAGGTAGGTAGTCATCCCAACCTTTTGTATCATAAGATTGTTAGCTTGCTCCTCAGGTTTACACCTTTTTTTCTACATGTTCTTTGTGGGGTTGATCGACAAAATGAATAACAGATGATTGATTATACAAATACGCCCTTTGCCTTGGTTTTGTCTTCGTCACCCCATGATGGATAGTTCTTCCTTTTGTTGAATTGTTTGATGGCTTGTAATCACAAGATTTCAGTGCTGGGGTAAATTACTTAATATGACATGTCAAGATGACATGCTTCAATGAGTGATTTGGGGGCGTATTTATATTTTACCAATTGTTTTATTCAATAAAATCAATAAATAGCTTTAACTTGGAAAAAATCACAACTATATATATGAGTCGGAAAAATGAAATCAAATATGTTTTGGACTCATGGTTTTTTCCTCCATCCAATGATTTTGGTTTCATTTCCAAATTTCAATCTACTTAATATTGATTTTTATGGTTTTATTTCATTGAATATAATTTAAAATTTCATAATTAATAATTTATAATTCAAAAAAATAAAGTAAAATATGTTGTAAACTCATGGACATGTAATTTACATGATGGTGTGGTTTTGATAACCTATTTCAATAAAACTAAAAGACGATTTTTAGTGTTCATGTAATTAGTGTGAAATTAACCTTAATTCTATATAATATTTTAGTAGGTGTTTAAAGACCATGGGTTGGACCTAGGGTTGACCTTGGAGATTTGTAAACTCGATATGAGGTATGTTGCATTCTATTATCCACATTGATCAGTTAATCTAATTTTACTCTCTATTGATGGATGTTAAATCCCCTAATCATATTTAGTTATTAATCTGACCTCTCTCTCTCTTGATGTATGTATTCATATTGAGCAATTACTTTCTTTACTCTCTCTCTCTTGAGCCTCTTTGAGGTATTTTGGTGACAAATATTCTCTTTCTTGACTAAATGACTTGTTTGGGTCTAATCTTAATGATTTTGAATTCATGATCCATATTGGACACTAAAATGTGTACTTTTCCTCGTGAATAAACCCTAATTATGGATTTGAACCATGTTTTTACTTATTGTGAGATGGAACCCTAATTTTTCCCACTTTTGTGGTGGATGTTTCATAATGTCCATTTATGTGATGGTAATTTTAATAATTCTATTTTTGTGACTATGATTTTGTTTGCCTCTACATTTTGCATGCTTTGTGATTCAGTAGCCCTAGGGATGTATAAGTGCATTGGTTTTATGGGGTTTTACTTTACTTTTGGGATGGTGGTTATGTGCCCATGTTATTTTGGGATGGAGGTTATGTGCCCCATACTCGATTTTTGTGCTCATTTTATATTGGTAGTTTGGTTATGTGCTTTACTTTAAGGTTTTGATCCTTAATTGCCGTTGTTATTTGTATTTCATTAGTGATATGCTTATCTCACATGCATGCATGTTGATTGTTGTTTATGTTGGGTTTGTGCCCTAAATTCTTTATATGTGCTTTTGTGGAACCTCTTATGTTTTATTAATAGCAAGTGTTATTCTTGATTATGAACTTCTTGAAATTCTTATTCTTTTGATATCCACTTGGATAGTACATTTCTCTTCTATGGAAAACCTTGTTATATTTGATGTCTTTTTTTCCTAATGTTGCTCAACTCCCAATTAATATGCACCCAAATTTTATGTTGACAACTTCCATTTTGTCTTCTCATGTGGGGTATACTTCCAACCCCAAGGTGAAGGATGTGGAGGATGACATGCATACGTGGACCTGGCTTAAGGAGGACTCTTGGGGGATAGACTTGAGATAGTTAGGATATCCCTCTACTTAGATCCTAATGTTGTTGCTTTCATGTAAGCCCCTTAATGGGAGATTCTTTTATAATCTTGATAAATTGAATATAGTCATGATTTATTATTCTACTACTACACTTTGGTCTTTTTGTATACATTATTTGAGAAATGAAAAATGTACACCTATTCCATCATACCTTTTTAGTGTGTTTGGATTAGATGGATTCAGACCTAAATTAAAGTAGGGAGTGGATCACCTCATGGGTCACACTCCTATGAAATATTTTTTCATATCCGAAGTAAGCTTGTAAGTTGGAAAAAAATTATTAATAAAAGAAAACTCTATACATTTATCTTTTTTGTATATATTTTCAATCATGTTACCTCTAGTACTCTCATGTATAAAAACATTACTAGTGTAGAGGTTTCCTCTAAATGTCACCTCCAACATTATTAGATCATGTTGGAAGATGTTCATCATGACCTAAAGGAATTAAGGCCAATCTTGTAGACGCAAAAGAGTTATTCGATGAATTTGATATGAATATATTACACTTCAGTTGAATTTGGACTCTCACTTAATTGATAACTTTGGGAATATATTAAACCTATAAATTATCGTACTATGTTCATCTGAGGTTCAGTGATTCTTCGTCCACCTGAGAACCATCATTTTACCCTTAGTGTGGATACCTTGATCTGTAAATAGTTGCATAGAGATATTCTTATGGGAAATGAGATTTTTTACACTTGATTTTTTATTCAAATGTGAAATCAATTAGGAATGTCAATCCAAAATAAAAGTAGAAGCCATTTGGTTTAGGGATGCCTTGTGGAGTATATAGCTCTTGCGTGGGAATCAATACATACATGTATCAAACACTCAATTTTGTCATAAAATACATAAAAGGAGAGAGGAATCCACTAGCAAAAAAACTAGCCAAATGGTTCCTCAAAGAACCATTGATGGAGCTGGAAGTATTTTAGACAATAATTATGTTGTTTGTAGCTATTTTCTTATTTAGACTCACCTTGGTCTAAAGGATGATGAGACTATTGTCAGTGACAATGTGGATCGTGTGTATAATGATTAGGATGGTGCAATCAACAATCTTTGACCAGATAATGTCTTACAACACCACATTTGTGGTTGAGTCAATGGATGCAGTTGCCTTGTCCGAAACCATCACACTTTTTAGCTTCAACAATGCTCTCGTTTAACAAAAAGTTGTTGATTCCCTATCCTCCTATTCACCATGTTATCACCAACTGAAATAGGGGCATGGCTTGTTCAAAAGAAAGAGATCTATTATTTATAGTCATGAAATTATATTGCTTTCTTTATGTGCAATGATAAGTTAGAGACCTCATTATATTAATCGCACTTAACACATATTGGTTGTAGCTCCTTATCCTTACTACGGATTCAATCTTCGAGTTGGAACTTGTCTAAAGCTTGATTGTAGAAATATACTAGAAAGCATTAGTAGTAAAAATAATATGTAGTACAAGATTTTTGCATGGGAAATGGTTTAAAAAGTTATTCCAAGTCCATTGCATGAAACGCACATGAGCAATAGTTAAGAAAACAAATAGGTAGATGTATTGAATTTACACATTACAAGATTTTCCTATCTAACTCTACCAGCATGTGCTTTTAAACACACATACACACTACCTTTTCTTTGATTCTCAAGGCCAGAGGTCATGGGTGGGGGGGGGGTCTAACAAATAGAATCTTATAGTATATAGACGATGCAAACTAGTGAGTTGGAGGTGCTACAATTTCAATGCCTCACCTAAGTACCTATGAAGAAGGCAAAAAATTCATTGATGGGACCAAAAAGTAAAGTGCCTGCCTACTTTGTTTAAATGCTTAGATTTGGAATGATATATTATACTTAAAAATCATAGTCATGACTACAATCATTGGACAGTTTCAGTGATAAAGATGAAATGGTATACATTTCTAGTCTTAACCATTCCACTAACTCATGGATTTTGCCAAATGCACATACATATCTAATGCATGTGTGATGTCCAATATATTAGATACAAGTCTAGAAGTGTTAGAAACAAACTATCTAAAAGACCTGGTAGAAAATGTCTCTTTATTATACTTATATCCAATATGTTCACAAGTGATTACTTTGTAGCGTACTTTCAATTAACTTTGTGACTACTTGTTCTTCCATTCCTACTTGTACGCCTGACATACCTTGCATATTTTTCACACCTCATAAAGACTAAGTGCATATGGAACATACTTGTTGAACATGTGTGGCAAGGTCTGGTATAAAGACTTATTGAGGATACAAATTTAGAAAAACCAATATTAAATACAAACATTACTATTTGGTTCCCTATTCATGTGACTCAATTATTCTCTAGTATACAAATTTGTTAGAGATATGGGTTTATAAAAACCTATATGAAATTGGAATCCTTCTATTTAGAGCCATAGTTTTTTGGTTCCTTTCTTCTTATATAATTCAATTGTCAAATTTGGTGGTATGAGGGACACGATGTACATTTTTCTAATTGAATTACAACATAGATTTTCTAGGAATGTGGAAGAAAATTTAATATTGTGCATTGGTTGTAGTCTTATGTTTAAATTCATTGTAGCAAGTCATATATGTGTCCATATTTCTTCCAATTCTTTTGTCTTTCCAATCATACTTCTAGGAAAATGCCAGTAGTCTGTAGGACCCTCTATTTTTTACCTTATTTTTCCCTCACCTTACATTATCCACCATATCTCTCTAAAAACATCAATTAACGATACATTCCTCCATCTATATCTCTTTCTCTTGTCCTCCGCCTTCACTATCAACCACCCCTTTCTTCCTCGCTTACTGTTTCCTCTTCCTTTTCCCAAAGCCTAGGGCTTCTATGTGGGATGCCCAAAGCCTAGGGCATTAAAGCGGGTGGCCCCCACACAACTAAGATATCTACTATTTAGCATGAGTAACTCATAGAACTTTGAAATTATTGAACAAATGTACAAGCTATAGACAACCAGTCTTGAGATAACCCACAACTTGCTAGTTATATCAACTTTTTAGTGAAGGTCAAACTCTATAAAGATATGTCATTCCACCAATCGTACTATTGATATAAAACAAAGAAGCATAATATTTTACCATCTTAAAGAAAAAGATCAAGACTGAGAGAGAAATATAGCTAATGGCAGAAAATAATATTAAGTGACCTCTGAAAAGTGTTTATCATGTGAAATAAAAAGTTTTGCATGCATTATAATCAAGTAGACATCTTACTATAGAAAAATCTAAGTGATGTTTTGTGTAGTAATAACAAACAAAAGGAACCTCAATTTAATTTAAGTATCTAGTAGAATATCATGTGATGTACCTAGTCCTTATAATGAATATTTCAAAAGAGAAGTTTAAATGAATTTTCTCTAGATTCGTGTCATTTATGAGGGAGATGCCTTGTCTATCCATTGACAATAGCTATCCACACACCATAGTGGTGTGAATGGGATATTAATTCTATACATGAGTGAACAAGAATTACATCAATAAAGCTACATAATGGTTGATCAAGTTCTTTATATTAGAAAATGATGTTGGTATTTCCTCAGATAAGTTAATGAATGAACAGATGTTTCAAATACAATAAAAAAGTACATCTATCAATTATGATAGTATTGTGATAGAAAAACCATCTCTGATAACGTATCTGCCACCTTCACAACCATGTCATGTTTAGTGTGATTCACCTAGAGATAATCTCTAATCCAACATTGTTCTTTGAAGACCAACAAGAGAAGTAGTAAGGTGCAACTGGCATTAGCTAAGAAATACCAATATCCCTCATATGGAAAGCAAATCTCATAAAGGCCAGCGAGCATACCACTATGAACTGAACTAGAGGCTCTCTCCTGTAAAGTCAAGTTGAATTGAACCCAAAGAATAAATTGCATCAATTTGTAGATAGAAAAAGACTAGAATCATTGATAACCTTGGGAATCAAGGAATGTGTTGAGACAAAAATGTTATGGAATATGGTTGATTCAAGTTGATGGAAACTCTAAAGTCTTGTGTGCACCCTTAAAATCAAGAAGGTATGATGTGTGGTTTGATCCTTGTAAAATATATTGGGAGAATATAGATAATGCAAAAGTTATCAATTCCTATCAAAGAATAATATAACAAGCTATTGAACAAGAACCATAATAGATGATGTCTTGACAAAACAAATGACATTTTCTATTACTTACATGTAAATAAATTGATTTCCTACCAAGTTGTACATGAGAGAAGAGATGGAGCATGTTTTTAAGCATGATAAGGGGCACAAAGCCCTTGTATAAATGGCATGAGTAGGCACTCCTTTAAATTGTTTTGGCATATATTTGGTAGAGAAAATGTACTAATTCAATAGTTTCCAGGTAAATTACAAATGGTGTATTGGAGATACGAAGTTTTTATGAAATTGAAGATATGATACCGAGAATCTTACATGAATTCCTCCCTATATGGACCTAGGTAAAAGAATTCATGACTATGAAGTACAAAAAAATATGTTTAACAATAACATAAATTTTAGGAGCCATAGATACAGATGGCAACCCGTGGAAAAGGCCCATGGAGGGAAAAGACGTGAAAGAAGAATGCTCCTCCCTCTGTATAAGCATACTTCTACCACACACCAGAAATGTATTTCTAGCTATACAAGATAGTTTACCTTCTAAATAAGATGTGAAAAGTCAGGGAATCTTGACCCCTATACATGAGCGAATATCACCCAACATGGTTCCTCTTCTATTTTCAATTTCCTCACATGGCTTTGCTTGTCCTCCTCCAAGAGGTTAGTTGCTAGCATTGGGGATGTGGAGGAGGAGGAGGAGAAGATGGCGAGAAGGAAAGAGAGTGATTACAATAGGAAAAGGTGGAAGAGAAGAGAGGGATAGGGAGAGAGCATGATGGGTGGAGGCTAATAGGGTGGATTGGGTAGGGGTGAGAGTAAGTTTTGTTGAGAATGATATGGGGTGGGGACCCAGTTTAGGTGCAATAGGGCAATGTTGGGTGATTGAGGGAAGAGGGAGTAGCAATCATGCAGATAAGGAGAGGGATAAGCAAGTGGAAAAATTAAACTTTTTTGGTTTGTTGATTTTTTGGGAGAGGGAGAGGGGTTGGAAAGAAAAATGTGTAGTCAACTAAGATTTGTACTCACTTTTCTAGTTATTGTAAGAAACTACACTTGTATTAATTACACTTTTTAAATTTGTAATTAAAAGTATATTTTAACTAGAAATACCATATGTGTAGTTAGAATAATTATAGATAAATCATTTTTAGTGAGGAGCTAAACGAGAAGCTATGAGAGTGGTTAGATAAGGGTTTTATTCAGCCTAGCACGTCCTTTTGGGGTGTGAATGTTCTGTTTGTCAAGAAGAATGATGGTTCAATGAGGATGTACATAAACTACATGTGGTTGAATAAGGCTACAATGAAGAACAATATCCTTTGTCGAGGATTGATGTCTTGTTTGATCGGTTAAAAAGGGGCTACATTGTTTTCTAAGATTATTTATGGTCAAGATGCCACCATTTGAAGATTAAGGCCAAAGATATACCTAAGACAACCTTCAAGACTAGATCTGGGCACTATGAGTTTATGGTTATTCCATTTGGGCTAACTAATGTGTCTCCACCTTTCACGGACTTGATGAATCGAGTGTTCAAGCAGTACATATACCAGTTTGTAGTGGTCTTCATAAACAACATCTTGATCTATTCCAAGGATTGGAAACAACATGAAAAACATCTTCAGATGACCTTGGTTCTCTTGAGGTAACACTAGTTGTGCGTAGAGTTTAGCAAGTGTGAGTTGTGATTGTAAGAAGTGTATTTTATGTACCACATCATATCCAAACAAGGAATTTTCTTAGATCCCATAAAGGTGCAGTCAGTCCTATTATGGGAGCAACCAATGACACCAGTAGAAGTATAAGGTTTCCTTGAAATGGCAGGGTACTACATGCAGGTTAACAAGAATTTCATCACACTATCCTTTCCATTGACACTTCTAGCAAAGAAAGATATACCTTTTGTATGAGGATCAAAGTGTCAATAGAGCTTCTTGTTGTTGAAGGAGAAACTAATATTATCACCCATATTAGTGATACTAAAGGTTGGTAAGGGTTATATAGTTATCTTTGATGCCTCTTGGAAAGCTCTTGGGTGCGTATTGATGCAAGACAAACACATGATCTCATAAGGTAGTTGAATAAACACAAGGAGATCTACCATACTCGTGATGTAGAGCTAGCAACAATAGTTCTGGCTCTAAAGATCTGGAGACATTATCTTTGTGGGGAGAAATGTTGATTTTCACATACCATAAAATCCTCTAATACCTCTTCTCAAAACAAGACCTAAATATGAGGCAACATAGGTGGCTTGGTATAATAAAGAATTGAGATTTCACAATAGAGTAACATTTGAGAAAGACAACCATAGTAGTAGATGCTTTAATCAATGGGTCATCATGATCATCTATAGTTGGAACTACACATATTCAATGTCCTGCACAAGGAGGAATATGTTGGTATCCATACAACATGTGAATGGATAGATGGAGGCCATCATGCTTGGGGGACTGCTGGCCCAATCATAGGGTAGTCCTGAGTTGATGCAACACATTAGGGATGCACATCAAAATAATATTGTGATTCAAAACATTGGGGTAGAACTTGGAAGTGGAAAGCACAAAGGGTTTCATGAGTTAGATCAATGGGCTCTTTGCTACCATAGCATGATGGTAGTGCATGAACATGGATGGGATGAGAAAGATGGTGTTATAAGAAGCGCACACATCAATGTAAGCAAGGCATCTAGGTAGAACTAAGATGTGTCATAAATTAAGAACATATACCTGTTGCCTGGATTAAAGAAGGATGTGGTAGAGTTTTTGCTTAAGTGTTCATTTTGTCAGCATGTCAAGGTGGGACATCAGAAACCCACGTGAACAATACAACCTCTACCAATTCCATGGTGGAAGTTGGACCATGTGATTACATATTTTGTGGTAGATCTTCCCAAAATAGCTAAAGGACACAATCCCATATGGGTTCTGGTGGATAAGTTGACCAAAATGACTCACTTTTTCCCACTCATGACAACCTACTTAGCTGAGAAGTTGGAACAAATCTACATAGGTGAAATTGTGTGGCTGCATAGAGTGCCTACAACAGTAATATCTAAAAGAGGATCACAGTTTGCAACAAATTTTGGCATCATTTTGCACACAACATTAGGTACACATGAAAAGTGTAATACAACCCTCCACCCACAGATAAATGATCAATGAAAGAGAATGATATATACCATGAAGACTTGATGAGGTCATATTCTCTACAATTCCAAGGGAGTTGGATGATGATCTAGTTTGATAGAGTTTTCTTGTAAGAACTACTATGATAGGAGTCTGGATGTGGCATTGTATGAAGCTTTGTACAGGAGGCATTATAGATCACACCTCTATTGGTACGAAGCTGGAAACTTTTGAGCCAAAAGTTAGTATAAGAGAAAATATAGAAGATCAAGATGATTAGGCAACCGTTGGAGGTGGCATAAGAAAAAACTTGTATGGTAACAGTCGTCACATGCCCTTGGAGTTTCAAGTGGGAGAAATGGTTTATCCAAAGGTGTCACCATGGAAAAGGATTCTAAGATTTGGCAAGTAGGGTAAGTTGGAACCCATATTTATGGGACCTTATCCTATAGTTGGACAAGTTGGGAAAGTGACTTATAAGTTGGAACTATCACCTGATCTTCAAAGACTATACAACATTTTTCATGTATCCATGCTAAGTAAGTGTTGTCTAGGAACTAAACAGACATTCAACCTATAGAAACACAACTCAAAAATGACATATCATATCTGGAAGTTCTGATGTTGATCTTGGACAAGCTGGTGAAGAAGATGAGAAAGAAAGATATAATGATGGTAAAGGTGATGTGGCATCCTTGTGGAAATGATAAGGTTACATGGGAACTCCAGGAGGATATGTGTAGAAGATACCCAACCCTTTTATCCTAGGATTTATGGGGTGAAATTCCTATTAGGGATTTATAACTATAAGGAACTCAACCTAGATTAACCACTTAATCAAGTTTTTTTGCCTTTATCACATATCTAGTTGTTTGTTGTATTATGTGATTATTTGGTGTGCACCTTGCTTAAGGTCTTGTGTACATAATACCTTGGTTAAGGTTTTGCTTGCAATTTGTCCATGCCATGCTATTCGCTCTTTTCCTATGTCACTTGGTCTTGCTAGATTCACATAGGTGATCTAACCTACCCTCGTGTCCTTTTCATCAGTTAAGAATCGATGGGAGTGGTCTTCCATTCCATCATTAGAGGACTGATGGAAGTGTACTTGGCTCTCCTTTTGATAAGAACTGAAAAAACACATATGTCTTTTTATGCGTTAGTGGGTGTTATTTTTTCTGGGGTTGTAGATCGATGCTATTTTTATGTCCTTCCATCAGTAGAGGACCATAGGAGTGGAAAACTATTGCTTGTTGAGTTTCTATTAGTTGTATATAGACGGTTCAATTGTATATATGAGTGGTGTATTTCCATTAGCTGAATACCAATGGGAATCCTATGCCATACACTAATGGTTTTGGTATGAGCATTGATAATCCAAGGTGTGTCTTCTGATGGTTTTTGAAGAGCTAGATTCAATGACAGTACCAATGAGATTCCTACTCACTTTTACTAATGGGGTTTCTAGTTGTGTGTATAGATGGAACACTGGGTTTCGTTTACTAATGAGACAATTGATCGACAAAATGACAATGTTCTAACTGATGGCATGACATTTTGACTACTTTTCTCTCTCCTTTAGGTCTACATATACCCCATTGTATTCCCTTTTCATCTCACTTGTGGGATTTGAACCTCAAGGTGTTGTTACAGAGTGAGATGACATCAGTTGAGGACAATGAGTGAGATTTCAGCTGTCACAACCTCCATAGCATACACAATCCAAGCACAACACATTTTCTTACATAGGAGATCATGACAAAATCATGGCATAGTATCATTAATCAAGAAAGGTCCATAGAAATTTAAAGCATCCAATTGTAGTGTCTTAATACATGCATAATAGGAAGAAAATAGAATGTCCAACATCCTAAGAACATGAATGAAAATCCTAACATATCATGAATGTAAAGATAAACTAGAGGAACACTCTAGAATGGCATCCCACCAGGGTAGGATCCGAAAGCTTCACAAACTGCACCTCCCGCTACTTCTGATGTTGCTGGTGCTGTCCTCCACCTATGTGCATCCACACATAGCCATGCAATCGACAAAATTATTATAAGTGGTTGGGTTTGATAAGAGTAATTAAACATAACTTAAATGATCTTAAAGCTTTTATGAACTTGCATAAACATTAAATATGACTTAAGGGTACATTCTTAACTTGATTAAACATTCTTATTAGGGCACCTACTCAATGAACCATAAACATATTGAACACACTTAAAGTATACAGGAACATAACATATCGAGCACACTGAAAGTGAACAATCATCTTAAACACACTAAAAGTGAACATGAACATAATATACTGAACACACTGAAAGTGAGCAGTCATCTGAACACACTGAAAGTGAACAGGATTGGGCTTGAACCCATAAAGTGAAGGGGCTCACAAGGCACCAACCTTCCATCTAACGTTCATGAGTAGGGCCTAAATATTTATTCTTAATCTGATCTTACGATCACACTATTTGTCTTAAACATGAAGAGGTATGTTCCTTTAACTGATCTGATCTTGACATGAATCTTTATGCAGTAAATCTTGATAAGATATGCATATATAACTACTTCTTAAAACATTTACATGCTCACGTGATAACATATATATAATATCAACTTTAAACATGATTAAGGGACTAAAACTGTATGAATGTAGTAATTGAAACCCAAGGCATGGACCACTTACCTAATTCAGTAGGAACACTCGCTCCTAGGTTCTTGACTTCAAGACCTTAGTGTTTTCCTATCATTATAACCCAAAACCCTAATCATTATCTCATAAACCCAAATTAGTTTAAGTCAAGAAATCCAAGAAAGCAGAGTTAGAATCATGACTCAAAACCTAGTCTAATGGCTAGATCTCAAAAAACTGATCAAAAACATATATTACTCGACCCCAAAGGAGCTACCAATGTTTCGTCACCTTCCTTTCACCCCCAACCCCGACTCAAATCCCACTCCATCACCCAAGGCGTGAGGTACTCCTCCCATGAGCCAGGCTTCTTAGCCAGAGTGAGCAAGATGTCCAGGTCCCCGTAGCCACGTCCGTTGTGTGTCTCTAATGACCACGACACCCTTGTGAGAAATAAGACACCCCACCGGCCCTCTCCCCAACCCAGGAAAATCAGCTAGAAACAGAGCTTGAGAGCTTGGGATTGACGACAACAATAGAGCGGAAAACTCCCAGAAAAAAATGTGGCATTGGCTTCACCACAACCTGTCGAAGACCAAACTAAAATGCTACTACAGTGGCTTGGCACATACCGCCATTTTTTCCAAGGTGATCAGGGTTTTTGACCTGATACTTGGTCACACCAGGTGACCAACCAAAAACATGTACAGGAAGACCAACAATCAAGGAAACTCACCGCAAAACTAATTGGGCAAAGTCTCCGGAGTTGGGAGCACCAGTCTGTCATCACTGCGGTAGAAGATGGACTCCGAAGAGGGGATTCACGAGGGCTTGACCCAAATTGGCGATGTCAAAATCCTACACGACCGCTCGAGATGCTCCTAGGGCCTTTAGGCACCCTCACGAGGCAAAACCTCATCGTCTTCTATGTTCACTGGAGAAGCAGGAAGGAGGCGGATTGGGTGTTTTGCAATGACAGTGAATTAGGGTTAGCTACTATGTATACATAGGTTCGGATTGGTGTCTTAGAACTATTGGGATCAAAATACATATTCAATTCGCTCTGGAAAATGAGAAAACTCAGAGATTTGGAAGGGAGCCGGACTGCTCAGAGTCCCAACTGGGGTGGGATCTAGAAGATGACCCGCTTGCCCTTGGGTCCTCATCCAACGGTGACTAGCGATCTGCACATAAGTGAGACGAAGAGAGGGGTGCATGACACATCTATTACATTATTACTTTGGGAAAAAATGTGAATATGTCTGCGTGAGATTACACAAATTCACAATCTTAGGAAATCGATCTGATTAAATTGAAAATCAAGGTTATATGGTTCCTAACCATATAGAAACCCCCAAAAATCATTTGAGGGGTCAAAGAAGGTCAAAAGGCTTCCAAATTTTAATCATGGCTTCCCATTAACTTTTAAAACATTATTATGCACTGAAATTTGATAATTTCTCAATAGGAAGCCCTAAGTAATTTAATTAGGTTTAGTCCTCATAAAATCCTATTAAATAGTAGGAATAGCATTATCTTGCCAATTTGGCCATGATGTGTAATCCACCATTCTATTTTTAACATAATTTCATTGCATCAATTATTATACACTAGAAAGGCATAAATAACATCTCAAGGTATTCTAAACCAATAAAGGAGAAAACATTATGTAATACTTGGAATTACATACCTAAGAAAATGAGGATGTGACAATCCTCCCCTCCTTAAAAAGTTTTGTCCTCAAAACTCCAGGGGTTGAAAAGCTCAGGGTATTTCTTTATCATTTCATCTCTAAGTTCCCAAGTAGCTCCTTCAATATTATGATTCCTCCATAAAACGTTAACTAGAACAATATTTGTGTTCTTCAACTTCTTGGTCTGAACATCTAGAATCCTTAAGGGAAACTCTTCATAGGAAAAGATCCTCCCTGATCTCAATAGGCTTGTGAGTTCGAACATGAGATATATCCTTAATGTATAACCTCAATAAGGAACCATGAAATACATTATGTATCTATTCATATGTCGGTGGTAGTGCTAACCTATAAGCACTCCCCCACCATGTCGAGGATCTCAAAAGGACCAATATAATGAGGGCTAAGCTTTCCCTTAATCTTAGATCTAGCAATAGATTTGATGGGTTTGACTTTCAAAAAAACATTATCACCCACCTTGAACTCTTTGTCTGACCTATGAGCATCAGCATATTTCTTTTGTGGGTCTTGTGCAGTCTTCATCCACTTTCTAATAAGATCAACTTGATCTGTATAGAACTGCAATTCATCACTTTGGATCAAACTTCTTTCACCAACCTCACTCCAGAACAAAGGTGACATGCATGGCCTACCATAAAGAGCTTCATATGGTGCCATGCATATACTGCTGTGAAAACTATTATTATAAGAAAACTCAGCCAGAGGCATAAATTTTGACCAAGATCCTCCCCAATCAAGCATGCATGCTCTAAGCATGTCTTCTACAGTCTGAATGGTCCTTTCAGATTGTCCATGTGTTTGAGGATGATAAGTAGTACTGAAATGAAGTTGAGTTCCTAGCTCATTTTGAACATGCTTCCACGAATTAGAAGTAAATCTTGGGTCCCTATCTGAAACAATCAAAAGGGGGACACCATGAAGACAACCTATCTCCTAAATATACAAATCATCCATCTCAGGGACACTGGTAGTGGTTTTATAAGCTAGGAAGTGTGCACTTGTTGTCATACGATCAACTACCACCCACACTGCAACATGCCCTTTCTTCGTCTTGGGAAACCCAATAAAAAAATCCATGGTTATATTCTCCCACTTCCACTCACAAATGTCAAGCAGTTGGAGGAGACCACCAGGCCTCTGGTGTTCAGCTTTCACTTGCTGACATGCCAGGCATCTAGAGACAAAAGTAGCTATGTATTTCTTCATACCTTCCCACCATAAGGTTTTCTTTAGATCTTGATACATCTTTGTAGAGCTCAGATGAATAGTGTACTTAGTGTTGTGGGCCTTAAAGAGAATCTTCTATCTTAGCTCATCAGAAGGTATCCACAATCTACCATTCATCAGGATCTCACCATCAAGATTCTAGTCCCGACTCTCTCAAGAAGCTCTAACATATGTGGATATTATGGGATACACTATTGTGCATTGTGTAT
This sequence comes from Alisma plantago-aquatica, assembly GCA_963693085.1. Lineage (NCBI taxonomy): Eukaryota > Viridiplantae > Streptophyta > Magnoliopsida > Alismatales > Alismataceae > Alisma > Alisma plantago-aquatica. The sequence goes on along the minus strand of OY856409.1, from coordinate 1,413,275,159 downwards.
ATCAGAAGTCCAATCTTTCTTGATCATGATATGTTCCAACTTCAACTCGACCTCAGAAAGCAACGATCTCCACTCTGTCAGCTCATTCATCATATTCCATTCCTCAATCAAGATAGAAGCACAACTAACATCCCTTTTTCTGCTCAGAGCGCCAGCCACTACATTGGCTTTTCCCAGATGATAGATGATAGAGAAATCATAGTCCTTAATGAACTTGAGCCACCTGTGTTGCCTCATATTTAGGTCCTTTTGTGTTAGGATATATTTAAGTCTCTTATGATCAAAGAACACCTCAAAACTTGTGCCATACAGGTAATGCCTCCATATCTTGAGTGCATAAACAATAGCAACAAGCTCCAGGAGATGTGTTGGATAGTTTTCTTCATGCACTTTGAGTTGTTGAGAAGCATAGGAGATAACTTTGTCATTCTGCATGAGTATACAACCCAGACTATGCTTTGAAGCATCACTATAAATTACAAAGCCATGATAATCAGATGGATGAACTAGTACCAGAGCAGATGTCAACTTGTCTTTTAGGGTTTGGAAACTACGCTCACAAGCATCATCACAGACAAACTTACAATCCTTCATGGTCAATTGAGTAAGAGGTCTTGCTATGATGGAAAAGTCTTGAATGAAACGCATGTAGTAACCTGCTAGACCGAGGAAACTACGAATATCTGTAGGAGTTTTTTAGAACAGATCAGTTCTTGATTGACTCCACCTTAGTTGGATCAACTGCAATGTGCCCATCTGAGATGTTATGCCCCAAAAACATGACTTCTCTAAGCTAGAAGTCACACTTAGACAACTTAGAATATAACTGATGCTTCTTGAGTGTATCCATAGTAATATGAAGGTGTTCTTCATCAATCAGGTCATTGTTAGAATAGATTAGAATATCATAATGAACAAAATGATGAAAGAATTGAGAAATTGATGAATCTTGTTCATAAGATCCATAAAGATAGCAGGAGCATTAGTAAGGCCAAAAGGCATCACTAAGAATATGTAATGCCCATATCTAGTATGGAAAGTTGTCTTCTCAATATCAGAACTCTGAATCTTCAACTAATGGTAGCCACTCCTCAAGTCGATCTTTGAGAAAATCTTAGAAGTTCTTAGCTGGTAAAAAAGATCATCGATCCTAGGCAAAGGGCACCTATTCTTGACAGTTACTTGATTGAGCATCCTATAATCAATGCATATGCGTAGTGACCCACCCTTCTTCTTAACAAAGAGGACAGGAGCACCCCAAGGGGAAGCACTTGAGTATATAAAACCCAAGTCCAAAAGCTCCTGAAGTTGCTTCTTAAGTTTAACTAACTTAGCGGGGGGCATTCTGTAAGGAGACTTTGAGATTGGAGAAGCACCTAGAAGTAGACTTGTCAAACAGGTGGGTGGGTTGGGTTTGGATTGGGTCGTTGCAGGTGTGGGTCAAAAAGATACACTTCTAAACTGGTGGAAGAAAAAAACCCAAACCCGACCCAGCAGGTTTCCGTTTGCCCGTGGGTGCCCATTTAAAATGTGTACAATCAACAATAAGTTGCTAGTTTCTTTTCCTAATACTAAAAACAACATTTAAAACATCTTGTAACTATTGTTTTTATGTCAAATATAGTGCAAATAAACCAACCAACTACTATGTTTGATGTCAACCATTCGATTAGTTGTCGATATATGCTTATGTAAATGTAAAGAAAAAATAGCATCTAGTCATTGTATGTTAATGTAAAATAGGAAAATTGATGTAGTTTTTATAGATAAAATTCACAAAAAACAACATATAATTTTATCATGTAACATTAGACATTTCAAATATTGCAAGTACTTGTTATTGCCTGTTGCAAACACAAAATAAAGATAATACAATAATTGTTGGTAAAGGTAAAGATTTGACTTGTATGAAACAAGTAACATCTTTTAAAAAGTGTATGCCTATATATATATATATATATATATATATATATATATATAGAGAGAGAGAGAGAGAGAGAGAGAGAGAGAGAGAGAGTTAGGCTAGAATACACTCAAGTGTGTTTGCATATCAAGACTATTTCGTGCAAAATGAAAACCATTGAACTTCACCGTCATACTATAACTAGGTTACATACAAATTTTGAGCCCATTTAGATGACTGTAAGTCACTCATCTAAGGGCAACAAAATCGACGCGCAAAACTATTTTGAAATGCATAATTTTTGTGGTCTTTATAACATGACCTAGAAATGTCAAAATGTGCTCAAATTTTGTGTATGAGCTATTCACAACATGTTTAAGAAGATCAATGGATTAGATTTTTGAAAAAACTATTGCATCATGAAAAACTACTTGAGTGTATTCTACTCTGAATATTCTCGAGTGTATTCTAGCCTAACTATATATATATATATATGTATATATATATATATATGTGTATATATATGTATATATATATGCTTTAGTTAACTAGGTCACCCGCAGGTCACCCGTAAAACCCACTAAATAAATGCGTGAGTATAGGTTTGGGTGAATTTTAGTGGGTGGCAAAATACCCAACTTAAACGGGTCGCCCCATGGGTGCCCACAGATTTTGACCCAGTTTGACAGGTCTACCTAGAAGTAAATCATTAGAGAACTCCAATTCTCAATTAGGAGGGAGACCAGGCAAGTCCTTGGGGAAAATATTAGGAAACTCCCTCACTATAGGAATATTTGAAATAGGTTTTTCCTGTTTGACTAACAAGGATACGAGAAACACAACATGACCCTTCATCCTCAACTTCTCCACCTGTTTACAAGAAATGAAAATACTCTTCATGTCCCTTATCTTGTCTTTAACAAAAAAGGGATCCTTCCCAGGATGTGCAAACAAAACAAGCTTCCTTCTACCGTCAAGAAGCACATAGTGCTCATGAAGCCAACTCTTTCCCAGGATAACATCAAAGGATTTCATATTTACTACCATAAGGTCTGCAATAAAAACTCTTCCCTCAACTGATAAGGGAACCCTAGATATCATCCTACCATGTTCAAGTATATGTCTTCTAGGGGTTATGATGTTCAAATCATAACCTAGATGCTCAACAGGTAAACTAAGCATATCAACAAGTGTAGATGAAACAAAGGCATGTGATGCACCAAAATCATATAGGACTTTAACACTCTAATCATGAATAAAAGCAGTACCTTCTATGACCTGATCTGGCTTGCCATCCTCTACCTCCATCATGAACATGTGAGCCTATCTCTTCTCCCTGGGAGCATCAGCTACAACACCTTTGCCGTCATAGCCTCCTTGCTAAAGGAACTTGGGACAATCCCTATTGATATGACCTAGATCCCCACAGAAGTAACAGACTCCCTGTCCAATCCTGCATTGCCTGCCATGATGCTTGTCACACTGAGGACACTTGGGTTGACCATTGTTGTTGTTCCTGTTGTTGTACTGAGCGGGTCCACATTCTGGTGCCTTCCTTTTCTTGTCCTGCTATTTGCAGTTGTGACCCTAGTATTGATTATTGTTCTTCTGTTGGTAATTATGTTGGTGATGATATTGTCCATCATTGTGGTTCTTCTTCCCAGCCCTACCTGGGTGATCCTCAAGCTCTAGGGCAGCATCAAGGGCCTCCTGCATTGTCTTGTGGCCTTATCTAGAAAGCAAGTAGCTGAGATCCTCCTTCAAACCTCGTATGAACTTCTTTGCTCACTTTAGCTCAGTCATCTCAGCTTCGTACTTCTGAAGAATGTGGAACTTCATGGAGTACTGAGTGATTGTCATATCACCACGTTCTCGTAGATAGATGAACTCTGCCTCCTTCTTGTTCATCATTGCTTTTGACACATAGTGACTCTTAAAAGCCTCCACAAACTCCTCCCATGTCAAGAACTCATCATCTGGATCTCTGGCATCACAGAAGTTTTCCCACCAGACACGAGCCGGACCTCTAAGCATGTGTGTCTCAAACCTGACGCGAGACTCCTGAGAACAATCCAAGTCATGAAAGCAATGCTCCAAGTTGCAGATCTAGGCCTCAACCTTTCCTAAAACATCTAGATCTTCCTCTCAGACGAACATCTCTGGCTTCACCTTGAGGAAGTCTATCAAGGTGACTTCATCTCTCCTCTGATGACGGTCTCCCTCTCTTCCTCCCATTGCATTGGCCAAAGCTTTGACCAAACCATTGTATGAGAGGGGAGGGTCTTCTCCATGTAGATTCTCTTCGTGCTTAGAGGGCTTATCACTCTCTCCATTAGAGTGTGGGGGTGACTTGTAATGCTCAGGACGACGCTTAGGGGCCATTTGGAAGAAGGAAATAGACGTCCATGATCATGTAGTGTAAATTATAAGATCCTACTATAGTGGCCATTCTAGGTTTTCTATGATACCACTTTTGTCATAACATCCATAACATACACAATCCAAGCATAACGGAAGCATTTTCTTACATAGGAGATCATGAAAAAATCATGACATAGTATCATTAATCAAGCAAGATCCATAGAAATTTAAAACATCCACTTGTAATGTCTTAATACATGCATAATAGGAAGAAAATAGAATGTCCAACATCCTAAGAACATGAATGAAAATGCTAAAATAGCATGAATGTAAAGATAAACTATAGGAACACTCTAAAATGGCACCCCCACCAAGGTAGGATCCAAAAGCTTCACGAACTGCGCCTCCGCTACTTCTGATGTTGTTGGCATTGTCCTCCACCTATGTGCGTCCATACATAGCCATGCAATTGACAAAACTATTGTAAGTGGTTGGGTTTGATAAGAGTAAATGAACATAACTTAATTGATCTTAAAGCTTTTATAAACTTGCATAAACATTAAATATGACTTAAGGATACATTCTTAACTTGATTAAACATTCTTATTAGGCCACCTACTCAATGAACCATAAACGTACCGAACACACTAAAAGTGAACAATCATCTGAATACACTGAAAGTGAACATGAACATAACGTACCGAATACACTAAAAATGAACAGTCATTTAAACACATTGAAAGTGAACAGGAACATAACATACCTAACTCACTGAAAGTGAACAATCATATGAACACACTGAAAGTGAACATGATTGGACTTGAACCCATAAAGTGAAGGGGATCACAAGGCACCAACCTTCCATATAATGTTCATGAGTAGGGCCTAAATACTTGTTCTTAATCTGATCTTATCTTACATAGGGTTTTCACCCATGATCACATTATTTGTCTTAAACATGAAGATGTATGTTCCTTTAACAGATTTGATCTTAAAATGAATCTTTATGCATTAAATCTTGATATGATATGCATATATAACTACCTCTTAAAACATTTAGATGCTCACATGATAACATATATATAATATCAACTTTAAACATGATTAAGGGACCAAAACTGTATGAATGCAGTAATTGATACCCAAGGCATGGACCACTTACATAATTCAGTAGGAACACTCGCTCCTAGGCTATCAACTTCAGGACCTTAGTGTTTTCCTGTCATTATAACCCAAAACCCTAATCATTATCTCATAAACCCTAATTAGGTTAAGTCAAAAAAATCTAGGAAACCTGAGTTAGAATCATGACTCAAAACCTAGCCCAATGGCTAGATCTCGAAAAACTAATCAAAAACCATATATTACTCGACCCCAAAAGGAGCTACCAATACAAAGATATTGAATTTCTAAGATGGACCAATCAGGACTTAGCTAAATACAATTAGCATCATCTGGTCTCGGATAGTCGAAAAATAGAAAGATGAATTCACCCTTGGATACGTCTGGAACCATAGGCGTGACATGGGACATCATTGTAAATCGACTTTATCAAGACATACACTAAAAATATCACCCTAGGACCTAAGTCGCAGCAACCAAACGTGACACATCAAAATAATGTCTCGTCACCTTCCTTTCACCCCCAACCCTGACTCCAGATCCCATGCCATCACCCAAGGCGTGAGGTACTCCTCCCAGGAACCATGCTTCTCAGCCAGAGCGAGCAAGACGTTCAGGTCCCCTCAACCACGTCCCTCGTGCGGCTCTGATGACCACGACATCCTTGTGAGAAATAAGACATCCCACCGACCCTCTCCCGAACCCAGGAAAATCATCCAGAAATAGAGCTTGAAACTTGGGATTGACGGCGACAATAGAGCAACAAACTCCAAGAAAAAAATGTGGCATTGGCTTCGCCACAACCAGTTGAAGGTGGAAGCAAAGAAAACCAAACTGAAATGCTACTACAGTGGCTTGGCGCATACCGCCGTCATTGCCAAGGTGATCGGGTTTGTCGACCCGATACTTGGTCACACTAGGCAACCAACCAAAAACACATACAGGAAGACCAGTAATCAAGGAAACTCACTACAAAACCAATTGAGCAAAGTTTTTCGGAGCTGGGTACACCAGTCCGTCGTCACTGCGGTAGAAGATGGACTTTGTGGAGCGGATCCATGAAGGCTTGACCCAAATTGGAGATGTCAGAATCCTACACGACCGTTGGAGATATTTCTAAGGTCTTTAGGCACCGTTGCGAGGCAAAACCCTACCATCTGTTGTGTTCTCCGTAGAAGCAGGAAGGAGGCGGATTTGGCGTTTTGCGATGAGAGTGAATCCGGATTAACTACTATGTATATATAGGTTCGGATTGGTGTCCTGGAACTATTAGGATCAAAATCCCTAAACGATTCACTCTGGAAAATGAGAAAACTCAGAGATTCGTGAGGGAGTCGGACTGCTTAGAGTCCCAGCTGGGGCGGGATCTAGGAGACGATCCGCTTGCCCTTGGATCCTCATCCAACGGTGACCAGCGATCTGCACATAAGTGAGAGGAAGAGAGGGGCGCATGACACATCTATTACATAAGTACTTTTGGTGAAAATGTGAATATGTCTACTTGACATTGCATAAATTCACAATCTTTGGAAATAAATATGATTAAATCGAAAGTCAAGGTTATATAGGTCCTAACTATATAGAAACTCGCAAAAATCATTTGAGGGGTCAAAAAGCTTCCAAATTTTAACCATGGCTTCCCATTAACTTTTAGAACACTATTATGCATTGAAATTTCCTAATTTCTCAACAGGAAGCCCTAAGTAATTTAATTATGTTTAGATCCTCATAAAATCCTATTAAATCATAGGAATATCATTATATGGCCAATTTGGCCATGATGTTTAATCCACCATTCTCTTTTTAACATAATTTCATTGCATCATTTATTATACACTAGAAAGGCATAAATAACATCTCAAGGTATTTTGAACCAATAAAGGAGAAAAAATTATGTAATACTTGGAATTACATACCTAAGAAAATGAGGATGTGACACCAGCTTTCATGGGTCTTCACCTTCGACGTTGTCTACCTTTGTTATCTTCTTCTCTGATGCTTGGCGAGCCATTTGGTGCCCTTTGAGCTTAAATCCAAGTCAAACATTGATCTTGTGATTATTTGATAATATTTTGATTTGTTGCTCTTCATGGATGATTTTTGGGTGTGTGTTGTCTATGGTTTGGTTGTAGAGTCTGATTCCCTATTCACCTTATTCTTTCTTGATTAGTCACATTTTGGGCCATGTATCAACAACTGTGGAACGCATTTGAGGGGAGGATCTCAAATCTTAGAGAGATTTCCTTTGACACTGGAGTTTGTCATGAATCTTGGAGCTTCACAGTTGTACTTCAAGATATACTCATTTATGCCCTTGCCATATGATAGATGTAACCTTCGACTCATTATTGCCTATTGTATGCTTGCATGTCAAGATTTTTGTTGTTATATTGGTTATAAATGCTAAGATATTAATTGCATTCACCTTGAGTCTAGAACAATTAGTTTATGGCATGGTTGAGTTTGTGTATCACAAGTACCCCTATTTATGTGAATAGATGGTTATCCATTACTTCTCTTTGTAGATACAACCTCCAATGACTTTAAAAATTATGGACCTATTCTTTAAGTTATAATATGATATGCATGTCTATAATATGTTGATTTGTACGTCGTTCCTGGATGATGTACGCCTCAAGTACATGGTTTTAGCTATTTTAGTACTAAAATGATGATGGAATACGTAAAAATGACCCCTTTAATGGGAGAAGGAGGGTCTTGAATATACTTCTTTCTATCTATCTATGAGTACGTAATGGTACGACAACTGATGATTTTCATATAACCTATTATTTTTTATCACCTTGGATGCTCGATTTATGTGGAATGCTTCATTGTGACTAGAGGTGTGGTATATGTGCCTTGCTCTGAGAAGTTAAACCACGATGGTTAAACATTTTATATCATCTAAAGTTACAACTACATAACTAATTGCTTATTTCTTTAGTTCATCTTATACCATGGTTCACGTAGTCATAGGGAATGAATCTAATATACCCCAAGTGTGTAGATCTATTTCCCTTGGTTGTCAGTGGTAGTAGTGAAATGAGAAAATCTTATAGCAACATGGAGTTGTGATAAGATGCTTTAAGCCATATATTAGTGAATATTTGGAGACACTTAAAGGTCACTATACCATGTTGTCTTTAAACATCATTTGACTCGGTAAAGTCCTATGGTCTGTTGGAAATGTATGGGTAGTGGGATGATGAAATGAAATATGTCATGAAGGGTTATTAACTTGTGTTTGGCGACATGACTTGTGTACCCAGGGCGGTCTAAGATTTGTGGATCCACTTTTAAGCATATATCCATGGTAGACCAGCTAGTGGGCTCCCTACTTTTGGTTACCTTACTCCAACCTGCAATTATGTGGAGAGATCTAGCAAATATGAGTATCAATAGATATTATAGGATGGATAGGGTGGCTTATTTGTATCTAGCTAGTTGATAGGGTGGCATGCCTCAATCAGACTAGGGCACCTAAAATATACTTCAGTCATACAACATATATGTTCAGGTTTATTTGGTGCTAAACATGTATGTGCTCTTCAAATGATAATCTCATTTATAGGTTGGTATATATATGTTGTCTAACATCCTTGAACTTTAACCTTAATGCTAGAGAATTTTCATGTGTGTGTCTCCAAATACACATATAGTTCATGTATTTACTTTTTAATTATTTCATTTATACATTTTATCTTGTAAGTAATAGACCTTTCATGTGTTATATCATATCAGTATGACTTGGTGTCTCAATAATGTGGGTAATATGTGGTAATTGGGGAAAAGATCAACAAGGAGAAAGCTGGCCTTAGTTTTGAGGTGGTGATGTTTGCGTGAGGTATCTTGGAGGTATCTGAGGGTTGTGTGACCTCCTCCAAAGATAAATCATATAAGATTGAGTCTTTGCTTTGTCCCTATACACTGAGGTCCATGTGAAAATGTTTATCTTTTCCACTATTTGAGGGTCTGACATGTAGGCACAACCTCTAGAGTCATAGTTATATTGATTATGAATGCATGTTCAATAGCATATGTAAAGCTTCAACTAGTTACATTTTATTAGGTTGTTGTGAGCACGACTCTTAGACTTTCTTTAAAATTTGTAATATGTCACGATGAACTATTATATGGATAATATTATTTGTGGTAAATATAAAAAATAATAAATATGTAAGTTGTATGTGGTTTATGTTATTAATGTTGTTTGAGGTTATAATTAGGGTTTTCTTTTGAGTGATCTCATTTTTGTGTCCTTGGAGCATCACAGTATCTTTACTTGATAATATTTTATTATTGCTAAAAATTTCATGTATGTTAGGTTTATTCACATTGGATATTATTAGATGCATTATTTATCCCATAGAGAATTAGTTGAAGGAATATGCTAGTTTTATCAGATTTCTTCCTTGAACACACGTTCCTTGATGCACTAACATAGCTTTATTGTAAGGCCCCTGACCTAGATTTTGGGGTTAACCCCATTTATTTGGCCTAATAGCATGCTTAGAATATTAATCTAGACCCTTGAGACGTTTTATAATCATAAGAGGCGCCTTTGTTTCAAGTTTGAGATCTTTTGGATAATGTTTGTGCTTTATATGCAAGTTTTGGACCAAATTGCAAATTACCCAAAGTGGAGCATTAACATGCAATTTGTCACTTGTAGATTGTGTCTTTCATGTATTCACATCATCTTTAGGATAGAGAAAAGGTGGGAGCCTTGGATAGATCTTTGTTTGATGGTATGAGCTCATGTGGTGATTGGGCTTTTTAGGGTTTCCTTGTACCTATTCATGGATGAGCTTGTAGCGACCATGAGGGGAGTGTTGTCACCACACCACATCACCCTAGAGAGGCGTGTTATGACCTGGGATGGTTTAGGGTGAATATGGGGTCGCTAGGGTTCCATATATATAGGCTTTGTGAGAGTGGTGACCACATGCATGAAGGGTGAACAAAGTGTAGCGACCGCTACACTTAACCTAGTGTTGTGACCACAACACAAGGGATAAAGGTCATTACACCACTTGAAAGTATCACCCTTCAATTCATGTGAGTTAGGGATGCTTGCATGTGTGTTTCTTTGGTGCACAAGTATCCCTTATGAGCCCTAGAATGTGGATACCTCATACCACCATCACCACCCTCCTCTATGAGTATATAACCTCTGCCTTCTCCACTCAACCCCCCCCCTTTTTGTCCCTTTTCTTCTTCCTACTTCTTATGCTCGTCCATGGGGTTTTTTGAAGCAAGTGGAGTTGTCCTAGGTGCTATGGTGTCCAGTCATCTCCTCTAAGTGGTGCTTTGGAGCTAAATCACCTTCTTTGTGGTGATTCTTAGTGGTTACTTCTCTAGGTGAGTTGCTCCTTTCTTTGAGCACGTTCTTCATGGGTCTTTTTCTTCCCTTCCTTCTCTTTTATTGGCCTTAGGCTATGGTTTACCATGGTGGCCATTTCTTGAGAGAAACTCTTCCCCACAAAGTCCTAGACCATGGTTCGTCCAAGGTGATACCTCTATGAATGGAGCTTCCCTCTTTTGTTCTTTCTTCTTCTCCACCATCCAAGTTCAGCCTAGGACTTTGTTTGCCATCTTTTGAACTATCTTTAACCATGGAACGGTTTTCTTGTCTTGAGTTACCCTTGTGGCTCAATATGGAGCTTTTAGGAGACCCATCTTCAACCTTGGGAAGAGAAGGAGATCAAGCGTGATTTCAGGTGGGTGTATAACCTTCCTCTCATTACTATTATTGCACCTTGTTTCTTGCTGCATGTTTATATTTCCAACTCTAAATCACAATCCTAATGTGTTATCCAGAGTTATCATGATCTAGTATGAGAATCTTGGGTACATATATTCATGGTTTGCATCTAACCCTAAACCCTAACTCTATGAGCCCGATCTTGGTGATGATGATGAGATGCATGTTTCCTTCTTGTTTTTAGTTATGAAACTCTACAAATCTGATCATGGATCACCTAACTTGTGCATGAGGGTGATTTTTTTCAGTTTTCATGGGTAGGAAACTTGGTTTTCATCACTTGAATCACGATCTTTATGGTGGATTTATGTGATATTATACTCTAGTGTGTTGATGATTACCTTGTATGGAGTTTTTCCCTTAGTCGGTGCAATTTGTTTTGGGATATGTGTTCTGTTGTGACCATGTTTGGGAGATGGCTTGGGGTCGCTACGCCCCTAGGTCACAACAATAGGGTCTCTACACCCCAAGGTTACAACATCCTATATGTTAGGTCACTACACTTGGTTAATGTGATGATTAGCTACCACAATTTGATGTGATATATATGAGGTGATGTAATGATGATAGGGTGATCCTAAGATGCTTATGTCAATCTTATTACATTCTAATCGAAAGAGAGAATATGTATTAAAGCCTAATGTATTAAGAGATAGAATGAATCCCAAATTTGACTAAAGGAAACAAACTCTAGCCCCAATTTAAAGTTTGTGATATGTTGATGATCTTCCCTCTCTTGATCTTGTCTTTGATTATTCTCCTTAGATTCGTGTACCTTGGTGTTCAATGTAGTTTTAGGTCTTGCTTGGGGTGTGTTAAATGTGGTTTATCTCTCTTGCATGAAGTCATTTCTTGGTGGTTGCATGATACGTGCTTTAGGGTTTTTAGGTGACTAGTTTGTGTGATGTTTTCCCCTCCATGTTGGTGATGGATTTCTTTGGTGTTCTCTTCTATTTTAGCCGTGAAAATCTTCTATTTTCCTCATATGTTGAGGTTCATCTTTCTCTCTCCTAAGTTGTTTTTCCTTTATGATCTTCATGGAGCTTGTTTTAGGGCTTGATGGCCTTGGATCCATGAGTTTTGATCTTGATGACGGTTGGTTTTCTCACTATTTGACCATGTCTCAACTTAGGTAGATGTGTCTCCTTGTGTTTAGGATTAAGACATGCACCCATGAGTGGCTTGGGGTCGAAAAACTTATGCCTTGAGTCGATCGAGTCATTGTTGTAGAAGAGATGGTCGCGGTGCTGCTTTTGTTGGGTCGCAACGTTGCTTTTATTTGAGTATGATGTTGTTTTCCTTTCGGTCGTAACACCATGTTCTGTTGCGAGCAAGATGTCAAATAGTTGGTGCTTGCAACACCATGCTGTTGTGTGGTCGAGACACCTTATATGGTGAGGCGTTGCTTTGGTGTCATCATGTCTGTTGGCTGAGACAAGTGCGCTAATGTGTTGTGGTCACGACACCAAGCAGATGTAGCGGTCACGGTGCCCCATTTAGTTCTGCTCACGACGCTATAGGGTTGAGTGGTCGTGGTGCCCTAATTCTGTCGCGGTCGTAATAATACGATGGTGAGTTGCATTCACGACCATGTTACGATGCGTTGCGGTTGTGTCCTTGTGTAGGTGTTTTATGGTCGTGACACAAATTTTGTGGGTGGTCGATAACTATACCTAACCACATGACCAATACATGTATATGCATAAGTGATTGATGAACCATGTATAGTGTTGTTTGGGTGATTGCTTAATCAACCCTAATCATGTTCCCTAACTCTAATATGCTCCAAGTAAGTGGAAGATAATGTACCTAGGGTTTAGTGTTGGATATACCTATAAACCTTAGTCGGCTAAGTGTGGAACCCTAACACCAATCTAGGGACAATTGATACGTTTACTTCTCTCTCTTAGAATGGTGATTGTGTCATGATGTTTTCTCTCTCCTGTATATAAATCCCTTACCTTGCAGGTGATATGCTTTTAAATATAATAGCTAGTATATGCTATGGTGGATATGATGTGATACAAGATTATGTATGGGCATGAGCCCCTATAAGGCATGTTGAGACACATGTGATACAAGAATGATGTAATTAGGGTCTTGTGACATGGCAGAGGCTTGTGGCCTAACTTGAGGTGTTAACATCCAGTGATAAATGAGGGATTGATATCCCAAAGCTAATGTGACAATGATGATGGTTATGAATGGCAGTAGTATTACATGATGTGGTGACATGTTTATGTTCCAAATGTTTTATATCTTATGAAGTTGTTCTATGCCTTACTTTTGTAGAGTTTGTTATGACCATACTTGTTAAGGCGGAAAGGCGACACGACGTTGGAGCCGGAAGCCTTGTGCCTAGGCGTGACTAGGCGTCGCCTAGGCGACCTTTAAAAATAATAATTTATGTATATATTTTATGTATATATACACGTGTCATGGTTTTTCCCCACTCATATACACACATTGTGTAGTTATATATGTAGTTATCTACATATTTATAGTCGATCTCTCCATATATATATATTTTATTGTATGAAAAAATAACCAATTACATTTCTAATATATTATCATTTGACAATAATGTCAAGGACACAAAAAGAATTATTGTAAAGAATGTAAGAGTGATCAACATATAAATATATATTTATTGTCATACATAGCTACAAATATTAAGCAATGTAATCACTATCCTTCATAGCATAGCTACTTAGTACAATCTGAATTGAAGGTGCAAACTAAGAAAAATCAAATGTGTACTAAGAGTATTAGATCCAGACAAACAAAAAAGAGTATTAGGTCCAGTCAAACCCAAAAAAGAGTATTAGATCCAATTAAAAAGTGATATTTGGCACATAAAATAGGCAACACTATTAATTTTGAGCATTGGTGTAGCCATATCAAACATTAAAATAAGTAAATATACAACTAGACCCACAAAACTAGGTCATTGTAGCATTATAATAAAGTGTCCTCGCCTAGGCGCAGCCCTGGGGCGCCTTGACGCCTAGGCGGCCGCCTAGGCGCGCGCCTTGACAAGTATGGTTATGACTTTATATGTTGTAACTTGATTGATTCTAAAAAATACTTAATTGACTTAATTAATCAAGTGGAACTTAATCATGTAGCTTTGCCCCATACCATAGATCCATCTCAGTTTCAACACTTGTTGGATGGTGAAACAGACTTTTCCTAGTGAAAGCCTGAAGTCTTATACTATTGATTATATGCTTTCACATGATTGGTTGCGGGCCATACCCTGATAGGAGTGTGGCTACGGGTCGTAGCTTAGTGATTTGATGCTTATGAGGTTTCACAGGATTGGTTGCGGGCCATACCCTGGTAGGAGTGCGGCCATGGGCTGCAGCTCAGTTTGACTAGCATGGTGACCCGTACCAAGGTGGGCTAGGACTTTCGTTGTTTGACTATATGTCACAGGTTGCAGTTGACTAGTATGTCTCTATTGTGCACTCTTGTACTGACCACAAGGTTTGGTGAGGTCGTGGATTCTGAATCTTCCATAGAACTTGTATGTCACCGATTTCGACTTAGTAGTGGTCGGTTAGATTTGGGTGGTACGACTCAAATCCTCGAAGCATAATAAAATATGTAATCAGTCATCTAGTACACTTGCCAGGGATCAAATATGAAAATATTGGATGAAGCCTTGCCTTGTTTTTGTACATGTTAGTTGCTAAAAATACACATGTTCTTCATATTCCTTCTAAAATGACAAGATGTTCTACTGCTTAGTTTTAGTCACCTTAATTGCTTAGATGGTAATAACTGCCTCACTCATATTACTTAGTTGAATTTGCTTAGCATGGTTAATAGATTTACTTATTGTTCTTCCCTATCATATGTGTGTTATAATAGTGGCTTGTAGAGAGTTATGTCTCCCGTTGGGACGTTGGTCTCACCTTGTGGGTTTTCCACGTCTTTTAGGTAGTTGTGCATGAAGAGGTGGAGAATGTGCAATGAGTGAGGAGCGGCAAGGAGAGCAGTAGCTATGAAGGTTGTAGATGTTTTGAGTTCCTTGTAGTAGAGTCCTATGTGTCGTCCCTATACACTCAAGTCCTTGGGAGGTGTTCTCTTGTGTGTTGTCAGTTTTGATGCTTGGGCATGTGTGCCTTGTTGTTGTAGCGAGTTTGTATCAGTGTATAAGATAGGCACAGTTAGTATGTATGCTCTCTTATGAGTAAATTTAATACATGTGATAATGTTATGGATTTATATGTAAAAGTATTCTTGAGATGGAATGAATGAAAAATCAGTTTTAATTTCCTTTGATTTTTGGCAATCTAGATGATTAATGATTGTTTTCTACATGTTTTAAGTAATCTCATCAGTTTGTGACATGGGATGTCACAGTTTGGTTGGTATCAAATAGGTTCGTTGGGTCTACAGGGACATAGGACTAGGATTTGTGTTTGGTCTAGTGTAACGTCCCCGGATTCTGCCATCTTGGGACTTAGAAGTCGCGAGAAGATGAGTATGAAAATGTTAGGCAATCGTTTCAGAAAGCGATGCAGAAGCAACGTACGCATACATGAACATACAACTATAATGCATACACCAAAATAATTTCTCAACATTCAACATGTATATTTACAACATGAATTGTTACAACTTATATTTACATATTGGAAAGAGAAATTTTACAAGTCTGAACATGTATGCTAGGATCTTAACACAATAAGTAAACATGTACAACTGCTCACTTCCGTTCTTTTGTCCCACGCTAGCATTGAACCTAAAACATACATGAAACAGCAGATCAACACACAAGGTGTTGTGTACGTGGGTAGAAAGATACATACTAATATGTTTGCATAATTGAAATAACTTGAGAAAGAAAGAGTAAAAGAAATCATTGATTAATGCGATAATCAAGTACACATGTTTTCTTAGACATTTCATTAGATGCACTTGTACTACAATTTTATAAGTACTTATCATACATCCAGTATGGGCAAAATTATTTCATCATACATCTAACATGGGCATTCATCGTACATCCATGCTAGGCAACATACATCCATACTAGGCCATGTGCACTAGTAGATACAACTCATCAAAGTATCCTTTTATGTTTCATTAAGTTTTGATGGAGCATATAGTATAGTAGTTCAACCAACAAGGTATAAGCAAGTAGTTTCACACAAGGTACACCATATCATAAGCAACCAAGGAAAACTAGGCATATACTTAATAAATCTCACGTACCTGAGTTCAGAGATTCCTATTTATATCCATAATCATCTAGATAATATGGTCATCACTAGATTAATAGAAATTAACCATCATTAATATATGTACATCATATTCTTGGTAATTTTAGGTCCAAATTATGGTTTGGCCAAATCTAGGTTCAAACAACCTGGAACGTATGTCTAATATTTTTATAATGATTAGTAGATCATTCTAGGGGTCTGGTTCAGATTTCATATTTTTCTGATGATGGGTCACTTTTCTAGAACTAAAATGAGGTTACAAACATGGAATTCAGTTTTAATGAGAAATGGCCTATTATTTCGACATAATAGTCAAATCAAAGTTCATATTTGGTTTCCACATTATATTAGGGTTCAAAAATATATTCCTTAGATTTAATTTCCATGATATGCTAATTATACCAATAATATGATCTCAAAAAGAAACATTATCATCTACATTACATATCATTAGTTGTACTGCAAAAGCCTGATCTAAGGGTCTAGTAATGTAGAGGATATTTTTCTAAGTCTAGGGGTATTTTTGGGGAATTATTTGGCCATGGGAGATATTTATAGTTGATTTTCTATGATCATGTCTATTTATTGGAAATATATACAAGTATATACCTGGTGCGGTGGGTCCCACTGTTTAGTGGCCATTGTTGATTGGCCCACGAGGGTCTGTCCATCTCCCTTGGTCACGGCTCTAAGCAGATCTGGTCAATGTCTGACCGACCGGTTTGGTTTGTTGGACCAGTCCGCCCCCTCGCTTCTCCTCTTCATCGCCAATCTCAACTCGCGAAGTCGCGATTAGTTTTGCGCTGGCTCGCGTGAGACTGCCCGTCCACACCCGAACACCACCGCAAGGAAGCTCACCGGCGATAAAAGGCGCAAGCTTTCGGGAGCTCCTTCAATTCAGGTGGCTAGCCATAGCGATGCATCTGCCCACGATCTTTAATTCACAGCAGAGGGAAAGAAGAAGGGAGGCGGCAGATTGGGGCTCTGGTTCAGTGCGACGCAGGCAGGACGCTGCCGCACACAGGGCTCTGGCGAGGAAAAGGCGGTGTATTGGGGATACAGATGCTGGAAAATAGCAAGGTCGTAACTTTCTCAGAAATCCTCCACGAGTTTCTGAAAGCTTGGCTCTTCCTCCACTGGTCTGAACCTCTGGGCCGATGGTGGTCTGCGTCTGGGATAGCGGCGGAGGAATCATGACAACAGCCTAATGATGGGTCCTTACTGATTGGAGAGACCTTCCTCGCGCCCTGAGGATCAGCATCTCAGATCTTTACCTGGAAATGGTGGTAGGCTTTGGGGTTTTCCTTGACAAGCTCCCATATACTCATCCAAGCAATCCTGCACAATCAATAGACCTTCCCGAACCCGACTGGGGTGTCTGAAGGTTGCAGGGATGCCCGAGGAATGATCTACTGGTGTGTCTTCCTCCTCTGGCCCTGATGACTCGCAGGCTATGGAACCCATGAAGCCACGCCTTCTTGATCCTATACGCCGCGTCTTCGCGCAGATCGGGTGGTGTTTTTCACCCACTCCTATGTTCCCTTAAGACTGTCAGCATCGATCCTTGTAACTCTGTTTCATAGTGATGGAGAGGGAGAGGAAAAGATGAAGTTTGGATCTCCCTATTCCCCCACTTTCACGCCCCAAACTAGGGGTTGTTAGGTAGATCTAGGCAAGCCGAGTCTAATATTCGCTCTAGAATCACGCATTCATCGAAGGTTTCCGTGGTAGGTGCTTGGTGGCCTGGTCCTCCTTCACCCCGTATCTATCGAAGGTTGGCTGAGATCATGCCACCCTTCGTTTTCAGTGGTTTCCCTGATCAAACTCCTAAATTCTCTCATTTCTTGAACCTCTTCGGTACCAGAAAAAAATATGCCCTTCCTTTCTATTCTTTTCCTTGGCCTTGGAGGGGGGGCCCCTTTACCATTCTGTATAAATGGACTATTCTACGGGCGTGCCTAAGCAAATTGGCTAGGCCAGCGTGACATCAAAATGCCACGGGTATTGGATCAAAATATCAAAAAAATTCAAACTCTTCTATCTTCTATTCGAAACCTCTTATTCACATGAAACTTGAATCATAAGTCCCTAATAATCCAAGGCCTCATACTACTAGGTTCGAGACGTCAATTGCAACAATTGGTCATGTAACTTAATTCCTCGATTAGTCTCATAAATAAGTGTGTAAACCTCAACTGTAAATCAATTATTCATCAAACTTCGATGAAACAATTTCAATCTCATGATCTTGATCATCATGCATTCCAGTATTCATAATTGAACCACCTGAATTCCTATATACCCTAATTGATACCTGAAAGTCATAAATGCTCCAAAGTGGTACATATCTAAGGATATTGGGATTAGGGTACACATCAATTATCCTCCAAATTATCAACATAACTCTAACTTGTTGAATTTGACTGTATAACACATCATGGTCTATCAATATCTATTTTATTTTAGGTTTGTCTTCAAGAACAATATTGGTTATGAAAATCTTGAAATTCAGGGTCATCACATCTAGTGTCCTCTAGTGTGTTTTATAGTCGCCTCTGACTATGTGGAAGGGGGAGAAGAGTAGAGAGATGTTTGGGGAACTCAAAGGACACTAGGACTTAGGATCTAGATGGTGTTTAAAGTAAGGAATGTGTCATAAAAATCAGATGCATACTACCTAATCTCAGTGTTGGATGCCCTGGTCAGGTATTTAACTACTGAAGAGAAGGGAAGTGCGGGTCTCTTAGATTGTCATCATTCTGATTACTCTGATCAAGTAGTCATTTTGAGTCAATCTAAAGAGCACAATGAAATAGAAAACATGGAACATATATCTTTATCACACCCTAATTGCAATGAGAATTACATTATAATCCACTAAAACATGAATGTTTGGTAATCCTAAGAGAAAGGTAAGGCACCATGAAATTAGGATCTAAGTATATATATAAGTAAAGAGAAGTCCGTAAATCTATAACTCAGAAAGAGAATAAAGAAAAAGGATAAAAAAGTATGTATAATGAAGTGTTTTAGGATATGAAAACCGTGTAAGATGGAGCGAACTCCTATGATAAATATCATGTGAAAATATGGGTGAGAACAATGATTGAGAAATAAAGTGGAACCTGAGTTAATCTTAGGTCATCCTACGAGTAAAAAGAAGGCATCATGCAAAAAGAGTTAAGGAAGGAGATCCCTACATAATCAAGAGATGTAAAACATGATGATTTGCCCCTTGGTAATGGTTGAACAATATAATAAAATATGAGAACTTACACAAACATGATAAGTAATTGACAAGAAGAGAACAACGAGATACGCTAATCATGATGTTTCGTATACTGCTGGCAAGGAATCCAAATGAAAAAAAGGTAAAACTACATATGAAAGTTGTGACTTCCATGATAAAATAGAATCGATAACCCCTTGTTGCAACCCCTAAAGATGATGATGTGTTTGTTTCCTTACATCTTTCCTTTGAGGACACAATTCTCTAGGGGGGGTTTATGCCACTTGGCATATGTAGATATGTTGTAATCATGGGAAGTGGGTAAGATGTTATAACCTAAGGTTGCTTCGGTTATGGTTCCATGATCTTGATGTATGTGATAGTATACCTTCTGAGCTTTCCAAGTATTAAGAATCCTCCTTTAATATGACCATAGTCAGTTGTGATGATCTAGAACGCTAGTGGAAGCAGAGATGTGAGATCCTTATATCACATAAAGGGATGCCAAAGTGATAGATCCTAATATCCGAGGTGCTCCAGGAATAAGTGAAGTTGGGAGATGTTTATCAAATAAGCTACTAGGGTTTTTCCTCTTTTGAAGAGATAGGGGGAGTTGATGTCGATCCTTCTAGTTTTTCCTGGACAAAGGATAAGTTAGCATCCACGTATCCGAGAACTTATCATGTGATGGCACATGTTGCGAAGGTGGCCTATAATTCAGAAGTTACCACCTAAGGTGCATGGATTATATCGATGTTTTCAGTATCTATGTTGAGGAAGTGTTCTTCAAAGACAGTATTGGTGTTACAACTAGTAAGGTTGAGCTAGGGGATGACCTATCTTATGTTGAAGGCCATGTATTGGTGTTTTATAGAAGGAACAAGAAGTTGAGGAGGAGAGTTATACTCTTAGTGAAGGTTTTATGGTACTCTCATGGTGTGAAGGGAGTCACATGAAAGCTTGAGGAAGAGATATGTAAGAAGTCACCATCTCCTTTGAGTAGGATTTCGGGGGCAAAATCCATGTTAGGGGTTTATGACTTGTAAGTCTCCTGACCTAACTTTTGGGGCTAACCACGTTTCTTTATCCTAAAATCATGCTTAGAATCTTAATCTAGACCCTTGAGACGTTCTATAATGATAAGAGGCACCTTTGTTTCAAGTTTGAGATCTTTTGGATAATGTTTGTGCTTTATATGCTAGTTTTGGACCAAATTGCAAAATTACCTCAAGTGGATGGCTAACATGCAATTTGTCACTTCTAGAGTGTGCCTTCCATGTCTTGACATCATCTAGAGGAGAGATAAAAGGTGGGATCAATGGATAGACCTTTTTTTGATGGTATGAGCTCATGTGGTGATTAGGGCTTTTTAGGGTTTCCTTATACCCGTGCATGGATGAGCTTGTAGCGATCATGACGGGAGTGTTGCGACCGCAACACATCACCCTAGAGAGGTGTGTTGTGATCTCGGATGGTTTAGGGTGAATATGGAGTCTCTAGGGTTCCATATACATAGGCTTTGTGAGTGTTAATTGCGACCACATGCATGAAGGGTGAACAAAGTGTAGAGACTGCTACGCTTAACCTAGTGTTGCGACCGCAACACAAGGGATGAGGGTCACTACACCACCTTGGAAGTATCACCCTTCAATGCATGTGAGTGTGGAATTCTTGCATGAGTGTTTCTTTAGTGGATAAGTGTCCCTTATGAGCCCTAGAATGTAGACACCTCATACCACCATCACCCCCCTCCTCTATGACTATATAACCTCTCTCTTCTCCACTCAAACCCACCTTTTTGGCCCTTTCTTATTCTTCCTTCTTATGCTCGACCATGGGGTTTTATGAGGCAAGTGGATCTATCCTAGGTGATATGGTGTGCGATCATCTCCTCTAAGTGGTGCTTTGGAGCTAAATCACCTTCTTTGTGGTGATTCTTGGTGTTCCTTCTCTAGGTGAGTTGCTCCTCTCTTTGAGCACGTTCTTCTTGGGTCTTTTTCTACCCTTCTCTTTTCTTGGCCTTAGGCCATGGTTTACCATGATGGCCATCTGTTGAGAGAAACTCTTCCCCACAAGGTCCTCAGACCATGGTTTGTCCAAGGTGGTACCTCTGTGAATGGATCTTCCCTCTTTTCTTCCTTCTTCTTCTCCACCATCCAAGTTTGTCCTAGGACTTTGTTTGCCATATTTTGAACTATATTTAACCATCGAACATTTTTCTTGTCTTGAGGTACCCTTGTGGCTGAATATGGAGCTTTTGGGAGACCCATCTTCAACCTTGGGAAGAGAAGGAGATCAATCTTGATTTCAGGCAGGTGATATAACCTTCCTCTCGTTACTATTATTGCACCTTGTTTCTTACTACATGTTGATATTTCCAACTCTAAATCGCAATCCTAATGTGTTAGCTAGAGTTAACATGATCTAGTATGAGAATCTTGGGTACATTTATTCGTGGTTTGCATTTAGCCCTAAACCCTAACTCTAAAAACCTGATCTTGGTGATGATAATGAGATGCATGTTTCCTCTTATTTTTAGTTATGAAAATCTACAACTCTGATCACGAATCACCTACCTTGTGCATGAGGGTGTTTTTGTTTGGTTTGCATGAGTAGGAAACTTGTTTTTCATCCCTTGAATCATGATATTTATGGTGGATTTATGTGGCATTATACTCTAGTGTGTTGATGATAGCCTTATATGGAGTTTTTCCCTTAGTCGGTGCTAGGTTGCTTTGGAATATGTGTTATTTTGTGACCATGTTTGGGAGATGGCTTGGGGTCACAACACCTAGGTCGCCACACCCCCAAGTCGCAACAATAGGGTCGCTACACCCCAAGGTTACAATATCCTATTTGTTAAGTCACTACACTTGGTTAATGTGAAGATCAACTATCATAGTTTGATGTGATATATATGAGGTGATGTAATAATGATGGGGTGATCCTAAGATTCTTATGTCAATCTTAATACACTCTAATATAAATAGATAATATGCATTAAAGTGTAATGTGTTAAGAGAGAGAATGAATCCCCATTTAACTAAAGGAAACAAACTCTAGCCCTAATTTAAAGTGGGTGACATGGTGATGACCTCTCTTGATCTTGTCTTTGATTATTCTCCTTGTATTCATGTACCTTGGTGTTCCATGTAGTTTTAGGTCCTATTTTGGGTGTGATGAATGTGGTTTATCTCTCTTGCATGAAGTCATTTCTTGGTGGTTGCATGATACACACTTTAGGGTTTTTGGGTGACCGATTTGTGTGAGGTATTCCCCTCCATGTTGATGATGGATTTCTTTGGTGTTCTCTTATGTTTTGTCCATGGAAATCTTCTATTTTCCTCATATGTAGAGGTTTTATTTTCTCTCTCGTAAGTGGTTTTTCCTTGATGATATCCGTGGAGCTTGTTTTAGGGTTTGATGGCCTTGGATCTGTGGGTTTTGATCTTGATGCCGGTTGGTGTTCTCGCTGTTTGACCTTGTGTCGACTGAGGTAGATGTTCCCACTTGTGTTTAGGATCTAGACATGCACCCATGAGTGGCTTGGGGTCGAAACACATGTGCCTTGAGTCAATCGAGTCATTGTTGTGTAAGAGATGGTCACAACGTTGCTTTTGTTGGGTTGCGACGTTGCTTTTGTTTTACTACAGTGCATTTGTTTGAGTATGATGTTGCTTTCCTTTCGGTCACGACGTCCTGTTCTGTTGCAGGTAATATGCCAGGATAGTTGGTGCTTGTGGTGCCATGTTGCTATGTGGTCGAGATGCCTTGGAAGGTGGTCGAAGCGTTGCTTTGGTGTTACCATGTTTGCTGGCCTAGACGAGTGCATTGAAGCATTACGTTCGCGACTCTAAGCGGATGTAATGGTCGTAACGCCCCATTTAGTTCTACTTGTGACGCTATAGGGTTGAGTGGTCGCGACACCCTGTGTAACGTCCCAGGATTTGAGGCCTTGGATAACAAGATCTTAAAAGGAATGATTGGACTACCCATATCACCAAGGTGCACCTCCTTTTCTGGGAGCCCATCACTAAAGAACTCCATAGTTAAGCGTGCTCAGCTTGGAGTAGTACTAGGATGGGTGACCAATCAGGAAGTTGACCCTGGCTTGCGCATGAGTGAGGAAAAAGCACGCAGTTAAGGCTAGTGGTGGTCTGTGGGGCCATTCGTCATTCCTAAAACTCTACTAGAGCCTTGGGAAGTGGGTCTGGACGCTACAAATGGTATCAGAGCCATAACCCCTCCAGTAGGTGGGGGCCACATGGGCCTGTGGCATGCCAGTCTTTGAGCCGTGCAGTCCACTCATGTTGGAAAGGGCTATCCAAGTTGATGGAGCCGCCCATGCACTGGTAGTATCCAT
This sequence comes from Alisma plantago-aquatica, assembly GCA_963693085.1. Lineage (NCBI taxonomy): Eukaryota > Viridiplantae > Streptophyta > Magnoliopsida > Alismatales > Alismataceae > Alisma > Alisma plantago-aquatica. The sequence goes on along the minus strand of OY856409.1, from coordinate 1,413,251,180 downwards.
GCATGTTGGAAAGGGCTATTTGAGTTGATGGAGCCGCCCTTGCGTTGGTAGCCGTAATCGGGAGCTGGGTGTACATGGGTCATTTGGGTCAACACTAAAATGGGGAATGATTATGAGGCCATATAGTTGAGCCTTGACGAGGACGTCAAGAGTCCAAAGTGGGGGAGATTGTAACATCCCATGATTTGAGGCCTTGGATAATAAGATTTTAAAAGGAATGATTGGACTACCCATATCACCAAGGTGCACCTCCTTTTCTGGGAGCCCATCACTAAAGAACTCCATAGTTAAGCATGCTTAGCTTGGAATAGTACTAGAATGGGTGACCAGTCGGGAAGTTGACCCCGGCTTGCACGTGAGTGAGGAAAAAGCACGCAGTTAAGGCTAGTGGTGGTCTGTGGGGCCAGTCGCCATTCCTGAATCTCTACTAGAGCCTTGGGAAGTAGGCCCAGACGTTACACTCTGTTTCTGTCATGGTTGTAATAATGTGATGGTGAGTTGCATTTGTGACCAGATTATGATGCATTGAGGTTGTGTCCTTGTGTAGGTGTGTTATGGTCATGACACATATTTTGGAGATGGTCAATACCTATACATAACCACATGACCAATACATGTATATGCATAAGTGACTGATGAACCATGTATAGTGTTGTTTGGGTGATTGCTTAATTAACCCTAATCATGTTCCCTAACTCTAATATGCTCCAAGTAAGTGGAAGACGGTGTACCTAGGGTTTAGTGTTGGATATACCTATAAAACCCTAGTCGGCTAAGTGTGGAACCCTAACCCTAATCTAGGGAAAATTGATATGTTTACTTCTCTCTCTTAGAATGGTGATTATGTTATGATGTTTTATCTCTCTTGTATATAAATTCCTAACCTTGTAGGTGATATGCTTTTGAATATCATAGCTAATATATGCTATGGTGGATATGATGTGATACAGGATGATGGGCATGAGCCCCTACAAGGCATGTTGAGACACATGTGATACAAGAATGATGTAACTAGGGTCTTGTGACCTGGCAGAGGCTTATATCCTAAATTTAGGTGTTAACCTCCATTGATAAATGAGGGATTGATATCCAATAGCTAATGTGACAATGGTGATGGTTATGAATGGCAGTAGCATTACATGATGTGGTGACAAGTTTATGTTCCAAATGTTTTATATCTTATGAAGTTGTTATATGCCTTACTTTCGTAGAGTTTGTTATGACTTTATACGTTGTAACTTGATTGATGCTAAAAGATACTTAATTGACTTAACTAATCAAGTGGAATTTCATCATGTAGCTTTGCCCTATGTCATAGATCCATCTCAGTGTCAACACTTACTGGATGGTGAAGTAGGATTTTCCTTGTGAAATCTTGGAGTCATATACTATTGAGTATATGCATTCACAAGATTTCCTGTGGGCCATACCCTAGCAGGAGTGCGGCTACGGGCCGTAACTCAGTGATTTGATGCTTATAAGGTTTCATAGGATTGGCTGTGGGCCATACCCTGGCGATAGTACGGTTGCGGGCCGTAGCTCAGTTTGACTAGCAATGTGACCTGTACAAAGGTGGGCTAGGACGTATGTTGTTTGACTATATGACATAGGTTGCAGATGATTGGTATGCCTCTACTACTCACTCGTGTACTAACCACGAGGTTTGGTGAGGTCCTGGATTGTGGCTCTTCCATAGACCTTGTATGGCACTAATTTCGATGTAGTAGTGGTCGGTTGGATTTGGGTGGTATGAATCAAATCCTTGTGGCATAATAAAATACATAATCAGTCGTGTAGTACACTTGCCTAGGATCAAATATGAAAATATTGGATGAAGCCTTTCCTTGATTTTATACATGTTAGTTGGTAGAAAATATACATGTTCTTATTCCTTCTAAAATGACAAGATGTGCTATTGCTCAGTTTTAGTTACCTTAACTACTTAGATGGTAATAACTGCCTTGCTCATATCACTCAGTTGAATCTACTTAGCATGATTGATAGATTTATTCTACTTAGCATGATTGATAGATTTACTTCTTGTTCTTTTCTATCATATTTGTGTTATAATAGTGGCTTGCAGAGAGTTATGTCTCCTGCTGGGACGTTGGTCTCACCCCGTGGGTTTTCTACATCTTTTAGGTAGTTGTGTACGAAGAGGTGGAGAATGTGCAGACAGTAAGGAGTGACAAGGAGTGCAGTAGCTATGAAGGTTGTAGATGTTTTGAGTTCCTTGTAGTAGAGTCCTATGTGTCATCCATGTACACTCAGGTCCTTGGGAGGTGTTCTCATGTGTGTTGTCGGTTTTGATGCTTGGGCACGTGTGCCTTATTGTCGTGGCAAGTTTGTATCAGTGTATAAGATAGGCACAATTAGTATATATGCTCTCTTATGAGTAAATGTAATACAAGTGATAATGTTATGGATTCATATGTAAAAGTTTTCTTGAGATGGGATAAATGAAAAATTGTTTTAATTTCCTCTGATTTTTGGTAATCTAAATGATTAATGATTGTTTTCTACGTGTGTTTTAAGTGATCTCGTTGGTTTGTGACGTGGGGTGTCACATTTATGCATGTGTATTTTTTTATATATGTAGACCAAAACACTTTAGATTAGATTATGTTGTATACCATGGAAGTAGTATTGGTCGCAATTAGATACAATGCTATTATCCAGACGTACTTTGCCCTTTTATCCAAGGCTATTTAAACATGTAGTAATAATGCATGACCACTATTACACATTTGTAGTAGTGGATTGCCAAAGTAAAAGTTACATTCTAAATATCTCACTCTTTAACTTTTGATTATCTTAATTTATCATTTATTAGTTTAATTTCTTAGTTAATAATTAGTTCAAACCAAAATTCAATGCATGCATGATGTTGACCTAATAATTGTATGAGCATTGATACATCTTTGGGAGGATAGCCATGTCGAGAAGGACTGTTTAGAGAATGAACCATATCAGGAGGCATTGTCCCTATGGTTTGTGTCTTTGTGTCTCTTTGACAAAGCCAAGAGTCTAAGTTACTAGTGATTTTTAGGTAAGGAAATGTTTAAAAGACACCTGAACTTTTTTGATGAAACCTAAGACCATTACAAAGTCTTAGAAAATGGAGATGTTCAATAGTAAAGAGGTCGAGAACGGAAGTACATACAACAATGAAGATATTATGGTAAAATAAGTTTCAATAATAGTAAAAATATTTCTAAAGGGCCCAAACCATAAGGTGGTTTCTAACAAGACATGCGATTATAGTCAATCCAGATCAGTGGTGGAGCCAATCATGGGATCGAGGGCACGTACCCTACCTAGGTCCCCACATTTTTAGTAAGGGTTTTTTGATAGAAAAACAAATAGTTCCCTACCCCTATTCTCCACTACATGATCATTATAGATCTAACACTATTACCTTGTTTATGGTTTCTGATATCCAAAGAAACTACCTTCGACTTCTCCACGTCCATATAAAAACTAGTTGCTGAGTTGCACAACAACATTGTAGTGTACAAATTTTGTGTATTTCGGTGGTGTTGTTAGTATCATTTGCGATCTGAAAGTGTGACGCTACCATCACAACCTACCAAATGTCGTCTTAGTATGGATTGTAGTATCACATTTTACGTTTAAAAAATACCATGAGAATCTCTCATACTATAACGATCGTCATGCGTTGACTGATGCTTTGTCTCTCTCTCTCTAGTTATCAACTATTGTTTTAGCAGAGAGACATCCACTTATAGCATCTCTATTTCAGTGAATTATACATACCATGAACATTGTGAGTGGCACATGCAAGCATCATGATGCTCTTTGAGTCAAATAAGTGGAGATATTGAGTGATGAATTGGGTTGTGGCAATCTCAACATAGGTACATGATTGAATCAAGAGCTATATATTAAAAGAGTCAATGATACACATTGGAGTTGTCACTATACACCACTACTCAATTTTATGTACGTATTTTGTTCAATTATTTCCATCCTAGATCTCATTGCACATGATGGTAAATATGCAAAACAAAGAGGCCTTGCAAATATTTACTGAAGTCAAACTCAAAGATTTGAGTTTGTTTTCATTTTGCATCTAATGAAATTTATTTTGGGAAATACACATGAACTGTCACAAGCACTGTGGAGCAAAGATAAGAATATTGTCAATGTAATGACATTGGTGAAGTTGTCCAAACAATAGTCACCCACTCTGCAAATAAAAAATGATCAGTGGAAAGTATTTATTCAATAAGATATCAACTTTTGTGTGAAATACAAGATCTATGTTCTTAATATGTGAAGAGTTTTTAATGTCTAGAAGATCAAGAAGAAATCTGGAAATAAATACAAATCAACGCCATTTTTATTTAAGATTTCAACATAATAACTGATTGGAAGTTGATTAATTTAGATGTTCGTCTTGATGAGACCAATATAGAGTTACTTCTATGTGTTCCATGTCTTGATATAAGTGATAGATTTAGCTATTTATTGTAAATAGAAATTTCTTTGACTGACACAATTTATCCTTCATTTTTTTTTCTAAAGTATATATCATAAAACTTGATATGTAGCATGATCCTTATATGTTGGATGATCAGTTTCATGATGAATTTTACAACTACAAGGAATTGATAATCATGCAAAAAAGTTAGTTCAGTCTCAAAAAGAAAAAGATTACCCGCTTGTGTTTAAACTTTTAAAGTTAGCACCAATTTTCCACGTCGTTATAACTTCAATATTTTCTCCCAGTCATGAAGATCATTAAGAGTCGACTATAAAATGAGATGAAGGATCACTAACTTAATGATTGTCTCATTCATTATATTGAGAAATATTTTTTTTCTTCGATTGAGAATGAATGATAATTGACTTAATGTTTGTTTCATTCCTTATATCGAGAGAGATATTTTTTCTTTAATCGAGAGGAATGACACTATTGTAAAATCATTCAAGGGAATGTCTAGTCGTCTTGGACAACTCTAGTACATTTATTACCATTTTTCATTTTTTTATAGTCTCTTTAAGTGTTTGAAAATTTATGTCATCGTTCATCTTCATGTATCATTTTTATGTTATATTATTTATAAACACATAAGATGCCATATTAAACTTGAACTTGAACTTGAATTTGAACTTTCACTTGTGTGTTGCTCCATTAGAGAAATTTCATGGCTTTTCCATTGTCTGAAACACAAGCTCTTGGTGGAAGGAGAGAAATCTCTAGTAACAATCCTACTCATTCTCGAATCAAAGTTGAGATAGATAGCGTTCAAAGTGATAGTATGTTAATATCTGGGAAGCATGGGAAAATAGAGGAAGCTTCTGTTGATCTACATAAGATACAAGAAGGATAAGACGGTGGTGCAAAGATTATGATGAATATGCTTGTGTAGGAAATTTTTCCCAGACTCTAGTTCACAAATCCATGAGAACCACCACTTCAAATTAGGCAATAGAGGAACACGATGCATCTTAAGGTCAAAGAACAAGGGAACTTTCATGGAGTGGAAACAAACAAAAGGAAAGACAATGGGAGAAAGCTAATGAAATCGATCCAATGTATTTTCATTTGGGCATGAATGAGTTGTTTGTCCAAACGTTAGAGCAAGGGGTCAAATAAGAAAGGAAGGCAATAGTATAATGGCAACATGAAGAAAAGATAGTACGGGAGGAGCAAATATGCATTTTGCTGGTAAGGGGATTTAGGATAAATTGAGATGAATTGCAATTTGATATCAATCACAATTGTATGACGGCTAGAAAGACATGAACAAAAGAAAAGAAAACAGAATTGATTCACTCACGCACTGTGAGGGTCACATGCATGTTATGCGTATGGGTGGAGTGGATTTGGGAGTTTTTTTAGGGTGACATTAGTTTTAGAGGATGATGTGGCAACGTCGTGTAATTTTGAAGGTTGATGTGATGGTGGTATTTTGAGATTCGAAAAGTTTTACCTTTTTAATGGTTAGGGAGGTTTGAGAATTTTTACTTTTTGGGTGATAGTATTCAGTGGTTTGGGAGAGTGATGTGGAAATGACATAATAGGGTAAATTTGGATGCCTTTTTGTGTAATGGTTGGAGAAAAAGAGTGAGTGTGAGAGGAAGAAAATAGAAGGGAAGTAACAGGGGAGTAGATGAAGTACAATAACATAAAAGGAGATGGAAGTAAATAGGGAAATAGGGAAATAAAATACATTAAGATGAAAGAGGAGAGAAGTATAGAAAGAAGAGGAGAGAAGTAAAATGAAAGAGGAGGAAACTGATAAGAGTAAAGGAAGGAATTGATGGTGGTAAGGATGTAGTGAAGACTCAAAAAGGAGGTAAATAAAATGAGAAGTGAGAAAAGTAATGAGAGGATGAAAGTAAAATTGAGAATAGAAGGGAAATAAATAAAATAAAAGAGGAGAAGGAAGAGGAGTATTGTCGCATCCAACTCACAAAAATGAGATTTACTTAAGCGGAAGCGAATCATTTGTAGTGGATTACTGAAAATCACTAAAAATTAAAACTTTTTGCAAAGAGATCCAATTCTAGGAAACTCTTATAACAAGAACCAAAGTATTACATATACATCCTAGTTCGCAAGTACATTCCATGTACCATCTCTTCTCGAGTATTACATACAACAGTTACTTTGTTAAACTATACATCAGCAACATAAAACCTCGAGGTGTTCAAGTCAAAATCTTAGATCGATTATAAAAGCACTATCTACTGACTCCGAGGACCTGAGAGTACAGAGAAGACACATAAGACTTTCTATACAAAACTTGGCAGCCAGTGCCTCCACCTGAGTTATCACTGCTATGCCTGATGTTGCTACTTTTCCCTTGCTATAGGGTTCCTGCTTCTTCTTCTGTGTTTACCTAAAAAGTTGGATCCCACGGGGGTGAGACAATTGTAAATTTCCCCAGCGAGAGATATAACTCTCCGCCAAAACATTATTATTGCAATTTATTAGAATTAAAACTGAGCAGGAGTTCTTATATATATATTAACAACAGTATTAATCATTGTGTGAACAGAATAAGATAATCTCCTATACCAAGGAGAACATTACATCTACTCATGGTAGAATCATAATTCATTCATCTACTTGCAATGAATATAAAGAGATATGAATAACATCTAACAACTAGAGATGCATAAAAGAAATGTAACATCAGCAAATAAATTTCCGTATTCAATCCTTAATCAAACATGCTATACGGCTGATTACATTTTACAATCACACTTATGCCCTGAGGAGATGAGGTATACCGCTCATACTCCAACCGACCGCTACAAATTCGAAATCGGTACCATACAAGGTCAATGGAAGAGCCGGCTTCCAAGACCTCTCACATCTCGGTCAATGTGAGACCACATGCAAGACATCTTGTGTCTCTGCTAGATAGCTTTCCAGGGTATACTAGCAACTTTGTTATAGAGTTATAGCCCGTAGCATATACTCTCTTCAGGGTTATGGCCCATAGCCAATGCCTGGTGTTTATATTGTGGAGTCATGGCCTGTAGCCATACTCTTATTGGGGTATGGTCTGTAACCAATCCCATACATAGGACATAGCCCGTAGCCATTCCTATGGGGCATAAGGATATATTTTCCCAATTACCCCCACATATTCAAAAATATGCGTTCCAAGTTTTGCCGCGGAGCAACTCGTTTCACCATCACCAAATTACTGACGATGATGGATCTATGGTCAGGGCTCTACATGATATGATTTCACTTGATTAATTAAATACATTAGCATATTCTTTTAGTATCAGTCAAGTTCTCAAACATAACTTATTCAGACAAATGCTACAAGGAAACATGTACTATTTTCATCAATCACTTCTTAGTCTTTATAAGACATTGGGATCCCAGTCCCTCATTTCATTTCTTGAAAGTTCACATCTTTCAACAACATCATCATCATACTTATCAAATCTGGGTATTCATACCCTTAGTTCATCACTAATCACTGTTACCAACTATTAGGTAACTATTACCTCTAGGTCCTCAAACCGAGGTGTACATGATACTTGTTACACAAGCATCTCACATGGCTCACAAGGCCCATTAAGTCTCTTGTCACCTTTCACTAGGCAACAACTTACTCATATGACTCATAAAGTCCATACACATTTTGTTATTTTTACTAAGCAACAACAACATTAAGGCACACAAGACCAATCAACACTTTTATTATATAAAAGTCATAGCTCAAATGTATCTATGATCATCATCTCATGATATCTTCATGGTTAATAAACATGATGAAAGTCATAAAAGTCACTTATCACATCATATGATACAATAGTAACACCACCATTCTTTTATCAAAATTAGGGTTTACTATTAAATAGGCTTTTCATTCCATTGCTCAACAATTAGGGATTAGGGTTTCCCATCTCACATTAGTTACGGTTTCATGTTCACATTATTAGTCCAACCCTAATATATTGCTCCACACCTCTAGGAGCATTCAATGATATCATAAGTATTTACTTATGATCACTATTCTCATTATATATCATTAATGATCATCAATTCAAGGTATGAGTTCATTTCTCATCCTTATCATGGTATGATTACATCATACTCATTAGTTTAGCTTAACCCCATTCTCAAGGTATATTAGTCAACACTTATCAAAGTGCATTGAGTTCATTACATCTTTATTGTAACAATTACATAACACACACTTCATGTGTTTCCTATCCAAGAATATTAGATTAGAGGTCCATCAAGGTATATCTACCCTGAAATGCTAAATGTGATATCTATCATGTCTTGATGTATCACTTTTCTCCTCATTTCCATCTTACTTAAGTTATTCATCTGAACTTGTATTAAGGTATTTCCCTCTTAATACTTTAATCACTAACCTATCACCTTTATCATGTGGTGTATAGATCACACATTAGAATTGTCCAGCTATCACTAATGATATGGACTTATCTAATAGTTAGGCATTGTTGATGTACAATAAACCATTATCAACCACTTTAGGTATTTCAACTCTTAGGATGTTAATCACATCATTAATTAGTGTTTCATACATCATTCCTAAGAGTTTCATGTCCTCATCTATGCAAAGTGTAAAGGGTTGCTACACAAGTATAGGGTTAGATATATATATATATAATGATCTAGGCATCATCTTGTCCCTTATACCCTTATTTATTAGAGTATCAACATTACCATTCATATGGTTCATCAATTTTGCCCTTCATGGATGTAACATCCTCATCTTACTTGATTACATTAGCCACACCCTGCTTTAGTGTATTGACCATTAAACCATCACTAGGTTTCACATATCATTACATGGCATCACCCTGGACTTGAGTCTTACATCACATCATTATATCAGGATTCCACATAACATCATTCTAATTTAGGATTTCACATGACATTACCCTAGATTAGGGTTTCACATATCATTACATGGCATCACCGTGGACTTGAGTCTTACATCACATCATTATATAAAGAATCCACATAACATCATTCTAATTTAGGATTTCACATGACATTACCCTAGATTAGGGTTTCACATATCATTACATGGCATCACCCTGGACTTGAGTCTTACATCACATCATTATATCAGGATTCCACATAACATCATTCTAATTTAGGATTTCACATGACATTACCCTAGATTAGGGTTTCACATATCATTACATGGCATCACCCTGGACTTGAGTCTTACATCACATCATTATATCAAGATTCCACATAACATCATTCTAATTTAGCATTTCACATGACATTACCCTAGATAAGGGTTTCACATTTAATAACCCACAATTAGGTTTTACTATTTATCCCAATTAGGGTTCCTTAAGGTTTCACCCTCAATTAGGGTTTCTCATGGAATCAACCTCAATTAGGGATTCTCATGGAATCAACCTCAATCAGGGTTTCATGAAGTATCTTCTCAAATTAGGGTTTTAATGAAATTACTCTTAATTTGGATTTCCCATATTATCATCCCGGTTTAGAATTACACCATTACCCTAGATTTGGGTTTATATTCAATAACCCACAATTTAGGGTTTACTATTCATCTCAATTAGGGTTTTGCATCTCATTACTCTAAATTAGAGTTACATATATCATTACCTTGGATTAGGGTTACATCCTCACCCTGGGTTAGGGTTTCATTTAGAATTGCCCTGAATTAGGGTTAGGATTCAATAACCTTGTCAATTAGGGTTTGTACTCATGATTAGGGTTTCATGATCTCTTTGCTCAGGATAATACCCTTAATCACCACATGAATCATACTCAAGTATGAATTCCATTCTATGATCATCTTCAACTTGATTATGTTATATCAACCCTTCAATCAAGTACATACAACTATGATTGACATAGTGTATCAAATTATTGTTCTTGTAAAGAATTAGAGTTTACCCCTTTAATGGTACTAATCCTTTAGGTACTTTTAGGGTTTCAACCTTGGTACCTTCATTCATTACCATTACTAACAATCATGGGATTATTGGAACAATCATCACCTTCAATTTCCATTGATTGAATCACCATCAACCTTCATTCGGTTTTGAGGTTTCATCACCAAACAGTTTTGAAAACTGTTTGACCTCCAAGCGGTTTTGAAACCGTTTGACCCCAAATGGTTTCAAGACCATTTGAACTCAAACGGTCTCAAGACCGTTTGGGCCAAATCAGTCCCAAAACCACAAGGGTTCTTAGGCACATTCATCAATCAAATCGAAAATAATTTACACCATTGAATTGAATATTGATTAGGCAATTGAAGGATTCATCAATCAACACCATTATATCTTTATCCAATAGTCAAGGATCAACCACTAACCCTACAAACGGGTTTGAAACCATTTGGTCCCAAACAGTTTCAAGACCGTTTGACCCAAATTATCTTGAAATCGTTAGGATCAATCATGGATTCATCAATCAACAAGATTAGGGTTTCTAATTGAAGGGTTGTACATACACGGAATCAATCAATTGGATCCATTGGATCATCATCCAACACATACTTAGGTTCAGACCTCAATCAGTCAACCTAACCAAATGGTCAAACCTCTCTTGCGGTTTGGAGTCCAAGTCACCAAACGGTTTGCAAACTGTTTGGTCTCCAAACGATTTGGTGAAACTGTTTGGACCAAAAGTCCAAAACCGTTTGCCCTTGTTCTTGATTGAGGTGTGTGCTTGTGATCAGTTTGTCATCATCAACCTTCAATCCCACGAAAACTACTTCCATTTCCATGGCAACTACATCAACTAATCAAAGCTATTGCAAGAGTAACAATGGAATCAATTGAATTGAGGAAATCGATTTCAATAACAATAGTTAAGGGTTCAAGTTATATAACCCGCCTTCTAATCTGATTCCAAGCTCCAAGATCCACGACTCCAATGGTGGATGAAGCTTTAACAACTTCCCAAGGTCCGTTCTCAAGCTTTTGGAGTGAAAGGATCAACTGGGGTTGAAGATGGAGTGAAGAAAATAAGAAATTATGCATTGTTTTATGATTTCCTCCATGAAATCAAGAAGAACGAAGGTCAAGAAGCTTACCAACAGGTTGGGGGTCGTCTTCCTGCTTTTCCTAGCTCCCTTGATCGTTTTTCCAAGCAAGGAGAAGTAAGGGATCTGAAAAAGTCCTTGGTTTAAGTGGTAAAAGCTCTTTATAAGAAAATCAATGAGAGAGAAAATGTTTTTATAAAAATCATTTAATTCCAAAATTGTTGCCACCATTTCTCCCTTGGTTTCTTGCATGAAAAGGCAACTCTATCCCCACCTAGCTCCCTTCCATTATCCATGAATTAAGGGAAAAGAAATTAAGCACCTTAACCCTTATAATAGTAATATCCATATTTGAGTGGAAATTCTTTTTCTTATTATAAGGTGAGTGGAGTTTTCACCTCCTTAGGATACTTTGTGGTCCTTGCAAAGATCAAGGTCGTCCAAACACATTTGAATCCAACCATTTTAATTTTGGTTGAAGGCCCTTTAATTATTTTATTTATTTTTGTATTAATTTGAACTAATGTTTCCATTATGCTTAAATCTTGATTATTTTAATATCAAGATTCTCTCTCCTTCAAAGAGATACAAATGAGATGCCCCTCTCATTTTTTTTACTCCACATGATGCCAAGAAACATTAGGGACCTTTTTGAAATGGTAAATTTCATATTGAACCCTAGATTTTGGGTAAATTGCACATTATACCAAAACTAGGTTTTAATGCACAAACATTACTTTATCAGCTTTTTCTTGGTACTCAGGCTTTCTCAAGCCATACCACTGCATCATTTCCATTCTCATGATGCTTCAACACATGAGGAACATTTAATATTATAACATTTGCAAATTAACCCCTCAACTTAGGTAATTTGCACTTTAGTCCAAAATAAGCAAACATTGCTTCAACATTATTCAAACAGGACCAAAATTGAAACATAAGTTCCTCTTGAGACTTAATTACTTTTCAAAAGATAAGAGCAAGCATCTAATCACTTTTATTAAACAAAACACCTAGGGTTAAATCATAACCGGGTCAGGGATGTTACAAATTATAAACCCTTAAAAAGGATTTTGTCCCCGAAATCCCAGATAACGGAAGACAAATGTTATTCATTCATCATACTATCTAGTCTCCACATAACATTTCATTGTTATGGAGACACCATAAAGCTTTGATCAACACAAAGTTATTCCACACAAGATTCTCATAGAATCTTTTACACAAGACACATACTCCACTGTCTTTCTCATTACTGACTGTGGAGTTAATTCCGTGTCAGGTAACACTTTCCTTATTACTTGTACTAACTATCTCATTAGTTGTACATCTTATCATCATAAGGAGAAGTTACTTATTAATTAAGAATTTATCTTAAAGATATCTTTAATTGTTATGTTTATGCAAAGCATAAACCCCTAACATGTGATGTTCATACTATTTTACATGATTAATCTAATTTCATGGTTGACCATTCCAGGTAGCCAACATAAACTATTTGATATTTTTCAGATACTAGAATCTCTTACCTTGGTATCTATCACATGTGTTGAAAACACATCACATATTTATCTTCCTTTCATCTTGGGACATTACTTGTTACATATATCCTCACCTTGGAACCAAAATCCAAGATAAACTAATACTTTTCTAAGTATCCATTATATTAACATTTTTATCTTATACACATCAAGTGTCCTAAGACTCACTTGATTGACATGTCCCTGAAAGGAAAGAAAACAAGGATTCATATTCCTCTTATTAATTCATGTATTTTCAACTATTTATGAATCATTCACTCTTTATCTCATCCTAGGTTCCTTGCCCTCAGCATAGAAATTTATAAGGATGATCACATAACATTATTCCTTTCTTTGTTATTATCTAACATATTCATGAGCATCTTGTGATCTCATCACATTTCCCATTTCCACACTATGGGAAAAGATCTGTATTATACTTACAAACTGTATTGGACAGGGATCATCTCCCTTGTTCCCATTCTTATCTTATGAGGAGTATACTTTTAATTCCTCATATACATATGCTCATCTGAGATTATCTCATACTTCTCTTTCTTGTGCTTAGGACATGACACATTTATTTCATTCCATATTTCTAATTTCATGATACTCATTATATTATCTCAGAATGACTACTTGATCAGAGTAATAAAAAAGATAACAATCTAAGAGTTTCCATACTCACCTTATCATCAATAGTTGTATACCTGGCCAGGGTATATAAATACTGAGATTTAGTGGTATGCACTTTGTATACTATCATATTCTTTCTTTTTCATATTATCACAAGCATAAGATTTAACATTCCTGGATTTTATCCAGGCATCTCTTCTGTACCTCATCTCTTCTCATAGAGGTAAGAACAACATAAAACATTTGTGATGTTTTACTATTCAAAATGTAAGTCCTCATAGGACTAATCAAGGAAAAATCAATCAATTACTTTCTCAATTTAATCCAGGAAATCATAAAAAGACATATTAGAATGACATTATTTTGTCTGACCTGTCATGATTCGTGGATTATTCATTGCCTCAGGCTGATTCTACCTCAGAGGTTGATTCACCATAACATTTCTGGCTGAGCAATCTCTTGCCAGATGTCCTACCTGTCTACATTGGTAGCAAATTCTGGGTGCTAGATGTGATCTAGAAGGCTCTTTACCCTTTCTGGATAGCCATTGCCTTGGTGCACTAGGCCCTGGTTGTACCGATGGTACCAAAAACTTTCCCTTTTTGGAACTACTAGGCCTCTGTTCCTGGATTTGGATAGGCTTTTGCTCAATTCTTCCTTTATATTCCTTTTCTGGACAATTAGGTCAGATATGTCCAGGCTTCCTACACATATGGCAGATTCTAGTTTCAGATTGTATCCTATTCCTTTCATCATTATTCATCGCTCCAACATGCTGATGTTGAGCAGGAAACCTATTGGAGTTCAAAACTTCATCATTGGGGGTTGGTAGTCTAGGTTGCATTGCTAATGCACGATCTACTATATGCATCATAGCTGTCCTAAATTGCTCAAACAGAGCAGGGAAAGCTGGGCTCTCTATCATGGCTAGGTCAAACTGGGGATGTACAAGTATATGTTCTTTTCTGCTCTGATCCCCTGTACCTCTTCCTGGTGCAGCAGTGCTGCTCTCAACAGCATGCTCTTCATGTGATCCAGACATCATCAAGTTCTTCTTCTCCTATATGAGAAGAAGACACTATCAGATACACTAGAAGACACTAGAACAGACTCCACTACCTTAGTCCTATGTCTCTGTAGACACAGCAAACCTAGAGCTCAGATACCACTAAATTGTCACATCCAACTCACAAAAACGAGATTTACTTAAGTGGAAGCGAATCATTTGCAGCGGATTACTGAAAATCACTAAAAATTAAAACTTTTTGCAAAGAGATCCAATTCTAGGAAACTCTTATAACAAGAACCAAAGTATTACATATACATCCTGGTTCGCAAGTACATTCCACGTACCATCTCTTCTCGAGTATTACATACAACAGTTACTTTGTTAAACTATACATCAGCAACATAAAACCTCGAGGTGTTCAAGTCAAAATCTCAGATCGATTATAAAAGCACTATCTACTGACTCCGAGGACCTAAGAGTACAGAGACGACACATAAGACTTTCTATACAAAACTTGGCAGCCAGTGCCTCCACCTGAGTTATCACTGCTATCCCTGATGTTGCTACTTTTCCCTTGATATAGGGTTCCTGCTTCTTCTTCTGTGTTTACCTAAAAAGTTGGATCCCACGGGGTGAGACAATTGTAAATTTCCCCAGCGAGAGATATAACTCTCCGCCAAAACATTATTATTGCAATTTATTAGAATTAAAACTGAGCAGGAGTTCTTATATATATATATATTAACAACAATATTAATCATTGTGTGAACAGAATAAGATAATCTCCTATCCCAAGGAGAACATTACATCTACTCATGGTAGAATCATAATTCATTCATCAACTTGCAATGAATATAAAGAGATATGAATAACATCTAACAACTAGAGATGCATAAAAGAAATGTAACATTAGCAAATAAATTTCTGTATTCAATCCTTAAGCAAACATGCTATACGGCTGATTACATTTTACAATCACACTTATGCCCTGAGGAGATGAGGTATACCGCTCATACTCCAACCGACCGCTACAAATTCGAAATCGGTACCATACAAGGTCAATGGAAGAGCCGGCTTCCAAGACCTCTCACATCTCGGTCAATGTGAGACCACATGCAAGACATCTTGTGTCTCTGCTAGATAGCTTTCCAGGGTATACTAGCAACTTTGTTATAGAGTTATAGCCCATAGCATATACTCTCTTCAGGGTTATGGCCCATAGCCAATGCCTGGTGTTTATATTGTGGAGTCATGGCCTGTAGCCATACTCTTATTGGGGTATGGTCCGTAACCAATCCCATACATAGGACATAGCCCGTAGCCATTCCTATGGGGCATAAGGATATATTTGCCCAATTACCCCCACATATTCAAAAATATGCGTTCCGAGTTTTGCCGCGGAGCAACTCGTTTCACCATCACCAAATTACTGACGATGATGGATCTATGGTCAGGGCTCTACATGATATGATTTCACTTGATTAATTAAATACATTAGCATATTCTTTTAGTATCAGTCAAGTTCTCAAACATAACTTATTCAGACAAATGCTACAAGGAAACATGTACTATTTTCATCAATCACTTCTTAGTCTTTATAAGACATTGGGATCCCAGTCCCTCATTTCATTTCTTGAAAGTTCACATCTTTCAACAACATCATCATCATACTTATCAAATCTGGGTATTCATACCCTTAGTTCATCACTAATCACTGTTACCAACTATTAGGTAACTATTACCTCTAGGTCCTCAAACCGAGGTGTACATGATACTTGTTACACAAGCATCTCACATGGCTCACAAGGCCCATTAAGTCTGTTGTCACCTTTCACTAGGCAACAACTTACTCATATGACTCATAAATTCCATACACATTTTGTTACTTTTACTAAGCAACAACAAAATTAAGGCACACAAGACCAATCAACACTTTTATTATATAAAAGTCATAGCTCAAATCTATCTATGATCATCATCTCATGATATCTGCATGGTTAATAAACATGATGCAAGTCATAAAAGTCACTTATCACATCATATGATACAATAGTAACACCACCATTCTTTTATTAGAATTAGGGTTTACTATTAAATAGGCTTTTCATTCCATTGCTCAACAATTAGAGATTAGGGTTTCCCATCTCACATTAGTTACGGTTTCATGTTCACATTATTAGTCCAACCCTAATATATTGCTCCACACCTCTAGGAGCATTCAATGATATCATAAGTATTTACTTATGATCACTATTCTCATCATATATCATTAATGATCATCAATTCAAGGTATGAGTTCATTTCTCATCCTTATCATGGTATGATTACATCATACTCATTAGTTTAGCTTAACCCCATTCTCAAGGTATATTAGTCAACACTTATCAAAGTGCATTGAGTTCATTACATCTTTATTGTAACAATTACATAACACACACTTCATGTGTTTCCTATCCAAGAATATTAGATTAGAGGTCCATCAAGGTATATCTACCCTGAAATGCTAAATGTGATATCTATCATGTCTTGATGTATCACTTTTCTCCTCATTTCCATCTTACTTAAGTTAATCATCTGAACTTGTATTAAGGTATTTCCCTCTTAATACTTTAATCACTAACCTATCACCTTTATCATGTGGTGTATAGATCACACATTAGAATTGTCCAGCTATCACTAATGATATGGACTTATCTAATAGTTAGGCATTGTTGATGTAGAATAAACCATTATCAACCACTTTAGGTATTTCAACTCTTAGGATGTTAATCACATCATTAATTAGTGTTGCATACATCATTTCTAAGAGTTTCATGTCCTCATCTATGCAAAGTGTAAAGGGTTCCTATACAAGTATAGAGTTAGATATATATATAATGATCTAGGAATCATCTTGTCCCTTATACCCTTATTTATTAGAGTATCAACATTACCATTCATATGGTTCATCAATTTTGCCCTTCATGGATGTAACATCCTCATCTTACTTGATTACATTAGCCACACCCTGCTTTAGTGTATTGGCCATTAAACCATCACTAGGTTTCACATATCATTACATGGCATCACCCTGGACTTGAGTCTTACATCACATCATTATATCAGGATTCCACATAACATCATTCTAATTTAGGATTTCACATGACATTACCCTAGATTAGGGTTTCACATATCATTACATGGCATCACCCTGGACTTGAGTCTTACATCACATCATTATATCAGGATTCCACATAACATCATTCTAATTTAGGATTTCACATGACATTACCCTAGATTAGGGTTTCACATATCATTACATGGCATCACCCTGGACTTGAGAATTACATCACATCATTATATCAGGATTCCACATAACATTATTCTAATTTAGGATTTCACATGACATTACCCTAGATTAGGGTTTCACATATCATTACATGGCATCACCTTGGACTTGAGTCTTACATCACATCATTATATCAGGACTCCACATAACATCATTCTAATTTAGGATTTCACATGACATTACCCTAGATTAGGGTTTCACATTTAATAACCCACAATTAGGTTTTACTATTTATCCCAATTAGGGTTTCTTAAGGTTTCACCCTCAATTAGGGTTTCTCATGGAATCAACCTCAATTAGGGATTCTCATGGAATCAACCTCAATTAGGGTTTCATGAAGTATCTTCTCAAATTAGGGTTTTCATGAAGTTACTCTTAATTTGGATTTCCCATATTATCATTCTAGTTTAGAATTACACCATTACCCTAGATTTGGGTTTATATTCAATAACCCACAATTTAGGGTTTACTATTCATCTCAATTAGGGTTTTGCATCTCATTACCCTAAATTAGAGTTACATATATCATTAACTTGGATTAGGGTTACATCCTCACCCTGGGTTAGGGTTTCATTTAGAATTGCCCTGAATTAGGGTTAGGATTCAATAACCTTGTCAATTAGGGTTTGTACTCATGATTAGGGTTTCATGATCTCTTTGCTGAGGATCATACCCTTAATCACCACATGAATCATACTCAAGTATGAATTCCATTCTATGATCATCTTCAACTTGATTATGTTATATCAACCCTTCAATCAAGTACATACAGCTATGATTGACATAGTGTATCAAATTATTGTTCTTATAAACAATTAGAGTTTACCCCTTTAATGGTACTAATCCTTTAGGTACTTTTAGGGTTTCAACCTTGGTACCTTCATTGATTACCATTACTAACAATCATTGGATTATTGGAACAATCATCACCTTCAATTTCCATTGATTGAATCACCATCAACCCTCATTCGGTTTTGAGGTTTCATCACCAAACGGTTTTGAAAATCGTTTGACCTCCAAGCGGTTTTGAAACCATTTGACTCCAAACGGTTTCAAGACCATTTGGATTCAAACGGTATCAAGACTGTTTGGGCCAAATCAGTCCCAAAACCGCAAGGGTTCTTAGGCACATTCATCAATCAAATCAAAAATAATTTACACCATTGAATTGACTATTGATTAGGCAATTGAAGGATTCATCAATCAACACCATTAGATCTTTATCCAATAGTCAAGGATCAACCACTAACCCTCCAAACGATTTTGAAACCGTTTGATCCCAAACGGTTTCAAGACCGTTTGGGCTTAAACGGTTTCCAAACCGTTTGACACAAATTATCTTGAAATCGTTAGGATCAATCATGGATTCATCAATCAACATGATTAGGGTTTCCAATTGAAGGGTTGTACATACATTGAATCAATCAATTGGATCCACTGGATCATCATCCAACACATACTTAGGTTCAAACCTCAATCAGTCAACCTAACCAAACGGTCAACCCTCTCTTGCGGTTTGGAGTCCAAGTCACCAAACGGTTTGCAAACTGTTTGGACCAAAAGTCCAAAACCGTTTCCCCTTGTTCTTGATTGAGGTGTGTGCTTGTGATCAGGTTGTCATCATCAACCTTCAATCCCATGAAAACTACTGCCATTTCCATGCCAACTACATCAACTAATCAAAGCTATTGCAAGAGTAACAATGGAATCAATTGAATTGAGGAAATCGATTTTAATAACAATAGTTAAGGGTTCAATTTATATAACCCGCCTTCTAATCTGATTACAAGCTCCATGGCTACAATGGTGGATGAATCTTTAAAAACTGCCCAAGGTCCGTTCTCAAGCTTTTGGAGTGAAAGGATCGGCTAGGGTTGAAGATGGAGTGAAGAAAAGAAGAAATTATGCATTGTTTTATTATTTCCACCATGAAATCAAGAAGAACGAAGGTTAAGAAGCTTACCAACAGGTTGGGGGTCGTCTTCCTACTGTTCCTAGCTCCCTTGATAATTTTTCAAGCAAGGAGAAAAAGGGATCTGAAAAAGTCCTTGGTTTAAGTGGTAAAAGCTCTTTAATAAGAAAATCAATGGGAGAGAAAATGTTTTTATAAAAACAATTTAATTCCAAAATTGTTGCCACCATTTACCCCTTGGTTTATTGCATGAAAAGGCAACTCTATCCCCACCGAGCTCCCTTCCATTATCCATGAATTAAGGGAAAAGAAATTAAGCACATTAACCCTTATAATAGTAATATCCATATTTGAGTGGAAATTCTTTTTCTTATAATAAGGTGAGTGGAGTTTTCACCTCCTTGGGATATTTTGTGGTCCTTGCAAAGATCAAGGTCGTCCACACACATCTGAATCCAACCATTTTAATTTTGGTTGAAGGCCCTTTAATTATTTTATTTATTTTTGTATTAATTTGAACTAATGTTTCCATTATGCTTAAATCTTGATTATTTTAATATCAAGATTCTCTCTCCTTCAAAGAGATACAAATGAGACTCCCCTCTCATTTTGTTTACTCCACATGATGCCAAGAAACATTAGGGACCTTTTTAAAATGGTAAATTGCATATTGAACCCTAGATTTTGGGTAAATTGCACATTATACCAAAACTAGGTTTTAATGCACAAACATTGCTTTATCAGCTCTTTCTTGGTACTCAGGCTTTCTCAAGCCATAACACTGCATCATTTCCATTCTCATGATGCTTCAACACATGAGGAACATTTAATATTATAACATTTGCAAATTAACCCCTCAACTTGGGTAATTTGCACTTTAGTCCAAAATAAGCAAACATTGCTTCAACATTATTCAAACAGGACCAAAATTGAAACATAAGTTCCGCTTGAGCCTTAATTACTTTTCAAAAGATAAGAGCAATCATCTAATCACTTTTATTACAAAACACCTAGGGTTAAATCATAACCCGGGTCAGGGATGTTACAAATTATAAACCCCTAACAAGGATTTCGTCCCCGAAATCCCAGATAAAGGAAGATAGATGTTATTCATTCATCATACTATCTAGTCTCCACATAACATTTCATTTTTATGGAGATACCATAAAGATTTGATCAACACAAAGTTATTCCATACAAGATTCTGATAGAATCTTTTACACAGGACACATACTCCACTGTCTTTCTCATTACTGACTGTGGAGTTAATTTTGTGTCAGGTAACACTTTCCTTATTACTTGTACTAACTATTTCATTAGTTGTACATCTTATCATCACAAGGAGAAGTTACTTATTAATTAAGAATTTATCTTAAATATATCTTTAATTGTTATGTTTATGCAAAGCATAAACTCCTAACATGTGATGTTCATACTATTTTACATGATTAATCTGATTTCATGGTTGACCATTTGAGGTAACCAACATAAACTATTTGATATTTTTCAGATAATTTTCTAAGTATCCATTATATTAACATTTTTATCTTATACACATCATGTAAACCCCTGGGCCCACTGCTCAAGGCTCTAGTAGAGTTTCAGGAATGACGACTGTCCCCACAGACCACCACTAGCCTTAACTGTGCGCTTTGTCCTCACTCATGCGCATGTCAGGATCAACTTCCCGACAGGTCACCCATCCCAGTACTACTCCAAGCTGAGCACGCTTAACTATGGAGTTCTTTAGTGATGGGTTCTCGGAAAATGAGGTGCACCTTGGTGATATGGGTAGTCCAATCATTCCTTTTAAGATCATGTTATCTGAGGCCTCAAATCTTGGGATGGTACAATCTCCCCCACTTAGGATCTTGACGTCCTCGTCAAGGCTCAACATTAAGGCCTCATAATCTCTTCCCCACTTCAGTGCAGACCCACAATGGCCCTTGGACACCCAACTTCCGATCACGGAATACCAGCGCAAGGGTGGCTACGTCAACCATGGACAGCCCTTTCCTACATGCCTCGACCGCACGGCTCAAGACCCACTAGTACATAACCGGCCTTTACTGTCGGTTATTTAAGGCCCTTTTGTGTCGGTTTCTAAGCGACACCTATGTGGGTGCCGCTAAAAGCCCAACCTTTACGCGTCGGTTCTCAAACCGACGCCACAACCCTTCGCGCGCCACTGAAAATGCGCCGAAAACGCGCCAATAGAGGGTATAGGCATCGGTTATCCTCTTCGTAACCGACGCTGAATAACCCGCTTACACGGATATATCGTCAGTTTTATACAAATATCTGACACGTATTGCTACGGCCGTGCTGGCCAGCACGGCCGTGGTGTTTGGTGTCATTAGGGAAATCGACGTCGGTACTAGTATGGAAACCGACACTGTAACCGTATGTCGTCGGTTTTATACAAATAACTGATGCCTATGATTTGATTTTTTTTTCCTGTCAGTCTGCAGACCTGCTGTGGCTGGTCGCAGGATGAGAAACCTACAGTTCAGTTATGAACTGCAGGTTTTACGACATCCATTGATATCAGCCAATAACAGACCACAAACCTGCAAAATTAACATGATGGACAAATTATTATATATGTGATTCACACTCATGTATAAGAAAATTTAATTCATATTATTTTTTCATCACACGCATGTAGAAACCAGTAGCAACCTGCAGTTTCATTTATTTCATCTCTTTTCACATTCAGACACATGTAGAAATATTCATGTATTGATGATTTTCACACACATATGAAAATTTATAAAAATTCATTCACATTCACACAAAATTAATTATGAGAACAAATTTATTCTTTATTCATCATCATCATTGTCATCATTGTCATCAAAATCATATTGAAAAATTCCCACTCTTTGTAGGGCTTTTGCCCAATCTTCTCTTACATCATCTAATTCATCTCTCGTATAGGGAGCATGTACATCGAAACGCTTTGCACCTATGTTGAAGTCCTCAGTTTTAAAGACCTACAAAGAGAATGACGTACATACATAATTATAATAATATATAATAAGATTCACATATTTCATATTATCTAACGAGACTATGTATAATACCTGTTGTATGTTATCGATTTCCAATACCGCATGTTTGATGATTAGGTCCATAAATCACATCACATAGTAGGCACATGCCCATCCGTTGTCTTGTGTAGCACACTATAAATTAAAACATACAAAATATTCAAAAATACAAATAAGCACACTTCACATAAATAATATATACATTGGAGTCAGGAAATTACTTTCACATTCTTCCAAATGAGTGTCAGATTTTTTTTCCTGGGGACCTTTACTCCAGCTTTTTTGTACTCTTGTAAAGACCTATATATGTTAATGTAACACATTAAATTGCATAATTAAATAGTAATGCAGTAACAGATGTTAACAGATATAAAAACATAAAATATTTCTCACGAGAATAATGACCTTTTAATTGCATGTCCATATACATCCAACTCACTCCCCGCAAGATCTAGATAATAGACGGTGAATGTCTTGGGGACAATAACTAATAACTACCAATGCTTAGAATTACATGTAAGAAAGTAGAAAATTAATAACTCAATATCCGCAATAAAAATGTAATTTGCTTAAGTCCAAATTACAAGCAAAGTAAACTTACTCGACATTGAATGGAGCTATTATCACCGTCTTATTATTTTTACCAAAATATTCAAAAGCATCACAACAGTATGAAGTAACTGAACCAGGGTCTGTATCTACAAGACTAATCAAAGGTGGAACCAAAAATCCCACATGGGAAAACCCAAAATCTGTACATGTCTTGTATAAGTGGCTGCAAAACATGTATTACGTATGCATTAATATATAAGAAACCAGATTGCCGTATATAAAACAAGGTATATGGATGTATAAACCAGATTGCCGTATGCATTAATCTCACCATATCCACAGCTCTATCATAGATGTGTTCAGCCATTCATACTTAAACAACTCCAAAATATCTTGTATAAATATGTTGTTTCCGAATGTTTGACCTGCATTAATACGTATCCAGAACTTCTATTACATATGCATTAATACGTATGCTAAACTTGTATAAATAGATTGTTATCGTATGACTTACCTGCAGCATTCTCTAGAATAGTAACATTTATAGGGCAATTTGGATTATGTTCGCCGATCCATACTGCCACACTCCTACAATTAGGACCTATCGAGGCGTGTAGGTCCCCTGGAAGCCAACTTGGTAGTCGAGGAGGTGGAGGCCGAGATGTAGCGGGTCTCGTCTTTTTGACCTATATATATAATTTCCATATCAATTGAATCATATATATATACACATTAACAAAGTAAAGTAATGAAAATTTATCATACAATATCAGTATAGAGGACATCCACTTCGGTCCACAGTATCACTCCGCCTACTGCCTCACCAAGTGTTTCAACATCTGGGTGTGCATGAGGCAGTGCAAGAGTCGTCCAGCCAGCGAGTATACGTATGGGGATCACACGTACCATGCCATCTGGTACTGGACTCCCATGAAACATGAACCCTTTAAGGGGTGGGTAAGTCGATGCGTCTGCAACGATATATCCTTTACTTTGTAGTCGGCATGGCTTAAACCCCTACAAATTTACGTAAAGAATGTTATATGCATATATACACAAACATATCATCTTGAACAGACTACCTATTATATATGCCATAAAAATACTTACAGAGGACGTGCTAGGTGGGTCTATAGGATTACTCCAACCTCTGCAGTACGAGGAGTAGGAGAAGAGAGGTTCACCACAGGTACTGTCTGAGTGGCAGTCTGAGACGCCTGCTACTTGTGAAATGCTTCCTGGAGTCTTTTTTCAATTAAGGAATCTACCTATACATGGATAAAAGAAATGCTAGTTTTTTTATTATTGAATTTCCTTTTGCAATAACGTTCCAAAATAAGAATAAGTTACCTCAGCTTGTGAAAGTCCCACTTTTGGGACATGTTTACGCTGGGATGGCCCAAAGAACGCTTTGATGCCCACACCAGCGTCTGCACCCCTTACACGTCCAGGATGCTCTGGGTTACCCAGAACAACTGTCAGTTCATCCCTTATGCCCTGAGGGATGAACTTGCCTTCCTTCCTCTGCTCGTGCAGCTCCCGCTAAGCACCATCAACAAAAATCCATAAGTAAACATAACAATAATCAATATCGATAGATTGCTCTAAGAGTCTGATTTTTACCATTTTTGCAGCCGCCTCACTGGTTGCGGGCTTCGGTATCTCTCCCTTCTTATTTTTCCTCCCAGCTATCCACATAACATGATGAGGCAGAGGTGCGGGAGCAGTAGTAGAGGACTCTACAGTCTCCTGAGTAGCAGTAGGCTAAGTAGACTCAGCCTGTAGTCTTTGGTGAATGCCTGCATATCCTCTTGGACCCATTGTGTGGTCGTGCACATTCAGTGCACGCCTTGCTCGTTGAGCATCGCTCTTAGCCTAGTTAGTTAGCACATTGATTTGGTTAGTAACACTAAAGGTTAATCTTGAATAGGTGAATACATAAAAACGTATATTAATTAAATTGGGAGTGGCGGCGCTTAATATCTTGAATTCATCTATTTTTCTTTGGGTAACAAACTCCTCCCATTCTATGGGGTCTAAGTAGTTCCATTGTTGTGTGGCTTCCTTCTTCCTATATTTATTTTTTAAAGAGAATACAAGCAAAAATTATTAGTGTAAAGTTAGCGAAATACTGATCAATGTCTAGAATTAGAATCTATCAAGAACCTATTCTCAGCATCGTGTATGTAATCTCGGGTGAGATTGGTCCTATAGTTCCTTAGGACCCTCCCACAACGTTGCATCACACATTTACAATGCAGCTTTTCATCCAGATCAAATATGCTCTACAAATTAAATAGAATTTCTATTAACTAGTATCCTAAAAATTAGTAATCTACACAAATAGAATTACAAATAATAATAACTCACGCATAGTTCCTTCCATATGTGGTCTTTCTTCTCCTTAGGAACTCTATGCCATGATTCTAGGATAAGACTGCAATGGCTACAAGTAAGAACCCCAAGATATGAAACAAATGAGTTGCGGTTCACTCCATATGGTTTTCCTGCCTGATCGAAATCCACAGCCAATTTGGGTCCATTGCCCCTTTGTTGTATTAACTTGTTCATCATTGTGATGCCCCTCACTTTCTCAATTTTATTTTGCTGCTCATCAAGTGCTGTAATTTCTTCAGGGGTACATCACCAACCTAAAATTTGACAAAAACACACTTACATAATATAATTATAAATGAACATATAGATAGAAACCTCAGGGATATATTCTTAAAACTTACATTGTCAGGCGGTGCAAGCACGTCCTCACCCTCACAATGATCATCAGCATGGTCCTTATCAACCATCTGAAAGTTCACCGTCAAATTATATATTTCACATTGTAAAGTAACACTAATTTTAAAGTTCATATTGTAAAGTACACATTCACAGGGGTGCAGCGATTGCGAATGGACATCCCATGTGCTGTCATTCTTATATATAATAAATGTGTACCACCTATCCCATTCTTGAACACCTAATCTCACTAGTAAGTGTATAATGTGTATTGGGTTTTCAAGAAAATTTCGGCAGCATTTCCCCGCTATTCTCTAAGTACATATGTACTTAGAGAACAAACGGGGAAATGCTGTCGAAATTTTCTTGAAAATCCAATACACATTATACACTTACATCCTAAGTGAGATTAGGTGTTCAAGAACAGTCCCAAAATGGGGACTATCCAAGATTTACTCCTAATGAGTAAATCTTGGATGGGTTTCTAGGCCAACAAATTCATATGTTGTCATTCTTATATATAATAAATGTGTATAAACTACAGGAAACATGGTTAATCCTAATCTATAGAGCATTATTAAATAATAAATCAAGAAATCAATAGTTTCAAACATGCAATCTCTAGTAGACAGACTAACCTTAAAAAAATTACCCTAATGACAAAAAGTCTAGGAATCTTTACTAGACATTATATATATAGCCCTAATCATCATATTTAACATACTACATTATTATTAACATCCAGATCAGATTAAGATCATACTATGTTATAACTATTGGTTTAATAACCCTATTTCCGCATGTACGTACATGATTATCAACTTTAAAACCCTATAATTCATTGAAATCATTCTAATTCAATTTAAGATGTTGGGATCGTATAATTATATACTGACATCAGAATAAATAAAAGAATCATAATTAACATGATTAACAACATGCTCATCAAACTAGGGTTTTCTTGAATATCATCTAATATTTGTGTACTAACTATACCTTTGTAACAAGAAGAATAATAGAGCTTTAAGTATATTTTATTCACAATCTACACATTTTTCTGATCAAAACCATATACAACATGGTAATATTAATGTGAATCAGAGACAGGTTTGCAAACTGGAGAGCCACAATAAGATTGGGTGTCTAATAAACAAGAAGGCAGTGCACCTCAAATAATGTTGTTCAAATAAATAAATCGCATAGCAACTCTGCACCTAAAATAACAATTGAAGAAAAATTGCACACAACCATAGCCATAGGATTAATGGGTGTGCCTGTGATACAGGAAAAGCAAGAATAGGGGGAAGGTCAGGGGAAAACCTGATAATAGGCGTGCCTGTGAGAAGAGGAAAGCATCCAGCTGTAGGCAGTGGGCGGAGGGCTGGTCGTCGAGCAGAAGGGCTCCGGGAGGAGAGCTGGTCACCGACGTCGGGCAGAAGGTCGTCGGGAGGAGAGCTGTGGTTGGGCGAAGAGCTGTGGTCGCCAGCAGAGGCTGGCGGAAGCAGAGGCGGTGGAGGCAGAAGAGGTGCGGCGGCAGATCAGCGGCGGCGAGTGGCGGAGGTGTCGGCGACTAAAGCACGGCCAGCAAACGGCAGCGGAGGTGGAGGTAGAGGCAGAGCAGTAACATAATCGTCAGAGCAGAGGAATCGTCGGAGCAAACCGTCACAGCAGAAATGAATGAAACAGGAGGGGCCGAAAGAGTCTGCCTCGCGCTGTTAAGTTAACAATAGGTGTCGGTTGTTAAAAACAACTGACAATAAAAACTATACGTGTCGGTTTGCAACAAAACACCGACACGAAAGGGAGGTGAAAATTTTCACGATTATGCGCGCGAAAACACAATGGCGTCAGTTATTGTCACACAACCGACGATAAAAAGTGAGAAAATTTCTATCTCGTAGAAAAACTTTAGTCGTCGGGTTCTGTTTTAAAAACCGACGATGTATGTTAATTTTTAGAGGTAATTTTTTTTGCTGGAAATTTTGGTTTTGGCGGTTACTTTTAGGCGTCGGTTTTTTATTAAGGAACCGACCCTGAATACAAGCGATGCCCGTGTCTGGTCACCCTTCACAGATTGATGTCGGCTTATTTTATACACCGACACTGTATAGTTTAGGTGTCAGTTTATTATTACAACTGACACCATTAAAAGTGACTTTGTAAGCCATTTCTGTAGTAGTGACTGGCATGCCATGTCCATGTGGGCCCCACCTACTAGAGGGGTTATGGCTTTGATACCATTTGTAAACCCCTGGGCCCAATGCCCAAGGCTCTAGTAGAGTTTCAGGAATTACGACCGTCCCCATAGACCACCACTAGCCTTAACTGTGCGCTTTGTCCTCACTCATGTGCATGCTAGGATCAACATCCCGACAGGTCACCCATCCCAGTACTACTCCAAGCTGAGCACGCTTAACTATGGAGTTCTTTAGTGATGGGTTCTCGGAAAAAGAGGTGCACCTTGGTGATATGGGTAGTCCAATCATTCCTTTTAAGATCATGTTATCTGAGGCCTCAAATCATGGGATGTTACACATCAAGTGTCCTAAGACTCACTTGATTGCCATGTCCCTGAAAGGAAAGAAAACAAGGATTCATATTCCTCTTATTAATTCATGTATTTTCAACTATTTATGAATCATTCACTCTTTATCTCATCCTAGGTTCCTTGCCCTCAGCATAGAAATTTATAAGGATGATCACATAACATTATTCCTTTCTTTGTTATTATTTAACATATTCATGAGCATCTTGTGATCTCATCACATTTCCCATTTCCACACTATGGGAAAAGATCTTTATTATACTTACAAACTGTATTGGACAGGGATCATCTCCCTTGTTCCCATTCTTATCTTATGAGGAGTATACTTTTAATTCCTCATATACATATGCTCATCTGAGATTATCTCAGACTTCTCTTTCTTGTGCTTAGGAAATGACACATTTATTTCATTCCATATTTCTAATTTCATGATACTCATTAGATTGTCTCAGAATGACTACTTGATCATAGCAATAAAAAAGATAACAATCTAAGAGTTTCCATACTCACCTTATCATCAATAGTTGTATACCTGGCCACGGTATATAAATACTGAGATTTAGTGGTATGCACTTTGTATACTATCATATTCTTTCTTTTTCATATTATCACAAGCATAAGATTTAACATTCCTGGATTTTATCCAGGCAACTCTTCTGTACCTCATCTCTTCTCATAGAGGTAAGAACAACATAAAACATTTGTGATGTTTTACTATGCAAAATGTAAGTCCTCATAGGACTAATCAAGGAAAACTCAATCAATTACTTTCTCAATTTAATCCAGGAAATCATAAAAAGACTTATTAGAATGACATTATTTTGTCTGACCTGTCATGATTCATGGATTATTCATTGCCTCAGGCTGATTCTGCCTCAGAGGTTGATTCACCATAACATTTCTGGCTGAGCAATCTCTTTCCAGATGTCCTACCTATCTACATTGATAACAAATTCTGGGTGCTAGATGTGATCTAGAAGGTTCTTTACCCTTTCTGGATAGCCATTGCCTTGGTGCACTAGGCCCTAGTTGTACCGATGGTACCAAAAACTTTCCCTTTTTGGAACTACTAGGCCTCTGTTCCTGGATTTGGATAGGCTTTTTCTCAATTCTTCCTTTATATTCCTTTTCTGGACAATTAGGTCTGATATGTCCAAGCTTCCTACACATATGGCAGATCCTAGTTTCAGATTGTATCCTATTCCTTTCATCATTATTCATTGCTCCAACATGCTGATGTTGAGCAGGAAACCTATTAGAGTTCAAAACTTCATCATTGGGGGCTGGTAGTCTAGGTTGCATTGCTAATGCACGGTCTACTATATGCATCATAGCTTTCCTAAATTGCCCAAATAGAGCAGGGAAAGCTAGGCTCTCTATCATGGCTAGGTCAAACTGGGGATGTATAGGTATATGTTCTTTTCTGCTCTGATCCCCTGTACCTCTTCCTGGTGCAGCAGTGCTGCTCTCAGCAGCATGCTCTTCGTGTGATCCAGACATCATCAAGTTCTTCTTCTCCTATATGAGAAGAAGACACTATCAGATACACTAGAAGACACTAGAACAGACTCTACTACCTTAGTCCTATGTCTCTGTAGACTCAGCGAACCTAGAGCTCTGATACCACTAAATTATCGCATCCAACTCACAAAAATGAGATTTACTTAAGCGGAAGCGAATCATTTGCAGCGGATTACTGAAAATCACTAAAAATTAAAACTTTTTGCAAAGATATCCAATTCTAAGAAACTATTATAACAAGAACCAAAGTATTACATATACATCCTGGTTTGCAAGTACATTCCATGTATCATCTCTTCTCGAGGATTACATACAACAATTACTTTGTTAAACTATACATCAGCAACATAAAACCTCGAGGCGTTCAAGCCAAAATCTCAGATCGATTATAAAAGCACTATCTACTGACTCTGAGGACCTGAGAGTACAGAGACGACACATAAGACTTTCTATACAAAACTTGGCAGCCAGTGCCTCCACCTGAGTTATCACTACTATCCCTGATGCTGCTGCTTTTCCCTTGCTATAGGGTTCCTGCTTCTTCTTCTGTGTTTACCTAAAAAATTGGATCCCACGGGGGTGAGACAATTGTAAATTTCCCCAGCAAGAGATATAACTCTCCTCCAAAACATTATTATTGCAGTTTATTAGAATTAAAACTGAGCAGCAGCTCTAATATATATAAACAGCAGTATTAATCATTGTGTGAACAGAATAAGATAATCTCCTTTCCCAAGGAGAACATTGCATCTACTCATGGTAGAATCATAATTCATTCATCTACTTGCAATGCATATAAAGAGATATGAATAACATCTAACAACTAGAGATGCATAAAAGAAATGTAACATCAGCCAATAAATTTCCGTATTCAATCCTTAAGCAAACATGCTATACGGATGATTACATTTTACAATCACACTTATGCCCTGAGGAGATGAGGTATACTTCTCATATTCCAACCGACCACTACGAAGTCGAAATCGGTACCATAAAAGGTCAATGGAAGAGCCGGCTTCCAAGACCTCTCACATCTCGGTCAATGCGAGACCACATGCAGGACATCTTGTGTCTCTGCTAGATAGCTTTCCAGGGTATACTAGCAACTTCGTTATAGAGTTATAGCCCGTAGCATATACTCTCTTCATGGTTATGGCCCGTAGCCAATGCCTGGTGTTTATATTGTGGAGTCATGGCCTGTATCCATACTCTTATTGGGGTATGGTCCGTAACCAATCCCGTACATAGGACATAGCCCGTAGCCATTGTCATACAAGATCATTGTCATAAAGAGTTTTTAATGCTTCAATTTCAAAGATACGATCTTGTATGACAATGCTCCAACATCTAGTAATCTTTATATGAAAGGATATGAAGATGAGTGTTTATAACGTAAATACCAAAGGATTATAAAGACAATTCAACCAATATCTATAGCATTGTCATCTAGAGCACATATATGAGAATTGTGTTACTATAATCCATATTGATGTTTATCTAGACTCTTTTGGTTATTGAACTAACAAGATACATGCAAGTCTTATTTATGAGCTACATGACAAACCACCTCTCACTAGGTGTAGTGGATAGAACAAACATTCTATTAGTGCTTATACATATTGATGTATGAAGATCTTTTATATAATTGCTAGAGGTAGTTATTAATACTTCATTATATTAACTGATGATATCAATTGACATAGGGTTTGTATTTGGTGAAATACAAACATGAATCTCTTAAAGTGTTCAATAAGATTACAAATGAAGTATAACTTTGATAAAAGTATCAAGAAACTTTGATATGATCAAATGTTGAAATACTTTACATCAATAGTTTGAGGACCTTTTGGAAGGACTATGATAGTGTATCACAAGTCAAATCCATCTAAAACATCATGATGTATCAAAAAGAAGGAATTATATCCCACCATATTATGGTGTGTTTATCATTTAATATAATATTCTAATCTCCTCATGGGTATGTAATTTACACTAAAACAATGTACCATCTAAAATGGTTTACAAGACATCATATCATATATGATATGGGAATGTACCGATATGTCTTAAGGATTGAAACTTATATAAAGAAAGTAATTTCTTGATAAGGCTAATCCACAAACCATAATTGTTAAATACTACCTTTAACCCTAATCCGACAACAAAATATTTGTTCCTAGGATAACTGAGTTCTAAAAGAATCAATGGGAGTAAAATACAACTCAAAAGGTTCGAGGTCAATAAGGAGGTACAAAGAGAACAATTGGGAATCAAAAATTTTTGTGGAATCTCAAGTTCCTCATGTAACACATTACCTCATAAGTTCTAGTAGAACACATACGAGATTGAAAGATTGTGATCTTATAACTCAAATAAGTTATGAGTTGGTCATAAGATGATGAGCCAATAAAACATACTAGAAACTAATGAGGAAAGGAATATGAGAATGATAAGATAGCCATTAAGGAGTCCATGTTCACTAACAAGGTATATGACCTTGGTAGTACCACCTAAAGGGGTAATACCCAAAGGGTGAAGCTGGGTTTTCATTGCAAAGACCAACATGGATAACATAAAAGGACATATTGGTTGCGAATGTTTTCAAATTAGTTTAAATTGTTGAACATGAAGAAATTCCTTCACCAATTGTCATGCTTGTTGTTGCAGTGAGTATAGACTATGGGATTTGGCATATGAAGCTTGAAACCACATTCCTTAAAAGGAATATATGAAAGGATGTGTACATGACACAACCTAAAGGTTTTATAACTTTGTGAATGCAAATAAAGTCTATAAGCTACAAATTTCAATATGAGAGATTGAATCAAACATCTTAGATATGGTATCTTTTGACTTGACAAGATACTCAAAGAGTTTGAATCAAGCCAAGATAAAAGATGAAATATGTTACCACAAAAGATTTTCTAGGAGCATACATAAATATTCCACATATTGATGGGGAATAACATCTCAGTACAGTTAACATTGAGACCTGGCATGGGAAACTCCTTCAATAATGAAGGATTAGATGAAACATATATGTGATAGGGATTGAGAACTATACATATAGCTCATAAAGTTTCATAACC
Organism: Alisma plantago-aquatica; assembly: GCA_963693085.1. Lineage (NCBI taxonomy): Eukaryota > Viridiplantae > Streptophyta > Magnoliopsida > Alismatales > Alismataceae > Alisma > Alisma plantago-aquatica. The sequence continues at coordinate 1,413,217,769 of OY856409.1, read as the reverse complement.
AAAGTATGAGTAATAGCAAGATGCTGAAAGAGTTCAGCATGAAGGATTCAATGAGATAGAATTTGACCATGATTCATTGGATTAGTCTCTCAAGAACCTTATATTTTGATTCTTACGAAGAATTGAAAATAAATAGGAAGATGCCATATGTACTAGTGGTTGGATCTATCATGAATGCTATATAAAATGTACTCATCCCATAGTCTTGTATGTATTAGACATGACAAGATGATATTAGTTTCCAATAAAGGTCATTAGAATGTCATTTAAAGATATCTATTAGTAGTCGATAAGCACTAAAGAATTTGTTGTTAGATTGTAGCAACAAGGAAGAGTTGGTTGTAAAGGGTTAAACCAATGCAAGATTTTGAAATGACAGAAAATGATCACAATAAAATGTGTTTAATTTTAAGAAAAGAGTTGTGAGTTGGAAGGGTTCTGAACCACAGACCATTAATTCAATTTTACAATGGAAGCCCAATATCCTGGTGTTGTGAACACCAAAGTGCATACTAAATGGATCTAGAAGTTTATATGGATGAAATTAAAGATGTTCCAACCATTGATTACACAGTAAAGATATTGTGACAACAATGGAGCTACTGGTTAGTCAAGGAATATTAGATAGCATATTACAACAATATCATCTCACATCAAAGATATGAGAAAAATGCAATATACAGGTTAAAAACAAAGTGTTGCTAACCTGCTGGATTAGCACTTGCACAGTAGAAACATGATGGACATGTTTAGATCACTAAGAATATGATTCATAGGTGATTGGATCTACGTGCAAGTGGGAGTTTATTGGTACGTATGCCCAGAGAGCCAATAATATGATGATTATGATGGCATATTACATAAAGGATTTGATTAATAATAATAAAGGCAAGCTTCCAATTCATTACATTTTACTTAGTTATGAGATGATGAGGAAACATAATGAATGTCTAGAGAATGACAATTACTCAATGACATATGTCTTCAAGTACGTTACTTGAATAATGAGGTCATATGAATGTTAAGAGTATGTAGATTATTATCATATCCCTAGTCGAGGGTTACTATGGAAGGCTGATAGACAATAGTAACACATAAGACTAGAGTGTGTGTTGGTTGATGAAAAAATCTCATCAGTCATGATATGTGATATCAAACCAAGAACATAGATTCTTGTTAGGGAACAATGTATCAGACATACCCACCTTGAGAGTGATACATGGAAATCATAATTGGTGCTCACGGTCATCTCTCATAGTGAAGGTGGTGATTGTGATTCTTAGACCTGAAGTTACTACACTCATCACATGTTGTTTGGTATACTTTGACATTATCCAATATAAACCTATCACATGTTGTTTGGTATACTTTGACATCATCCAATGTAACCCTAAATAAGGATTTCCATAGCAATGGTGATTGGATAGTTGTGACTAATGGGGATTGACTGTGAGTGATGTAGATGTGATTGTCCCTCCTACTAGAGTTTGATATCATAGCCACTTGATAACAGAGAGCGAGAAAAGTATGCACATGCACATGTGAATCAATATATGATATTGAGGTCACATATATCTCAGACAATTTTCTCTAGATTCAAGGAACATGGATTGAACTTTGAGAGGATGATGATTCCATGCATCGAGTTCATTTCAGATATCAGAGACAAAGGAATTATACAATCACTATAACACCTTACATAGATTGTAGGTTGAAGTTGTTCTCCAATGTTTCATTCACTTGGCCAACACTGATGTGTGACTAGGCACCACTCTTTTCTTGTGATGTCATAAACTAGTTATGGACATTCACTGCCAACATGATATGGGATAGGGTCACACACATAGGAATTCACCTAGAAGAGGAGTTTAATTTTGAATGATTATTGAATTGACTACTGAAGTATTTGGGTATTCAATTTAAGTAACAAATCAACTAAATAGACTCCCACCTGATCAACTCATGTGATGAAACAACCAAATGGAGTGTTAGGTTGAATAGAAATTGAATTGGCTTAGTTCTGCCTAAACCAGGGGCGTGAGTCGATCGATTTACCTAGAGAGCCGATCGGTTGGGGTTGTGAGACGGACGGATCATAGGGCGAGATGCTTGGTTCATAGAGAAATTTGACTGTATCAAGGATTAGTGTTGACATCATGTTGTGTATTAACTGGATTAAAATTGCCAATTCATATGTGATTGGGAAACATGGTGAAATGACCGATTCACTCAACAAACTGATCGACTTGCATGTCAACCGACTGGTTTGCTACTCGTAGGTTGCGAATTTTGTTATATTCTGGTCCCTTCCACTTCCACATAGTCTGGGAGCCTTGAACCTAACCCCTCCTATAAATAGAGGGGTATATGGGGCTTCTCAGGCACACATCAATTGCCTCTGAAAATTGTTTGTCTTCTCTAGTTGTGGTAATTGAGAGAACCCAAACCAGTCCTACCCGATAAAGGGAGGGATAACAAGGGAGAACAATTGTGGGAGAGCAAGTTGGTGATTAGTAAACCAACAGGAGGGACAACTCCTTCGTTTCTTTTCTAGTAGAATGGCAAGAGTTCTAGGTGGTCCGTGTGGACTACCATAGAGGTGAGGTGGTCATTGCCCATCGCTAGGAGGACAACGTCAGTATGCAGTCAGTCAAGGAGTTGTTGCAGACACCGTCTGAGTCTATTGTCCATGGTGGACACCAAGAGATGTGGTAGATGAGTCCTAGTGGAGATAGGAGTGCTACACTACTACAATGAGTTATCTTCTCTAGACTTTCTCCAGGACCATGTATGAACTCTTTAAACCATCGTTTCCATTACATAGTTGTTGATGTGATCTTGCTGTTCTAGGGAATATGGATAGATAAATTTTTGTTTCCGCGTACTTTGTGTCCATATTACCCTAAAATATTCTACCTCAAAACTCTTTTACTTGGTACTAAAACATGGGCTAAGAAACCTAAACAACCCTACCTCAGCAGTCTTTCTACTATATCTATAGACACGAGACACATAGGTAGTATCTTCCTATGCCCTTAGAAAGATCAAGAGACATCACCATCCTTGTACTCTACATGGAACCATAGTCCAATACGACCTTATATTTCTCTAAGCTATCCATTCCTAGGATCACATTAATTCCATGCATGTCGAGTGGAATTAGATATGGTTGAATGATGTGTCTTGAGAAACAAAGGATACATGATGGAGAAACCTTGTATAGAATAGTAGAACTCACTAATGGAGTGTCCATAAAAGATGATCAAATTACTACTAATAGGCAAGCTAGATAGGAGTATCACATATCTGGTTATAATCAAGTGTATCTCACCCAAATTAACAAAGAGAGATACATAAGATCAAGAAGATAAGTAAAAATGAGAATGATCCATTTAAACTGTTACTACTGTTTGGTTGACAACTCCATCAGACTGAGTCATGGCATAGACTCGAGCTATTTTCTATAGACTTCTTCCTACCGATCCTAAATACCTTACATATGAGGTTTGTCCTTTCCCCCTCCAGATCTGTTGTACTATTGTGAACCATGTTAATTATGTCTATTTCTATGTCACTTCTTTGTACAAGTGGGAAAAATGTCATCACATGTGCAAACTGACCACATTGATAACACTTTCTTATCATAAATCAACATGGACCAAAGTTGTTGTTGTTCTAAGTCATGCACCTTCTCTCATATTGTCGCCTAGGTAGCCCTAAAGCTGACATGGAACCAAAACAATTCACCTTATAGGGTAGAAATCATCAACATCTACCCTTATGCGGTGCCACTGTACCTATACATGTGCCTTTAGATATAACATTACCACCTTCTATTGTGACTGTCAATGTTATTAATGTGGTTGTGGTGTTGAGTACCTCAACTTCTCATGACCCAAAGGGTTGACCAAAGGGGCGGAGTTGACAATTTCCTTGACTCAATATCATGAAGAACCACCATTGTCCTTTCAATCCTTTGAATGCTTCCCCCAAAAGATGAAAACTCCACATGCATCTCTAGAGTAGACACCAACTAGGCCAACTCCACATTTGATCCATCTCAAATTTTTTTGATCCTTTCCTTCTTAGTGGCAGCTAAATGAGGACAAAACCTCAACAACACCCTAAACTAGGCCTCATAGTCATTGACTAACAACATCCTTTGTATAGGTGCTCAAATGGATTCATCTTCTCTTCTAGGTACAATGGAGAAAGTACTTGCCTTCAAAATTCCTAGCAAAACTCATCCCAAGTAATCCATTTCTCATGCCTCTTATCCTCCTCCATGGTCCATATATGACCAACATTACCCTTTAGAAGGTAGATAGAATGCTTGATCTTGTCCTCCTCTACTTTATGTAGGATCTTACAATCCTTATCAAGCCCCATCAACCAGAAATTCACATCCACCTGATCAGATGATCTAGCATCCTCCATGTCACCCACTCTCTTAAATCTTTCAAGATTTTCCTTGACCTTAGGAAGAGTCAACATGTGGATGAATCAATAGCTTGTCAGTCATATGCATGATGGTAGACATCAAATTCTTGAACATATACCAGAATGTTGGATCAAATGATGTTGTAGGGTTCAAAGGAGGTGGTATAGACCGACGTCTCGTCTCAAGTACACTTGACTCGAGTGCGCTCTACCGCTCTCCAACCATTGACGACATAGACATACTCTCTTCATGCTCTTTATGATCAACCATATCTACATGACAAGTATTTCACTTAACCATAGGAAAAGCATTTGCATGTTTCTTGGGCTTGAGGTGGACTACTTATTTCAACTTATGTTGGAGAAGATAATTTTTGAGTTTGGTGGATGTTTCAATCATATTTCATGGTGAATGTGGTTTGTTTGTGTGTGTTTGCTTGGATACTTTTCATTTTATCTCATTTCTCTTTGTGCATGCTTGAAAGGTGCAACTAGGGTAAGAAGAGTACATACATGACTACACAGCTGAATCGATGGAAATGATAATCCTATGTTGGGATTTTATTCTAGATATACGACTTATCGAGTGTATCAAATGACAATGCCAAAAATACAGGATTTGGGAAATTCTTTTACAACTGATAGATGTAATGTAACAACGTGAAAATATGGCATGATAATACTCTTGCTAGATATGACAAGGTGTTGTATGTGAAACAAAGTTTTGAAATTTGTCAACCTAATTTTTAATTTGTGGTATTACCAAATATTTAATGTAGTTTCTGCTAATTCTATGATTAATAATAACAAACTCAATGCAACCCAATTCTATCAAGTAAACCAATCTTGATTATTAAAACTGAATGGTCATGTGCTTAGAAATAGAAGTTCCAATAGTAAAAGACATTGGGTACGTGATCCATACATAATTACAGTGTGAACAAGTCCAATATACTAGTATACCTTAAAACTAATTTTCAAGCAAAGAAGCTAATGATTTTTAACGAATAATTAACTTGATTTGAGCACGCTCGACAAGTATGCATGTTTGATGTAGTCATAAGAAGGTCGTCTCCCAAGGATATTATGATGGTAATGCGATAGTCTAGTGGTTTTTAATAATCGAGTCACTTCAACTAATTGTGTTGGTTTTGACTAAAGAGAACACGTAATTAAGGAAAAAAATAGAACTACAACTGTGTATAAAAATGATATGGAAATATCAATCCAAAGGAGTCTCCGAGAATTTCACAAAACATGCATATGATGTGTAATAAAAATCATAAATTGGTGTTTTCCTTTACATTGGGATGATAAATTATAATATCTCCATAGCAATGTAGATAAAACATTACATCTAATTCTAAATTCCAAAACTTTCATGCCTAAATTTTGAAAATTTATTTTCTAAAGATAACCATTCAAGGCCCCATCATAACACAGTTAATGTCACAAGTCAAAATGGATTTTAACTAGTTTATCAAAACCCTATTGGCATTAATCTAGATTAAGAAATATATATATATATTAGCTAATCTTACAAAGACATGCACAAATAAACACTCCCCATCACAAAAGATCAACTAAAATTGCATCATGTGAAAGGCTGAACAATAGAGTCTATAGACTGAAAAAAGCATAGCTTGGAACAACAGAGAATCCTTTCCCGAGTTTTTGCAACATAACTGGGACAACAACCTACGATTCTACGAGGCGGTGAGAAAGATGATGAAGAATTCAATTAAATGGGACATAGAGGAACGAAGGAAGGTGAACTCTACGAGAAGATGACTGCTATCGGAAATAGGGAAACTTCAAGAGGAAGACCACCGGAGATGGGACGCTGATAGAGAGGAACGCATAGATGAACTGCAATTAGAATACAATGAGCTAATCCATACAGAAACGGAGGAGTGGAGGCAAAGGGAGAGATGCGACTGGATGAAGAAAGGGGATGCAAACACACAATATTTTCAAGCATTGGTCAGAACCAAGAGACAGTGAAACACGATCACGAAACTTAAGAACAATGCTAGAATCTGGGTGGAGGAGGAAGGCATGAAGGAAATGGTGAGAGACTTCTTCTTAGAGTTGTTCACCAGGAAAAGAAGTAAGACGAGTAAGGAAACTTGTGCTGAATATGTCAGACGATTCCCGCAACTCCAGAAGAGGGCCAACTTACACATGGGAAGAGTACCAAGCAAGGAAGAGATGAGGGGAATTCTTTTAAAGATGAATCCCATTAAGGCCCATGGGCCTGATGGGGTGGACGCTGGGTTTCTACAAAGGATCTGGGATCGCTTAGGTGACTCAGTTTCTCTAATGATCTCCAAGTGTTTTGCAGGTAGCCCAATTAATGAAGCAATGGCAAACTCCACTCTCATCCTGATTCCCAAAACGTCGACGCCTAAAAGTTACAACAATCTAAGGCATATTGCTCTGAACAACGTAAGCCTCAAGCTGCTATCCAAAATAATAGTGGAGAGGATAAAGCCGTATTTACCAGAATGGATAGCACCTGCACAAAGCAGTTTTGTACCCGAGAGATGAATAACAGACAATATCATCTTGGTGCAGAAATTGATACACTCCATGAAGAGAAGATTAGGGAAACACACAACTATGGACATGAAGGTAGATCTATCTAAAGCGTATCACAGAATGGATTGGGAATTCATAGTTGACACCTTAAGGAGAACATCAATACCGCAACACCTTACCAAAATCATCATGAACATCATTACAACAGGGGAGATATCCATTGCATGGAATAGTGAGAACTTAGAACCGTTTAAAGCTACGAGAGGGGTCCAACAAGGGGACCCTTTGTCCCCTTACATTTTCATTCTATGTCTGGACAGACTCAACCAGGCCATAGCCAAAGAAGAGGCGACAGGGAATTGGGTCCCATTTCATGCTACTAGGAATGGAATCGACATATCGAATGTGTGTTTTGCAAATGACCTGATTCTGTTTGGGGAAGCTACTTCAAGACATGCCAGTATCATGATGAAAGTCATGAAGAAATTTGAAAGGGCGTCTGGGTAGAGTCTGGCTAAGGAGAAATCAGCAACTTACTTCTCGAGGAACACCCCCAACCCAATAAGAAGGGCGATTACTTGAATCACATGCATAAGATAAATAGCGGACCTGGGGAAACATCTAGGCATGCCAATCATACACGGGCGTGCATCGAAGGACTTGTACCTGGACGTCACCAATAAGGTTGAAGCACGAATTTCAACATGGGTTAATAGATCCCTGTCCTTAGCTGGCCGGGTAACACTAATCAAATCAGTACTTAACACCATCCCTATCTACACTATGCAGACAACAGCCCTACCGTTGGCGGTATGTGAAAGCATTGATCAGGTGGTCAGAACGTTTCTCTGGAAAGGGGCAACTAGATAGAAGGGGATTCATCTCGTGGCGTGGGACAAGGTCATCACAAACCGGGAGGAAGGAGGACTGGACATCAAATCAGCGAGGCTCCAGAACGAAGCTCTATTATAGAAAACTAGCTGGGATTATATGTCTTGAAGAGAGGCAATCTGGATGACGATTATGAAGGAGAAATATGTCCATAGAATCAACCAGGGGGTGGCTACCGCATCGAGACTGTGGTGAGTGATAACAAGAACACAAGCTAAAGTACTACCTGAATCGGGGAAAACTATTCTATCTGGGGATGACACCAATGTATGGCATGACAAATGGGTGGGAGGCAACTGCCTAGAGATAAAAGAGCAAATGCAAATACCATGATGAACTGATTAGCCTCAAAGTGAGCTTGATGGTAGACCTGGGAGGAGGATGGGATAGTGGGTTCATCCAAAACTGGTTTAAAGAGGAAACAACAAATCACATAATGGCCAAGACACCACCAGATCCAGAAGCATGCAACGAAAAATTCACGTACCTAAAGGACTACAAGGGACAGTTCACGGTAAAAGGTGCATACAGGCAGCTGCAGAAGGAACAAGCTACGAAAACACCAGGGAAGTGGATGACTATATGGAAGTTGGAGGCCCCCCAACGGGTCAAATATATGCCATGGATGACAGTGCAAGGCGGGCTCATGACGAATGATGCAAGAGAGAGGCGAGGGTTCACCAATGAGAATCAATGCCCGAGATGTCATAAAGAAAAGGAATCAACAATGCACATGTTAGTCTGGTGCACTGAGATCAGGAAGGTATGGGAGTATATCCAAAATGCCATCAATATCGATTTAGTCCAGGAGAATACAATACGGAATTGGCTTAATGCCAATATGGGTAGAAGGAAGGATAGATCCGATCGGAATACATGGGTCGCCATTGCGCTCTGGAAGATATGGAACGACCGCTGCAACATGGTATTTCAGGATACAAGAACATGTGCTGAAGGAATTTATGCGGCAATCCGACATGAGGTAAAGCTGTGCACTCTGGCCTTTGCGAGAAAGGAAAGGGAAGTAACAAGGCAGACGATTGATGAGGGATGGACTACTCCAGACAGCGGACAAGTGAAGGTGAACGTTGACGCTGCAGTGAAGAAGAAGAGGAAGGTTATGGCTACAAGCTTTGTAATCAGGGACCACGAAGGAAGGTGGATGGGTGGAGGATTTGACAAGGGCTCAATGTGGGATATATTGCTAGCAGAACTGAGGGCCATTGCTCTTGGGATCAAGGAATGTCGTGGGCGGTTTAACAACATCTTAGTGGAATCAGACAATGAAGGAGCCATTATATTATTGCGCGACCATATCGAAATCCCTGCTAAATACAAGGCGGAATGTTTCCTCATCAGGAAGCTTCAGTCGTGCTTTGATGTACTGGACTTTAAGTTTAGGAAAAGAGTTTGTAATAAGGCGACGGATGTCGTTGCAAAGTGGAGTCTGAGGCAGGAGGAGATTAGCTGTAGGTGGAGCCAGTGTCCAGCTTTTCTCAATGATTTAGTGAGAGGGGAAGCCACTTCGGGCCACAATCAATGTAGGAATTCGAGAGAGCCTGTACTGGGTGAACATGATGAATAAGAGTGTCCCCAGAGTCCAAAAAAAAAATGCATTAGAATGAGATATTGTCCATGTTCTACGTGTTGGGGCGTGGGGTTATTCCCCCAAGTCCAAGAGTAAGAGCGATTACTCACTCATGATATGAAAATAAAGTATGAAGGATGAGTAAATGGATGATTCCATGGAGAAATGACTAAACAACATTCAAAGAGGAAGAAATGAGGCATACTGAAGTCAACGTTTCTCTTGTGTCCTGGAATGACTGGAGCACATCACAAAAACTATAAGGGTATTTTTGGACTGTCGGCTCAATAGAGATTATGAACGTCTAGATAACCCATAGGTATAGCAAAATGTTACAATTAAATGATTATGCAAAATAATAATTTATGTTTGATAGTAGATGGATAGTGGATTGTGGCTTCCAACAAATATGAGGGGTCCAAATCGTCTGTTCCTATACATTCCTCTGTCTCTGTCCCAATTAATCTTATCTTGCCGGTGCATTCTATATCCGTCTGTCAATGCACACTAATCTAGTCAGGACATATATGGCTGAGATGGCAGGGGATAGACGATGAGACAGACATTAGGTAAAGAAGATGTGATTCGAAATGTAAGCGTGTAGGAAACACTACGCACGCGAGATGGACGACTGGGTTCGTAGCTTTTTCATTGAAACCAATATGATGCAATCATTTTGTAAGTGTATATGCTGGATTGTGCCACTTTTCCAATTTCAACAAACTAAAAGTAATTTTTAGTCGTTTGATTTGCAATGCAATTCATTGTGGTAAAATACACAAATCAAACACGCCTTACCCCCTTGAAACTCGTTTGGCGTCCAGCGGCTAGAAATAAGTGTGTGAGGTCCAAAAAAAGGAGGCCTTGGTAACATGGTTTGCACATCAAACCCAAGATTTGTTTGTGGCGGTAAGTTCCCTTAAAAAGATGAGTTTTTTTTCCCAAAACCCCCCTCTCTTTCCCTTAAATTCCAGAATACCCCCTCGTTTCAAACTAATTCCTAAAACCCCCACCGTCAGCCAATCTAACGGAAACCTTTTTTTTGTCTTTTACAAAATGCCACACTGCTTAGCATGTTTCTTTCTTTCTTTCTTTCTGTTCAGTTTCTTTATATATTTGTTGACCCTACTATATAGGGGTGAGCAAATAATGGTCCAGACCGCAAAACCGGACCAGACTGCTCAATTCGATCCGGTCCGGTCCGGTCCATTTGAGTTCGGTCCGGTCCACGGTCTGAGAATTTGGATAAGTTCGGTCTTCGGTCCGGTCTGGTCCGGTCCGGTCCAAAACTAATCCGGTCCGATCCGGACCGTAGACTGACTTTTATATAAAATTCATATATATTTGAAGGTGTATTCTATAATAACTACAAATAAAGTACATATATAAGCACTAGTATAAATGTTTGATACTAAAGTTATATAATTGTTAGAAGTGACTAAGATTATCAACTTTGTACAATTAAATAAGTTGTAAAACATGTACAAAAGGCTGATTACGGTCCAAACGGTTCGGTGCTAGCACAAAACGATCCGGTCCCGGTCCGGTCCTACCTCGAATCGGTCTGGTCTACGATCCATATATTGTTGAAATTCGGTCCGCGGTCCGGTCCGGTTCAGTCGGGTCTGGTCCGGTTTTGGACCGATGCTCACCCCTACTACTATATTGCTTCAATGAATAAGAATGTATGAGAAAACAACATTTGAGAGTTGAGTCAAAACATGATTTTGTCTGAATCTAGAGTCAAAACATGATTTTGTCTGAATCTAGATCTAATCCTGTTCCGTAATCATTTGATCTAGATTTATAACTCAACATGCACATTAAATACTTGCCAATTATAATAGATTTGACTCAGAGATTTCTAGAAAAAATACTAATAGTTCCCTACCTTCTATGGTTGTCAAAGCATTCAACTTATTGTGTCCCACTTATTTTGATTTTTTGGCTCCACTACAGACGAGGCTTGTAAAATGTTTGTTTGGAACATATTAGAATCTTAAAAAATCCAACCCAAACCCGATCTGACCAGACTTGACCCAAACATGATAAAAAATTGCTCTAGTATAAATATGAGAAAAAACATAACAAATTCAAATCTGACCCCAAACGACCCAAACTAGACCTGACCCAACCGTAGCCCGAACAAATATTTTAAACACATTATGCATGAGTTATGCATTCTATTCTATTTCATAACACATTCATTTGTTGTCGTCGAACAATTTTGTCGACCAATATGATTCAACTTAATTCATGAGTTAGACATTTTTGTCACTTTGAAACCGACACAATTGAAGTTTTCAAAGCGACAAAACCGGACCAGACTGCTTTGAAGTTTTCAAAGCGACAAAAATGTCTAACTCATGAATTAAGTTGAATCATATTGGTTGAAAAAATTGTTCGACGACAACAAATGAATGTGTTATGAAATAGGATAGAATGCATAACTCATGCATAATGTGTTTAAAATATTTGTTCGGGCTACGGTTGGGTCAGATCTAGTTTGGGTCGTTTGGGGTCAGATTTGAATTTGTTATGTTTTTTCTCATATTTATACCAGAGCAATTTTTTTATCATGTTTGGGTCAAGTCTGGTCAGATTGGGTTTGGGTTGGATTTTTTAAGATTCTAATATGTTCCGAACAGACATTTTACACGCCTCGTCTGTAGTGGAGCCAAAAAATCAAAATAAGTGGGACACAATAAGTTGAATGCTTTGACAACCATAGAAGGTAGGGAACTATTAGTATTTTTTCTAGAAATCTCTGAGTCAAATCTATTATAATTGGCAAGTATTTAATGTGCATGTTGAGTTATAAATCTAGATCAAATGATTACGGAACAGGATTAGATCTAGATTCAGACAAAATCATATTTTGACTCAACTCTCAAATATTGTTTTCTCATACATTCTCATTCATTGAAGCAATATAGTAGTAGGGGTGAGCATCGGTCCAAAACCGGACCAGACCTGACCGAACCGGACCGGACCATGGACCGAATTTCAACAATATATGGACCGTAGACCAGACCGATTCGAGGTAGGATCGGACCGGGACCGGATCGTTTTGTGCTAGCACCGGACCGTTTGGACCGTAATCAGCCTTTTGTACATGTTTTACAACTTATTTAATTGTAAAAAGTTGATAATCTTAGTCACTTCTAACAATTATATAACTTTAGTATCAAACATTTATACTAGTGCTTGTATATGTACTTTATTTGTAGTTATTATAGAATACACCTTCAAATATATATGAATTTTATATAAAAGTCAGTCTACGGTCCGGATCGGACCGGATTAGTTTTGGACCGGACCGGACCAGACCGGACCGAAGACCGAACTTATCCAAATTCTCAGACCGCGGACCGGACCGAACTCAAATGGACCGGACCGGACCGGATCAAATTGAGCAGTCTGGTCCGGTTTTGCGGTCTGGACCATTATTTGCTCACCCCTATATAGTAGGGTCAACAAATATATAAAGAAATTGAACAGAAAGAAAGAAACATGCCAAGCAGCGTGGCATTTTGTAAAAGACAAAAAAAAAGTTTCCGTTAGATTGGCTGACGGTGTGACATAGAGGGGGTTTTAGGAATTAGTTTGAAACGAGGGGTATTCTTGAATTTAAGGGAAAGAGAGGGGGGTTTTGGGAAAAAACTCTAAAAAGATTGGATACAAGCAATCATATAATTGGCAAAGAAGTGCATTTCAATTGTACAATTAAGCAAACTCTCTAACTGCATTACACTCCATTGGTAGGTAGAGAGTTACAACGTCAAACGAATAATTATCTCAAAAAAAAAAAAAAGGTATAAAACGAATGCAGAAGTGAACCGCAGGCTCGCAGCATTTTGACTGATGCATTTCCACTCACAGGCTTTCCATGTAGGTGACGCCAACAGCAGGTAACCATTCGTCGCCCTGGATGAAGGGTTTGACGGTGTACTTCTGGACATCTTCCGCTGAGAGATCCAGGAACAGGCCCTTCCAATTGACCCTCTTGTCCGTGGCAGCGCCAGCTCCAGTGTTCTGGAACTCTGCATAGTAAATGGTATCCTGCACAGGAGTTCCCGTGCCGTTCCATGGCAACCAACCCAAGGGGTTAATGAATCCGTCGATCCTGGACTTCATGTATATGGTGGTGGAGTAGTTCTTCCACGGCCTTCCCAGGTACACGTCGGTCCCGTTGATCTTGTCGCCGGGGAGGATGTCGCAGTTGTGGATGGATATCCCGGTGTTCATTGACGGATCGGACTTGCCTTGAGCCGTGATGGTGTCCTGCTGCCCTGGGAGCGGTCCACGGGGAAGGATAGTGCAGCCCTCGAAGACGACAGCAGCGTTGCCGAAGATGAAGTCGACGCTGCCGGTGATGATGCAGTCACGGTAGTATTGGCGGCCGGAGTGGGTGTAGAGCGTGTCCTGGTGCGCGTCAAACTTGCACTGGTAGAAGACGGACTGGTCGGATGCGGACAAAAGGGCGACAGCCTGGTACTTGGCTGCTCCCGCGGAGTTGACGAATGCCATGCCCTTGGCGGCGAATCCCTTCCCTTGGATCCCGAAGGTGGCGGTGGAGAAGGTCGGGACGCCGTCCGCGGCGTTGTAGCTTCCGGTCACCACCGTCTTGTCGATGCCATCTCCGATCATCATGATGTTCCATTTCGTGGCATTGATCCAGACGTTCTCTGTGTACGTTCCGGCTTTGACGTGGATGATAGTCCGTTCCGTGCTCTCGTCTGGAACGGCCGCAACTGCAGCCGAAATTGTCTTGAAGTGCCCTGACCCGTCCTGAGCTACGATGATCTGTCCTCTCGGCGGTTCACCGTCGCTTGGTGGTGCCGGTGATGAGGAGGGCGCCGAGCTGTTGCCTCCATCGCCGCCGGCATCAGATGGTGGTGAACCGCCGGCATTAACTCCATCACCGCCATTGCCCTGCCACGGTCCGGGAAAATTCTTCCAAGGCTCTGGTCCACTCCATGCCCCAGCACCGTTCCATGGTCCATTTCCCTTAAACGGCCCATTCCCATTCCCAGACCAAGACCCATCCCCGTTCCATGCCCCTTTCCCCCAGGACCCACCTCCCCACTGCCCGAAGTTGGGGATGTCATCAGGTCCAGGCATATACAGCAGCTTCCTCACGTTGGAGGAAACCCAGCTAGGGTACCCACCTGGGGTAGCCAGGAGCTTCCTGTTGTGGAGCTTGAAGTGAGAAAGGAAGTTGGAGATGGCAGAGAGGATGGCGAGGCTGTTGCTAGCAAGCTCGGTGGAGTTCTTCATTGACCCGCGAATCAGACCCTGGAGAGTCAGGGTAGCGTTCTCGAACCCGTCGATGCAGGTGTCCTGGTACGTGAGGGCGGTGCTGAGCCATGTCTTGATGTCTTCCACGGCCTTGTTGGAGGTGACGTCGGTAACCTTGAGCGTCTGCTCCAGCTGCGACAGGGAGACCTGCACAAACGAGAGGCAGTTCTGCAGGGCCGCCTTGTACAGACCGCTCAGGGACTGCTTCACGCCGAGCTCAGCAAGGATACCCGAACTCACGTTCAGCGCCTGGGAGGCCACCTTCACAGATAGCTGGAACAGCGCCGCCGGGTCGATTGGCCCGGAGGTGTTCACCGCCGCCGAGAGGCTACTGACGCAGGTATCACGGTAAAGAGTGGCGCCGCACGCGGCAGTGATAGCCTTGATGTGGCCGAGGTCCGTCCCTCTGGGGACTTCGTCAACTTCCCGGCGTTGGTTGACTGAGGCAGCAACAACCGATACCACGATAGCCACAAGGACGACCGTCGAGAGGCTTATGATCACCAGGCGCTTCCGAGTCTTCCGACGGGCCGCATCGTCGGGCATGGAAATCCTATTCATGGAGGACTTGGTGACTGCGCTGGTACTACGATCGTGTCCCCGCAGCGAGGGGATTGTTTGTTGACAGTGTATCTGGTCACGGTGGGGAGGAGAAGGATATGATTGTGAGTTGCACTATCGATTCAGACACATGTATATATACTTCACGTCCTTGAGGTGGTAACAGACTACATGGTCGCACGTCCTGCTTCCATAATACTTAGTCGTTATTGAAACAAATTGGTTATTCGGTTGCTTTACTGGCAGGGCATGCATTTCACCATATAACCTTACCGAAACCATATACATAATCGGAAAGAAACGCGCTTTACGCATCTGCATTCTAAAAGCCACCGTGACTGCCATTTTCATTGGAAAAAAAACAAAAGCGAAATTTTATAATAGTAAACATCACTATAAGAAAATTATGACAATTCTCAATGGAAAGTTCAATATAAAAGTTTAAAGAAATCTCTGCGCAGAGGCCCGACTTATTGGCACAGGTTTGAGTTTCAACTAGTACATTTTAAATAAGATCATCTTAAATCACTCTTAAAATTTCTATAATGTAGCGTTTAGTGTATCATAAATTTCTATGAATCCATTAGTACATATTATTATGTACGCTATTGGATTAACAATCATTGACCACGTCACTTACACTTGCGGTTGTAGTTTAACTGCCATCAACTACATTTTTATTACATTTTAGCACATCTTAAAGTTCTGGCTCCTGACAATCTTTTTTATGGCATAGCCCAATGACCTAAAGATAAATTCTGAAGAAGTAGATGATGGCATCATCACATTCCTATTTGTGGTATGTTGTATTAGGGGTGAGCATCGGTCCAGAACTGGATCGGACCAGACCGAACCGGACCTGACCGAAGACCGATTTGTAAGAATTTATGCACTGTAGACCGGACCGTTTTGAGGTAGGACCGGACCGGGACCAGACCGTTTTGAGGTAGGACCGGACCGGACCGTTTGGACTCGTAATCAACCTTTTTACTTTTTTCACAACTTATTTAATTGTAATAAATAAATAATATTAGTTACTTCTAACAATTATATAACATTAATTGAAAATATTTACGCTACTAGTGATTATATGTGTACTTTATTTGTACTTGTTACATAATATACCGACAAATATACATGTATTTTACATAAAAGTCGGTCTACGGTCCGGTCCACGGTCGGACCATTTTTGGATCGGACTGGACCAAAGACCGAATTCACCAAAATTTGTGGACTGCGGACCGGACCGAACTCAGTATGGACCAGACCAGACCGGACCGAACTGACCGTTCTGGTCTGATTTTGCGTTTTGGACCATTATTTGCTCACCCCTATGTTGTATCTAGAGTCATCACTAAGAGCACCAAAGTTATGAAAGGTTAAGGGAATGAAATAATGATACTTTGCTTCACGCACAACCACATGCTTCAAAACTTTGTGTGGCCACATCTAAAGTTGCCTGACCTACTTTGAAGTTATTTGAGATAATTCCAGTCAATCGAGAGACATCAATAAGATGGAAGACAAGTGTTCTTTCCACCAACCCAATCAAATAACAATTTGTTACTAGGTCTATGAGCGTGGAGACCATCGTGGTGTGTCCCTAAAAAGGAGACTGATGCTTGTTTCAAAGCTTTAAACCCAACATGAGAGATGATGTCAAAGAGGACATCTCGAACAACATCGTGTTGGAACTTGAATCCAGGGCAGATATGGTAGTGCACTGTGTGGTCTCCAATAGAATCAAGATCTATAGAATGACAAAGTGACAACACTCCTTACAAAGTATAGAGGGATCACCAATCAATAAAGTCGAATATCTCAATACTCAAGCGATGTCATAGATAATATAAGACCATCAATAAGGTAGCAAGAAGAAAGTCTTGTGCATTGCTAGCCTATAGGGAAACAAAAATAGCCCCTTTTCAATGAAACAACTCTAAAGTCTGGAAGCACTGGAAGTCCATGTTGTAGTATACGCATACCAAAAGAGATTGTGTCTTGGAGTTAGCAAAATTAGTACATGACAACTTCGATGAGAAAAAAGATGGTAGAAGCACGTGGATGGAAGCATAAACAATGTCGAAAATACCACCAACAAGAACAGAACCAACCTCACGAAGAATATGGTCTTGAAGCTTTATGGTGTGAACCCAAGAAATAATATAGGCATAGCTTCCTACATCATGTGTAGTTGTAATGACCAACCCTTCAAGATGCATAGGTAGCATGGAAATACACCATTTTAGATCACCAAAATCTTGACCTTCACTAACAACAATGCATGAAAGGCAATAAAAAAGTCCATAATCAAAATCTTTCAAGGCCAAAGAAACAAAACTAGGTGGTGTTTTAGTGAGAAAACAACAACTTTGGGATTCTAGCACATGAACTAAGGAGGAGAAATTCACTATGTGGATCACTATGTGAGACTAACAGGTCCATCATAGCTAGAGATTTAGCTATAAACTTTGAAAACAAAACTAGGATCAATGGAAAGACCACCAATAAGGTTCACACCTTGCATAGGAAAAAAAAGTTAGGAGGAAATATGTCGCCACTTGGAGCTCTTATGGGGTCATCAAAAGGCCAAAAAAATCTTTTTTTGTTTATATTGAGAGGAAGTACATAATCTCGACCCAATTCTTACAAGAGCAAAAAGGCAACACTTCAACATTGTCAATGATGAGAGTACCATCATCTAGGTAGAAAGATAACATGTCAAAGTTACATGCCTCTATTAATTGCAAAACCAAGGAATGAAGAGACAATGAGAAAAGAAGTGGCCCGAGTGGGTCACCTTGTTGGACCCCTATGGAGAAAAAAAATAGACTCACCCCGACCCAAGAAAAGATGAGCATGAAAAGAATAATAGAATTCAATCCAACGTGCAATAGACGAACAATGAAGAAAAACTTTACAAAAAATTTAGACCTGTCAACTATATTGAAGGTGATGGAGAACTCCACCAAAGCTAATGCATGTATGAACATGCCCTTTTTATGGATGAGGTGTTTCATGACATGCAAAAGAACTTTAGCACCTCAAAAATACCAATGCCAAATTGGTGATCCTAAAGATAAGAGACAATGTTTGGTATTACTCCCTTAGTTGTGATCTTAAAAATTAGACAATGCTAAATTGTTCCAAATACGAGGGGATGAATCCCATTGTCAAGCTTGCAAAGCGGTATCATGGGAGAGGTAGAAATATAATGTGCCAAAGAGATAGGGCAACAATTAGACAACCAAAGATTTACAACAATAAACCTAACATCTAAGAGCATGTCCTTCACGACAGCAACCACAACCCACATGGCATCCAGAAGGTGTTGCACATGAAGGCCATAACATGCACAATCCATGCCTTTATGAAATGATAAGATTGAATCTTCAACCATAGTATGATAATCAATGATGAAGAAGAAGATAGTTTTGAGGTTGGCAACACCGTTGGAGGTGAGAGTTGAGGATGATTGACTCAAGATCCAACCTAATTATAATATCATTTAGTGCAACACCATTATAAAAGGGAATCCTATTTCTACAAATTGGCAATTTTTGACCTTAGACTTGACACAAAAAACCTTTGAGTCTGAGGTCTGAAAACAATTGATAGGTTGTCCGAGCTGCAAAATACATATAAGAAGTTGTTGAATGCCATTTGGGCCTGAGTTCCAAGTCTCTAAAGCTATAAAAATCATCAATTGTTGCAAAGAAGCACATTTTTGAGAAGAGTGTTCAATAGTAGAAAGTAGAGTAAAATGATAAAAGACACATACAGGAAGCAAAAAAATACATATCTGGGCATCGATAGAGGATGAACATGATGCAACCCGATTAAGAGATACTCATAAAGCATTTACAAAAGTAATGTGAGAAAGGAGAGGGACACACTTGACTATAGGGGCACTCACTCAGAAGACTTTGTCAAGAATATCAGTGCATAGCTCTATATGGAATACTGGTAGTGATGGAAATTCAATGCGTTGATGGTTTGCCAAGTTGCAATGAATAGAAATTTGAGACAAAACTTTTGTAATAGGAAAACAAATAATCACACCTAGAGGTTCTAAGAAAGAATGACATGGTAGAATGATAGTAGCTCTACAACAGTCTACTTCTTTGTGGGATAAAATCCTCAAACCATGGTTGAGTGTTAAGACAAACACCACAAATCCAATATTTAAAAGTGCATAAATCAATGGTTAAGGACTCCCAAACATTAGATTAGTCCAACACCTTACAAACGTTATATAGAATGGAAAAACCTTTATTTGATATATTGATAAAATTTACAATGCATTCTCTTTTATAGGATAAGAGAGTAAGGGGAAACTAGAACTAGGAAATATGGTATAAAAGAAAAGCTAAAGACAAGACATGTCTTAAGAACATAACAAACACACAACACATGATAACAAAACACACAACACATGATAATGTATAAAGCATATATACTAATACTTCCCATCAAGATGGATCATAGAGGTCAATCATGCCCAGCTTGTCCACTAGTGTAGAAAAACAACTCTTGGGAAGTATCCTGGTAAAATGTCAACAACCCGATCTTCTGTCTGAAGATAAGGAGTATAGATACGTCTAGAAAGAACTACTTCTCAGACAAAGTGGCAGTCCACTTTGAATTTCTTTGTGCGCTCATGTAAAGTGGGATTGTTGGAAATAAAGGTGGTAGCTTTATTATATGAGTGCATAAGAATAGGATCAGAGTCAGAAATATCAAATTCCTTGAGGAGTCCATAAGCCTGTATTCTTCTTCAAAACTTGACCAGGAAACCACAGTCTACTTTTTACTACGCCATGTAACTAGATTTTCACCCAAAAAGGAATAGTTACCAGAAGTAGATTTTTAGTCACATCTATTACCAGCGTAATCTGAGTCAGAATACTGAGTACGTTTGCAGTGCCCATGTTTGTGATATAGTAAACCTTTTCTGAGAGAATATTTCAGATTTTAAGAATGTGACAAACAACACCCAATGATATTGTCGAGGTTTGTCGTAATACCTACTGACAAGTCCAACAATAGTGGTACTGCTAGCTCTCTTTATAGTGAGATAGATAAGCTTACCAACCGTTCATCATCATTGATGGTTATTAGGGTATGGAGGTGAAGATTCATCATCCCAATTGGTATTGGGATCCAGATGAGTATTAGCAGGTTTATACCCAAGCATAACTACTTTTGTTAGAAGGTTCAACATATGTTTGCGCTATGAAAGGAAGACACTAGATGTCGTCTAGGAAACTTCAATTCTCAAGAAGTATCTGAATTTACCTAGATCTTTAGTAATAAAATGTTGTTCTAGATATATTTTGGTAGTGGAAATACCATTAGAATCATCACTAGATAGAATGATATTGTCCACATAAACAATAAGCACAATAAGTCCAGAGTGATTTTTTTAATAAAAATCAAATGGTCAGAATGTGAGCGTTGAAATTGAAACTTGAGAAGTATCTGAGTTAATTTATCAAACCATGCTCGTGGCTTTGTTTTAGGCCATATATTGCCTTCTTGAGTCTACGATTTTTGTAACACCCCCTGACTAGTAAAACTAGGTGGTTGCTCCATATAAACTTCCTCATGTAGGTCACTGTACATGAAGGCATTTTTGACATCAAGTTGATAAAGGGGCTATTCTTTATTGACAACTATAGAGATAAGTACTCACATAGAGTTTAGGAGGCCATAGGAGAGAGTGTTTCAAAGTAGTCCACTCCATAGGTCTGAGCGTAGCTTTTTTCTACAAGGCAAGCCTTCAGCCGTTCATTAGAATCATCTAGTTGATATTTGATAGTGAAAATCTAATGATATCCAAATATCAGAAAATTTTTAGGACAATAAAAAAGATCCTAAATCTTGCGATCTCGTAGCGCAGACATTTTAGTTTCTACAACTTGACGCTAGGCAGGATGCTGAAGGGCTTGTGTAGTATCTTTGGCACAGAAATAACAGAAGAGTAGTAGTAAAACATGCAAAGCTAGAACCAAGATAACTATAGAGCAGAAATTACTAATTAGATATTGAGTACATGAACAAACATCTTTTCTTAGTCTGATAGGAAATGTAGGTTAGAGAATACTTATGGGGTGTTGTTCCGTACGACAAGGGAGGAATTGGTTTTTGAGAAGCCAGAGAGGGAACTCTAACCATGGACACCTCTTCAATTTTGTTAGTTGGATCATGTTCTACTACCTTAGGCATAGGAGTAGGATCCATCAGGTCACCAGATAAGGAAGACTCTTCACTAGAGTAGTATGCCATCTTTTCAAAGAACACAAAACCTGCACTTACAAACCATTGTCAATTGACAACATCGTAACATCGATATCCTTTCTAAGTTCAAGAATAGTTGAACACTCCAAAAGGATGAACACTCCAAAAGGGATAAATAAGCTTATGGGAATATGAGGTTGAAGACTTTGTGTTGTCTTCATAGCATGTGTTGATCCCTAAATGTTTACCATGACAAGAATGAACACTCCAAAAGGGATAAATAAGCTTATGGGAATATGAGGTTGAAGACTTTGTGTTGTCTTCATAGCATGTCAAACAACGACCTCCTTCAATTAATGCATAAAATTAGCAGCATTCATCAAAGATGTCAGTCAAAGAGATATATACCTAATTCAACCACCGCTCCATAGTAACACATGATGGGAAAAATAGTTGATCCCTAAACGTTTACCATGACAAGAATGAACACTCCAAAAGGGATAAATAAGCTTATGGGAATATGAGGTTGAAGACTTTGTGTTGTATTCATAGCATGTCAAACAACGACCTCCTTCAATTAATGCATAAAATTAGCAGTAGTCATCAAAGATGTCAGTCAAAGAGATATATACCTAATTCAACCACCGCTCCATAGAAATTCTAGAACATAGATCCCAAGTACAAGGGGATTTGATCTACCAACTTGAGATTGAAATGCCCTAAAAAGGAAGTTATGGAGGCTAGGAGATAAGAACACACCCACCTCAAAAAAATAGAGGAAGAGTGAATTCCGTGAGACATATCTACAGAGATGTGTTATAAATAATGTCATATTCATGAGTTGGCAGTGAGGATCATGAGGGTTCCCTGGCAATAGGGAATCATCAATGTAGGTGTCATATGAGACACAATTTCCTTTCAACCCCCAATGTTTTTGCTAGATGAGAACCAATACTTTTGAATTTAAAACCATCCCCCAACATTCCCAACATAGTATACAATGAGGAACACATGAGACATCATGCAAGAGATTAAATGTAAGGCACATATTGGGGTGAGAAAGCAACAAGAGGTTGCCCTTAAACTCTTAGAGGCCACATGTGCATGTGGTGTTGTGACCTAGGGATGAAAGAGTTCTCATTTTCATAATCGTACTCTTTAATATATACCCCCTCTCCCAAATTTGTGTATTTTAACACTGGGATGCCAAGCCTTCCTCCATCCCTCGTCTTCTGTTGTTCCTCATCTTCCCTAGATCTTCCCAAGAAAATAAAAATGCCAAATAATGTGTTATTTTTTTCTAACTAAATGTCAAGTTGAAAACATTGCTCTAAATTTTTTCTATTTAAAAATTAGGCACACCTATGTATTTAGAATGCAAACTCTTTGAATACCACTTTGTATGGAAGGTTCTGCAAAAATATGCTATTTTAATAAGTATTTATCCTGAGGTATTTGGGAAACAATTATTTAGATCAAAATGTTACATTGATTTTTTTGACATAATAAAACTAAGTGATTAAAATTGATGATATACATAGATAAAAAGCTACTCTGATATTTAGATATCAGAGTTTCATACAACCTTACACAAGGAGTTTATCTACTGATGAATATACATAAAAGGAAATTAAGAATATATGATATATTCCATTGAAAATGATAGTTAAATGGAACAAATCCACGAATCACCTTTTGAAACCCATACCCTTCAGTAAAGAGTCTCCCTCTTTTCTTCTCCTTTCTATTTTGGTATTACTATTTGTCTACAATTTTCCATTTCTTACCTACAAAATCATGGTTTTATATTATATATTAACTTTTAATTTTGAGCATCCCAACAAGAGGTGACGTGTATGAGACAGTAGAATAATTCATAGAATAAAAAATTATTGTATCACTCCTATAACAATACCAACTAAAAACCCAAGCTTCCATATTTATTAGTATCAATATAATTCCATACTAAGAAATTCATTTTTAATTACATATTGGACCACCTCAGGAGACATTTAGACCATAGAACCAGGCCATCCAAGTACTAAATATTTAAAGATATATTAGGTTTTACAATAGGATGAAGAATTCGAACTTAATGACATTACATTATTAGGGTTTGAAATTCACAAACCACCTACAACATTGGGTAGGATAAATCTCATGGTCTAGTTGGACTCCTACTACCTATTTCACACCCATTGAAATATTTTGATAAAGAGCATTTCCGAGTTGCTATAATTTTTTCATTGACTAAAAGTAACACAAGGCTAGCATTCACATGAAAAATTTCATGAAAATATATAGACATCCCAACGAATAACCAAAAAGGGATACACAACTTTAGGCCCATCATCCTCTTGAAAATGATCATACAAAATCACAGCCAAATCTTTATACAAAAAAATCATACTTGGATCAAATTATTCTTTTGTTCGATCTAACTTCATCAAAGGTAGGAGGAGACATATATGCTAGAACAAGTACTCATCCATAGTTTTCCTAAGAATAGAATTACTTCTCATAATATTAAGCTTGTTATAGAGGATTTTTTGGTAGCCAATTGTAATTTCCTTCTTCGTTACATCCACATATTTTCTCCCTCCTTAATTCATCATCTGTATGGAGGCTTCCAATACCATTTAATTTTTATCAGTCCTTATCAATTTCATCCATCACCTTGGGTGACCCTCTCCCCTATAACTATTCATTTTTGTCACCAGCATCCTCGAAAAAGTGATCAATCTTTCTTTCTTAAATCACATCACTAAGGATCTAAACATTTCAAGATTTCCATGAAATACTTTACTTTTATTGATGACACTCTTCTTTTCATCATGTGATTAATATACAATGTTGTTAACCTCAACATATAATTGATGTTCTTGAGCATCAATAGTGTTCAAGAGTAATAACCCCAACTCTTTAATGCGTCATTGCAACATTCATAAATATGGTATTGATATCTTTATTCATATTATGGGTTTCTTGATTGAAATTTTCCCTACTAATTACTGTGGATTACCTCTTTTCTTATAAGATGTCTTACTCTATGTGATATGCTATTACGGATAAAATTAGCATGAAGTTGGGTGAATGCAAATCAACTATCCTTTCAAAGTCTACTAGACACACACTCATCAACTTTGTTATCTCATGCATCTCTTCCTGCTATATCAAATATGTTCCTTTATATGAGAATATTGAATATATAATAAAGTCAAAAGGGAATATATATGGGGCTCATATTGGGGATTTTGGGAAATATAATACATCACGAGTTTTTTCTTCCAACTCCTAAGGGATAAAGAGAGAACAACCATAAATATTACATAAATTTCGACACATAGTGGAAGACTATGCATGCACATGAACAATTACAACCCACCGAAACATTGGAAAGTGCTCATATATTGATATTACATGACTTAATTGTAACATCTAATTAAACTTTAAATGTATATTTCTTTAACAGAACATGTATGAATTATATAGAGTATAAAATAGATTTACACTTAAGACTTTCTCACTTCACAAACAAATCCAAATGCAAAAAACATTTAAACATCACTTCCTTTCCATATTATCCACTTCTTCACCAAAAAGGAATGAAAATAGCAACACTTAATGGTGTAACTAATGCCCCAATTAGGCACATATCAAAGTACATATTTAACATAAATTTCATTAATATTATCAAAAGATCTTCCATAATAGTGAACTATTTCCGTAAATATATATGACTTCACTATCTTGTATACTAATATTCAAAATGATCACCAAAACATCAACAACTCATATTATCTTAAATCTATGAATAAATGCTGATTAGTTCATAGAAGTAAGAAGATGTTGCCCCGCTTTGGAAATTCGAGAAACCCAATTAGGGTTTCTAGATCACTATGATGGGCTTGGAGGAGGGGTTTTTTGGTCACTGGTGTGTGCCACACCCCGCTCTCCCATAGGTTTTTCTTGCTCTTCTGTGCACGGGATCTAGCCACAAGAGGCGGGCGATGGAGAATCTTGGCTGACCCCACTAGGTAAAGATCCATTTTTTGGATTTATTGATCTGATTTTTGTGGCAGTGGTAGGTTGTGTTTTTTCCTAGTGGTTGCGACATGGTGTTGAGGTGAGCCTTGGTTTCCCCTATGCAGGATGTATCGATGACTCTTCTTCCCTTTGTTAGTTTCAATAATGTTGAGAAACACTTTTCCCATCTCTTTTCTAATGTTTTCTTTTTGTTTAATTATTAGGTTGCTATCATAGGTTAGGAGCATGTTCTCAACCTTGTTTAGCCACTATATACGTCAATTGATCATTTTGTTTTTCTTTTGTGTGTGAGAGTGTCATAGCTTCTAGTCTCAGCTAGAGCTCAAATTTTGATTGGGATTAGGGTTGCCACTCTATTGTATTTCTTTGTGTGTAAAGGTAAACTCCTATGGGACCTTCATTCTTGGACTACCTTCTAGCTGTAGATACGAGTTCAAGTTGAAGGAATCTCTCATGAAAAGTGGGTTGAAACATCATCATGGAAAAGGGATGAACATAGAAATGCTTTATTAATATTCCAAAATGAGTTTTTACTATATTGTAGTCTGGGTCCTTATGATGTAATTTGACGAGTTTTCTTCCTTTCGATGTAGATTCCATTTGGATTACAAGTAGTGAATTTGATCTATTTTTCTATAAAAGGATACATGGATACATCAACATTATACCTCCATAGTTTGATCTTTCTTGAAACCAATTTGAAAATATCTCATAGTAGCATTGTTACTTAGGATTTTGTGATCCATACAATGATGTGAGTTTTATTGTACTCGAAAATTAACTAGGGGTGAAATCCCTAGAGTTTACCTAAACATGTACAATAATTACCACCTACAAGCAAACATATCTTGTTGTAGTATAGTTCAGGGTCGAAACCAAAGGATAACATTTGAAAGAACTATTTCGATCAAGTTAACCGCAAAAGAACCAATATTTAGCACGAGAACTAGATTTGATTGATTAGACTAAGGTTGACATTAGTAAAGACTGAATTAAAGGGTTGATAAATCAATGGATAGGAACACTAGGGTGGAATGGGTTTCACCAATGCTACCATATTGAGCAAAAATATGTATATGTTAAGGCTGGAAAAATCCCCCTTTTGGTGTTAGGATAAAAGACCAGACAAATATCACTCTAAGCTCCCCATCTCTATTACCTAGAGATCATACATATTTCGCCTTAGAAAAACCTATCCAAAATTCTCATCTAGGATTCAACTAGAATCTAATCGATACCCTAGATATTGGTTTTGAAGTTCTCTACAGCCAATATCATGACAAACATGTAAATATGATGATCAGACAAGCATACATGCATAAAACAATTGATTCTAAACATATAATAATGCATAGAAAAATAAATGTAGATACAAGAGTAAAATCAGATAACATGGATACTCCCCACTGCCTAGTGAGAGGACTACTCTCTCATGGAACCATCAATAGAAAAAACAAGGGAAGACAAGAAGAACACTATGATCATAGAAGAAGAAGGAGTTGCCATCATGGTATGCAGAAGTAACTTTTCAAACTCTAAAATGATGACATTGATGGGCACTCGATAAGGGTATACATTCAAAAGTATGTTAATTATCATCACCCTATTACCATATATTATGAGATGGCTCAAATTTATGTTAACCCTGAAGCCTAGATTATCCATCTTACTTATCCTAATCTCCTCTCATATGATTTAACCCAGAACCCTAATCTAATGATTAAATCAAAGTGATTTTATTAACTCTAATTTATGTGTTTATGAGGAATATGAATGCACTAAGTAATGGAAAACCTTATTTTTGGGTTATGATCTAATGAATGCATGTGAAATGAATATGAAACCCTATTTTTCTTGTTACATGGTATGGTTAAGTGTAGAGATGTTTGAATTGTGATAATTGTGAGAAAAAGGATAATCGATTGTATACCACAATACTTATACTTAGCCTAAAACAAGATAATATGTTCTTTGGTCCAACTAACAAGAACTAATTATGTGACATGCATTCTATCCTAGTTTGAGGTGATTACATGACAACATAGTGCTCTTGAATGTGATCTATGTATCAAATATCAAAAGGGGTTATGTATACTTGAATTCTTGACTCTACATGCTTGAACATGAGTAATTGATGTTGACCATCTGAACTCATTTGACGTGTCATCTTAGTCTTTAGGCCCTTGTGATCCTTTGGAACTTAAAACATATTTAAAACCCTGGCCAAATTCCAATCAAGAAATTTATTAGATCTGTGTGCTTATTTTTGTTTTGTATATGCTTAACGGGTGCATGAAAATTTATGAAGAGTTTCAAGTTAAATTTGTGCTAAATGGTGTACAATAACCATATTTAGAAAAGAAAAGAGATTCCTATAATTTAGTAGGAATTATGGAAGTACAAGCCTAAATAGTTAGTATTAGGGGTTATGTTGATCAAACTAAAAAATCTAAAAAACATGGTAATTATCTACATGTTTTATTAGGACTATAATGAAAATTTGGGACTTTTTTAGTTGGCTAGATTTAGGAAATTAAATCAACAAGATAATATTGTAAAAGTGTATCTAAAAGGTATTTAATATTATCCTCGAACTTTTAGAGCACATGTACTTTTCTACCATTGTAAAGTCTAGACGGTTAGATCCCAACCCATTGCAGACGTAAGGGAGGTCATATTCAACCTCTAGATTTGTAGGGAAATAGGAGGTCATGGTCTTAAATGATTTCCTCACCTTCCGTTAATCTTTATGAGGATAGTAACGACTCCACTAGCTTTTGAGAGTCAACTTTGAGTTTTTTGATCCATGGTATATCCTAGCTCCCTCAATGTAAAAAATGCCCAATGCATAGCTGACTCCTTCCCTCACCATAATTTACATATGCATCCTCAACCCTTCTCACTGGAAACAAACTCCCTTTTCACCTTTGCCATGGTTCATGATCTAGTTACTCTATTTCAATTTTTCTCCCGTAACATCAATTATTGTGGCTTGGATTTTCTTCTTTCTTGAGATTACTAGAGATTTTCTCAATATGGAAGCCACCTCAGTCAAATTCATTAAGCGAGAAGCATCCCCAGGTGCTTGTGAATATCTCACAAGTTCCAGTCGATAGATTTATCTGTAGCTCAAGAAGATTCTCAGTGATGAGAACTGGGGTTACTTACACCATATAATGGAGCAAGAACCACACACTAGACATCAATGAAGTTGTACAATTCCTCAATTTCACTAGAGTTGAGTTAAATATTAGATCTTGAATTCTTGAGTTCCCTTTTGATTTTATTTGATTCTCACTTTCTTACACTCCTCACGCTATAATATTTAGTTAGTCATATCTTCTCAGCATCATGAATCCATTCGTAATGCAAGCTATCTTGTTAGATCTTTGTTTTGTTGGTTTCCATATCTAAGACTTAGGCCCTATTTTGCAATCAGCAAAACTGTCTGCTCTAGTCATTGCAGGCCATGAGATGAAGCTTGTTGACCTCATTTCAACTTGATGAAGCTGTGAACAGACATTTAGGGGCTATAAAGTAGCCCTACATGATCTACGGTTACATGTTCCTGCCCAAAAGCAACCATGGTGCAAAAGTGCATGGGATGCTGGGAAGAGATAAATCAAGTTGAATCTTTTTTCCATTTTGCCCCCTTTTCTCTAATTCACGTGTTACGTTGTCTTAGGGAAGAAGTGTTTTTGAAAGGGTATTTTGATGCCAATTGCGTGTCTTATTTAAATGGAATAATGACTAGATCTGTCCATATTACACCTATGATCATATAATTATGCCAATGTCATATCTACCTTCTATTTGGTTTTAACTGATATTCTAGTAATTTGGTTAATGGTTGATCTCAATGATGAACGTTCATAATATACCCACAGATTGGAAATTCAAATAAAAAACTATAGGCTTCAGATGATGATGACCCATATATGAAATTTGGTCTTTGAAATGTATTCGATGGACATGGTTTCAATATATGGTTGTAATGGTTTTTCATGAGATTACAAGTCTAGGGTTAACTAGAATTTATAAGATTTTCATTTCTATTTTTGGGTATTTTAGGTTAATAAGTGATTAATAATAAATAAATCTCTCAAAGGATTTTCCCTACTATTTTGGTAAGCGATCCATGCATTAGGCTTTATTATACTACATTATGAGTTATTCTCATATATAATATTTAAGTATTTAAACAAGCTATCATGTGACACATATAATGTAATAGGTAATATTATCATGCATATATTGTTAAAATTTACTACAATATCCTTTCATGCTTAAGATCAAATTATCTTAGTTACGACTTTTTGATTAAGACCAGCTAAGAAATATGGTTGTAAACCTTATGTTACATTTCAATAAGAATAGTCAAAATATATACAACCAAGGCCATATCTCATGAACATTTATGGAAGGTTGGTGCCTCATGAGCTCCTTTCATTTAGTTTTCTGGTTACTTGACCCTATCCCTACACACCCAATGTGTGTTCAATGATGTTTGAACACCTTATGTGTTATAGTGAATTTCCTACACACTTCATGCGTCTTTAGTGATGCATGTACACCTCATGTGTGTTCAACAAAATCTGACCACGTTTGGGTAGAATGTGTAGTTATATTATGAAATGCATCCCTAATGCGACTAATAATGATCATGTTCGATATATTTAGTTTTAAACAACTTTTTTAGTTTATATTCTTATTATTATAAACCCAACCACTTATGGTGGTTTTGTCAAATACATGGCAATATGTGGATGCACAAGTGTGATCAACATTTTAAAATAGCACTCAGGAGGCTAATGCCCATACAAGTTCAAGACATAGTGGGATTCAATCTATATGATCCAATGAGGTTTATATATTTTTCTACATTATCATGTATTAAGTTCTTCTATTGTAAGTCTATTGAAGAGAATTTTCATGAAAATCGATGTATATCATGTGCAAAGTTGTTCTATTATTTCAATGAAAGATGCACTATTTTTGGATTTTTTTAGTGTGACTGCAATGCTTTATGCTTTCATTTTGTTATAATGGATCACATTTGGGAGTAGTTACAATAATGACATTAGAAAAATAATGTAGTTAACCACTAGGAAATATTTCATGTTCTTATGGTCTTATCCGTTTAGATGAGTCTTAAGGGTAATTCTAAGGAAAGTTAGACCACGTATTACTGGTAGATTCTCGTAGCATTAGGAGTATATGTTTCTATAATCCTATGGTTTGATAAATTATGAGAGTTTGTGAATATAGGATATCTTGACTCCCATATTTGATATACCATAACTTAAAAATCACCTTTCAAGGAATATAGTTAAGAATAGATTAGGTAGGACAAAATCTCCAATGGGTTGGAGTTGAGGATAATGGAATAAAACATGAGTTTATGAGGTTTATATAAAATTTCTCAAGGAAAATTCCTCACCTTTGATACATTAATAACATTTATTATGTACAAATATGAGTTACATTTTCCCCTAATAATGATTTTGGATCCACCTTTTGTGATGTCTTTTTTACTTCTAGTAAATGCTTTGTTTTATGTTCAGATAATATATGTAATTTCTCATAAGTTTTATATTATTAAGTGTTCAGGTTTCCTTTCATCTTTTAGTTCTCAAAGTATTTTAGGAAAACAAACAAAATAAAGTTTGTCTCATGATTTAAAATTGAATTTATTACATATATAATACAAGAGACAAAGAGGGACATGAAACCTTAAGTTTAAATGCCTATTTTATAAAATCTTTTAAGTACTAATCCATATATCATTGCATGTCCTCTTTCTTTCTAAATAGTTTGTGATATGGGACACAAATGAATAAAGAATCCTAGAGGAGATGTCTTAATCCACATCATATTATAATGCTACTCTCCTTTCTTTAGGTGCTTGTGGTATGGGACACTTGTAGTAGGGGATGTTAGACATGAATATAATAAGATCTATCATCTCTAAATACATACAGTCACGAGTATGTGTCGAGATATGACATAAAGAGTTAATGGTAGGAGCTTGTACATATGGTCATTTGAACATGATGATATAGAAGTCCACAAACCATGTTTGATGTTATATTCTTTGGCATAAATAATAGAATGGTGGGCTTAGTATAATATGTGGTATTTGGGACACCAACAATGCAATTATAAGACTCCTTAGTTGTACATGTTTATTTAGTAATGCATGCTCCATATGAAAATGGTTGGAGGAATGTTAATAATTAAACAAGTCATGTTAAAAAAATCAAAACTTATTTATGTGAAGTTAACAAAGTTTGGAAATAATGATTTGTTGGCTTAGAGTTTTTTAATTAATGGGATTTTAAGTCTTGATATTATTATTATATCAAGGAAAATTTTAAATTTTATGAAGCCTAACCTCTAAAGAAGGCATATGAATTTTTCTAAGTGAGGAATATCCAAATATTCTTATGCTTGGAGATTTAATTTATATGAAGGATTATGGAAGTTCATGTG
Organism: Alisma plantago-aquatica; assembly: GCA_963693085.1. Lineage (NCBI taxonomy): Eukaryota > Viridiplantae > Streptophyta > Magnoliopsida > Alismatales > Alismataceae > Alisma > Alisma plantago-aquatica. The sequence continues at coordinate 1,413,185,668 of OY856409.1, read as the reverse complement.
TTTGTTACTAATCTAAGACAAGGAAGTTTTCAAGTTTCATTTAAATAAGATTACATTTATTGCTTAGGCAACATATGTTTATTTGTATCATGGAGCATGTTGTGATAAATAACCTTTATAGTAAATGAATATAAGAACATTTGATTAACGAATATGGTTTTTTTTTATATTTTTGATAAAGTTTATGATTAGATTATGTAAGGATCTACCCTGGCTTCAATTGTTGATGTATATGTAGGGACACAATATTTTAGCAATTGACAACATAAAATAACATATCAAAACCTAGAATCTTACCCTATTCTCACATATAGGAGTTTAGTATGCTTGATTCCTTAAATTGGACCAAACAAGGATAAATTTATACGTTAATGTATAATGTTAATGCATATAACCTGAATAAATGAGCGGTAACCCATAATAAATTTTGTCTAGAAAATATATAACACATCACATGGCATCATATTCTATAATCAAAATCATATATTATAGTACACTCAAATTAACATACTGACCTTAATGTGTGCCAACCTGTAAGTGAATGCATGTAATATGTCACATATGTTTCTTTTGATAACCAATATTCGCATAATGGCTCGATGTGTTTAATAAGTGATAGAATGTGCTTAACATATGAATAGGGATAATGACATGAGTATGGATAATGTACCATTATCTAAATAAATATTGAATTAATGGAATTAATATATTAAATAAGTAAAATTTGGAAATTCCTGCATAATAATATAAGGACACTCTTTTGGTAAAAATGTGAACATAATGCGACTATAAAAAATAAATAATAATGGTAATGATGTAATTTTATAATAATCTAACAGTAATGAGCCTAAAATTGTAGTTGTATTAGAATTTATAAAGGAAATATCAAATCTTTAATCTAATGATAAAATCTGATTTCTTGGGTCCCAATTAGCTTGGGTGCCATTTTTCACATTATTTGAACAATCCTAGATGCCTTTATTTAAATTGGAAAGGAAATGTATTATTATCTTAAAAATATTAAATGATATACTTGATTACTCTAAAATGGAAAATGATGAGAAAATTGGTTTTGTATATCTTAATTAACCTAGGTGTCAATTTTAACTTTAATTGAACAACATTTGAGTCCTCTTTTGGTTAGGAAAGAAAAACAATCAATATTTACCTTGCATTGCTTTTCATTTTATGATTTGATATAGTTTCCCCAATTTTATAAGCCACATTGGTTACCTTGTTTGGTTGGATCACAAACTGTTTAAGAACTATTGGATTTGAATCACACAATCTTAGCCTTTTCTTCTACCTTCCGCCTCCTACTTCCCCTTTCCATTTTTCCTACTCAGGAACCTATTTTCTTTCCTAGTCCCCATCTTCCTCTCCCTTCCTCCTTTTCCACCTATTTCCTCTCCACCACTTTCCTTTGATCAACTTGAAACTGATGACCTTATATAATCTAGGGTTTTGTTTCTCCCACTCAATTTTTGCAATCCGTCTCCACTTCCAATTTCCTTCTCTTATTCTCCCTTCCCTTGCTATCATCCCATGTCCATGGGTATTAAAAACCCTAGAAAATACTAAGGTGACCTTTGCGGCACCACCTAGCATCATTTTCTAGTGTTAGATTAGCTGCTTCCATCTCCAACCATGTTTGCCCCAAATTATGGTCATCTGTGTTGGAGATCTTGGCCTTGGTTTGTGATCTCTGATAGAGGTAAATCCCTGAGATGGCTTGGATAGTTCCATCTTGTCTATGCAAAGCCTCTTACACCTTCATTTCCACTAGAAGACATGCATGCTCTTTGCTTCTCTATCATTTTGCTGGTTTCCTCATTTTTGGCTAATGCTTGCAAGCCATGAGATATTCTCGAGTCTTGTTTTAGATTCTCATTTTTTTGCAACTATGGGATTCATTGTGTCTCTCCATACTCAAATGTTTTCCATCTTGGCTGAGTATTTCCCTTGGTTCCATTTCCCCTATTCCCTTCTACACCAGTGATATGGTAGGAGATGCTTGTGAGGTTTTAGACCACTTCACATCTCCTCTATAGGTCTCTAGGGTTAGAAGTGGAAGGGAAACTTGATGGTAGCATTTCCCAACCCCACATGCCTTGATTTTGTGGTGCCGATTGCACATTTGGAGTTTGATTTCTTGTTACGTCGTGTAATTGAGCAGGAGGTTGATAAAGATAATTGTTTGGTTGATATACACATTTGCCCTTGTCTTGACTTTTATTTTTATCATGCTACTCGTGGGCATTATTGTCGTATCACAACAATTCATTTCATTTGGATGTGTGAGTGTTGGTTTCACACATTTACCTCTTTTCCCATGTCACACTTTATACTCATAAATCTAACCACAGGGCATACTGGCAATTGTGAAATTACTTTTCTGTAATAAATCAATAATTTTTCTTATCTTGGATAATTTCTGGTAAATTATGTTTGGAAAATAAAATAAATATGTTTTGGAATCACAAAATATAATTTATCAAAAAATAATATTTTCATCACCTAATTCTAGTCTAATTAACATATGTTTTTAATGGATTTTTCTAAATGGTTAGAAATTGTAAAATTCATAACTAATGATTTGTAAATACTAAAAAACAAAATATGATATGAACTCATTAAACCATAATCTAAAATATGGTATGATTTTCATAACCTAATTCACTAATAATAAAAGTTGATTTTTAGAGATTATGCAATTCATGTGAAATTAACCCTAATTCCATATATGCATGTAATAGGTAGCTTGTGAATTGGATGCAGAACTAAACTGACTAGGACATATGTAGACTTGATATGAGGTATGTTTCATACCTTATTATCATATTGAGCAATAACCCCTTTTTAGCTATCTCTCTTGATCCTTTGGGACTCAATACCCTATACACTTTTCTATCTTCTGAGAGGTCGACTCATTTGAATATTTATGTGGTGATATAAATCTTGTGATCTTATTATTTTGTTGAATATGATTGTTGGATCCTAAATTGTATCTTGTTCATCATTTTTCATGTGGTAACCCTATTTTGAGACATTGAGCTAAATGGAATCTTATGTGATGGTCTCTTGTGGTCTTATGATATATATTGCTTCTGGACATGTTTGGACATTTATTTATGGGTCCTCTAACCCTAGATTATAAGTGTTGGATGTTGTCATCCTATTATTTCATATTCACTGAACTTATTCTTGGCTCAACATTTTCCATGACTTAGAATAATTTATTTCTAGTAGTGGTACATGAGTAGAGTCATACATAGGGCGAACTTTTTCTACCCCTAGTGTGATTTTCCACTCTCTCTATATAATATATATATATATATATATATATATATATATATATATATATATATATATATATATATATATATATATTAAAGCTAGAATACACTCAAGTGTACCAAAGACACTTCACACCTCATTCATCTTCCATGATGAAGCAATTTTATTAAAAATCTAAATTTCTAATTAAGAACATTCTATATAATAAATTTAAACTCATCCAGACACCTATAGGTCATGCATCTAAAGGAGGCAAAAATAATGCTTTTCAAATTAGTTATGTGCATTTATTTTGGAGTCTTTCAATTAATTACCTACACTCGTCCAAATGGGCTCAAATTTTGCATTGGGCCTATTACTTTTGTAAAAGGAAAGATCAATGGATTAGATTTTGCAAAAATATGGACTTCATAGGAAAACATCATTGAGGTGTACGATGTGGTCTATACATGAGTGTTTTCTAGCCTGACTCGCCTCTCTCTCTCTAGCTCTAAACAATGTACTTTATGGACCAGATACCCTATCCCTAATAAACATGACCTCCAAAAAAGAATACACGGAGCTAATATCTTCTCCAAATTCAATATGAAATTAGGATTTTAGCAAATATAAATAAATGAAAAAGATAGATATAAAATTGCTTTCACAGTACCCTTTGGTCACTATGAATGGAATGTTATTCGTTTTGGGCAAAAAATGCCCCATTTGAATTTCAAAAAACAACAAATGAAATATTTAATCCATATAATTCTTTTAGCATTGTCTATATTGATGACATACTCATCTTCTCTAAAGACTATGACCAACATTGAAAACATCTAAATACATTCTTTCAAGCAGTAAAACATATTGGGTTAGTAGTTTTTTCAAAGAAGATGAAATTATTTCAAATAAGCATTTAGTTCCTAGGATACAAAATAGGAAAGGGAACTGTACCACCTATAGTAAGAGCTGTTAATTTTTCCAAAAAGTTTCCATATGAATATTAGAGAAATAACAACTTCAAATATTTTTGGGATGCCTAAACTATATATCCGACTTCTATGAAAATCTTGCTCTAGATAAAAAGTTCCTTACCGATAGACTTAAGAAGGTTCACCAAGTTGGACAATGAATCACACTAATGTTGTTGAAAGGATAAAAGAAAAGGCTCAAAGGCTACAATGTTTAAAAATTCTTGACCCATAACATTTAATATGTTAGAGATAGATGCATCAGACATACGATATGGAGGGATCCTCAAGTAAAAAATTGATAACAAGGAACATCTAGTCCGTTACACCTTAGGAGTTTGGAGTGATATGAAAAAAATATATTCAAATATTAAGAAAGAAAAATTAGCCATAGTACTCACCATTATAAAATTTCAAACATACCTTCTAAATCATAAGTTCTTATTAAGAGTAGATTGTAAATCAGTAAAATTTGTTCTTGAAAAGGATGTAAAAAATTTGGCTTCCAAACAAATATGTGCTAGATGGCTATCAATATTAGCTATATTTGATTCAATATTGAATTTATAGAAGGAGAAAATAATTTTCTACCTCACTTCTATCGAGAGAATTTTGTAGGGGTATAATCAACATACACTAGTACAGAAACTATCTCTAACATCGGTTAAAACAAACCTATACTGTTGGTTATAGATCGACATTTAAGTGGGTGAAACTACAACCACAGGTCTAAGATATCGGTTCTTTGGGGATGGCAAAACTAACACCATATATCTAGCCTCGATTGTGTGGATAAAAGAAATTGACACAGTTTGAGTCATCGGTTGTCTTACAAAAACTAACATTGCAAGAGCCATACTAGGTCACATTTATAACTGGTAAAGGACCCTATATCGTCGGTTTGTAACAACCGACACCTATTATGACATACAATGTCGGTTGCAGATGAAATAACCAATGATTATGATGTATAGTGATAGTTAAATCTATTAAAACAACAACTATGATGTGCTACCGAATGCGACCATGCTCCCAACATGTCCATTTTGGTTTTGTCCTTTAATGTCAGTTATTTTACCAAAATCTACAACTCAGGCCTATAATATCCGTTTCTTTGTTACAACTGACGACTACATTTTTTTAAAATAGAAGGGCTACAAACCTACTACCCGACTGACAAGCAGGATGCAGAACCTATAGTTTAGAACTAGGGTTCTGAACTATAGGTTAACAACATCCAGTGAGTTCAACTTAACAACAAACCACCAAACATGCAATAACAAACATTATTTACATATAATTGTATTCATTCTCCAATTCCATTTCACCACATGTGCAAATATAAATCTTCACATTCATTTACACACATGATACTTCGTTTACATATACACCAATTACATTCTCATGACATGTAGAAACACAACTCATTCATTCATATACAATTCATTTATTCATCTTTACGTTCACACACATGTATATAGATCATCATTCACATATGCACCAATAATTTACTCGCATCAAATTTAAAGTTGCAAGAAGTCATAAGGACCCCATGTATATAGAAGGAATGAAATAAAACTTTATAAAAGTCATTCCTTATCCCAATCAAATTCAAAGTTCACTTCCTTTTCAAAGGCTTGTGCCCATTGTCATCGTATCTCATCAAGTTGTTTTCTCATATAAGGCATTTGTATGTCTTCTAGATTTTCTAGCGTATTGAAGTCTGTCATTTTAAACACCTACAAAGATAATTAGGTATATAATTAATAACTTTGATATTTTCATATATTCTAATGAGACTATATACTTATGATGATCAAGACTATATATAGATTACATTTTGTATCTTGTCAATGTCTAGTGTCCCATATCTGACAATCATGTCCATATACCACATCACGTAGTCTTTGCATGCCCAACTGTTGTCTTGTACATAACACCTATAAATTTCAACATAAAAATGTTAATAAATAAAAGTAAGCATAGTTGGCATAAATACGCATTGGAGTCAGAAAATTACCTCATCATTCTCCCAAACTATCACTTTCTTTTTCTTGTCCACCTTTCCTCCAGCTTTTTTGAATTCTTGTACAGCCCCATGCATTAATGTAACACATTGAATTACATTAGTAAATAGCCACGTAATATATATGTTAATGAATATAAATATAAAAATTTACTCATGTGAATAATACCTTTTTCAAATCGTGTGCCCCACTGTCTATTTTGTCACCCTTAGAATCTAGATAATACAAAATTAGCATCACTGGGACAATAACCGATAACACTCAATGTTTATTCCTGAGTGATAAGAAGGTAAACAAAATATAACTCAAAATCCATATTGAAATGCAATTTTATTAAGTCAAAATTATAAGTAGAGTAAGTAAACTTATTCAACATTGTATGGAGATGTACACAAAAAAAACATTGTGTGGAGATACATCACACCCTTTTTCTTTTTACCGAAATATTTAAATGCGGTAGAGTAGTATTGGGTAATAGATGTAGGTTCTTTAATTACATGACTAATCAAGGATGAAACTAGAAATGCCACATGGGGTAGTGAAAACTCTATACAGACCCTTTGTAAGTGGCTGTAAAACATATATCATGTATGCATTAATACATAAGATAACAAATTAATATGCATAAAATGAGGTATATAGCTATACAAAATCTCACTGTATCGAAAGTTCTATCACAGATGTATTCAACCAAGCATAACCAAACAACTTTAAAACATCTTGCAGAAATATACTAGTATCATGAGGTTGACCTACAATGGCCTCCTTAACAGAAACCATCACAGGAAACCCTTCTTCATGTTTGCCTATCCATAGTGTCATACCCCTACATTGATGACCTATTGAGTCGAATACGTCCTTTGTAAGCCAACCAGATAATTGAGGAAGAGGTGGAGGTGGAAGTGGAGGACAAGCTATAAGGGGTTTCTTAGGTGCTATGCCCTGCACATATATAATCTTATATCAATGGTGTCATGTATATAAAGATACAAACACAATGTAAATTTACCATACATTAGTATAGATAAATCTAGCTTTGGGCCATGCAACCACTCTATCTTATGCATCACATATCGTGTTGTGCTAGGGGTGCTCATACGGTAGTACAGTTTGCTTACAAGTGCCGTAGACAAGGTTTGGCGTCACACAAACCACATCAGTGGGCAATGATGCACCATGAATTGTGTGACCTTCAAGGTGTGGGTAAGCCTCTCCCACAACAAAGACATATTATTTTAATTTAAGATGACATGGTGTCAACCCCTACAAATTTTCATAGAGTGTTATATATTTTATAGAAATCATTCTGCAAGACCACTATGTCATAAGAATACTTACATCAGACGTGCTAGGTGGAGGTTCCACATGATTTCTGCCAACCACCTCAGTCGTAGGAGGGTCCATCTCATATGAAGAGCTGGGCGACACATGTAATGTCTGAGGAGCTGATTGAGAAGCATGATACTGGCTCATTGGTTCTAGAATTCCCTTTGCAATTAACTCTTGTACCTTCTCTTTTGAGAATCCCCCTTTCTGGATAGATTTGTGCTTATGCTCTGATGGCCCAAAGAACACTCTTATACCAACACCAGTGCTACAACCCTAACATGCCCATGATGCTTTGGGTTACCTAGAGAAACTGCCAATTCATCCCTTGTTCCCTCAGGGATAAACTTGCCTTGTTTCCTTTGCTCATAGAGCTCCCACTAATCATCCTCAATAGTAATTGGTAAGTTAAACATTACAATCATCAATATGAATTGCTCTGAGAGTTGAATTTTACTATTTTTGCAGCAGACTTAGCAGTTGTAGGGTTGGGTATATCTCCAGATTTGTTTTTCCATCTAGTTATCCATTGATCATGGTGAAGTAGAGGTTCACTAGTAGTATAGGACTCAACAATCCCAGGAGTAGGCTGCTGAGAAGAAGACACCTACATGAGCTTTTGGCAAAGATATGCATAGCCAGCTAAACCCATTGTGTGGCTGTGCACATTCTTTGCATACCTTTCTCTTTGAGCATTACTTGCATCATGGCAAGTAACAATGATCAATAGTAATTGGTCCTTGAATTCATTGGTATTTTTCATAGAAACAAACACCTCCCATGTCTTTGGGTCAAGATAGCTCCATTGCTCAGTGGCTGACTTCTTCCTCTTCTCAGCATCCCGTATGTATAGTCTTGTTAGAGTTGTCCTATAATTCATCGACACCCTCCCATAGTGTTGCATCACCTTTTTACAATATAATTTTTCATCCAGGTCATACATGCTCTACAAAAGTTCATATACTTAATTGAATGTTCTTAAAAATAGAATTGTAAATAGCTTTAAACAAATTTGCAAATGATAATATCTCACATATAATTCTTTCCATATGAAGTCTTTCTTGCTTTTATCAATTTTATGTCAAGATTCTACTTCTAAACTATAATGGCTACAAGTAAGAACCCCTAGATATGCCACAAAAGAACTACATTTCTTTCCAAAAGGATTCCCTGCATGATCAAGATCAATGACCAACTTTAGTCCGTTACCCATTTGTTGTATCAAATTGTTCATCATGGTGATGCCCCTTATATCCTCAACCTAAAATCAACAAAAAAGACATATAGACCATAAAAAGATATAACATATAAATGCGATAAAACAATACCAAAAAAACAACAAGTTAGACATATTATAAAATGTACATATCTATAATAAAACAATACAAAAATTACACCAGTGTCAAGGTGCACATCGTGATGTTGGTCATCGTCACGGTAATCATCGTCATGGTCATCATACTCATGGTCAGACACCATTTAAAAAATGTCATATAAAAATAGTCAAAGAATGAAATATAAGATTATAAAATGCACATTTACATTTAGGAAAATAAAAGCATGCCTCTAAGATTGAGATCTTTTATCAATTTACATTCCCTCAGTGTGATCTCCACGCACATATAAGTCAGCGTCAGTTTAAATATTTGGTGTTGGCACGCCAATTGAAAATGGACTAGAGTCATCATACTTGTCATAGTACTCTTCTTCTTCTACAAGATCTTCAATGAACTGTCTTTTACCATGAAGAACAACCAATCATTTTTCATTTATAGAATCATCGATATAAAATTCTTTCTTCTCCTAATGCCATTATGAATTGGTACACACTTCTCGCCAATATTTTAAAAATTCATTGATGTGAAACCCAATTCATCCACTACAACTCCTTTGGTGTTATCAATCCAATTACATATAAAGACTGGAATTCTAAAATCTACATTGTCAAACTCCCATATGTCTTCAATGACACCATAATATGACATTTTAGCTTCACGTGGACTCTTATCCTTTACACTAGAAAAAAAAGAATGAAGATGCTTGAAGGGTGACCCCACTATTTTGGACGACGCTCTTATCATCTTGACACTTTGTGTAATATTAAAACCCATTGATCTCAAATCATTCATAAGACATAACATTTGTTTTTGGTTTAAAGGCATGTCATTTGATATTTTCAGCAACATTATTTGGTGTTTGATATAGTTAACGTTAGACTTTATCTTTAGAGCACCTTATAAATGTCTTGTTGTGCTCTCTAGCAACCCTTATTGAATTGGCTCGAGGATATTTTGTCTTGATGAAATTGGTATGTTCGGTGATATAAACACTCACTTCATTGATGTTGTGTAAAGTATACAAGTGAGCTTATTCCCATAGCTCTGACTGATAACTTTCACTTGTGCTCCTAAAGTCCTTTTACCGGAATAGTCCTCAATAGTCTTTTCATTTACAAGATCTTCAATACAACTCAGAAAGTCATTGCAGAAGTCCATAATCTCCATGGCCACATAACCCTCAATGATACTCCCTTCAGATCAATAATGATTTTGAACATCACCTTTAAAAATACTCATGTACCATTCAAAAGGATACATCCAATGCAAGAAAAATGGTCCCAACATTTTCACTTCCCTAGTTAAATGGCCAACAAGATGTACCATGATATCAAAGAATGAAGGAGGAAATACATATCAAGCTGGCATAGGGTAACAACCACTTCTCTTTGCAACTTATCAAGATTCTTAGGATCAATAACTTTACTGCATAGAGTGTTGAAGAAGAAACAAAGTTTGGTGATTATGAACCTTACATGCTTTGGCAGTATAAACTGAATTGCCACAGACAATATTATTGCATTAGAGTGTGTCAACAATGACATTTAAGACCTATCAGCTTCAAATCCTTCATTGATATTAGTCTGCGGATATTGGAAGAGTATCCCTATGGTACCTTAACATTGAGAAAGCACTCACAAAAAGTTTTCTTCTCCTTTCTAGACAATGTGTAACAAACATGGGTGAATATGCTTTCCAATCACTCATAAATAATTCTATTAATTATTTCTTATTTCCATTTCATGTAGGTCCATTCTAGATTTGATTCCATATTTAGTCTTACGTGGTATATTCAACAGAGTACCAATGACGCTATCACATACATTTTTCTCAACATGCATGACAATGATACAATGCCTAACTACCAAAGAACTCCAACAATGAAGATACCATAATGTTGACCTCTTCTTGTATAAAGATTTTTCACTCTATGTGGGAATGGTACACTGTGATCTCTTACTAAATGCATTGACAAAGTCTTTTACTCTTTCATAAACAACCTCCCCTTTAAGGGCACTCCATTCCTCATTCGATCCATTGAACGCTTTGTGCAACCTTTGGTAAGGATGAACTTTTGGAAGAAACCTTCGATGACCAAGATATACAGTCTTGCTACCACATTTTAGCTGTATTGAATCAATGTTCTCTTCACATATAGAGCATGCTTTGGATCCTTTTACATTGTATCCAAAAAAATTTCCATATGCTGGAAAGTCACTAATAGTGCAAAACAACATAGCATGTAAATGAAAAGTCTCTCTACACGAAGCATCATAGGTCATCACACCTTCTCCCTAGAGTTTGTTTAAGTCATCAATCATAGGTTTAAGATAAACATCGATATCATCGTCAGGTTGTTTAGAGCCCAATATCAACAATGACAACGTGACATACTTATTTTTAATACACAAACATGGAGGAGGATTGTATATAACAATTGTAATGACCCCACCCCATCAATAATCGCCAATTAAGGAAGACCAAGAAGCTAGAGCCGTTATCCCAAAATAGGATCATATGGTTTTGCAAAAAAAAAAAAAATTAATAAATTCTACCACAACTAAGCTTAAAATACGATAAAAAATTTCTTTTCACATACCTTTCAAAAATAGGAGTTTGGAACTTTACCCAAAGTAGAATTCTATCTATCTAAATATTCCAATCTTTATGTATATTTATTCTTCCAATGTAACTTTAAATATTCATCCACTTTCATGTATTTCTAAAATGCCGCCACACAGAACGTCAGTCAGTATAACGAATTATATTCGTATGTGGGTGAACTAAAAGCTAGCACATATTGTAACAACATATTTGCAACCAAATTATTTCTTATAAGATCAAACTTTATGTCTTAAACATAACTACTCAATCCTAACATATCCTTGCCTCTGTGCTGTCCTTGGAGTGGACATGGATACTACCTTTCTCATATGGTAGATCCCCAAATAGCCCCTTTTGATCCTACCCTACATGTAGACCAAGACATAGAGTTGTATAGTCATATGATCCTACCCAAAGGTAGACCAAACATCAACTGATGATAACCTGATGATCCTACCCTAAGGGTAGACCAATAACTAGGTCATCCATCTCTAACAAGTACTCAAAGCTACAGAGGAGTACTAGGATCTAAGCTAGTCATGCACATATGTTTATGGTGATAGCCGTACTCACTTTATAGTTGCAAGAATTAAAGTTCGTCCAAGCAGTTAATTTCAAGCATCCGGTAAAACCTCAGAAATCATTGTGAAACTAGGGCGATTATCCATAAGCGTAACCACATACCTGATTTAAAGTCTCAAAAATATGCAAGATATCCAATCCAATCAAGAAGTCCCATCAATCCAGTCAAGAAAATTTTGATCCTAAAAGCATGTATAATGCCTAGTCATCACAATCATATCCCAAAAAACTCCTTAATAACTTAGGACTCCTTTCTAAGGTTTCTAAGACTTATTAGGATTCATTAGGGTTTCTTAGATCTATTTCTCAATCTTTATTCTTTTTAGGTCAACAAACCCCAAAACAACTTTTCTACTCATAAGAACCCAGATTACATAAATGATCCACATTAAGGGTTTTTATTCTCAAATTAGCTTATGAACATCATATCTCTGTCTTACTTATGGATTTAAAACCATTAAAGCTCATAATTACCAAAATTAGGGTTTCTAGGCCCATTAATGCACTTTCATATACATGGAACCCTAAATTAGGCCGATTATGTACAAAGATCATCTTTTAGATCTAATTCTTCCTTTTATTAACAACATGTTAGTATTCAACTCAAAATATTCAAGGAATATGATTAGATCTAATTATCATCAAACTTAGGGGTTTTCATTAATAAAATCATTAAAGATGACAACTTTATACACTTTTCGAATTGCAAGTAGAATTAGGCTTCAATTCTATTTTTAATGGATTCTTGGCATTTTTTGATCAATTTTCATATATATTTTATCTTGATCCGAGTTACCACTAATTAATTATGATTATTGCAAAGTAAAGATGGTTGAGAAAATTAGAAATATCCACATCATCACACTTACCTTTTCCATTACTTTTCCACACGAGAACTGTGCAGCCAATGGCCCGTGGCCATCTCAACAACTCGTCCTAGTGAGGTGAAGGTTGTAAATGGAGCTAAAATACATGTTTGCCCTTTCCTCTTCAACACACTCTCGGGGGCATCATCGGTATTTCTTCCTTCTTCATCTTCTTCCTTGCAATGGAGGAGCAGACGATCTGCTATTCACAGCCCGGTGAGCCATAGAAGTTGACTCTCCCTTCCTCACTTTGAGGATACTATGTGAGGGTCCAGGGAGTTGTTGCGGTCTTCATCAGACTCGATGATCCTCATATCTTCACCTGGGCTCACTCTGATCAATGCGCCTAAATCTAGTTTCCTTCTACTACCAACCATGGTTAAAGAATGAGATACTGAGTCTAGAGATCCCGTCGTGGTGCTATTTGATGCTCGAGAGAGTTGTACCTCTGTGTTGAAATCACCAGGGTCTTATATAGGCATGGTAACAACTGACCAATGGCTTTGAGATTGCCCTGGTGTCCTGGTTTAACATGTATTTTGGGCACTTTTCCTATAGGGCATGATAACTACCAAGTTATGACTCATCGTGTTCGCCACTTCCTCCCGAAACAAAAGGTGAAAGTTTTAGAAAAAAAGGTGGAGTAACAAGGGAGGTAGGGATGAGGGAAGTTAGGAGTCAATGTACCCTCCTTTCCTATTCAAACATGAGGTAGGTGACAAGGGGGTCACTGTTGGATCTCAGATCTGATGGTCCACATTGCGTGCACCAACTAAATTGCTAATTAAAGGAATTCTAATGTGAATGTAAATGGTGACATTTAATGATATTCTCTCACTTTAGGGATTGTTACAAATATCATAACTCTCAAACCACATGTCTACTTAATCCCAAATTTTAAAGGAAAGCCCATTATGATGTAAACTACATGTGTGCAAAGTTTGAGACTCAAATTCAAAAGTATGAGAGACTTTTCTTCTTATGCAACTTATCACTTAATAAGGCATATTTTATTCATACTTTCTCTCTCTTTCTCTTCTATTTCCTTTATTTGGATTTACCATTAGAAACCATGTGGATTTGAAACCTAATCAATAAAGGTCATCCATACCACTTTCTAGATAATTCCACATATATCTCACTATTATCCTTATTTCTTTTACCTTTTTAATATTATGGGATTTATTTTGTCTTTTCTTCCCTTTTTATCACATTGGACTCACTAACTCATTAGCATCAACAAAATTACTTATTATGGAAATATTGCAAAAGATACTTATTCATTGAACTATATCATACAATTTTCATACATGTACATTTTATTTGAGAAATTGCATTTCAATCAATATAAACCCAAAAATTGGGGTTGTAACATCCTTCTCCTCTTATAGAAAATTTGCCCTCAAAATTCCACCAAGCATACAAGTGATTCAGGATAAGACTTTTCCATCTCCATCTTCAACCCTCATGTGGCTTCATCCTCTCCATGGTGCTTCAAAAGAACCTTTACCATCTTTATCATTTACTTCTGAGCTCTCCCACCTGGGTATCTCGTACCCTCATAGGTGACTTAGGGTAAGTCAACCTCTCTTGGAGTTCAATCAGTTCAATGCTCAGCACATGGCATAGGTACGTCATATAATGCTCTAGATTGAGCACATCAAATACATCACACATCATATTATCATGAGAGGGTAAGGCTATAAACAAAAGCAGCTTCACCAATCCATTCCAAAATCTCAAACGGACCCACATATCAGGGACTCAGTTTTCCTCTGTTCTTAGCAATAGATTAGATCGGTCTGATTTTCAAAAACACGTGCTCACCCATAGTGAACTGTAAATTAGTCTGCTTCACATCAACATATGACTTCTATCGATCATGGGCTCTCTTAAACCTCTACTTGATCTAAGTGACTTTATTTGCATACACTTAGAGCTCCTCTGACCTCAACAAGGTCCTCTCACCGACATCACCCTAGGGAAGTGGTGATCGAAAACCTCCCATAAAAAGCTTCATACATCTCAATACTGGCTTTGGTAGCTGTTATAACAAACAAACTCAACTAGGGGTAGGTACTGCTCCCATGATCCACCCCAAATGAGCACATATGCTCTCATCAGACCTTCTAAAGTCTGGATCATACTCTCTTGACTATCCATCAGTCAAGGGGGTGATATGATGTGCTAAACTTCAATCTAGTATCAATTTTTTCATGTACCTACTTCCACAACATGGAAGTGAACTTAATGCTATGCTCAAGAATATTTGAACTCAGATCATCCTACAGTCAAACTAACCCTCTCTCTCATATATATATATATATATATATATATATATATATATATATATATATATATATATATATATATATATAGTTCAACTAGATCTGTCACATTAGCAGTGGTCTTTAAGGCAAGGAAACATGCTGACTTGGTAAGGTGATCTACCATAACCCATATTTCATCATGACCTCTCTTAGTCTTGGGGAGACCCACCGCAAGGTCCATGGTGATCTTCCCCCATTCCACTCGGGAACTTCCAACCATCTATAGCAATCCACCGGATTAATGGTGTTCATCCTTCACCCTCTGGCATGCGTGACATCTGGCCACATATGCCTATATGTCCTTCTTCATTCCAAGCCTCCAAGGTACCGCTGCAAACCTTAACTATCTTGGTAGTACTAGGATGTACGGTGTACATAGAATCATGAGCTTCTTACATGACATGATTCCTAAAGGGTGAATCCTCATAAACCCTAAAACACTCTAGTAGTGGATTTCACCACCTACTCCTCCTGAGAGGTGCATCTGAGGTTTCTCTAACAAACCTTTCAGCTTGTCAAGCTCTGGGTTGGCTAACTGGGAAATCACCAACTCAGTCTGGTTGTATGTGGATGTTAGCCACACAGGTATAGTCTTACAAAGGTTGCATGGTCCACCTAGAAACCTCTTTCATCCTTCTCCATTGGCTAGGCAAGATAGTTGCACACTTGAGTTGTTTCGATCTAAGAGCATCTGCTATAACATTAGATTCCCTGGGTTCTAGGTGATGGTGAAGTCATAAACCTTCATATACTCCACTCATCATCTTGTCTTTAGGTTTAGGTATGTCTGAGTCAGGAAAAACTTTGAGCTCTTGCATCCATTATCTTGGTTACCAAACCCAATCTTTAACTCATAGAATCCAAACTACTCTCGATGAGTATGTCCTTATATGGAGATTACCTTTGTTCACCTATTCTTTCAAACCATCTATCCGAAATACTCTTAAAAGGGTGTGGTACTTCCTCCATTCCTCAATTATCATAAAAAGGTTTCAACTCAAGAATTTATCTCTCATATCACTTTTATCCTTAGTATGGCATGTGATTTGTCCTATCTCTCACACCCATAACAAGATGAAATAAGCATTTGGCTGTAGTCCAAATACAAAGTTCACCCAGGAGTACAGATGGTGCATCACACATCAGCATTACACCTTCAAGTCTAAGTTGAAACATACAAATCATGACTCCACACCATGAATATATCAATTATATGTTTACTTCCATGGAAAGGCTTTTCCCCATCACTTTTGAGTCTTATCATTACTCATATATACAATCCTTAGTCATTTCCTTAAGGTATCTAGGGTGTCGATACTTTTGGGGTGATCTTACCCTCATGCATCTAGGGAGTGCCTCTCACATTTACCCCTTAGGCCCCATGAACTTATGAAGGTGTCCAACCTCCTAACCCATGGGCCTCAGACAAAGGTAGCTTTTACCTCCCAACCCTATGGTCTTGTGCATCCAGGGAACAGACAACTCCTACTCCCATCGGTCTTGTCCCTTGTTGACCTTACTATTGACTTAGGATTCTACTGTAGGTGGTGGCTCCTTTGTTGATACCCAAGTACATTTCATTCTTGAATCTTTACCCATCATCTCTATGGGCACTCATGGTTTAACTTACATCCCTTCATGGGAAACATGGTGACCTACCTATCTAGGCCTGACCCCATTCTACCGGTTACCTCCATCATGATATATCCTTATGTCCCTTAGAGATGATCGTACATGGGTCTATAGATTCATACTCAACTATGTGCACTTGCACTTAGCCTATCAAGCTCTTATAATGACCTTTAAGGTTACCTCAAACCTAAACATGAGTTGGTGCTCACTCCTACATGAAGGGTCCTTTCCCAAGATAGGAGAAAACTATCACTTGATAGTAACAAAGGTCATAAAACTGTCTTGCATCCAAGGTTTATATCATCATGTATATGCATAGCTCCTATCATGCTACCTATACACATGGCTAGCAAGTAGACAACTTATTAAACCATTTCCAAGTTCCTTGGTATGTCGTACTTGATCATCATTCCTCCCGGTTGGACCGAAATCATATGTCACCAACCTGTGCAAGTGGCCAATCAATCATATATCTCAGTTTAAGCGGGGTTTCCTTTTATTCCAACACATGGGGGCATTCTTAAACCCTATGAACTCACTCAACCTTGTGAGAATTATGTGCACCAGATACTGCTACTTCCCCTCTTTGGTCTAGGAACCCAGGCTCACCTCTTATGCATTAGTTATCTAAACCGCATGCTCATCTATTCAAACCTATACCAAACCCATGCATAATGGCATATACTTCCTAACCTTCTTCCACATGAACAAACCTTATGAGTCCTACACAAGGACAACCAACTAGGTACGAGGCCTCACCACTAGCTACCATACCTCTTCAGGGTCTTTGGAACTCTCTCTTTCCTACACCTATAAGGTAGGTACTCATATCATTTGTATATTTGTACTAGAAGCCTCTTTATATTGTCTAAGGTTTGGTTCCTCTAAAGGTATCTAAGGTACGGCAACCTCTTTGGATCATGCATGAAGCAACTCCACACATCTAATCAGGGTCATCTATTCTAGGCCACATCATACCAAAACTTCATATGATTCCTCATGTCTTGGAGTCTAGGTTTCCAACCTTCTCCATCTGGGTCTCACTCTCTCCTGAGCTAACCCTCTAACTGGCCTAAAACTAAAGGTCCCTTCTTTATAGATGAGGCTAAGGCTCCTAAGATACACAATCTATTCTCACATGCCCCATGAAATGTACTATCAAATCTTATGTCTGACCGAGATCACCACAAAGCTCCTTGTTCATATCTTTCAGAATGCCTAACTCATAAACCAATAGGCATAACCCCTATGGCTTAGGATTAAGACATGTTGCCAGCCTTGATGTCACTCACTTCTACGTAGGTGCATGCCTCTTTCTGGCTCATATATGCTTGTTAGGGTTCCTATAATAACCTTCAGAATGAGGGTGTTATCCCTCTCTCCTTGATCTGTTCTCCTATTAGGCACGACCCACCCAAGGTTGGGTCACCAAAAGGCACTAGGGGTCATGAAACCACTCATAGCTTATGTTTCTCATGTGTACTCAAAACCTCTACGTAAAGCATGCATGTCTAACCCACATACTTACATGTATTGACAACTAAGGTATCCAACTTGTCGTGTCCTCTCTTTCCCTATCCACTGCTTAAGGTTTTGGGTTTAGCATCATCCTCAGAGGATGCATCATGTATCTTCCTCTTCCTAGAGGCTTCTTTCTCCAGGGCTATCACTCTCCTTATCTTCCTATGAGATGCCCTAACCTCAACGTTCTCCTGGGGGGGGTATCTAAGGGAACATCAACATGACCATGCAACTTAAGCATGTAACTATTTTCAATCTAAGTTTCATCATTTAAACTTATGTCCATTGACATCTTTCTTACATGATTTTTATTATTTGGTGGAAGATTCCTTACTCCTTAGTACTCTTAACCCTCAAATGCAGGGGGAGGTGAAAAGAGAGAAAACCCTAAGCTCCTACAGTTTCTCTGTGAAAAGGGTAGAGAAGGGATGAAAACCGATGAGAAGACCTAGAGGTATCTTATTTCGAGTCAAATCCTCAAATTTTGGCAAAGTAGTCACACAAATTTTGGGAGTCCTCATAAAATGACTAGTAGGGCAGAGGAAAATCTTGTCGCCCCCCTAATTGTGATCCTTTTCTAGTCACCTCCATCCTTGGAAAATTCTCTAATAACTCCCTTGGGCTCTAAAGAATTTGTAAAATTTATTAATTATTAGAGATTAGATGGAAAACCAGGCTCTAATATCAAATGTAATGACCCCACCCCTCGGTAACCCCCAATTAAGGAAGACCAAGAAGCTAGATCCATTACCCCAAAATAGGATCATATAGTTTTGTAAATAATAAAAAATAATTAATAAATTCTACCACAACTAAGCTTAAAATAGGATAAAAGTTTTCTTTTCACATACCTTTAAAATATACGAGTTTGGAACTTTACCCAAAGTAGAGTTCTATCTATCTAAATCCTCCAATCTTTACTTAGCTTTATTCTTCTAACGTCACTTTAAATATTCATCCACTTTCATGTATTCTTAAAATGCCGCCAAACAAAACGTCAGTTAGTATAACGAATTATACTGGTATGTGGGGGAACCAAAAGCTTGCACATGTTGTAACAACATATTTGCAACCAAATTATTGCTTATCAGAACAAACTTTACATCTTAAACATAATTACTCAATCCTAACATATCCTTGACTTTGTGTTGTCCCTACAGTGGACATGGATACTACCTTTCTCATATGGTAGATCCCCAAATATCCCCTTTTGATCCTACCCTATAGGTAGACCAAGACATAGAGTTGTATAGTCATATGATCCTACCCAAAGGTAGAACAAACATTGACTCATGATAACCTGATGATCCTACCCCCAAGGTTAGGCCAATAACTAGGTCATCCATATCTCACAAGTACTCAAAGCTATAGAGGAGGACTAGGATCTGAGATAGTCATGCACATATTTTTATGGTGATAGCCATAGTCACTTTATAGTTACAAGAATTAAAGTTCATCCAAGCAGTTAATTTCAAGCAACTGGTAAAACCTCAGAAATTGCCATGAAACTTGAGCGATTATCCATAAGCGTAACCACATACCTAGTTTGAAATCTCAAAAATATGCAAGGTATCCAATCCAATCAAGAAGTCCCATGAACCAAGTCTAGTAACCAATCAATCAAATCTTGATCCGAAAAAGCATGTATAATGCCTAGTCATCACAATCATATCCCAAACAACTCCTTATTGACTTGGGACTTCTTTCTAAGTTTTCTAAGCCTTATTAGGATTCATTAGGGTTTCTTAGATTTATTTCTCAATCTTTATTCTTTTTAGGAAAACGAACCCTAAAACAACTTTTGTACTCATATAAACCCCGATTACATAAATTATCCACATTAAAGGTCTTTATTCTCAAATTAGGTTATAAACGTCATATCTTTGTCTTACTTATGGATTTAAAACCATTAAAACTCATAGTTACCAAAATTAGGGTTTTTAGGCCCATTAATGCACTTTCATATACATGGAACCCTAAATTAAGCCAATTATGCACAAAGATCATCCTTTTAGATCTAATTCTTCCTTTTATTAACAACATGTTAATATTCAACTAAAAATATTCAAGGAAGATCATTAGATCTAATTATCATCAAAACTTCGGGTTTTTCATTAATAAAACCATTAAAGATGACAACTTTATACACTTTTCCAATTTCCAGTAGAATCAGGATTCAATTCTATTTTTATTGGATTCCTTGCATTTTTCTGATCAATTTTCATTTATAGTTTATCTTGATCTGAGTTACCAATAACAAATTATGATTATTGCAAAGTAAAGATGGTTGAGCCAATTAGAAACAACCACATCATCACACTTACCATTTCCATTGCTTTTCCTTACGGTTACTGTGCAACCAATGGCCCATGGCCATCTCAGCAACTCATCCCAGTGAGGTGAAGGATGTAAACAGAGCTAAAAGATGTGTTTGACCTTTCCTCTTCAACACACTCTTGGGGCAACATCGATATTTCTCCCTTCTTCATCTTCTTCCTCGTAATGGAGGAACAAACAATCTGCTATTCACAGCCTGGTCAACCACGGGAGTTAACTCTCCCTTCCACCCTTTGAGGATGTTATGTGAGGGTCCAGGGAGTTTCTCCAGTCTTCATCAGACTTGGCGATCCTCAGATTTTCACTTGGGCTAGCTCCGACTAGTGCACCTAGACCGAGTTTCCTTCTACAACCAGCAATGGTTGATGAACAAGATACCGAGTCCAAAGACCTTGCCACAATGCTATTTGATGCTTGGGAGAGTTGTACCTTTGTGTCAAAATCACCAGGGTCTTATATAGGCATTGTAACAATTGAACAATGGCTTTGGAATTGCCCTGGTGTCCCAGTTTAATAGGGATTTTGGGCACTTTTCCTATAGGGCATGATAACTGCCAAGTTATGACTCATTGTGTTCGCCACTTCCTCCCGAAACCAAAGGAGAAAGTTTTATAGAAAAAGGTGGAGTAATAATGGAGTTAGGGACGAGGGAAGTTCGGAGTCACTATACCCTCCTTTCCTATTCAGACTCAAGGTAGGTTACAAGTGGGTCATCATTGGATCTCAAATCCGATGGTCCACATTGCACACACCAACTAAAAGCCTAATAAAAGGAATTCTAATGTGAATGTAAATTGTGATATTTAATGATATTCTCTCACTGTAGGGATTCTTAAAAAAATAATAACTCTCAAAGCACTTGTCCAATTAATCCCAAATTTTATAAGGAAAGTCCATTATGACTTAAACTACATGTGTGCAAAGTTGTAGACTCAAATTTGAAAGTATTAGAGACTTTTCTTCTTATGCAAGTTATCACTTAATAAGGCATATTTATTCATACTTTCTCTTTCTTTCTCTTCTATTTCCTTTATTTGAATTCCTATTACCATTAGAAAATATGTGGATTCAAAACCTAATCAATAAAGGTCATCCATACCACTTTCCATAGAATTCCACATAATTCTCACCATTATCCTTATTTCTTTTAACTTTTTAATATTATGGGATTTCTTTTGTCTTTTCTTCCCTTTTTATCACATTGGACTCACTAACTCATTAGGATCCACAAAATTACTTATTTAAAGGAAATATTGCAAAAGAGACTCATTCATTGAACATATATCATACAATTTTCATACATGTACATTTTATTTGATAAATTGCATTTCAATCAATATAAACCCAAAAATTGGGGTTGTAACATCCTTCCCCTTTTATAGGATTTTTTCCTCAAAATTCCACCAAACATACAAGCGATTCAGGATAAGACTTTTCCATGTCCATCTTCAGTCCTCATGTGCCTTCATCCTCTCTATGGTGCTTCCAACAAACCTTTACCATCTTTATCCTTTACTCATGAGCTCTCTCACCTTGGTATCTCATACCCTCACAGGTGACTCGGGGTAAGTCAGCCTCCCTTTGAGTTCAATAGGTTCAATGCTCGACACATGTCTTGGGTACTTCACATAGTGCTCAAGATTGGGCACATGGAGCACATCATGTTCCTAGCTATAGCTCGGAGTGGTCAGATTTTCAAAAACACGTGCTCACCCACCATGAACTACAAGTCATTCTGCTTCACATCAACATATAACTTTTGTCGATCCTGGGCTCTCTTAAACCTCTGCTTGATCAAAGTGACTTTATCTGCATACACATGGAGCTCCTCTAACCTCAACAAGGTCCTCTCACTGACATCACCCTAGTGAAGCGGTGACTGACACAACCTCCCATAAAAAGCTTCATACATCCCAATACTGGCTTTAGTAGCTGTTATAACAAACAAATTCATCTAGTGACATGTAATTCTCCCGTGATCCACCCCAAATGAGAACATATGCTCTCATCAGACCTTCTAAAGTGTGGAACATACTCTCTTGACTGTCCATCAGTCAGGGGGGTGATATAAAGTGCTAAACTTCAATCTAGTATCGAGTTCTTAATGTACCTGCTTCCACGACATGGAAGTGAACTTAAGGCCATGCTCAAGAATATTTGAACTTGGATCACCGTGCAGTCAAACTAACCCTCTCTCAGATATATAGTTCGACTAGATATATCACATTGGTAGTGGTCTCTAAGGCAAGGAAACTTGCTGACTTGGTAAGGCAATCTACCATATACCATTTTTCATCATGACCTCTCTCGGTCTTGGGGAGACTGGCCACGAGGTCCATGGTGATCTATCCCCATTCCACTCGGGAACTTCCAACAATCTATAGAAATCCACCGGGTTAGTGGTGTTCAGCCTTCACCCTCTGGCATGCGTGATGTCTGGCCACATATGCCTCTATGTCCTTCTTCATTCCAGGCCTCCAAGGTACAACTGCAAATATTAACTATCTTGGTAGTTCTAGGGTGTACGATGAGAAAATTTCAAAGATATGCGTCTCACTAAGAGACAAAGTCAAATTATAAAGAAATAAAGGTTTCACTAAGAGCCAAAAGACCTTTCCAAGAAAGTGTGAATGACATATAAATAAGACATATTCTAAAAGAAAGATGGATGTGACTCACTAAAATCCAAAACTCTTTCCAAAAGAAAAAATGACATCTAAAGAAAGGAGACATGAAGTGACAATATCAAAGAACGATAGAGAATTCACCAAAGAAGAAGACTAAAGAAGAAAGATACCCTCATTCTAAGTCTATAAAAGAGGAAGAAGTGAAGAGAAAAGGGGTAAGATTGAAGGAGAAACTAAGGAGCTTCACTCTAAAGGATTCTACGAGAATCATTCCTTGTAACCTCCCACTATCTACTCTATATACCTTGTAGTGAGAGAACAATTCTCTATCCTTAGAGAATTTGAGAAGTTGTAATATTCATTCCTGCTATTGTATGATTATGTACATTATGAGTGTTTCATATATATCACTTATGTAATCCTACCACCATCAATAAAGTTTTAGAATTTCACTAATTTGCAATTATTTGAAGTTGTTGTAGTGAAGATTCCAACATCAAATTGATAGCAAAGAAATCACTTAGTGAACCCTTGATTGATGATTCATGTCTCTCATCCATAACCCTTTTGAGTCTATCATATTCATTCTTTTTTATGATATACTTAGGTCTGACGCCTCCTTGTCACGATAGTTTAACTGTTGATAGGCCACTAGGAATTATCCTATTGAAAGATGGATAAGATAATCTCAAAATTTGCTAAGAATTGTAATCCTTATACCGTTGGAACTATGTCTCTGAAAAAATCAGAACAAATAAATTTTGAGAACCTTGAGCAATCCATCCAGAATGGGAAAATGTCGAAAGTACCCATCAAAGACATATGTTCAAAAGGAGGATTGAAATTCGTTTTGAATTATTATATAAAAACTATTACAAGACCATCCCATTTACATCATCACAAGAATGCATACAATTGCAATCACAAAAAGACATAAAAATGAGAAAAAGTAATCCAAAATATAAATTCCTTCACTTAAGCTTGTCCAAGTCTCTGCTAAAGTTTTAACACAAAAGGCATAAATTGTTCAATTTTGTTATGTCTTAGAGATTGCAGAAATCTAAAATTCTGTAACTCTCTTCTAGGACTCATGGAGTCTACTCTAGATGATGGACCCGAACAAAATTCCCATATACGTAGAGAAAACATAGAAATTCAAAATATTTTTGAAAATAGGAATGGTGATGTCAAAATATCTTTCTCTCCCTCTAAAAAAAGGACATCCATTTCTTTTAGACTATCTTATTCTAGACAGTCCACCATGAATACTAGCTCCTCTTCTCAACTACATGATGAAGACGAAAGGGTTGAAAGACTTAGTACCACAAGTAGGAAACCTACATGAATCTTGTATCATTTTTATGAACATAGTGAATATGAACCATCAAAATCTGATTTAGAGTAGCATGTCTCTCTAAAATTGATAATGAAAACTTTGAAATGGATAAAGAACTTTTAAGAAGAGATTTTCTATCCAGTGAAAATAAATTAAGAGCTAAATGGTTTCTTAAACATTATAATGAAAATGAAAGATCATGTATAAGAGAGTTATGGTATGATCAAATGAAACAAATTTGTAAAAACATATGTTACTTTAAATGGTATGAGTTTGAATATATTAAAAAGGTATTACGCGTAAAAAAAATGTGTGGGGCACCCTAGGGTTAGTGCTGCCTCAACGACATACGGACGATCTCGAGGTAAGCTCCTCCCGTCCCCCCGGAGGGGGGTCTCCCTCCTCTCTCCCCGGTGCCATGGCAGCGGCGGTGTCTCCTGGTGATGGGGCACCTGCTGCGACCGAGCACCCCATCCTCAGATGGGCCTGGAACCAGGTCCTAGTTGGCGGCGGCCTCAAAATCGAGAAGCACTTGTTCAGCCCGCTCGAGAAGATTGATAGCAAGCGATTCGTGACCATAGACGAGCCGACATACGAAGCCATGGATAAGTGCTCGGAACACATAGAGATCCTATATGTGATGGGTAAGAGACCATACTACCATCATCTTCTTGCTTGGATACGTAGGGTTTGGAAACCTAAGGGAGGTTTTGACCTATTCTCCAAACCGCACAAGTTCTTCCTTTTCCGTTTCAACTCGGCTAAGGACAAGAAGAGCATCATCCACGGAGGTCCTCGATGGTTCGACAACCATTTGGTGGTCGTGAAGGACTACAAGATGGGGGACGACTTGTAGAAGGACTTCTTCAACACCATACCGGTCTGGATTAACATACCTAGTATGGGGCACAACTGGTCCCCTAGGGCTGTTGGGATCATGGCCAGTGGAGTAGGGAAGCTACTCAGAATCGACTTCAAGTCGTTAGGCCAGGAATCGCTGGGGGAGGCGCGCGCGCTAGTGGAAATTGACACTGATGAAGAGCCTCCTCAGGAGGTGTGGGTCAACATGCCTAGCCGCGACCCTATGCCGGTGAAGATCCAGTATGAGCACATCCCAAAGAGGTGCACTAAGTGCAAGGTGTTTGGCCATGATGGGTCTGACTGCCCTATCAATCCGATCGCTGATATGGAGGTTCCTGCTCCAACAATGTAGGTCTGTAAGGTCGTAGGGAAGAAAGGAAAAGTTGTGGCTGCTGATAATGCTATGACGAATGAACAAGGTGACGATCAGGTCGTGGTTGTGAGCTTGAGCAGCAGACATGATGGTGGCGATTCTTCCTCAAGTGGTGCTTCTTCCTCGGGTGCTGATGGTACTGGTAATGGCTGATGGTTCCAGCGCTGGGGTTCTGGGCGATGTTGATGCTAGAGTAGCGGATTGTGGGAATGACTCTGGAACACAAGCTGATGGTGGAACACCCCACTCAGGCGGCGGCAATGTTTTTAGGGATGAAGGAGGGGTCAGCTCGTCAATGGGTCAAGGCGGCGACAATGCTGTAGTGGGTGATGCATCTCCAGTTACTATTGCTGCATCTCCAGTTGCTGCTAGGGCAGATGGTGGGGCGACGCTGCGTCGTGGAGCAGAGGACAATGTGGGTGATGGCTCGGGCGCTGCTATCAATGGTGGGTCGGGCACTACACTCGACTCAATGGTGGGTGCTTGCGCTGTTGGTTTAGGGGAGACTAATGATTTAGTAGTCAGACGATCCACTGATGCTTCCTCTTCTTCATTGTCCAAGGCTTCAAGGGTGTCCAAAGTTTATGGGTCTCATAAGACCCACTCGGCTGCCAGAGGTCATTAATGACCTTTCTCATGACTAATGTTCATGACTCTGGGAAGCCACATAAGAAGAAAGAAGTGAGGAGAACCATCCTCGATAATAAAATGACTGTGGCCATTCTTGTTGAATCTAAAATCAAGTCTCACATGATCCACACATCTGACCATATGTTCCCTAAAGGTTGGTTATGGGTTTCTAATCATCTACATGACCATAATGGTTGTATCTATGTTGGGTGGAATCCTAATTGCTGGACTACTACTGTGATTGAGATGGATGATCAACAGGTCACTATGAAATGCATTAATAAAGGAAGACTCACTATCTACACTACTGCTATCTACACTAGGAACTCTGTGTCTGAGCATTCTATTTTGTGGAATACCTTGGAGCGGATTGCTACTAGCATAGATGAAGCTTGGCTTATCACTGGTGATTTCAATAATATCAGGAAGCAAGAGGAGAAGGTGGGGGTCATGAGGTGCCCTCTATTATCCTTATCTCTTTTAATGCTGCTCTTGATAATGCTGGTCTAACCGAACTACCTGTCATTGGTAAGGAGGTTTATACTTGGCATAACAAACAAGGTGTCGCTAAAAGGGTGGCATGCAAACTTGATAGAGCCTTTGTCAATGATGCTTGGCTGTCTAAATTTCCTGGTTCCAAAATGAAGTTCATCACATGTAATTACTCGGATCACTCTGCTCTAAACATCAATATGAAACCTATTTCTTTCAAGAAGAAGCCTTTCCAATTTCTCAATTTTTGGCTGGATTGGGAAGGTTGTCGGGACATTATTAAAGAGGCTTGGGATACTGAAATCAATGGCAACCCACTCTTTTAGTTCTGTCATAAACTCTAGAATGTCAAAGAGAAGTTGAAGACTTGGTTCAAACAATATGTCAACCTCAAGAACCTTATTGCTAGAGAAAGAATGGAGCTTGATGACATCTCAGTTGTGGTCCGTAGATGCCCTCTAGATCCAGATCTCATTCATGCTGAAAAATAAACCCTTGAAAGACTGGACTTGCTTCTTAAGGCAGAAGAGGTTTATTTCCGGCAGTGCAGTAGAATGGAGTGGCTCTCCAATGGAGATAGGAACACTAAAGTCTATCATACCATTGTTAAGAGACGGGATGCTATTAACTCTATAACTAAACTTTTTGACTCACATGGTGATCTTTTGTAGGATAATGATGCCATTGCTGATGACACTGTACAGTTGTTTGAACAACTATATAATCAGCCTCATGTTGCTTCAAGCTCTTGTATTCCAGATTGGACACCTCTTGTCTCTGAGATTGATAATGCCATGTTGTGCTCTACTCCGAGTTTGAACGAGGTTTGTGATGCTATGTGGAGCATAGGACCTCACAAAAGACCGAGATCAGATGGCTTCAATGGTTACTTCTATAGGAGTAATTGGAACGTCATTTGTGATTATCTTCTTAAGGATATCCAATGGATTTTCAAAGGAGGAAGCATGGTTAGACAAGTCAACCATGTTTTTCTTGCTCTTATTCCCAAGAAGGACATTTTCTCATCTCCATCTGATTTCAGGCCTATCTCTTACTGCTCGATGCTTTATAAAATCATTGCTAAAGTCATATCACAGAGACTAGATAATCTTCTTCCAAATATTATCTCTCCTTACCAAGGTGCTTTTGTTAAAGGTAGGAATATTGAGGATTTTTCTCTTCTTACGGCTGAGTTCACTCTTAGATTCAACCAAAAATCCATTCCTCCCGCTACTTGCATCAAGTTGGATATCACCAAGGCTTTCAATTCTATTCGTTGGTCCTATCTTTGGGATTGTCTTAATGGACTCGGGTTCAATGAGAAGTTTATCTCCATTCTTAAACAATGTGTGGAGACTCCATCCTTTTCTCTCTTACTAAATGGTTCTTCTGTTGGCTTCTTCAAAAGCTCCAACGGTCTTAGGCAAGGTGATCCCTTGTCTCCTCTACTTTTCGCAATTTCTATGGAAGGCTTCAGCAGATGTCTTGAGGAGGCGTATGATAACAAACTCATCAGAAGCTACCCCATCAATAGGACCAAGGCTCTTAGCCATCTTCTTTTTGCGGATGATGTCCTTATTTTCTCTGAGGGTCGACTACGCAGCTTTACCAAACTCAAACATATTTTGCTTGAATTTGGTTCCGTATCTGGTATGAAGTGCAATCTGAACAAAACACATATATTCTTGTCCTCTCCTTGCCACAACAAGGATGCCTTGATCAGTTGCTTGGGTATTCAACTAGGTACATGGCACACAAAGTATCTTGGATTTCCTATGGCTGGTGGCAATCTCAGGAGGCGCTACTTTCATGGATGCTTAGATAAGCTAAGAGATATGATATAGAGATGGCCTACTTCTAAAATCTCTATGGCTGGTCATCTTGTACTTATTAAGCATTGTGCCATGGGTCTGATCAACTATTGTATGTGTATGGGTGACATTCCTCCTACTGTCTTACGTAGGATGGAGTTGCTGCTTTCTGATTTCCTTTGGGGTAGCTCGGTGCATCCCTCTTGTTGGTCACGACTAGCATATCCGCTTTGTGAAGGTGGTTTGGGGATAAAGAGACTTCATGAACTTGCGGATTACCATATGTTACGTCGCATTAAAAGGTTCACCCAAGCTCATTGTATATGGAGCTCATGGTTTTCTTGTAGGTATGGTGATACCTTGTCTACTGTTTCCAGGAATGGCTCTACTTGCCATAGACGTATGGTGGCTCTATGGCCTTCCTTCTCAGCATGGGAGGGCAAGGATCTTTGGGGAAATGTAAGACAAAAACGTCTATCTGATAAGGCTTATGGAAATCTTTGGCTCTCCAAGAACTATCCTAGATGGAGTCTTATTACCTTTAGAGTACTCAAAAATGCCCTACCTACTATGGAAAATATTAGTTCCTAGTTGGGGGCACCTATTCCTGCATGCTTACTATGTGGCCAACACAATGACTCGATAGCTCATTTATTTGAGGGCTGCAAATATTGGAAATATATTTGGGGTCGAGCTCAACTTAAACTCAACATTAGATCCTCATATTCTCTATATGAATGCCTTACGGACCTTGGTAAAAGATCAAAGCAATCCAGAATCATTGAACTTTGGGCCATCACTGGTGCTGTCCACTTCATTAGGGAGGAGCGTAATAAAAGGCTGCATGATGGTGGCACTTCTGACTTTGTCGTCATCTTCAACCGTCTTGCACTTGAGATCAAGAGAATGTATTTTAATTTTAAATCTTATCTAGATTTTTCTACTATAATAGCTAGGAATTGGGATCTGTTGTAACCAAATCTTAGGAGTGTGTAGTCACATGTTTGGGTGTGGCTTGTAACTTTGTCCCCCTTCCGGGGGGTTTTTGGAATATAGTTACCCAATTTTCCAAAAAAAAAAGGTATTACCCAATGACCAAGCTATTGTTTTAGAAAAATTATCCTACTATCAGAAACATGCTTTCAAAGATGAAGAAGTTGAATTAATTCACCCACGTATTGAAACCATAAAATTTGGGGAAAATGAAGTAAAATCTAGCCCAATGAAAATAGTAGAATATAGCCAGGAACTAGGTAAAAATCAATATATAATTGATATAACAGAACAAAATAACTACACTAACATAATCTTCAAACCTTGAGACAAAATAAAAAGCTACCAATATATAAAAAAATTGAAAACAAAAGTATGCCAATAGTCATTCCTCAGGCAATAAATGGAAGCATAACTTTAGGGAAAAAGGTACCCATCAAGTTTGATAAGAAACTTGATGAAATAACAAATGAAATTACTAACAGACTAAATAAAACAAACCTATAAAGCACAACTATTAATATGATAAATGAAGAAGACACATCATCCTCTAATGAACATGAATCAATAGAATCTAATGGTATGAGCTTAAAAAAAATAATCTTTAATAAAACTTCCTAAATTTCTAAAACAAAGAATTACTACTCAAGATCAACACCAATTGATCTTCATATTGAGGAAACACCTGCTTACACTATGTCAGTTGGACGGACAATCTCTTATCAAATGATATATATGTGGATTTTCTGAATAACAAATACTTCAAGCATGTCATTAAATGTGTATTTATGCCAATTCATGTTGGGAACATGGTAGACCATAAACCTCAATAGTAAAAACAATACTATCATCTTTGACAAGTCAATTAAAGGATGGTGGATAAATTATCTCAACGTAAATCAAAGAATTGAAATCCTTCAAACCACTAAAAAAATGAACAAGGTGCACAAATAAAATCTGAAATTGGACAACCCCTATCAGACAATGTACACAGGCTCGTCGTAAATATAATACAACAATTGATAGGGCATACATGAACTATATTAGAAAAATTAAGAGAACAACTAATGAGCTTAAGGAGTAAGATTTTATAAGATTTTTAATGGTATAAATATGTTTTTCTTTCTGAAGTCCTTAAATTTTTCGATTTTAATAGTACTGTCTGGAAAGATATATATATATATATATATATATATATATATATATATATATAACTTGCCTCCTTTGTTTGCTAAAAAGGTTAGAGACAAATTAGACAAGCATATAACAATATTATCCCTTTAGAACACATATATCCTATGGAGAAACAATACAACAAATCAACCAAACATGACTATCACATTGTAATGACCTAAAACTAAAAAATCAACTTATAAACAAAAAACTTCAGATAAAAGAAATTAGGAGATTTTTATTATCAGTTTGGATGTGAAATGGACATACCTAGAGAAACTAAAAAATTCAAAAATCATAAAAGTTATACGGAAGATACAAGAAAATCTAGAAAATTCTTCAGATAAAGAAAGCCAGCTAATCAACAAAATAAAAGAAAGGATAAGGTTCTATTCATGTAATCAACAAGGACATTATGCTAATAGGTGTTTCAAAAAAGACTTAAAAAAGAAAGTTAATGAACAACTACTAGATTCGAAAAGTATATTTCTAGAAGAACTAGATACCTTTGTTAGTAAATTAAACCTTAACGATACATCAAATTTTGAGGAAGATATGAAGGTTTGCTCTTTTAATTATTATGAAAACAAGATATCATCAAACAAAGTCAATGTCCTAATTAATAAACAACACTTTATTCTCAAAACCATATATGCTATTTTAGATAAAAAGAAAGAAGTTCACAACTTATAAAATATATCAATATGATGAGTGACTAAAGTTTAGTTCGAAAAGAAAAATCACAATTATAAAATATTGACTTCTACTCATTTGACCATATAATGTGAAGAGTTGAAACTAAAATTAAGTCAACAACCTTGGAAAGTTTAAAATATGAATAAAATATAATGAGAAAGAAATTCAACTCAAAGAAAAGGTTGAAACTCTTGAAAAACAAATATATGAAAAGAAAGAAGATGAAGAACATACATTTAACACAATGATGGCAGAGTGCTTCGATAAAAATCATAATAATGAACGTAAAGAAGAAAACATGGGAATATTCATAAATAATATTCAACATATGTAAAGCAAAAATGGAAATGAGAGGTCAAGATAAGAATCCATGACTTTATAATTAGAGAAGTTTGTTTATAAGATTCTGGAGAAGATGCTAACGGCACACACGAAAGTCTTTTACCCATAGAATATTATGAAAAATCCAATCACCATGTTAGCTCGACCACAAAAGATAGACTTAATATAAATTATAAAATCTTTAAAACATATGTAAGTGTTTCTATTGAATCATTCAAAACATCATTTATTTTTGTCCAAAATATTTATGAAGACATTATTGTTGGAACACCTTTTATAAACATTCTACTTCCCATACTTGTTAGAAAAAAGGGAGTCCATTCCTGAGTTAATAATAGGTAAGTAACATTCCAATTTATGAAAAGACCAGAGGTATACTTTTTTAGAAAAATTTAAGATTGTTGTAAATTCTTGAAATAAGGAACTATAGTAAGAGAATATGTATTTTTATTTGTTACTAATGCATTTTAATTTTTAACAGAAGAAATTGTTGGATCCTAGATGGGTGATTGCATGCTCTAGAGGGGGTGAACAGAATTGAATGCACTTAAACAAAATTAATTAGACCTTCAAGATATATCACAAGATAAGGTTGCTAAATAGGAAATTTGTGTGCTACTAAAACATGCATAGAAAGGGAGAGAGAGATTGAACATACACCAATTTAGAACCTATGTAGAGTGGTTCCACACTTCAAACTAGAAGTATGTCAGCACACTACCTAGAGAGGTCAACCTGTAGGATTTCTTAACCACTGCACTCTTATATTCATTCATAAGACTTACAATACATGACCCACCAAAGGACTTACCTATCCAATACAAAGAGTGTTCAACCTTACCAAGGACTTACCTAATTTGCATGAGTCTTCTACCTTCTTCCAAGTACTTACCTACTCTTGCAAAAGTCTTCAACCTTCAAGGGATTACCCACTCTTCTTGGATCTTTAGTCTTTGACTTCACCTTCACTTTGAGAAGCTTCCACCAAGGACTTACCCACTTGAGAAAGGAGTCTTCTACCTTCACCAAGGGCATACCCACTCTTGCTCCAAGTATTCAGCCTTGATCTTCACCAAGGGACTCCTTCCCTTATTCTTCTTCACCTCTGTTAGTCAAGAGAGAGAGAGAACCTTCATCTTCATGGTTGAAATGAGAGATATCGAGGTGGTGGAAGTGAGAGCCTTACAAGATATACATGTAGGACTAGCTCTCTTACAGATTTCCTATTCACTCTAACGAATGTAGCAAGTGATTAAGCTTAGAGAGAGAGAGAGGAGGTTGTAGGATACACTCAACTATAGAAGGAACCTCATATCAAGTTTTGCATTGAATGCTCAACCTGGGAATGAAGCCCAAGGGGTCCTATTTATAACTGGGGATGCCTCTTAGCCTTTGGGAACACAAAAGAATGAAAACTAGCCATTTGTGTCTTGCAATATATATATTTTTGATTGTTGCAACTCCACAACGGCTAGAAACTCTTTTCTACACTTTTCCATACAGTATAATCGATTGAGTTTCTATAAAGGTAACTCGACCGAATTCACTATGCGACAAAGCTGATTTGACCAATCAGTCAAGTTTATCCTGGATGAAACTCAACCGATCACTTAAATTGGTTTTGTTCCAGTGCAAGGATCAATCGAGTTATGTGAAGTGGAAACTCAACCGAACCATGACATTCTCAAAATCCATCAAGGATCGGTCGAGATCGTAACTCGGCCGATAAAGTGCCTATAATGAATTTTGAAAATTGTCATTAAAGTTCTTAAATATTTGATTTAAGTGCTCATGATTTTTTCTATGCTTAATTACAAGTCATAAGATTATTACAACATGATTCTAATGGATTTATATCATATTCCAAAAACATGCACTTGTATTGACTTTGACTTGTCTTTTCTCCAAATTGAGGTGTGAAAATTAGGGCATTTCGAGTGTGTCCATACGTAATCTAAAATCACTCAAGTAGAGACATTAGACACAATTAATTGGAATGGTTTAGTCATCATCAAAACAAGGGTTTAGTCAATATAGACCTTGAGTCAACATTCTCCCCCTTTTTGAACATGATAAACCATTCCATAAATGTATTGAAAGCATTTGAGTAAAGTAATACCTTTGGACAAACCTAAGAGTTTCAATAGAATTGAGTTCATATGCCTCCCTCAATTGATTCTAGTGGAGTTCTCATACTCCCCCTCAATTGATGCTATTTTTCCTGCATGGTTAGCTTTCATGACATTGATTGAATACTATGTCTTCTACTCATATATGTTCTACACATATATGTCTTCTCCCCTTTACATGGACATGCTTCTCCTCTTTATGTAAGACATGTCTTCTCCCTTTTTTGTCAAAAGAAGACATACTTTTCTCCCCCTTTGTGATTTCAAAAAGGTGGGGATATGAAGAGATAAGAAACATAACTTGTTAAAAAATAGATAACAAAAAGTTATATAAGGAGAGTTGAAGAGCACAACTAGGGGCTTGTCCAAGCATAGAATAAAAGCAAGTTAAAGCAAGCACTTGAACAACCCAAAATGCAAGATAAAGTGTTGTAGAAAAATAATAAATCAGAATTTTGACCCTCAAGATGATCAAATTTGCCCAAAAAGTGCCAAGTCTCATGACATAGCAATGAGTCTTTCTCAAAAGGTCGTTTCTACATAAAAACACTAGTCTTGCACCAAAAACTGTAACTGGAGCAAAATCTGCATGAAATCCAAAATGCTCCAATTTCTACATACAATGTAGATCTATGTATCATGCATCACAATGTTATGCAAGCAACTCAAGATAGTAGATACGCAATTCAAGGAATAAGCTAGAGGAAGTATGAAACAAGATACAAGCATAGCATATAGTCGAATACCACTCGATGAAGAAGGCTAGAACTACATGTATATGAATTACTAGTAGATGATATCACAAGTTAGAACTACTAGTCAGATCTAGATCATAGTAAGAGATACTAAAAGATACACTGGATAAAGAAAGATATGAGTAAATGCAGAGATATATCCTAATAAAGAGATATGCAATTTAGACGCAAGTAAGGATATAACTCACTAGCAAACATGCATCATTACCAAAAAAATGATTACCACTAAGAACCTCAAGGTTGTATCAAAATAGGATGTACAACTATATAGATGTAGCAAGTTAGAACACAACAGAAGCATTTTAAGACAATAAGGAGATCCAAGGAGATCTTCATCAAAACCTGCAAAACAACTCAAAGCAAGTACTTGCAAGATATAGATATACCAATTTAGTGCAATTAGAAAGATAGAGTTGTAAGAATAATAGACAACTTAGAACATGGCAATATGAATATATAAAGGTATCAAAAGGGAGTGCCAAAAAATAAGACTATAGGTTGAGAAGATCTAGTTGAGAGGGAAATTCTCATTCAATAAGCCAAATGTATATTTTTGCACAGTGTTTTCGATTGAGTTCTGTGTATTGAGTTTTTAATAGGACAAACTCGACCGAAAAAGCTACAGTAAAAAAGCACATATATTTCATAAAAACATATTTAGAGGCATGCTCAAAATATATGTCATATCCATACATGTGAAAGAAAGTTAGTAATGCACTACGAAAGCATTAGAAATAGTTTTTGAGAAAGAGTGTGAAGAGAATTATAAAATACTACTTTTGACTCAAAAACCACATGTATAGTGCACACTAACTTGTCAAAAACACATTATGATCGAATATGAGCAAGAATAACATTACCTCTGTGCTTACCGTTGCTATTCCACTTGTTTTCACCTCATACACATCTCACCTTTCTTCTTTCAAGGGGATTGAGAAGTCAATTTTCAAATCCATAGCTCACATCAATCCATTAGCAAGATACCTACAAGAAGAAAGATGAAATGGTCCCCAATCATGTTTTTTGGGTTTGGAGGGGTTAGCTTAGCAACCCAAGTCCTAGTTCTCTTGGGTAGTTTCCTAAACGAGCAACAAGTGGAGCAATTCCCAATATCATTGCAATAGTTGCATGTGCCCATGGTCTTGGAACTAAAGGATTCTCCATGGAATATTGGAGGTCCTTTACCTTTGTTGTTCCCTTGACTACTATCATACCCTAAACCATGTCTACCAATTTGTTTAGTAGTATGGTATAGGATATCATTAAGATTCTTTTTACCAACTGAGAATCTTTGCAAAGAAGATCTCAAACTATGATTATCATGCATAAGAGAAGTAATAGTAGAAAACAAATGATTGATATTATCTCTAGCATGCAAAAGATCATTTTCTAAGCAAAAAGTTTTAGTTAAATAAGAATCTCTATCAATATGAAGAGCGGTAACATTATTCTCTCTACTAGTAGAACTAGAACAAGATTCAACCACATTGATTTTAGTAAGCAAGGAGGTATTTTTTGTTTCAAGCAAAGCAATCTTAGAAAGATAAACATGATTTTCAGATTCTAATCCTTGTAAAACAAAATCATTGTCCTTGTTTTTATATTTAATAACATCAATATCATGCATGAGAGAATCAACAATTAAAGTATGCTCTTCATTAGAACTAGGCATAATAGGTTGAGCTTCTAGAAATCTAATTTTATCAAGCAAACTAGCATTTTCCAGTTTAAGAGAGTCTACTTGTCTAAGACAAGCATTTTTATCATAAAGCAAGCAAGAATTAGCATGTTCAAGATAATCTAATTCTATATGTATATTATCAACAATTCTAGCAAGCTTTTTCCTTTTCTTTTTAGAAGACTTAAGAGAGGCATGAGTAGCGTTAATGATAGAAATTAAACGTTCTTTATCTAAAGAGTTTTGATTTACCTCATAAGAGCAAAATGATATTCACCTTCATCACTAGAGCTTGAGTTTGATCCTCCACTTGAATCTTCACTTGAGCTTGAGTTGGAGGAGTCACTTGAGCTTGAGTGCCACTTCTCTTATTTTTTCTTGTGATAATGGGTCTTTATGACTTTTGGGCAATCTATCTTAAAGTGACCCTTCTTTCCACACTTGAGGTACCATATGGAGAAGGAATTATTTCCTTTGTAGAATCTACCCTTGGAGTACAAGGCATCTTCTTTAATATGAGAGGATGGAGAGGCCTGTCCCATAATAGCTTCAATTTGAACCTTGATTTTAACATTCTTTGTTCTCTTTAGCTCTTTCTCCTCTTGTCTTTCAAGTTCTTCTCTTTTGTCTAGTGTGGCTTCATGGGCTTGTAGATTTCCAATGATCTCTTCAATGGGGATATCATCAAGAGACCTTACTTCTTCAATGGAAGTCACCTTGGGTTCCCATCTCTCGGGGAGAGTTCTAAGAATCTTATAGTTGATCTCTCCTCTAATCATAGGATGACCTAGGATGGCAAGGCCATTTATTAATTGTGCTGAGTCTTGAGTACATGTTGGCTATCTTCTCCTCCTTTCCCATCTTGAAGTTTTCAAGCAACCCTTTGAGCATGTAGACTTTTCTTTCCTTCACTTGAGTTGTCCCCTCATAAGTGATGCATAGATTTCTCCATACCTAATAGGCTATCTCACAAGAAGAAATCTGGTTGAACTCGATGGAGGTCATGGTGGCATAGAGGATGTTGATTGCTCTTGTATTCAAGGTGGCTTTCTTCATGGTAGCTTTATCCCATTCTTCTATCGTTGTCACCGGTAGCTTGTATGGATGGTCCACCATTTGCCATAGCTCAAGACTTGATCCTTGGATGTAGAATTATATCCTTCTTTTCCGATAGTGGAAGTTACTCCCATCAAAGATTGGAAGGTTGATGAAGTATCTCCCACCTTGGTAGTCACCCATTTTATCCTACTTGTTGAAGTATGCTTGGAGAAACTTGCTCTGATACTAATTGTTGGATCCTAGATGGGTGATTGTATGCTCTAGAGAAGGGGGTGAATAGAGATGAATGCACTTAAAAACAATCCATTAGACCTTCAAGATATATCACAAGATAAAGTTTCTAAATAGGAAATTTGTGTGCAACTAAAACATGCATAGCAAGGGAGAGAGAGATTGAAAATACACCAATTTATAAGATATGTAGAGTGGTTCCACACTTCAAACTATAAGTATGTCAGCACACTACCTAGAGAGGTCAACCTCTAGGATTTCTTAACCATTGCACTCTTATATTCATTCATAAGACTTACAATACATGACCCACCAAAGGACTTACCTATCCAATACAAAGATTCTTCAACCTTACCAAGGACTTACCTACTTTGCAAGAGTCTTCCGCCTTCTTCTAAGGACTTACCTACTCTTACACAAGTCTACAGCCTTCATGGGATTACCCACTCTTCTTGGATCTTCAGCCTTTGACTTTGCCTTCACTCAGAGAAGCTTCCACCAAGGACTTACCCACTTGAGCAAGGAGTCTTTTTCCTTCACTAAGGTCTTATCCACTCTTGCTCCAAGTCTTCAGCCTTGATTTTCACCAAGGGACTCCTTCCCTTGTTCTTCTTCACCTGTCTTAGTCAAGAGAGAGAGAGAACCTTCTTCTGCATGGTTGAAATGAGAGATAACGAGGTGGTGGAAGTGAGAGCCTCACAAGATATACATGTAGGACTAGCTCTCTTACAGATTTCCTACTCACTCTAACGAATGTAGCAAGTGATTAAGCTTAGAGAGAGAGAGGAGGCTGTAGGACACACTCAACTATAGAATAGGAACCTCATATAGAGTTTTGCATTGAATTCTCAACCTAAGAATGAAGCCCAAGGGGTCCTATTTATAGCTAGGGATGCCTCTTAGCCATTGGGAACACTTCAGAAAAAAATAGCCATTTTGTGGCTTGTAATAGATATTTTTTTTATTGTTGCAACTCCATAACAGCTAGAAACACTTTTCTGCACTTTTCCATATAGTGCAATCAGTCGAGTTTCTATAAAGGTAACTCGACCAAATGCACTATGGAACAAAGCTAATTTGACCCATTGGTCAAGTTTATCCTAGATAAAACTCGACCGATCACTTAAATCAGTTTTTTTCCGGTGTAGGGATTGGTTAAATTCTGTGAAGTGGAAACTCGACCGAACCATGTCATTCTCAAAATCCATCAAGGATCGGTCGAGATTGTAACTCGACCGATAAAGTTCATGTAATGAATTTTTGATAATGTCATTAAAGTGCTTAAATATTCTATTTAAGTGCTCCTAATTTTTTCTAAGCTTAATTACAAGTCATACAATCATTACAAGTGATTTACAACATGATTCTTATGGATTTATATCATATTCCAAAAATGTACACTTGTATTGACTTTGACTTGTCTTTTCACCAAGTTGAGATGCACAAGTTAGGGCATTTGGAGTGTATCCATACATAATCTGAAATTACTCAAGTAGAGACATTAGACACACTTAATTGGAATGGTTTAGTCATCATCAAAACAAAGGTTTTGTCAATATAGACCTTGAGTCAACATAAATGTCATCATCCACATCAAAGGGTAACATTCCAGAGGTAGGTTCACAATTAAGAGGACCCACTAAATCAATAATCGAGTTGATGGAAATTGAATCTCCCACACAAACAACCTAAAAATTATTGTACAATGGTTCCATACAAGTAATAATCCTAGAAAAAGAAGACCTTCACAAAGAACCAAAATATATAATTAAAAATTTTCTACTTGAAAAACATAATTATATCCCGACTATGATAGGATAAGATCATTATTACTATGAAAAAATTCTTAGTGAAACATATAGTGCAAAAATATTTCATAATTTTGGAAATAAAGCCACAATAAAAATATACGTTTCTCACAATTTAAAATCCAAAAAATCATCACGCTTTCAGAATGGAATATTAATAAGAATCCCAAATATTTCAAAAAGGTTTTAAGAGAATAATAATCTATAATATTATAATTTTTGGATTATCAAGATGCATGGGAAAAAGTTTTATGCATTCAAAATAATCAAATGAGCCACTCATGCTTTATTAAATGGTCTTGTCAAACAATTGTCAAATAAACTTACCAAACTGGTTTATCTCTATATTTGGAGAACGTTCAGAGAATCAAGGGAAATATTTCCCAAAAAAGTTAGTGATTATATTCCTTTATTCGAAGATCTTGATAAAGAAGATTTTAACATCCTAAAATATTATTGCTTTTATGTAATTTGGTGGATTATACAATAGAAATGAGAAA
This sequence comes from Alisma plantago-aquatica, assembly GCA_963693085.1. Lineage (NCBI taxonomy): Eukaryota > Viridiplantae > Streptophyta > Magnoliopsida > Alismatales > Alismataceae > Alisma > Alisma plantago-aquatica. Next base: position 1,413,145,362 of record OY856409.1, on the reverse strand, counting down.
AGGTAACACGTACTTTTCTACCTTATTTGGGTAGACAAATATATATAAAATGGTGGGATAAATATAATGTTACTCTCACCTTAAAGGGAAAGAAAATTTCTACAGAAGTATATATTCAATCCAATTATCAAGAAACCAAATAAAAAATTCCGTCCTGACAATTAAAACTATAACTTAGAGGAAAATTCCTTCTCACCATTCTTAATATTCCAGAAGAACAACTTCAATTAATGGTGTTTCAAGACATATCAAAAATTATGGATCCAGTTGACAATGAGACTTTAGAATTCTCTCAAACATTTTATGAAAATGAAGATTATTGCTTTGGGATATTTACACAAAGGTAATAGTAAAAGAGGTAAATGTAAATAATATTTATTATTAGTAAAAAGGTTAAAGTGAATGAAGAATAGAAAACATTCACTCATGTAAATATCACTCTCTCTTGAAAATTACTAAGTGACATGACTAATACATTCTATCTCCTAAAAGGAAAAGAGAAAGAAATATGTGTCTCACTAAGAGACAAAGATACTTTATAAATGAATAAAGGACTTACTAAAAGACAAAATGCCTTTCTAAAAGAATGTATGACTTACTAAGATGAAAAAGTGTCTTTCTAAAGGAATGGATGACTCACTAAAATGAGAAAGTGTCTTCCTAAAAATAGGGATGACATCGCATAGAAACAAAAGACTTTGTAAGATAATGTTGGATGTGGCTCACTAAAATCCAAAATTTCCTTTTCAAAGAAGGGATGACATCTAATGAAAGGATACATGAAGATAGAATATCAAAGAATGGAGGAGAGTTCACCAAAGAAGAAGATAAAGAAGAAGGCCACCCTCATTCTAAGTCTATAAAAGAGGAAGATGTGAAGAGAAAAGGGTAAGCTTGAAGGAGAAACCAAGGAGCTTCACTCCAAAGGATTCCACGAGAATCATTCCTTGTGAACTCCCACTATCTACTCCATATAACTTGTAGTGAGAGAACATTTCTATATCCATAGAAAATTTGAGAAGTTGTAATCTTCCCTCCTTCTATTGTACAATTATGTACTTTATGAGTGTTTCCTATATACCACTTATGTAATCCTACCACCATCAATAAAGTTTAGTATTCCACTACTTTGCAACTATTTGAAGTTGTTGCCATGAAGATTATGACATCAAATTTCTAGCAAAAAAATCTATAATTTGAATGCCATAACAAAGTAAGTCTCTAATTTTATATTACAACAATAACTCTTCTTCTTATGCATGCTAAATTTTTTCACCATCCACCGTCAAAATTCTCCTCCTAAAATAAGAAAAACATAAAAAACTCATCACACACACACACACACACACACACACACACACATATATATATATATATATATATATATATATATATGGCACACCTATTCCACATAGGGTGTGCTTTCCACCCTATATGTTTTGGCTGAGATCCTATGGTGTCCCATCCCTGCTTGAAATAACCTTACTCTAATGTTGTTTACATGCACTGCTTATGATTTGTGATACAATTATTGTGACATTGCTTTAAAGTAAGAAATTTCTTATTGTTGTTTGTCATTTTATTGAGATTCATATTCATTTGATATACACTTGGATAGTACTTTTATTCTTGAATAAGAAGCCATGTTATATTTGATGTCTTATTCCTAATATTGTTAAATTCATATTTTATATGCACATACAAACTTTTATGCTGACAACTTCTACTTTGTCTTCTCTTACGGGGTATACTTATGATCCCTAGGTGAAGGACATGGAGGACATGACATGCATAACTAGACCTAGAATGTGGAGCTGAATCTTGGGAGATTGACGTGACATGGTTTAGATATACCTCTACTTAGATCCTGAAGTTATAATTTCATGTAAACCCCTTAATGGGAGGATATTAAGTAACGTTGATGCATGAAAATAGTCATGATTTACTTTTTAGTTGCTATACTTTGGTTATTTTTTATATCAACATTTTAGGAATGAAAAATTTACACCTATTCCAGCAAGCTTGTTAGTGTATTTGGATTAGATGGATTGATTCCTCAAATTAAGTGAGCAGTGGATCCCTGCTTGGGTCCCACTTCTTACAAGATGGTATCAGATCCATGGTAATCAAAATCTGACTATTTTAATTTTATCTCCCTTAGGTTTCCTATCTTGTCATATAAATTCCTTAAAGAGCCCCCACCTTATGTGAAAATCAGTGATGACATGTTTACCCTAGATTAGATGATTGATAGTGAAGAAGTACATATTAGGATGTTAAGTTGTTAACGTGATTTGATGAGTTTCTAGTTGCTGGCACCTTATAATGTAGGTTAGCTTTGGTGTGTATCTTTCGATGTTATAAAAATTGACTTGAGGATGAAATTAAGTTATGAGGATGTTGAAGTAGTAGGATAAGGAAATCTTAAATGGAAAATTGTGACTTTGTTCTCACTTTGATTTTGGGCCCTATCTTGAGTTTTGTATCACAAAGTTTTGCCATCAAGTTATTTTCTTTACAATACTATATGTACAAAAAAGTTTCCAGAATTATATCAAGACATCTTGGACAAAGTCACAATAGAGATGTGTATGAAGTTGAAGAAGAAACCCTAGAATTACAAATCATAAACCCTAGGTTGGGGTTGGAGCGATGTCTAGGAAAATGTATCTGGTACTAATGGTGCCCCACAGGAAACAACTATACAGAAACAAAATAAAAAATGGGATCAAAACCATATGGAAAAATCCACCTTTAGTTGACCTACCCTTTTGTACCATAAGACATTTGGGGATGCTCATGGGTTGCTAGGTTATAAACACAAGGACCTAAAATATAACACTATGTGGATATGTCATGTTAGTTGGATTATTATCTATGAACAACATAAACACCTAAAATATTCATAACTAAGAGATACATATATAACCCTAATACCTATAAGCATTGTTTACTGTAACTTACTAGGTTAAACCTTTTAATGGGTATAGAGTAGTTACATGATCATGCAAGGATGCTTGGATTTCATGGATGAAATCCTCTTTAGGGGGGGGGGAGTGTTGTAACATACCAAAATCTAGAATCTTACCCTATTCTCACATTTAGGTGGTTAGTATGCTTGGCTCCTTAGATTGGACCAAACAAGGTTAAACTTATACCTTAATGCATAATTTTTATGCATATGACCTAAATAACTTAATGGTAACCCATAATATATTCAATATTTAAAACAAACATAGCACATTATATGGCATTAGGTGCCATAATAAACATCACATATTATAATACACTCACCTTAATAATGACATGTATGTGTATTGTTAGTGAATGCATGTATTATGTCACATATGATTCCCTTGATAACCAATGTTCACGTATTTGCTAAGATATGTTTAATAAGTTGCACAATGTGCTTAACATATGAATAGGGATAACAATGTGAGTTTTCACGTCCATGGATATGAATAATTTACCACTATCTAAATAAATTTTGAATTAATGCACTTAATAGATTAAATAAGTAAAATATGAAAATTTGTGCATAAAAATATAAGGAAACTCTTATGGTAATAATATGAATCTAATAATACTCTAAATAATAACTAATGTGATGGTAAAAATGTAGTGTTATAATAATATAATAGTAATGAGCCTAAAACTCTAATTGTATTAGAATTATAAAAGGAAATCTTGAATCAAAAATCCAATTATAAAATCATGTTCTTTGGGTCCCAGTTAGCTTGACTGCCAACTTTCACATTATTTGAACAGTCTTAGATGACTTTATTTAAATTACGAAAGGAAATGTGTTACTATGTCAAAAATAATAAATGATATACTTGATGACCTTAAAAGTGGATAATATGGAAAATTTGGATTATGTATATCCTAATTAATCTAGTTGTCAAATTTCACTTTAATTGAATATTTTTTGAGCCCTATATTGGTTTAGGAAAAGAAAGTTTTTATATTCATTTCATTGGTTTTAATATATTACGATTTGATATAGTTTTCCCAATTTTATAAATTATTATAGTTATCTTGTTTGGTTGGATCACAGACTATTTTGGAACTACTAGATTGGGATCACACGTTCCTGGTCTTTTCTTCTGCCATCCACCAACTACTTCCCTTTTCCTTTTTTCCCACTCAGGAACCTATTTTCTTTCCCAATCCCAATGTTCGTCTCCCTTCCTATGAATCCTTTGATTTCCTTTGCATCACTTTCCTTTGATCAATCTAAATCCGATGACCCTATATAATCTAGCATTTTGTTGCTCCCACTTGATTTTCACAATCTATCTCCCCTACCCCTATACCCCCTTCCTTTTCTATCATCATGCACCGATGGGTATTCAGAACCCTATAAAATACTTCTGTGAACTTTTCGGCACCACCTAGCAAAATTTTCTAGTGTAAGATTGGCCGCTTCCATCTCCAACTATATTTTCCCCAAATTCTAGTCATCCATGTTGGAGACCTTGTCTTGGGTTTGTGACCTTCAATAGAGGTAAAACCCCGATCTGGACTGGATGGTTACATCTCATGTAGGCAAAGCCTCTTATACCTTTGTTTCTAGTGGAAGATAGGTTTACTCTTTGTTTCTCTCTTGCTGTGCCCATTTCTTCATTTTTGGCTAATGCTTGCAAGCCACAAGTTATTCTTGAGTCTTATTTCAACTTCTCTCTTGTTTTTATCACTACATGATACATTATGTCTCTTAGTACTAAACTCTTTGCCTTCATGGCTCTGTATTTCCCCTAGTTCCATTTCCCTATTCCCTTCCACATTGGAGACATGGTCAGAGATACCCATGAGGTTTCTGACCACCTCACCATCTCCTCTACATGTCTCCAAGATCAGAATTGGAAGGGAAACTCGGTGGTAGCATTTCCTGACCCCATCATGCCTTGATTTTGTGGAGAGGATCCTTAAGAGTTTGATTCTTTTTCTATAGCATGGAAGTGCTAGAAGACAATGAAGATAATTGTTTTTGCTATACGCTTTTTCCCTTGTCTTGACTTTTATTATTGGCATTCTACTCTTAGGAATTATAGTCTTTTCACCATAATTCATATCATTTGGCCGCATGATTACTAGATTCACATGTTTTTTTCCCATGTCACTTTGTATGCTCAAAAATCTAACCACATGTCATGTTGGTAATTGTGAAATCATTTTTGTTTAATAAACCAATAATTCTACTTATCTTGGATAATTACTAGTAAATTATATATAGCCTAGAAAAGTCAAATAAAATATGTTTTGGAATCACAAGATTATAATCAATCCAATGACAACAATTTCATCATCTAACTCCAGTCTAAATAATATATGATTTCTTATGGATTTTCCTAATTGGTTAGAAATTGTAAAATTAATATTAATAATTCATAAATCTTAAACATAAAATAAAATGTCTTATGCAATTACAAATATATAATATAAAATATGGTATGGTTTTTATAAACTAATTCATTAATAATAAAAACCAATTTTTAGGGTTCGTGCAATTCATGTGAAGTTAACCTTTATTCCATGTACGCATGTAATAGGTGGCTTGTGACTTGGATGTAGAACTAGAACTAACTTAGACATATGTAGATTGGATATGAGGTACGTTGTATCCCTTATTATCATATTTGAGCAATCACCCATATTCAAATCTCTCTCTTGGTCCTTTGGGACTCAATACCCTATACACTTTTCTCTCTTCTAAGAGGTCAACTCATTTGAATAGTTATGTGTTCATAAAAATCTTGTGATATTCTTATTTTGTTGAATATAATTGTTCGATCCTAAATTGTATCTTGTTCATCCTTTTTCACGTAGTAACCTTATTTTGAGACTTTGAGCTACATGAAATCTTATGTGATGGCCTATTGTGGTCTTATGATGTATATCGATTGTGGCATGATTGAACATTTATTTATGGGTCCTCTTACCCCATAAAAATGTTGGATGTTCTCATCATGTTATTTAGAATGACTAAACTTATTCTAGCCTCAACATTTTGCATGTCTTAGACTAATTTTATTTCTATTTGTGGTACATGAGTACAACCATACATAGGGCACACCGTTTATACCTTGAGTGTGCGTTTCCACTCAATAAATATAGGGCACACTTATTCTTCCCAAGGTGCACTTTTCCACCCAATATGTTTTAGTTGAGATCCTATGGTGTCCCATCCCCGCTTGAAATAACCTTAGTCTAATGTTGTTACATGCACTGCTTATGATTTGTGATATAATTACTGTGACATTGTTTTAAGGCAAGAGAGTTCTTACTGTTGGTTGTCATTTTATTGATATTCATATTCTTTTGATATCCACTTGGATAGTAATTTTCCTATTGGATGAGAAGCCTTGTTATTTTATGTCCTTATTCTTAGTGTTTCTTAATTCATATTTTATATTCTGATACTGACTTTGTGCTGACAACGTCTACTTTGCCTTCTCTTATGGGGAATGCTTCCAACCCCTAGGTGAAGGACACTGAGAACATGACATGAAGACATGGACCTGGCATGATGGAGCTAACTCTTGGGAAATAGACTTGAGATGGTTTACATATCCCTCTACTTAGATCCTGAAGTTTTACTTTCATGTAAGCCCCTTAATGGGAAGGAATTGTGTAACCTTGTCAATAGAAAATAGTCATGATTTATTATTCCGCTGTTATACTTAGGTTAATTTATATATCATCATTTGAGAAATAAAAAATTTACACCTATCCCAGCATACCTTTTAGTATGTTTGGATTAGATTGATTTACTCCTCAATTTAAGTGAGGAGTGGATCCCCTCTCAGTCCCACTCACTTACACATATGGTGTGGAGACAACAACTTCCAAGTGTTGACTCATGTGAAGGAACACTATCTTGTAGCCGTTGATGACATATGGTGAGAACACACCAACTTTCAATTACTGACCCATGTGGTGCAACCTAATCGTTGTAGCTACCGACACCATGTAGTGAGGACATAATAATTTATGTTAGTGGCTCATATCATAGGATGAAGTCCGTCCATCATGTCATGTATTAGATTATGTTAGTTCCAACTGTAGCTGTCCATGGATATGATTCATGTAACAAATAAGTAATTAGAAAATTCATCCTTAAATCAAGTAAATGAGCCCTGTTTTGTGATGTATCATAAAATTTGTGATTCTTAAAGTAAAGGAGCACTTTGGTGCAGTGAGAACTTGAGTGAAATGATCTCTTGGGAGCAATGGGAACTTTGGTACAATGAGCAATTAGGTGCAATGAGCTCTTGGGAATAATGAACACTTCAACAAAAGGTTATGTGGAGAAATCACCTTAGTTGACTCATTAATCACAAGTAATAAGATCATGCTAATGATAAGGAACCATGAAATAACAATTTATGCTCATTTCAATTCTAGAAGGTAGATTCATCCCCAAATAATATTAAGACTCTGATACTCCAAGTTTTTTGCTAAACCATAGATGAGTCCCTAAGAGGAATAATAAACAAGAGTCTTCACCACAATGTTAGGAGAGTTGAAAACCCATACCAAAATAGTCTTAGTAAAGAACATAATATATAATCGAGAGGAATTGAGAATAGTTTAAAACCACATGTTTTTTTTCTAGTAGTGTGAAAAGAGATTGGCGTATATATCAAGTAGTGTGATACTAGTTAATAGTGATAAGAGTTAAGAATGATGAATACATGCATCCCTGACCTTTTGATACCATAATGATTTATTGTATCCTAAAAATTCATGAATAGCAATAAGACTCTAGATTTTATAATACATTAGCTCTAACCTACAATTTTGGTTCTAGGCAAATTATGTGAGTAACGTGGTATAAGTTAAGAAGAGGAGTGTGAATCAAATGTGAATCAAAATTACTAGTCCAACCCTAAGGTGAGTAGCTCTATTGACTTCATGGTATGCTTAATCAAAATTGTAAGTATACAATTTCTATAAGGTGAAATGCAACATTGTGGTCTTCAAGGCCTTGTAATCCGTTGAAATTAAAACATATTAAAAAAACCTATACAAGTTCCAATCACAAAATTAGTAAATTAGTATATTTTTTGTTATGTAAATGCTTAAGGGGGCATGGACATTTGGCCATGATAGATTTGGGAAATTAAAAGAACAATACTATAATCTAAAATGCATTTTCAAGGGTTTTAATATCATTTTAAAACATCAACTACACCTCGACTATTATATGACCATTAGATCTCTACAATTATATCCTAACCCATCACAATCATCTAGGAGGTCACCTTTAACCTCTGGACTCTATGGAGAAATTAGAGGTCGTGGTCTTCGATGATTTCCTCACCTTCTATTAGTCTTTGTAAGGAGATAATGACTCCACTAGCTTTGGGAGTGAACTCAAGTTTTTTGATCCATGAATCAAGCTCTATATTCCTCTGTACAAGAAAACCCAAAGTGTAACCACCTTCTTGCCTCGACACATTCTATAAATGCATCCTTAACCCTTCTCCTTAACATCAATCTCCCTTCTTACCTTCTCCATGAATCATACACCAGTTCCTCTCATTTTAATTTAGTTCATGTAACATTACTTCATGTGGCATGGATCTACTTATTCCTTGATCTATCCAGATCTTTTCCCAACTCAGAAGCCACCTCACATAACTTCATTTTCCGAGGAGCATCCCCATGCACCCATAAAGATTCTCTAAGTTTTGCTTGGTGAAACAATTTGGTGAGGTCCTCCCCTGAGATTGAGTTATTTGGATCTCAAGGAGATTCATTGGCAGTGAGAACTAGGGCTGCACATGTGATGGAAAGGAGTGGGAGTCACCCCTTGGATGTCAGTGTGGCTTTTCTACTCCTCATTTCCACTAGAGGAGAGATAAAATTTTAGATCCTCAACTTTTGAGTTCCCTTACACTTTTCTTTGATTCTCACCTTTTTACAGTCTTCACGCTTTAGTACTGAACTAGACAAACCTTTTCCATGTCATGAAGCCCCTTATAATGCTAATTTTCCTTGCCAAGATTTAGTTTACTAATTTCCAAATCTAAGAAGTAGACTTGTTTTTGCGGCAAGGAGAACTGGCTTCTATGACCAATGCATGCCATGAGATGGAGCTTGTTCTGCTCGCTACAATCAGACAAATAAACAATCATGCATTTGAGGGGATGTGAAGCACTCCTATGCGATCTGGGGTGACAAGTCCCTCCCCTAGTAGCAACCATGACGCGGTAGTGGTAGGCTTTTGGGAAGAAATCAATTGAGTTGATAGTTTTACCATTTTCCCCCTATGCTCTCATTCATGTATGATGTATCACACTATCTTAGGGTAGTTTTTGATGAGTATATCAATGACTATTATGTGTGGTATTTAGACTAAAAAATCAAGAATGCATATTCATCCTAAATTTAGCTACATTTTAGTACAATTTTGCACTCATTTTCATCGTTTTAGTTAGTACTAACTAACATTTAGGTTTCAGTGATTTTATGTTAATGTATAAGATTTTGATCTATTTCCCCCATTTCCATGGTAGGTTTAAACCTCACATCTCATGCACCATCAGTTTTCATAGATTTGTCCTTCCAATGGTTGATGGTTCCTTTGGTTGATGCTCCATAGATACAGACCCTTAGACACATGCCAATAGCCTCCCTAGGGTCGATTTGCATCATTCTTCCTTTCCATTAGTTGTAACCAATGGAACCCTCCCTTTAGTTGACATCCATCTGCCAAACCATTGAGTTACATCACTCAGTCCTTCCATCGATCAACAATCAAAGGAAGCCTGACACTTGCCTTCTAATGATCGACCCACTCAACAACCAAAGGACTCCCATCACTTGCCTTTTGATGGAGACCCTGAATGCACCTTCTAACGGAAAATCTGCCTTCGCCTACTGATGGTCAGCCAAACTTCACCTTCTGATAGTCACACTACACTCGACAACCAAATGAATTCCTGCATGCATCTTCTGATGGCTAATCGGCATTTCCCTGCCGATGGTTCTCATGCACATCCCAAATAAATGCTAACTTGCAGTCCACAAACTGATGGTTCTTGTACAAATGCATTCTAATGGTGGTTCTACATTCCCTTCCAATGGTGTTGCCGCTTCAACAATCAAAGGAACTCCTTCCATGCCTTCCAGTGTCTATGCTACGTTCCCTTCCGATGGTGTTCCTACTTCAATGACTGAAGGAACTAATGCCATGCCTTCCAATGTTCATCATCCAATGGTCCACCTAACTATTTTCCTACTAAAGGTATTATTGAACACCACAAAATCTCTTGTATACCAATGGAGTTACTACGGATCGTGGACCCTTTGTCTTCCTTGCACCGTCGATGTCCCTTCACCTTCATGGTGACCAGGTTTTACTCAATGGTGGATGGGAGGGGATCCAAACCCTAACCTCTGCTTATAAATATAAGAGGACTTCTAAAAGATAACTGACCCATCAATGACATCACCAGACTGCTACTACCCAAACTCACCTTAATCATGTAGGAGCCTTTGATCTCTTCAATCTGTTGGTGAGCGTCAACTGCAATTGCTTCCACATCCATTGGCACCACAGTGCCAAGATTCCGACCTCAAAGGAGGTCTATTATGTGGAAACTTCATACATTGGTTGATGGTTTCCATCCTTGTCAACCTATTGGTTCATCCATACTACAGTAGATCCAGCTCACAAGGAAGGAAGAACAATGACTCCAACTATCCCTGATGAATGTACATGGGTTTCCTTTCCTGTTCGTCAATGCCTTCATCTCAGAGTCTGAAGAGCTTTTTTTTCACACAAAGACTATGACTCCTTCTTTCTTCAATGACAATGGATTTCTTCTTCTTTTCCATTTTTGTTTCTGCTATCACTTATGTGAGTGAATAGTCCTCTCACAGGGTGTTGGGAGTAGCCAAGCTACCTCATTTTGTTCTTTCATATGAATCTATTTTTTAATGGACTTATATATGTTTGGAATTCAATTGTTTTATGCTTGTACTCCTATTTGATAGCCAAGTTTACATGCTTACAATGTTTGTGGGTGTAGAGAATTTTGAACTCAGGATCTAGGATATCAATTGATTCTAGTTGAACCCTTTTTAAGAACTTCATATAGATGTTTTCATGAGGAGATAGATGTATGATCTCTAGGTAACGCGATAATGAGCTTAAAGTGATATCCATCCAGGTCTTAATACTAACACTAAATGGTGGATTTTATTGGACACAACATATATACTTCCATGCATAATATGATTAAGTGAGAGAGTGAAAGATAGGTAGCGGTAGTGAAACCCATTCCACCCTAGTTTCCCCATTGTTTAATAATCAACCCTTTTATTATCTGCAATGTAGTATAATAAACAACCAATCTGATCTTGCATTAAATAGTAGTTCTTGTATGGTTACTAGGATCAAATTACCTCTCAAATGTGTTGTCCGTGGGATCTATCATGAACTATACTACAATAAGATCTGTTTGCTTGCATGTGGTGATTATTTTACTTGTTTAGGTAAACTCTAAGGATTTCTCCCCTAGTGAATTTGTTGGTGAAATATCACGCACATCAAATAACAATTACATTTGTTTATGTCACACATATGACACATATGGCATATTACTCCTACCTCCTTTTTATCTGAGATTCCAATAATTAGGCTAATGATTTCCTAGGATTCCAATTGGTCAGAATAATAGCCAAACTTTAGAAGCTCATATAAAATGCTACAAGGCTCAAATGATGATGACCCATATATGAAGTTTGATCAATTTTTTGAGATACATCAAACGAACACTGTTTTAGTACCTACGTGTAATGATTTTTCATGAAATTATAGACACATGGTTAACTATGGTATAAAAGATTGCAATTTAGGTTTTTGAGTATTTTATATTAATTAAGGAATAACTAATAAGTAATTCTCCTAAAAAATTTTCCCCTACTTTTTGGTATGTGGTCCAAGCCTTAAGTTTATCGTATTAAATCATAATTTTTTTCGTATTTACTGTTAAAATATTTAAATGTAAAAGCTATCATGTGACACATATGTAATATTGTCTTGCATATCATGTTAAGATTGACTACAAAATATCTTAATGCTTAAGATCAGACTAGTTACAATTACCTATTCATGATCAAAATTAGTTAAAAAATATATCTTTAAACCGTAACGAACTTCATATAAGAACAACAAAAATATATACAACTAAGGCCCTATGTCGTGAACATTTATCAAAGGTGGGTGCCTTATGAGCCTGTTACATAGTTTTTGGTTAATTTAACCAGATGCCCACACACCTCATGTGTGTTTAGTGATGCATGCACACCTCTTGTGTGTTTAGTGAGTTGCATGCACACTTCACATGTGTTTAGTGATACATGCAAAACCAGATGTGTGTTCAGTGAAATAAGATCAAGTTCATGTAGAAGGTGTCCTTATTTTCTGATAATGAAGTTAACAATGCATCCCTAATGACATTAGTAATGATCACATTTAATATATCCAATTTTAAGACCTTCAAAAAATATTTTCAACTTTAAGAAAAATATTCACCTGATGTTCTTATAATTACGATAACCAACCACTCATAACATTTTGTCAAATGCATGGCTATGTGTGGATGTACATAAGTGGTCAACAACTTGGAATAGCTCTTAGGAGGTTGATTCTCCATACAAGTTCAAGACCTCATAGGGTGCCATCTATATGATACATGTGACATACCCAAGCCTAGCATCTTGAATGTATAAATCATATTCCCATGATTAAGATATTAGAATGTTTGATTCTTTGGATTTGACCAAACAATGATAAAGTTATACTTTAATGTACATTTTTAAATCGATGGTAACCATACATATATAGTCCTGAAAATAAATATAACATATTAAGTGACATATTAACATAATAACATATATATGTGCTAGCATGTGATTAAGTTCATGAAATATGTCACATATGCTAACTAATAATCACATAATAACTAAGATAAGCTTATAAAAGTTTAATGTACTTAGTACATGAATTGAAATAATAATTGGAGTTTTTGTATTCATGAATGGGAATCATATGTAATCATCTAAGTAATATTCAAGTAGTGGAGTTAATGGAAAAATAAGTAAAATATAAAAATTTGTGCATAATAACATAAAGTAAATCTTTTGGAAATGATGTGAAGATAATAAGACTCAATATAATGAATGTTGATAACAATGCTAAAATATAATGGTGTTGAGCCTTAAACCACAATTGTGATATAAATCATAAAAATAAATATTGAATCTCAAATATAATAGAAAAATCATGAGTCTTGAGTCCTAGTTAGCTTGGATGCCAAGTTGCACATTGTTTGAACAATTATAAATATCCTAGTTTCTTTTAGAAAAGAAAATATGAGTTTTATTCCAAAATATTAAACAATATATTTAATGACTTCAAAAGTGGAAATAAATCCCAAATTAGAGTTCCCCATACCAAAATTAGTTTGTGTGAATTTTCACATAAATTGAATAATCTCATCTATCCTAGTTTTATTTAGGAGAGAGAATGTAACTTAAGGTCCAACATATAATATGAATTAGTGAACCACCCAAAAGTGCAAACTGATGCAAAAACATATTTTATATGTCCTAATTAGTCTATGAGACAAATTTGGTGTTAATTGGATAATGTTTGATGCCTCAAAAAATAGGAGAAGTTTTAAATGCATAATTATCAAAGTAATTAATCAATGTATTCATTTGCCTAAGGTTTTGGCTTTATTTCGTCACATGGTGGATTTATTTGTCACATACATTTAAATTTTTGCCTTTCCTTTTTGTCTCTCCTATCACGCTAGTTTTCTAAGCTCAGATTCATTTCTATCCATCATATTTAGATCTAATGGCCAGTCGATTTTCTTCTTCCTTGTGTTTCTCTCTCGTGCTTAGTTGTTTCTGCTCATAGTAGACTTCCTTAACTCCCCCAAATTCTCTCCTCTCTCTCCTTCTCCCTTCCTCCTTTTCCCTCCAATCTCCTCTCCTCCACCTTCCTTAGATATTCTCGCAGCTGATGACCTATAACATTAAGGGTTTTGGTTGCCCCTTCCCCTCAATCATCTCCCAGATCTTGTCTCCCCTAATTTCCCCCTATTTTGTATCACTTTCCTGATTTAATCATCTCAAGGACCTTCACACTCCCATAGAAAACCTCATGATCATCCTCAAGACATTGGTAGCCAAAATCCTTGCTCAGAGTACCATGGTTTCCATCCCTCCCACATTTTCAAACTCCATCTAGCTATAGGAGACGCTTTGTGTTCATCAGTGAGGATCTCATGACAAAACGGTCAGGGATTGCCCAAGATCCCTCCCTATAACACAACACACCTTTTGGCACCTTTGATTGCATCTTTGATATGATATTGCTATTTCCCTCTTTTACAACAACTTTCTTCTCATTTGAGATCGATAGTTCAATCTAAATGAAACAACCACTATTTTTTTATTTGTTTTGCCGCCATGCCAAAGTTAGTCCCCTCACAAACTCTTTGAGGTATTCTGATAAGATTTTGTGCCCTAGTTTCCATTCTGGTTTATTTCCTATCTCCTTTCCCTTTAACTGGCAATGGTGAAGAAGCTTTGAAGTCTTCAAGCCTCTGGAGGAGTGGTGCAACTTCTTATGGGATTGAATCCTCAGATCAAGCTCTATGGGAACTAGTTCTTCACAGACAAATAAGGAGAATCAGGGAGAGGGAGATACTTGTTTTTCCCTTGTCCATTTCTTATATTTTGTCACACCTCGATGGTCAGTATTGATTATTCGTCTTGTTTTAGGAAAGAGAGCATCGTCAGATTTTCTTAGAACAACACGCCCAAGTCCTCGTGCCTGGTAGGTCCATGTCACATATACTGTCAAAATGAATAAATTCTACATATGTGGATTATTCAAATTTTCTGATTGGTCAAATTTCTAAAATTCATAATATATATATTTATGTATCATAAAAAAAAAGAAAATGTGTTATATAATCATGAGAGTTTTCTCTATATGATGGTATGGTTTTCAGCACCTAAATCCAATATAATAAATATATGAATTTTAAGAATTTAACTAATTGTTAATATTTTCTAATCATAATTAATAATCTATTACTTGGAAAAATAAAATAGAATATTATATAAACTCAGTAAAATATAATCTACAATAATGCTTAGTTTTGATAACCTAATTCATTAATAATAAAAAAATGACTTTTAGGATTTATACAATTAATATAAACCTAACATGATCTCATATATGCCTTTAATAGGTTGCTTGTGGGCTTAGATGGAATTACATTTTGACCTCAGACATATGTAGACTTCATGTGAGGTATGTTGCATCCCTATTCGTCATATTGAGCAATCACCTATATTCCATCTCTCTCTTGATCCTTTGTACATATGCCCTACACACTATTCTTTCTCCTGAGAGGTTGACTCTTAAGTACTTGCATTCTTTAGTTGATCTTGTCTACCTCATTTGATGGATATTATTATTGGACTCTTATTTATATCTTGTTCATTTTATTCCATGTGAAAACCATAATTGTGAATATGAACTATTTTGCCCACTTATGTGATGTATGTTTTATATTATCCACTTTTTTTATGGGAATCTCATTAATTCTATTCATATGACTGTTTCACTTGCCTCTACATTTTGAATGCTTTGTGATTTAGTAGCCCGAGAGTAAATGATGCTTTGGTTTTGTTGGGTTTTATTCCCTATCAAGTGCGCCTTTCCGCTTGTATTATATATTTGGGCGTGCCTTTCTGCCTTGAATGCACCTTTTAACCAGATATTATACTTTTGAGAGTCTAGTAGTATGTCATTATCTATCAGGTTATGGGTTATGTGCCCTAACTGCCAGTGGCTTTATAGTTAGCTAGTGCTATGCTTATCTCACATGCATGTAGGTTATTATTATTTTGGTGGGTTTTGTGCCCTAAATTCTTTGTAGGTGCTTTTATGGCATCTCATATTTTGATTAATGACAAGTGCAATTGTTTATTATCATTTTATTTGAAATTCATATTATCTTGATTAGCACTTGGATTGTACTTTTCCTTTTCTATAGGAAGCCTGGTTATATATAATGTATTTTTACTTAATGTTTCTCACTCCCTGATTAATATGCACATATCGATTTTTATGTTGACAACTTCCATTTTGTCTCTTCTTCTGGAGTATGCTTCCAACCCCAGGTGTATGACATGGAGCACATGACATGTAGATGTGAACATGGCTAATGGAGATGACTCTTAATGGGAGATAGATTTGAGATAGCTAGATATCCCTCTACTTATATCTTGATGTTGTAACTTTCATGTAAATCCCATGTGGGAGATGATGGTGTACTTTTGTAAAATAAAATATAGTCATGATTTATTATTCCACTTCTATACGTTGATATTGTTTATACCTTTATTTGATGAATGAAAAAATACACCTATTCATCATACTTATTAGTGTGTTTGTATTAGATGAGTTTATTCCTCAAATTATGTAGGGAGTGGATCCCCTATCAGGTCCCACTCCTTACAATACAAGTAGGATTATCTAGTCTTTCATAGTATCACGTACTAAGTTCTCCTGTTATATATTTTGTAAAATATTATGTATGAGAATCATTGTAAACTTTATCACATGTAAAGTTGTTATATTATTGCAATAAAATATATACCATCTGGGGAAATTTTTTGAGTGTGATTCTAAAGCTTAATGCTTCCTTGTTGTTAGAAATGGATCACACTTGGGAGTTGTTACATTCAAATTCTCTATATCTTGGTTGAGTTGGAGAACTGAGATATGTAAAAAGAAGTGATGTGAACTAAGTCAAGTTATCATTAAATTGGATGAGTTGGTGACATGGCTTAAGAGAGAAAGATGTTTTGAACTTGGATAGAGTTCAATGTGAACTTAGTTGGAGTTCACTAACTCAGACATGCTCATGAGGGCATTAACTCAGATGATTTCATACAAAATCAACATATTTGATGACCCTTGATTGGGATATCAAATTCTCTTGAGTTTTTTTTATGTTATGCATGTTGGTAGAGGTTTTGGTTAAGTAGGTCAACTAAGTTTGAGTGAAATTAGATGAGTTGTAAGTCCTAGGCTACTTATTCAATCAGTTATCATTTGCAATCATGATATTTCTTTGAATATGAGCCCACTGGGCTATGAACTCTAGAAATTGGTGTGAAATAGACTGAAGGTGTTCCAATCAGATGCTTATATACATTCTTGCTCTCTTTGTTTGTACTTTCCCACCAAGTAGCTTCATTTTATCCTTGTCGGAGGTATATTTGGTTTTGTTGGGTAACTTGTGGTGTTTAAAGACAAAGAATATAGTTTTCTATTCTTGCATAGATATATTTTATTTTTTTACTACATCAAGAACATATAGTTTGTTTAGAGTGATATCTGTCCAAGTATTAATCCTAATGCCAAAAGGGTGATTTTCCTAGCCTCAACATATATACTTCCTTTCTTAAAATGATGTAGTGAGAGAGTGAAAGACAGATAGCAGTGGTGATATCCATATCACCCTAGTGTTCCCATCATCTTATAATCAACCCAAAATTCAACCCTCTTATTATTTGAAACCTTAGTATAATCAAAAGCCAACCCTATCTTGTGTTCAATAGTAGTTTTTGCATGGTTACTTGGATCAAATTCCTTCTTATATATGTTGTCCTTTGGATTCAATCCTGAATTATACTATAATAAGATTTGGTTACTTGCGGGTGGTGATTGTTGTAATTTTTAGGTAAACTCTAGGGATATCTTCCTAGTAAATTTTTCGATGCAATATCACACACATCAAATTTTGGCACCATTGATGGGACAACATAATTTTATGATTGCTTTAATCTCCTTGTATTAGTTATGATTTTTCTTTTACAATTAAAAATATCACATATCTTCTTGAATTTAGATATATATCAAACATCCTAGTTGTGTTGGTCTTCCTTATGTAGGTTTCATATCTAGTGTATGTGATTCTCTTCTAGTGTCTGTTCCCTACTAGATCTTGATCCTAAGATCAGGAAAACTTACCACATCCTCACCATAAATGTAGAGCCAATACGAAGGATGAAGTGGTCAATTGTACGATTTAAGCAGCACTAGAAGTACATAGACACAAACTATTGGCTGACGCAAGAGTTGCAGTGCAAGAAGATCTATGAGCAGCAACAAGATTTGAACAACAAAGAGAACTAAAGGAGTTCTCTATTCCTAAAGTTGTCAAGATTCAAAACCAATCATCCAACCAGTCATTGCAACACCAAACTATGAAATCAAAATGCAATGCATGACAATGATACAAAGCAGTAATTTTATTGGGAGATCTGATGATGACGGGCATGACCATCTTCAGAATTTCATTGATTTATGTGAACTAAGCAAACAAATTGGTGTCCAATGATGTAATGAAACTATAACTATTCTACTATTCCTTCTCTGAAAAGTCTAGGGTGTGGTACAATTCCCTTGATGGTCGTAGCATCAAAACATGGGAAGAACTTTAAAACTAGTTCTTTGAGAAGTTATTTCTATCCTTACCCACCTACCAGACTAGAGGACATATACATTAACTCCAACAACTCCCAAGAGAAACTCTCTTTGAAGCTTGGAGTGATTCAAGGAACTCTTGCACAAATTCCCTCATCATGGTCTCTCCTTTGTGCAACTTATTAAAGAACTTACTGAGGTGTCAATGATGATGTGTAGCGGTTCCTAGATGCAACCTCCGTGAGGCAAAGATTTGATGAAACATGGAAGCTCATAAGTAGGGGAGCCAAGAACCAAGAAAATTGGGGTTCCTCATGTAAGAAAAGAGTCCTCAATGTGACAATGGTAGAAGAAAAATCTATTATGAAGACCATTGATGAATCCTTGAAGGTTCTTTTCTTTAAAAAACACATCATAGAGTCTGCTTTCCTAAGGCATGGGCAGAGAGGCCACTCCTCTTTTCAGTTTGACTGGCTCTAGAAGTCTTCTAAGTGTATAGTGTAGAAGGCCACACAAGCTTACAATGTAACCACATCTACCAAGATACACTCAACATGCACCAACCCTAGTTTAGGAATAGTGCAGTCACCAAAGAAGTCAACACTGTCCACTCCATTTTAGGACATGGGGTACTACAACCCCAACTGACCAAGAAATCACCTTGGCTTCCAATATAGAAATCCTGATGGAGAAGCAAATTCAGTAGGGACCCTGCCATAACCAAGTTTGGGGTCCTCCTAGTTTCTATCAAAACCAAAACTACTAACAGAACAATTACAATCATGGTGATTACCACAACAATTTCAATCAGGGAAAGTACTACAATGTAGGACATCAACCCTACAACCAAGCTAGACACCTCCTCCTTGGGCAGGGAAGCCAACAAACCACACCAACCTCCAATGACCAAACATTTCTAGATACCATGGAGAAGATTCTAGTAATCCAATAGGCTTTCAACAAATTGATGGAGGCCCAACTTGCACAAATTACCACTGGAATTCGTCCTCCAACTGGCTCATTTGTAGGCCAGCTTGAAGATAATCCCAAGCATCAGGAGGAGCAACTAAAAGTTGTGACCACGCATTATGGATGTACGCTACCAAAACCTTCATCCCCAGTCATCAATAGTAACAGGCTCATTCTTGAAGATGACGAAGATGAAGAGGTCACCCAATTAGCTATAGTGATAGCCATACCAATGGTTGAACCCCCAGGAGAAGCAGTTCACTTGACAATGAGAAGGCACCAAAAACTACACCAGCTTCCCCCTCCATGCCTATGGTGCCTGTCTAGAAACCTCGAGTCCCGACTAGAGTCATCTAGCTCAGATACGGATAGACTCAAGATTCCAAAAGTACAAGGAAGCAATGACAAAGTTGTAGATTGACATCCATTTCCTTAACACTCATCCCTTCATGGACCAAGTTCTTCAAGACTCTCCTCACTCACAAGTACAATCGAGGAATTTTTCATCATGAAACTAGCACGGAAGGTGTCAGACATAGTCTAGAGAAAGATGCCTAGAAATCTCAACGAGTTTGGGGTTTTTGGTATCTCTTGCTTTGTAGGAGATATCATATTCCAGAAGGGATTGGCAAACCTTAAGACAAGAATTTATATCATGCCTTACAACTTATGCAAAAGATTAGGTTTCATCGCTAATATCCTACCTATCGACATTGTGATTCAACTTGTCGATTCTTCTATGACTACCCATATGTGGATAGAAGACATCCCTGTGAGAGTGGATCCCAAATCATATTTCCCATGTGACTTTGTCATCATGGACATCAAGGGGGATCTACAATACCCTATTGTCTTTTGTCACACTTTCTTTGCAACTACCCATACACTCATTGACATTGAAGCAAGGATCTTGACGTTGATATTAGGAACTAGCACGATATATTTCAAAATTTTCAAGAGTCTCAAGGGTCCCTCTTTTCAAGGAAAATTCTACCTGATCGACCGAGTCAACAAAATGGCACATCTACAGCATGAGGATCGTACTTTTGAAAACCCTCTAGAGACCATGTTCATCCAACCCAATGCTAACAAATTGAATGGTGAACATGTGGTGAGATTTCTCCTCCACCTAGACTCTACTGAGGAGGATCCTGAAGTTGAGTTTGAAGAGATGAAGTTTGTCTCTATAGTCAAATATGAGGAGGAACAAACTATGCATGAGATGAAGCCTATGCCTATGGGGTTGAAATATGTCTTCCTAGATGAGAAGAAAGTCTGCCTAGTCAACGTTAATTCAGATCCCATAGTTGAGCAAGAAGACAAGTTGTTGATAGAACTAAGGAAGAGGCAGAAGGCTTTAGGAAAAAAGATGACTGGTCTTTTAGGAGTGAGTCAAGCCCTTTGCATGCATTGAATCAACATCATCAATAACTACAAGCA
Organism: Alisma plantago-aquatica; assembly: GCA_963693085.1. NCBI lineage: Eukaryota > Viridiplantae > Streptophyta > Magnoliopsida > Alismatales > Alismataceae > Alisma > Alisma plantago-aquatica. The sequence goes on along the minus strand of OY856409.1, from coordinate 1,413,124,412 downwards.
CTTCATCGATCCTCAACTCACGTTGAATCCAATTATGAAGGACGTTGTACGCAAGGAGGAGATTAAGCTACTATTTTCTGGGATCATCTCTCCCATCTCTGACTAACTAAGGTGAGTCTTTTCCAAGTAGTTCCAAAGAAGGGAGGCACTTCAATTGTTTTAAAGGATAATAATGAGCATTTTCCACTGAGATTATTACTGAGTGGTGTATGTGCATTGAATATTGCAAGCTCAACAATGCTACTTCAAATAACCATTTTCCCCTTCCTTTTCTTGATCAAGTCCTAAAGCGACTCACTCACCAGGAGTTATTTTATACTTGGATGGATACTATAGCTTCTAATAGATACCCATCCATCATGATGATCAAGAATAAACCACTTATGCATGTCCCTTTGTCACATATGATTTTCATTGTATGCCTTTCGAACTATGCAATGCACCAACCACTTTCCAGCATTGCCTGTCTGCCATCTTCTCCAGCCTCACTAAAACCATAATGGAAATATTCATGGAAGAATGAATCATATCTGCATCATTTTTTCATGGTCCTAAAGCACTATGAATAAGCACATCTAGTGCGTAATTGGGAAAAGTGTCACTTCATGGTGAAGGAGGGCATTGTCGTAGGGCACCTTGTGATCTCCAGAGGCATCAAAATTGACAAGGAGAAGATCAAAGTGATTCCCAAGATGTATCCTCCAACTATTGTCAAAAAATACTGGGCATTCCTGACATTGTGGATTCTATAGGATCTTTATTTGATACCTCTTCAAGATAACCAAGTCTCTAACAAACCATCTTCAACAAGATGTGGAATCCATCTTTGACTTGGAATGCATGAAGAGCTTCAACATTCTAAAGGAAACTCTCATTTAAAATCCCATCCTTCATGCCCCAGATAGATCTCTTCCCTTTAAGATCATGTGTGATGCTAATGACTATGATGTAGGTGAAGTTTTGAGGCAAGGCGTAGACAAAAAAATCATGTCATATACTAAGCATGAAAAATGTTGGATGACGTGAAACAAAAACTATAAAAAACTGATAAGGAGCTTCTAGCCATTGTCTTTGACTTTGATAAATTATGATCCTATATAATAGTTTTGCAAGTGGTTGTTTATAATGATCACACTAATTTCAAATATCTAATGTCAACGAAGGATGTGAAACCAAGGTTGATCAGGTGGACTTTACTGTTGCAAGAGTTTGACCTAGAAATCAAAGACAAAAAGGGTACTGAGAATGTTGCAATTGATCATGTTAGCATATTATATATGTGGGATAGTGACACAGTCCCTATCAATGAATCCTTACATGAGGAACACTTGTTAAAGGTGTCTATGATCACCCCCAAGGTATGTTGACCTTGTGAATTATCTATCTGTGGGAGTCATTCACTTGGAATGCATAGGGAACAAGAGGAAGAAGTTCATGTCAAACATTCATCATTACTACTAGGATGAACCTTGTCTGTTCCAACTATGTTATTACATCCTTTACCATTGATGAATCTTTGAAGAGAAGACCCTTCTTATTCATGATCAATTCCACTCTGGCCCAACTGGGGGCCATATGAGCTCCACGAAAACTACTTTTTAAGTCCTCCAATGTGGTTTCTTCTGGACAACTATCTTTAAGGATTCTCACAGATGTGCTAAGTCCTATGATCAATGCTAGTTCTCTGGTAAAATTTCTAAGAGGGATGACATGACCCTCAGTCTTTGGCAAGAAGTGGAGATTTTCTACGTTTAGGGTGTGGACTACATAGGTCCATTACCCTCCTCTTATGGCTTATCATGCATCCTAGTAGATGTTCATTATGTTTGTGAGTGGGTTTAATCCATCCCCACACATTCTACTAAATCTAAGACATTCATTAAGATTTTCAAGGATATAATCTTTCCATGCTTTGGAGTTCCCCACATTGTCATTTACAATGAAGGATCACACTTTCTTGAACACAACTTCAAAGTGCTCCTTTGCAAGTATGACATCTCTCATCACGTCGCTACCCCATACCACCTTCAGATGAGTGGTCAAGTGGAGGTTTCTAACTTCCAAATAAAAGTTGTTTGGGAGAAGATGGTTAGTAGGATAAGGCAAGATTGGTCCATCAAGATGAACAACACACTATGGGCTTATCGAGCTACATACAAGACTACCCTAGGCAATACACATTTTTGGCTAATTTACGAGAAGTCTTAGGAAATCAAGCATCTCAACTTCGACCTCCGTGCAACAGAAGAGAACCATCTACTTCAACTACAAGAGCTCATAGAGTTATGATTGACATCATAAGAACATACACACATCTACAAGGAGATTACAAAATGTAGCATGATGGACACCTGAAGAGGAAATATATGCAAGCCAGAGACAAGTTTTACTACATAAATCTTATCTTTGCCTCTTTCAAAGAAAGGTCAAGAATTAATGGTCGAGACCATTCACTATCAAGCACATCTTCCCTTATGGAGCTATTATAATTTGGAGCGAGAAGACTAGAGAATTCATATCAATGGCCAACAAATAAAACATTATTTCACTATTGCTTATATGTAGGCCAACCAATTGGTCACACTTCTCCCTCTAACATATCATGATTGAGCTTTAGGTGTTGATCCGTTTATGTGAAATAAAGGCATTTCTCAGGAGGCAACCCAAGTGTTACCTTCATTTCCAGTTGTTTTTACATTTTTCATACTACATTTAGTTAGTTAGCGCATCTCATGACAATATTATCAGTTTTACCAATTTTTGTTGTAGGTGCATAACTTCAGCTAAACTAAGAGAAACCACAACTTGTAGACCAACCAACATAGTTCTTCCCCTCCATCTTGAATTTAGTGTTTTCTTGGGGACAATCAAATATCTAAATTTGGAGTGGAGGGTGGATGATACATATTCTACTTTCTACCCACACCTATCAAATTGTAACTTATGATCTTATCATAGCAATTATCATGCATTGCATTTATATCAAAATCTACAAAACTTCTCTTTTGTAGAGTAAGCAAAGGTATTATCTATCTAGCTTAGATTGAAATATTTGTTGGCATGTATGTATGTTTAATCAATAACTATCTAAGAAACACCTCACAATGACCAATTTTTGAAACAACCAATGGCTAGAAATAACATTGTGGCATAGGAACTAAGACATCATGTTCCCCTAAAAAGATGAGAAGTATTTGAGGAGCTGAGATGGATAAAACACATTGTTCCTCTAAATTACTAGTGAAACAAATTCATGGAATCATCACCTTTTTCCCTTCTCATGTCACCATTTGAGCATAGTGAGACAAATAGAACTACCCAATGCACTAAATTGTAAATCAAGTTGCATACTGACCTGACCCTTCTTCTAGACTTCCTCTTCAATCTTCTTACCTTCCATCCATAAAAAAGAAAATTAAATGCCATATATAGTGCCGATATACAAGTTTGTGGTGATACAACCCTCCCTAATCTATCTGCTTCTTCCATACCCCTTTCTATATAACATTGGTGTACCACTAAAAGAAAAGATGCCAATGTGCACAAAACAAAAAAAGACGTTTATATGCATGTATATGCTCAAATAAAAGTAACATCAAGTCAAATAAAGAAGAGATTTGCATCTTACTTCCACAAACCCCTTCTCTCCATTTCCTATCCAAAGACACAAGGAATGTCACATTTTTTCTATCCTTTTCACACACCCCAGTGTTAGGTGTATGCATGCTTGTGGTTCTGTGGATTATCTGAATGCTGATAGAAACTCTTAGATGTTCTTGGTATTGGGGATAGTGGTGAGAAAATGTTTTTGGGAAGAATAATTGGAAATGAAGACATGAATAAATGTGTTCTATGAACTATGGATGTTGGGCTGCTTGGCCATATCAGGTGGTGATGAATTCACATTCATTCTAGTTTTAGTTGCATTTTTAGCCTAGTTTACCATTCATTTCCATAATTTTATCTTGGAACTAGCTTGCATTTAGGTTTCTTTATTTTATCTTAATTTATAATATTTTGAATCAAATTCCTAGTTTTGTTGTCAAGTTTGAATCTCATTACATGGGTGGAGTGTAGGAGGTGGTGGTCTCGTTAACCGACTAGCGGACCCCTGGATTTTTTTATAAAATGGACCATATTTTGATGATCCAATCCTCCATCCAATGATGAAGTTCCATTGGTTTTCCATACACTTGAGTGTCTGGCCTTCCATCAGTTTTTGTATCCTTTAGAAGAAGCTCCACTAGTGCAGATAATCGACCCTACGCCATTCTCCCCCTAGGGATGGGTTTCCATTATTCTTCCAATACATCAATTTTGCTCATTCTACTCTTCCTTTGGTTTAAAACCAAAGGAAACCCCGCTTTCGTTTCTAACGGCTGCCTATTTTTTTTTTCCTTCTGATGGTTGGCTCACATCTACAACTGAAGGAACCTTCACTCCTATCTTTCAATGGAAGTCCTACAAACCTCTTCTATGGTTCACATGCTTCACCTTCCAATGGCTAAACTACATCCACCTTTAGAAGACTGTTCAACTTCATATTCTGATGGTTGATCTGTACCACCTTCCCATGGTTGTTCTGTGACCATTAGTCTGTTGATGGTTGTAGTGAATGTCATAAGACTCCTCATCTAATGATGGAGTTACTATATATCGACAACCCATTGTCTTTCCCACATCATAGTTTCCTCTTCAACTTCATGATAGTGTTGAGACTTCACTTAATGGTGGGTGGGACCCTTCCCTACACCTATAAATAAAAGGGGGAGATTTGCAAAAAAGGGCCCACCATTTTACACTGCAAGGCTGTTGCTTCTGCTCAAACCTTTAGTCTCCAACCTCCATCAACCTTCATCCATCGATTTTTGAATACCAACCGAAGGGATTCCATCTTCACTGCCACCCAGATTCCAAGGTACAAACCTCGACAAAGGCCTATTCTGCTACACATTTTTCCATCGGTTGATGACCTACGCCTTCATAAACCTACTACTCCATCATAGTGACAAGATCTGACCTTGAAGAAGGAAAGACATTTCTCCAAGTCTATTTCTAACAAATTTCCAGGGTAGATCTGCTGCTATGTTGTACACCATCAGTTTCCAACACAAAGATAGGCTTCCGTACACCAACAAATTTATTTTTAACTCCTTCTGTGACCATGGCTTCCTTTCTCTCTTCTTTTGTTTCTTCTCTTTTTATTTATGCAATGAGTGAGTAATCCTCTTTCTAGGGTGTGGGGAGTAGCCTCTCTATGTGATTTTTCTTTCTTTACTGCGTCTATTGTTGTATGGACCAATATATGCTTTGAATCAATCATTTTTATGCTTATATTCTTGCCCAATCAGCAAGTTTACATGTATATCAAATCTCAAGTTTAGAGAACTTTGAACCCTGGATCTAGGATAGTGATCGATTCATGTTGATCCCTTGACGAGAGTTTTTGATAGGTATTTTTGGGGCAATAAATGTATGATTTATAGGTAACACAGTGATGATATTAGATTGATATCTATCAGATTTTAATCCTATCACTGAAAGGGGGATTTCCTTGCCTCAACATATGTATTTCCATGCTTAATGTGACGTAGTGAGAGAGTGAATCATAGGTATCTATGGTAATACCCGTTCATCAATTTATCAACCCTTTTAATCAAGCCTTCAATTTTACATCCTTAGTTAAATTAACCAAATCCAAATGTTGTGTTAAATACTAGTTCTTGTCTGGTTACCTTGATCAGAATAGTTATCAAATATGATGTCCTTTGGGTTTGATCCTGATTTATACTACAATAATTATCACCCGCCTGTGGGTGGTTATTATTGTACTTGTTTTGGTAAACTCTAGGGATTTCACCCCTAGCAAATTTTCCAATGCAGTAACAACCACATCAAATTTAAGCACCATTGTCGGGGGCAATGGAATTTCTAATCTTGTTAACCAACTTGGATTAGTTTGGATTTTTCTTTTCGAATTAAAACAGTGGAATATCTTCTTGAATCCAACTCTACACTAGTTGTCTTACCCATGGTGGTCTTTGTTCCTCATGAACATTTATAGTGCATGCGACACTCTTTGATTGTTGGTCCAAGACTAGATTTGTATCCTAAGATTGAACAAACCTACCACATGATCCTTCATGCACTCCTACACAAGATGGATGAAGAGGAGACCAACTGTAGGATTGAAGCAACACTAGCAACCCAAAGCGATAGACTTTTGGTAGAAGCCATAGTTGTTGTGTAGGACGAAGTACAAGTGGTAGAGGAAGCTGAAGGACAAAGAGAATGGCAAGAGTTCTCCATTCCCAAAGAAACACCATTTTCCAACCTGCCATCAAAGCCTAAAACTTCAAAATAAAGACAAAATGGGTGACGATGATGCAAAATGAAATTTTTTTCGGATGAGCCAGTGAGAATGCCCATGACCATATGAAGAAGTTCATAGACCTATGGGGACTAAGAACGCAAGATGACATGTCTGAGGAAGCCATGAAGTTGAGATTATTCTACTGCTCCCTTACCAAAAAAGCTAGGGTGTGATACAATCCCTAGACAATCGAAGCATCAAAACCTAGGAGGAACTTCATAACCAGTTCGTTGAGAAGTTTTTCCTGCCCTCACTCACTTATCAAATCAGTGGGAAAATAACTCACTTCAAGAAGGATCCATCTGAAACTCTATCTGAAGCCTAGGAATGATTTAGAGAGTTATTGAATAAATACCCTCACCATGACATTCCCCCATCACAACTTATTAAGAAGTACTATAGGGGAGTCGATGATGATAGCAAGAAGTTCCTTGATGCTACTTATAATGGATACTTCATGCAATAAAGATTTGAAAACACATGGAATGCTGTAAGAAGGGGAGCTGAGAACCAAGCCAATTGGGGCTCATCCTACAAAGGGGCATTGTAAGGATGTAAATGATGAAAGATAAATCTGAGATGAAGGCAATCACTAAATCTCTATAGATGCTCACCCTTAAGTAGGACAACCTTGAGTCCACCCTCCTAAAGAGTGATATAGAGACCAATCCTCTTCCAAAGCTGGGCTAGCCCTAGAAGTCTACCATGTCTATAGTGTAGAAGGCCAGACAAGCTTACAACATAACCATCTTGACCAAGCCACCTTGAACATGCATCAACCTTAGTTTGACAATGCTCCAGTCATTAAAGAAGTCAATGCTGTCAAATCCATTCCAGGGTAGAGGTACTACAACCCTGCTAGGCCGAGATACCATCCAAGCTTCCAATATAGAAACCCTGACAGAGTAGCTAATCCTCACCAACTGCAGCGAGGACCCAATCAGAATCAATTCCAAGGTCCTCGTGGTTTTCAACAACAAAAATATTATTAGAACAACTACAATCTTGGACAATATCTCAGCACAACCCAGGACAACAACGTTACAATCAACAAGGACGACTACTATTAGGACATGGAAGCTAGTAGACCGCACTGACCTCCATGACCAAAGTTGTTTGGATACCATTGAAATTATATTCACGAGCCAACAAGCATATACAAATATCTACAAAGTTCCAACTTGAACAAATTGATGTTCTAATATGTACTCCAATAGGCTCATTTGTGGGTCAACTCGAGGTAACCCCAAGCATCAGGAGCAGTAGCTAAAAGTTGTGACCACACATTCTGGGCATGTATTTCTAGAAACACCATCCTCCATCAACAACAACATATTGGTTTTGGAAGATGACGAAGAAGAAGAACTCACTCCAACAACTATACTGATAGCTATACTAGTGGAACCAACTGTTGAACCTCTAGATAGAAGTAGATCACACATACCTAAGAAGGCACCAAAACCTACACCAACCTCACTTCCTATCCTACTGGTGTCAGTTTACAAACCTCAAGTCCCTTACCAGAACCATTTAGCTCAGACACGGATGGACTCAAAATTCATGAAGTTCAAGTAAGCAATGAAGGAGTTACATGTTGATATTGTCTTCCTTAATGCCCTAGCTGAAATCTCATCCTAGACTTAATTTTCAAGGATCTCCTCACTTGCAAGCACCTAATAGAGGAAGTCGAGATTGGGAAACAAGCAGAGACTGCATCAAACATCATCAAGAGAAAGATGCCAAAAAAACTCAATGATCTAAGATCTTTTGGCATATCTTGCTTTATTGGAGTCACAACATTTCAAAAAGGACTAGGTGACCTTGAGGCAAGCATTTTTTTCATGCCCTAAAACCTCTACAAATGGCTAGGGTTCACCACTGATATCCTTCCCACCGACATTGAATTCAGCTTGTCAATTCTTCTATGACTACCCCAATGTGTATCATAGAAGAAATCCATATGAGAGTTTGTCCCAAATCATATTTCCCATGTGACTTTATCATCATGTACATCAATAAGAACCTAAAAAACCCTTTCATTTTTTGTTGCCCATTTCTTGCAACCGCTCATGCACTCATTAAGCTTGAAGCTGGAATCCTAACATAGGATATGGAGATCCATTCTTGTTATATTTCCAATATCATACCTAAAAAACAAGGTGTTGGAACATATCTTGTACATAACACACATTATGCCAAAATACATTTTGGTGTCTTTTGATTGCCAATAGATGAATTTAGACTCCTTTGATAGCCTTTCCCAAGTCTTGTTAGTCAAAAATCCCAAGACTTCTCTATCTCCCTTGGCCTTATTGACCAATTCAACTTGTTATTCTGAATCAGTGAATATTGAATTCAACCATATCTCCATCAAAATATAATCTTCTTTAATTATATTTACTGTCAACTTGAAGCTCCCCCCCACATTCTACTGCTTCTTTAGCTTGCATTGGTAACCTCTTTAGATATGACATAAACTCTTGTTTCAGGTCCTCATAGGAGGTATGGTTGTTAAAACATATTATAAATCCGAACATTGCCAAAATTCTCCTTCACCCTTTAGTAGATTCCCAATTTAATTAGAGTGTCAACTTTGGCAAACCACATTTCTTGTAGGATTTTATACTCAACATCTTTCCCCAAATTTTTCATGTTCGTCATCCCTTATGATGAAAAACTTATTTGGATGGGGTCGGGGGATGACATTTGTTAGTTGGGGGATGTTTAGGATTGTTGTAATGGTAGGAATGATTGCCAATGGCTAAGTTGTTGTCCTATCCTCACTGCATTCCTCCTCCATCACCTTAATTTTCTTACTTGTATCGCTATTCTTGAAGGGGTGCAACACCTTGATCTTCTTTAGTTTTCCAACCTCTACTGAAGGGGTGTATTCAAAAGTTTCAGTTCCTTTTGATTTTGAAGATTTAAGAGACTCCTCTAGAATGGTTGATCAAGATATTTTAGTCTATATGCCTCCATCCTTGCAATTATACTATCTGGAATGGGGTCTCCATGAATCTTTACATATGTTTATGCCTTGTCCTTTAGTTTTTCCATTTAGTCTATCTCATCTTGGCTATGTTTTCCCTAGTTGTACCTATGTTTCCTATCATTTAGTTGGGTTTGCGATGTAGATATTGGAATATATCTTGTAGAGAGATTAGGGAAACATATAGCATTAGAGTCTAGGAGTAAGTTTTGAGCCAATATTAAATACAAGGTTGAAAAACTCCACTAATATTGAGTCCTAGTAAGTAATCATGTGAACCAATGGTAAGACATCTATTGATGGTTTCAGAAGGGCTAAGGGGTGTGCCTTCTGATGGTATGCCTGAGGTCAGTAAGGAAATGGTAGGCATAAAAACTCAATGTTTGTGAGAACCAAAGGTGGAAATAATAGTCTCAGATTCAATTGTAAAAGGAGGCCTAGAGGATATGACTTTTGATGGCTAGGCGCCCTTACGATGAAGGGTATCTCCTTCAAAAATTGTTGGTCAAAGTGAACGTGATGTTGAACCCCTTCGATGGAGAGAAGACCACTTCCAAAGGTGTGAAAGGTGAGCATCAGAGAAAGAAGGTGACAAAGAGGTTATAGAAAGATTAGAGAATGAAGGAAAAAGTAAATATAATCAAGGCTCCCTCTACTGATGGTGGAGGAAGCAAGAGCTCGGTTACCACCTTCTGGTGATAGGTTCCATCATAACAAATACGAGGGCCAGGCTAGGTTGAAATAGAGAAAGAGAAAATTTTGGAGAAGAAGAGTTACCAATCTTTGTCGACACTCTTTGTTCCACTATTTGTCAATGGTTGGGGACTCTCTCTTCTTCTTCGGTTCCTCATTGTGCCACTATCTAGAGGGTTTCTTCTGTAAGGACCCTGACCCAGGTTTTAGGCTAACCCTCTTTTCTTTGCTTATGAAAGGTGCTTATAACCTTAATCTAATCTTCTAAGAAGTTTTGGTATCATGTGACAAGCTCATGTTTCCAGTTTGGTCCCGTTCGGATGCTGTTTGAACAATGTTTGCTTGTTTTGGACCAAAGTCCAATTTACCCAAAGTAAGGGGTTATATTGCAATATGTCACATGTAGAGCATGCCTTTAGTTCTTTTGCATCATTAGAAAGAGAATGATGTTGTGGGGCACCTTGTGGAGAACCTATGTTTCAAGTTTGAGCTTGGTTGGTTGATGTTTATGCTTTATGTGCTAGTTTTGGTGTAAATTGCAAATTACCCAAAGTGGAGGGTCAATATGCAATTTATCAGCTCTAAAGTCACCTCCCTTCTGTTTTGCATCATCTAGAATGTGGATGGAGATAGGGGCGCCTTGTTTGGTTGTTTGATGAGGAGTGACATATCTATATGGTCTTTTTATCATATATGTGTCACATAGGCCACCTTGTCCTTTAGTGTATCGGCTAAAGCAAGAGAGGTGTGTCTCCCAAGAGAGGTGTGTCGGCCATAGCAGCTGCCCAGCTGCACGATACACATCCTAGAGTGTATCACCAGGCCATGCATAAGCTTCTAGGGTGGCAACAAGTGGCGTTATGAGCTAGAGCAAGTGGCACCTTGGTTTATGTGGTTATGACACCTTTCCCTTGCTACCTCTCTCTTCCTTGGTGTATATAACCCCCTTCCTCCTTAGCCAAGCAATCCTTTCGGCCACCTTCCTTTCCCTACCTGTATGTGACGAGCATTGGAGCTTTGGGAGCTAAGGAAGACTCCCATGGAGCTTAGGAGGGCAAGCTCCTTGGCCATGGAAACTCCTTGCTCAAGATCCGACCTTGGTGAGTCATGCTTCTTTGCTAGTTTTCCTTATGCTTTCTTCTTCACCTTCCTCTTCCCCTCTAAGCCATGGATAGGCCCTTGATAAGAGTAAGCAAAGGCCGTGGTTATCTCCCCTCCTTCCTTCTTCTTGAGCTATACATAACCATGGTTTCTTCTTCTTCTTCTTCCTTTGTTTCTTGAGGTGATGATGATGGTGCCGAAGGTATGTTTGGAGCTTTGTATAGGTGTTGTTCTTGGAATAGAACGTGTGTTTGCTTCTGGGATCATGAATCTTGATGCCTTTCATGGAAATCCTCTTAAGGCGGGTTACATAACTCTCAACCATCTCTATTGTATATACTCTCCATATGCTCATATATTGATCTTGTTCCTTAATTTGGTATCCATCTTTTATGATGTTTATGCATGTGGAGCTTGAGATCTGTTTGGATAGAGATGGCCACGTTTTACTACTATCCATATGTTGTTCTTATACTTAATGCTTTAAATGGCTAGAGGTTGAAGATGACTTACATGATATGAGTCCTTGGCCGATACAACTAGGTTGCCCGATATGGGTCTTTGCCCGATATAATACCTTATTCTATAGCTTATGCTTTGGTTTATGGTTATGGAAACACCCCTTTCTCTCCTTTGGACTTGAAAGGTGAGCCTACGACCTAGACATATGGATGATATGATGAGTTGGTAATAGTTGTACCTTAATGCTCGATATCCCCTATCCACCCTAGAGTTAGGGTTCAGACGACATGGTTGCTAGACCTTGGATGGACTCTTGGCCGATATGTGTTTCCATGATGACTCCTTGAGTGTGTTTCCCGATACCCTCATTAGGTTTAAGTCTTGTAGGGTATGAGAGGTTAGCTTCTTGTTGATCTTGTGGCCATTATGACCTTCCTATGATGAGTGGCTGCCCGACACACCCTGTATAGGTGGTTGCCCGATACACCATGTAGAGAGGATGCCTGATACACCATGTAGAATGGATGTCTGCTACACTCCCTTGTCTTGAGATGATCTTGGTCGTTATGTGGTGTTAGCTTAATGCCCGACATGGCCTTGGCCAATAGACTTTGATAGCTTGGTGCCCGACACAAGCTTTGGACGACACCACCTTGTCTTAGTAAGCTTGTCCGTTATGAGGGGATGGACGACATGGCATGATGTCCGACATGCTAACCCTAGATGCTAGCCGTTATGCTGCTACATGGCTATGCACGACATGGTTCTTGGTGCCCTGGCCGATAGAAATGGTCCATGGACGATACAAAGATGGTTGTGTAGAAGGGGCACCTTGGGGCGACACCCCTTTGACCGATAGGGCTGCTGTGGTGGTTAGCCGATAGCCATGCTGGTAGTACACCTTGGTGAGTTTGGCCGTTACCCTTTTGGGAGTTTGGGGCATGGGCGTTACATCTTGATGTGTGCTTTGCACGACACACCATGTGATAAGTCCTGGCCGATATGAACGACCCTTGAACGACATGGAGATGTTTGCACAATAGAGGCGCCTTGGGCGTTGTGCTTTGGCCATTATGGTCAAGGTTGAGGGTAGCCGATAGAGTAACCCTAACCCTGATCCTTGTGCACGATAGGCCCTTGGGCCGATAACATCTGCTGATGCACGATACACCTTGCTCGACACCATGTGAACTGGTGGGTTCTAGTTGCATGATAGGTGAAGTGATGGGTTGACCGATATGGTGGTGAGCTTGCTTAGGGTTGGGAAACCCTAGTCGATGCATCCTTTGGTGAGAGTATGACCATACCCGTTATACCTTTTGGTGAGGGATGGTGTTGCCCGCCAGACCTTTGGTGAGGGTTACGGGAGCCTTGGTGAGGGTTATGATGACCCGAAATGCATATAGCTAATATATGTAGTCACATCTCTGTTAATAACAATGATACATGTGACATGGTTTAATCACCTTGAACCCTGCACCTATGTTATAATGAAATAAGATGATAGGTTGTGAACCTGGTATGTTTGGATGATGTTACTACACATGATAATGTGGCGCAAGTATATAATCACAGTTATGGGCCATGATGTGTACTCATGTTTAATAATAAAAGTATGATGAGCCAAGATGAAGTGGATTGTGGACCTTTGTATAGTGGTTAGTTATGGGTAATGATAGATGAACCTTTGATAAGGTTGGACGGTGGGTTATGGTGTATGATCCTTAAGATAATCCTTAGGGATGATGACTTGATAGTTGTGGTGTATTGATGAATACACCAGTCATGAATTTAATCTACATATGTTCATAATGATGAAAGAATATGCCAATGTATAAACCTTAATCTTGATGATATGATAATCAAAGATATGCTCATGAGATATGGGGCATGGTGGGTGCTCACAGTTTGGTAATGATAATGTAATTGCATTGCTTGCATTTACAACCTTGAATCTCATGTATGTATGAACATGGATGATGTTCCAATTATGTACACCTGAATTCCTGATGGCATGATAATCCCAATATATTCTATGCTTGGTAATCTGATTATCTCTTTTTATACAAGCTAACTGTGCAGGTATATTGAATTCATAGCCAGGTAAGAGATATGGTGATTATATAAGTATGTGCTTTATGTAGCACCTGATGAATGTGCAATGACGGAACAATAATGATGATAACTCTGTTGAAAAGATAACATGTAACCGCAAGCATAATGTGAAAGGTCTGAGGACATGTTTAAGGCTGAGTGCCTAGTTGAGGTGTTATCCTCTGATGTTGATATAAGGGATTGCTATCCCGTGGTGATGATGTAAGCCTTGAGAGGCAGTGGCATTATGTGATGAGGGATTGAGATCCCATGGCAATGTGATGATCCTTGAGATGGATCTAGATGATTGGCAAGAGGCCAAGTGGTAACATGTAATGTTGGGTCCTTGTGATGGATCAGGATGATGTTGATGACAGTAAAAGCATGATATTGAGTTTTGTGTTGTTTATTCTTGTCATAGTTTGCATGTTATACAACTTGGCTGAATCTTGCAATCCACTTAAAATATGTTAACTAAATTACAGATGAACCTTCATGTAGTTTTCCCTGGCCATAGATCCATCATCGTCAGGAGCTGGTGATGGTGAAATGGGTTCTCCTACGGGTTAATCCGGAGCGCATATTGTTGAATATGCGAGGTTTCTCCTAGCCTAAAATAGAGAGGATTCGAGTGCAGCTACGGTTGCAGACTCGGGATAGATAGAGCATGGTGAACAAGCCCATGGCTCAGTGTGATAGAGCATGAATGCGTTCATGGCTCAGGGAGCACAGTGAACTGGCACGTGGCTCAGATATACTAGTGCCAAGACCTGTACCATGGCGGGCTAGAGAAAGGGTAGCTTGCGGGAGCTGACCCTATGGCTGAGGCCACTTAAGCATGAGACTGCGGTCCTTCTTTGGTTCTCGTACACTGACTACGAGGTGGGAGGTCGTGGAGTCCAGCTCTTCCATTGACCTTATATGGCACCGACTCCGGGTTTCGCATCCGTCGGTTGGATTTGAGAGGTACGGCTCACTTCCTTGGGGCATAATAATACATAATCCAACCGAATAGTATTTATTGTTTAAGGCAAAACACGGAACATTGGTTGAGGCCCTGCTTGTGTAGTTGATCTTATTATACCTTGCAGTTACTTATACGTTCTTTATGTTATGTGGTAAGATCTTATAAAGCTTATCTTGTCAATCATGTTCCATACAGAATGCCTGGTTATATGTCTCCTGATAATTTGGTAAGAAGGTTAATCAAGCTAGCCCTACTCAATATACTGCTCTTATAATCTGCTTATATCAGTTATCTGTTGTTATAATAAAGTTGGTAGAGGGTTATGTTTCTCGCTGGGACTGTGTGTCTCACCCCGCTGGTTAATAACCCTTTTTAGGTGGACGTGCCTGGCGAGATGAAGATCATGTGGCTACGGATGAGATGAAGAGGTATCATATCTGGTGGGCTAGATAGTGTCTAGCAGTAGAGTCCTATGTGTCGTCCCTATACACTCAAGTCTTCGGGAGAGCTTTTTGATGTTTCTTGTTCAATGATCAATGTATGGTTTTTGGTATGTATCCTGATGTAAAGCATCATGGAAAACAGTTATTTCATGTAACAAGATGATGGGAATTATGTTGTACCACCTTGGATATATGCTATGAAATGGAAAGTGGTATATGTTTCATCTTGTAGTGCTTGTTGTAAATCGGTTTTAATTTCCCGTGTTTTTCGGTAATCTGCTAGTTAGCATGTAATCGTGTTTTGTTGTGGATGAGGTGTTACATCTTCATTCTCCCTTTACTGATTGTGTAGATGCTGTCAGGTAGTCAACACGACTTTGATGTCAGAGAGTTCCATGATGTGGCCTTCATTTTCTGATGGCTAGGGTACAAGATGACATTGCATGAATCAAGGGCAGTGAGGCAATGGTGCTAATCATCTCTCTTATGATGGAGTTAGGAGAGTTATGGTTTACTTCTCTCCATTGCTTTATATCCAAGTGTACGACAATGAGTACAAGTGTTGGGCCCCTACTACTTTTATAGTGCATACCTTATGTGGAAGTGGGACCTGCCCAACCTTCGGTAGTTAATTTTCTAGCTTCTGGTGGCATATAAACATTTTGTGTTATGATGGCCAATTAACCTCACATCCTAGTTAGTCAATTGTTTGTGACTTCTAATGGTAGAACAAGGACCCTACCTTTCGATGGATATACTTATTACCCCATCAAGACTCGATGGTTTTCCTGACTGCTTGAAACTTGATGGGGGGTAGTTATTTGCCTTTTGATGGTTTGTTTGGCCCCTACCTTATGATGAAAGATTCGGGTTTATTGGATTTGATGGTTTCTCGCTTAATCTGTCTTCCCATGGTTTGTCTGATTACTTCATTGGAAATCAATGGTCAATGGTCCTCCTGCTACATAGAATTTTATGGGTGTTCAGTAATTGGATTTCTAAGGAAGAAAGCTGATGGCTTCACAGAGTGGCCTTCTGATAGATATCCTAGTTAATCAACCGATTATTGATCTGATGATTCAACCAATTGAAGTACCTGCAACAGATAAATTAGATTTAGTTTTTTTGTTAATTTTATTCTATGTATACTAAAATTATGAAACAAAGGAAAAGTTAATCTAGAATGACGGTCCAAGTAGGGAAAACTAAGCACTAAAATTATAATGACACATAACCTAGGAATGGAAAAATTGTGAAAAATAGAAATTTGAGAAGCATACTCTGAAAATACTTGGGTTGCCTCCCAAGAAGTGCTAAATTATAGTGTTTAGCTTGACTCGCTCTAGTATTGTCACTTGTCCTGATCTGATGGTGGTAGAGGAGGGTTATTAAGCTGAACTTGAACTCTCCTAGTATAAGCCTCATCTTTGTAGTATCACTTTATTCTATTTCCATTTATAGGGAAGGTTCCTGTCTTTTCACTAACAGCTCCATCATTCCTGATGGATATATCTTTGAGATAGTGAACAAGCCAACCCATCTTGATTGGAGTTTCCCTGAGAAGATTCATATACTTGACTTGAACAATAGGAATTTATTTCCTTTGGAGACATCTTTTCTTTTTAGGTGGGCATCATGTCGCACCTTCTCCTCTGCCTATAAATTTTTGCATTCCCATAGGCAAGCAACCTAAGCTCTTCCAATTCTTGTACTGCAAGGATCTATTTTTTTCTTGCTAATTCTAGGTCCACATTGAGTAACTTGATTACCCATAAAGTTGTGTTTGATATCAACTAGCAAGTGGAATGCTTTTCCATATATCAATCTATAAGGGTTAGTCATTGTATGGGTTTTATCGGTTGTGTGATATGCCAAAGGGCATCATCAAGCTTCATGGACCAAATCTTTCTAGTACGCCCAACAGTCTTCCCTAAAATATGTTTGAGAAGTCTATTCAAAACCTCAACTTGACCTGATGTCTATGGGTGATAGGGCTGGTAAACTTGTGTTCCACTCTATACTTTCACAATAGAGCTTCAAATTGTCTTTCCCTAAAATGAGATCCCCCATCACTAATGACGGTGAGAGGGACCCCATATCTTGGGAATATTACCTTATCGAATAACCTTATCACAAATTTTGAGTCACAAGTGGGAGTATCTACTATCTCTACCCACTTGGATACATAGTCAACCACAACCAGGATATACTTGGTTGCCTTGTGATGATGGGAAAGGCCCCATGTAATCAATTCCCTAGAATGAAAAATCTCCACCTCAATCCAATCAGAGAGAGGCATCTCATTCCTTCTTGATACATTCCCAGTGTGCTGACACTCTTTATAAGACTTCACATATGCATGAGCATCTTTGAACAAGGTGGGACACTAGAACCTAGATTGTAGAATTTTAGCGATAATCCTGTCTCCACCTAGGTTCTTGCCATACAATGAAGAATGGGACTCATACATGATTTGTGGTACTTCTTCCTGAGGAATACATCTATGATACATGCTATATGTGCATTTCTTAAAGAGGATAGGGTCATCCCAATGGTAGAGTTAAGTTAGAGAACAACTTCTTCTTGTCATTATAGGTTATGACTGAAGACAACTACTGACATGCCAGGTAATTGTAGATGTCAAAAAACCATGGTACGACAAGTTTGATAATCTATGCCATCATCAGAGCTTCATCAGGGTAATTTCCATTAACTGGGAGTGATTTGTCATCAACTATGACAATTCAGGATAAGTGATATCAGACTACATTCTCTGTCCCTTTCTTATCTATGATCTCATGATCAAGCTCCTAGAGTAGGAGTGCCCACCTCAGAGGTCTCAAATTTGTGTCCTTTTTCTACATCAGATACTTTATTTGCCCATGGTCAGTAGAGACTATCATTTTGATCCTATAAGGTAAAACCTAAATTTGTCAAAAGTGTAACTGTGGCCAACATTTCCTTCTTATTGTGGTGTAATTGAATTGAGCTTCTTTGAGGGTCTTGCTTTCATAGTAAATAACATGGTACTTTTCATCTTTCTTTTGTCCTAGCACTGCTCTGATTGTGTAATCACTTGCATCACACATCAAATCAAAGGGAAAATCCCAGTCTGGAGCTTAGAGGATTGGTGCAGTAGTTAGCACTCTTCAAGTTTTCAAAAGATTTCAAGCATTCAACAGTAAAATCAAACACAACATCTTTAAACAAGGAGGTTCAACATAGGTCTATATATTTTTGAGAAGTCCTTAATAAATCTCCTATAGTATCCAATGTGTTCAAGGAAACTCCTCTCACCCGTCATCGAATTAGCAGGTGGAAGTTTATAGATGGTTTCCACTTTTCTCAGATTCATTTCAATTCCTCTTTCTGAAATCTTGTGACCTAGTACAATTCCTTCTTGTACCATGATGTGACACTTCTCCCAGTTTAACACAAGTTGGTTTTCATCACATTGTTTGAAAACTTGAAACAAATTTCTTAAACAACTTTCAAAGTTGGTTCCATATACTAAAAAGTCATCCATAAACACCTCCAAGATATCCTCTAGGAAATCCGCGAACATGGGGATCATACACCTTTGGAATGTTGTTGGTGCATTGCAGAGTCCAAATGGCATCCACATGAATGCATAAGTCTCGTAAATACATGTGAATGTGGTTTTTTCTTGGTGGTTTAGGTGTATAGGAACCTGATAGAATCCTGAATGTCTGGCAAGAAAGTTGATGTAAGAGTGGTGGGCTAGTCACTCTAGAACTTGTTCAATAAAGGGCAACATGAAATGATCCTTGTTTGTTACAGAATTTAACTTTCTAAGTCAATGCACATTATCCATCCTATGACCGTCCTGGTTGCTATCTCATCACCATTTTTTTCTTGAACTACTGTCATACCTCCTTTCTTGGGTACTACATTGGTGCGTTTTTGCCGATGGTGTTACACACTACTCAATTGGAGTTTTAATAGATGCAACCCCATGAACAGACACACACAGTGGATAATTTTCAAAATTTATAAGGACCTACACAAATGTACTTACATACACCAAAACACTACACCCGCAAGAACATGGGGTCGTGTCATAGTATAGGAGGGCGGAAAGTATAGGGTCGATCCACTGGGAGAAGAGGGGGTACTAGAGATAGATTAGTTTTTGGGATAGGTTCCTACTGGTTGAAGGGTTTAAATGTGATTTTTGATTGTTAAGATAAGTATGAACAAGCAAGAAATTAAAGTAAAACAAACAAGATCAAAACCTAAGTTAACCCTAGACTGTTAATTCTACTACACAAGAAAAGACAAGGCAAGACCATGCAAGAAAAGAACACTCTACACTAAGGCATGCAAGGAAAGGTCTACACTACACTAAGCTAGCAAACATAAAAAAGAGAGCAAGTAAAGACCTAAACTGGAAAGAACACAACAAGAACAAGGCAAGAAGCTAACTAGGCAAGAAAAGAGCTAATTAAGCTAACACTATCTAAGGAAGAAGGCAATTAGGGTTTTAAAGAAATTAAGGGAAATGTGGGATATTTAGGGGATGCACTTATCAATTAGATGGGGGGTGATATATGAACATTATAGTCTCCTTTAGATTACCAAACAAAATAACAAGCTAGAGTCTAATGAATTATCCTAAACTACTATCTGGCCATGGATATGCTAGGTTGTATATAGGGGAACTAGTCCCTAACACTCCCTACTACCCTTGTGAGGCTCGATTGGGTTAGTATTTAGGTGTAATTCAATTAGAGTCTAAACAATCCTGGGTTTCAAGGTTAGATGATCTTGGGATTATTAGGGGTTGAGGTTAGTAATGGGAGTGGAAGTTAGGTTTCAAGCCTCCCATCACCCACATTCTAGCCTTGAGAAAGCTCCATGCTAAGCACACTAAGATCATCTAATCTAGCTACTTATATCTCTCAGCTAGGGTTAGGAGAATTTATTAGCATGTAGGAAGATGGGTAGCTAGCTAGGGATCCATGAATTGGACCTAGGAGAAAATCCCAAAATTCACACATATAAGCAATTACCCTAAATTCCTAGGTGATTTCAAGCACAAACCAATAAGCAATTCATGAAGAGTGAGGTACAAATAGAACATAATCATTAGCAAACAAAATTACAATATTTACATCTCATTTCCCCCAACATGGTATCAAAGTAACATTTATGTCCCCAAACATCCCACCCAAGGGGCTTAGCTACTCATAGCAAGTACAAAAAGAAGGGGGAAAGAGGTAGAAGAAGCCATGGAGCTCGGTGTAGATGGAGAATTCCTCCACGTCATCTATTTTAGGATGTCCTCTTCTCTCCTCCAAGGTGCAATGGCAAGGGATGATGGTGTAATAGGGTCAAAACATTAGGAAACTAGGGTTTTGGTGGTAGAAATGGTGAAATGAAGTGGAATGGAGGTGGAAATGGAGTGGAATGGGTGGAATGCAAAATGGGGAGCTAGGAGGTGGTATAAGGTAGCTAGGGGTGGCCAACCTCACTCTCCAACCTCCACTCACATATATATAGGTGGGGAGGAGGCAACAGGTCAAGTGGGGGTAAAGTAGGAAATGAAATGGAAAAGTAGCTAGGTTTTTGTGAGTAGTACGGCCGTGGTGGTCACCATAGTAGTGGTGGGGAGGGGTGAGAATGGTCATGGTGGAGTGGAACGAATGAGGTGAGAAATAGGGAAAAATAATAGGAACTTGGTAAAAAAATGTGCATGAACTAGAATGTCCGTGGTGGGGCTAGGGTACCACGACCATGGTGGCTTGAAAAACACTGCCTGTTCTTGGCTCCATGACCATTCTGTCTCAGTTGTCACGTGGTCATACAAGGTGGAACGGCCGTTCTGGGTCAGTCCGCCATGAACATTCAAAGTGACACGACCGTGGTGATTTCTTCTTTTCTTCAATGTGACTATGTTCACTTTGGATGAGCCAACACAACTATTCTAAGGTACCACAGCCGTGGTGGTCTTTGTTGCAACACTTTGACTTGATTCTTTGTTCATTCTTGGATATCTTTCCTTCAATGGAGCTTTGGCCGCTAGGGGTATGTTGAGGGAGCATCAGACTTTAATTTAGGCCTCTCCAAGGGTAGAGAAACTCTAGGATCACTCCTTCTATCTCTCTTCCATCAAGTGTGATCCAAATGCCTGAAAAACATGCAAATGATGTCCATAAGTGCATTTTATACACATATTCATATTAGGGGGAATAACATGTAATCTAACAGGTATAAATGTGATTGAAATGCAATATGACACAATATGAAGCCTTATGAGATTGAATCATACATAAATGGGGCTTACCCAATTGTTGTCACTATTGGATAGATAATTCTAACATCTCAGAGTTTTATGACTTCATTTTTACTACTTCTCTTAAGTTATGATTGAGTTTCCTTTGAGGTTGGCCATGTGGCATTGCCTCTGATTCTAGGTGGATCCTATCCATGCAATCAACAAGACTCAAACCTCCTAATCTTCAATGGAATAGTCAATTGCCTTCCTTCTTAACTTCCATTCAATTAATTTTTTTTCTTATTGGTCTTCCTTTAGAGTAGAGTTTATGATGACTGGATTTCTCTTTTCATGGTCGAGAAATTCATACTTGAAGCCTTTAAGAAGCTGCTTCATCTCAGCTTTGGGCTTCGACTCTTCTTTTTCTTTAAAAGTTTGTTCTAGTGAAGCATATTTCACAGTTTCTATAAATGTATCCTCTTCATCACCATAATCATCCTCTGGTTGGTTTAGTAAGTCAAGTATTACAGCCACCTCTAGGTTTTCTTCATGGGTAGCAGGATTTCTTAGAGCTCTCAAAAGGGGGTCAACCATAGCATTCCATTCTTAAACTTCCTCACTAAACTGGTTATAACTATCCATGAAGTAGACTGATTGGAAAGGGAAGGACCCCTCATATAATCTTGTATACAAAAATTGATATGATACTTTCCTAATCTTATGGTGATAATTCCTACTTATACATCAATTAGAGCTCTCCCAGTAGAAAGGAACGGTCACTCCAAAATCATAGGGCATGTCAGATCTTCCACAATATCTATTACTACTATATCACACACTATAAATAATTCTTCCGACATGAATTGGAACATCCTCTTCTAGCCCAATGGGTTTTGTGAAGGAATGGTCTTCTAGTTGAATTCACATTCTAGTTTTTACTGTATAAGTTAAACCTAGTCTATGACCTAATGTGAGACATAAGACTGATGCTTGCTTCAATATTAGCTAACCCCTGTCTTACCCCAGTGTCTCTCACTTTGAATGGGATAGTGAAAGCTCCATGATCCTTTTGTTTAGTTGGCATTTTTTTGTATGAAGGCATTGGACATCTTGTCTTTCCTGATAGCTCAACTTCATCCCACATATTATCTTCTTAATAAGATCCTTAAAGAACTTCACATAAGTTGGCATTTCTTCGATAGCATCAAGAAAAGGGATGTCCATGTGTAACTTATTTACAACTTACACAAACTTTTCATACCTCTTTCTCAGATGAGCCTTTATTATATTATATGGAAAAGGTATCCTTGGTGCATAGGGATCCCTATTTGTTATGGCTTCTTCAGTTGCATCAAACTTTTTCTCTTTCACTAAATTTTTTGCTTTACCTTTTTCTTTTGACTTAACCTTCTTGAATATTAGTTCAACTTTGGAAACTATTTTAAGCCATGTTTAGGTAAGGACTCAATGATGGGAGCACTTCCTTAAGTATCCTTGTTGATTGTCTCTTCCAACACTTTTCTTGGTCTAAGAGTAGCATCTTTGCAGTTTTAGTAGTGGAAGGATCTTACACTGTGGTTTTTTAATTAGATTAGATAGTGGTGCTAATTGTTGATTAATCATCATGTTGTGTGTTTGCATACCAAACATCTGTGTAGTGACACCTCTTAATGGGGATTGCATCATGTTCGATAGGATAGTATTATTGATGGCACACTTTGGCTAAGTTGTTCATTTAATGTAGCTTGTATTTTTGCAAAGGTGAACACTTCAGATACCAAGTAATGCTGGTTATAGGTATGTTGCTGACCTTGAGTAATTCCCTCGAGTTTCTTGATGAATGCATATTCATCAGGAATTTCAATTACCATCTTGGGATAAATTCGACTCAATATACCCTATTTCTCTCAATAAATATCACAATATATCATAAAGTGCATAATTACTTAATTGATTTGGTTATCAAGATTTTAACTAAATTTATGATGATTTGATGTAGGTCTTGATGAAGTTGAACAATCAGTTGGGGCCCACTTTCACTCACCCTTGGTTCTGACCAACCGATCTGACCAAACGGTTTCATCCATTCGGTCTGACCAAACTGTTTCATCCATTCGGTCTGACCAAGCGGTTTCATCCATACAGTCTCAAGACCGAATGGACATGTTCACGTCAAGACCATTTGGAGCTGGGTCTATGAGACCGTTTGAGGAGTTCCGGTCTGCGAGACCATTTGAGGAGTTCCGGTCTGCGAGACCATTTAACGCAGCTACGTGCAAATCGTTTAATATTTGAAACCATTTGAGAAGACCGTTTGCTAAAGTCTGCATGCAATGCCAAGACCGAATGAAGGCGTCTTACTTGAAGATCGTTTGGAATTAGCTGAAGCATGCAAACCGTATGGTCACATGCATAACAAACCCAATGGGCACAAGGACTGTTTGGATTAGAAGACATGAAGACCGTATTGTCACATACATATCAAACCGTTTGAGCAAGATTCCACGTGAAGACCGTTTGCTGCTAAACTTGCAAACCGATTAAGTTGAAATCACGTGCATGCATGCAGCTCAAAGACCGAATGATCACAACAATTCAAGATTGTTTGCTGCTCTAAGCAATGTGAAACCGTTTTCTATAGGCTGGGCTGCTGATCCAAAATCGAATGAGCACATGCTTGCAAACCGAATGGAGACCGTTTGGAATAACTAGCAGGAAACCGTTTAGATAAGATCATGTGAAGACCGGTTTCTGCATGCAAACCGAATGGACATTCATGCATGCAGACCGTATGGGTAATATCCAAGACCGAATGAGCTGAACTCACAAGACCGTTTGATAATTAAACGGTTTACAAACCGTTTGCTACTGCCAGAATGAAGACCGAATGAAGCCCTACTCACATGAAGATCGTTTAAGCAGCTGCATGCAAACCGAATGAGACACCAAACCGTTCGATAAAGTGGGATTGCAAGGAAACCATTTGAAATAGATATTTACCAAAATTATTTGGACAATTATAAGCAAACCGTTTGGACTCACACCAAAAGCACGAGGGCAAGATCTGTGCCTATAAATAGGACCAGCAGGGTCCCCATTTGAGGCATCGGTTCTGGGATGCCAACAGGCTGCCTGTACACAGGTCTGATCCAGTTCTGTCCACACTGCCACTTCACTTGTCGTTCCTGCTGCAACTCAAGGAGACTAAGAAGAGAAGAAAGGAGGAGTGAGAAAGACTGTCCGGTCTGTCTTGGCGTCCCTCGTTCTTCCAGATCTGCCCCAACATGACGTAGAAGACCGCATCATCTTCACCAAGCTGCGACTACCTTCTGCATCATGCTCATGGCAGATTCCTCTCTCTTTCTTATCCTTCTTGTTTCTCACATCATGAGCGACTAGTTCCTTTTCGTTGGGGTGTGGGGACTAGCCCCGCTACCCATGCAAGCATGTTCTCTTGTTAAACTTTCCATGGCAATGTATATAACTCTCCATTTCGTTGCTAATCGTTCATGCTAGTAGTTTGGTTACCTGCTTGCTTTCATCTTGTTCTTCCCTATGTTGCGAGTTTTTCTATATGTAGGGTAGGATGTCGTTTAACGAGGTAGACTCCCAAACTAGAAATAGAATGGGATTCCTTGAGGTCGAAAGTGTATGATCCATGAGGGGACAAGCCATCTAGCCTATGGTGACACTTTTGTGTGCCTAACGCCTGTATAGGGGGGCACAACCTTAGTTGTATTTTGTATCTTCTTTGTTTATCGTCAATGTTTTCTTTTAGATTAATCATCTGCTTGTTTTTCGATTAGTGCGGTTGACTCCTTGACGATAACTTCTGATAGGATTCCTTGAGGTCGTAAGTGTGTGATCCGTGAGGGGACGAGCCATCTAGCCTACGGTGATGCATCTGTGTGCCTAACGCCTGTATAGGGGGCTCATAGCCTTAGTTGATTTTTTGTATCTTTAGAGCTGTAAGTGTGTGATCCGGATGGTGACGAGACATCTGATGCCTAAGGTGATGCTTACGCGAACCTAACGCCCGTATGGGGTTTTTTTGCAGCAACTCCATTTGGATATGTATATCTTGCCTGGATGTTTGATGTTTGGATGTGTTTGCATGTGTAGTGGTGGTGAAACCCGATATCATCCCAACGATTCCATATCATCTAATCTAAAACAAACTTTCATTCTGCTCGTTTACTTTTATGCAATTAGTTTAATTAACCTCAACCAAATCAATCATTTTAAATATTAGTCTTACTTGAGCTATATTCGACTGACCAAGATTCTTAAAAATGTTGTCCTTTGGGATTCGATCCTTAACTATACTGCGATAAGACCCGTCCGCTTGCGGGTGGTATTATTGCATATTGGTTTTGGTAAAAGCTCAGGGATTTGAACCTCGAGTGAGTTTGTTAGTGCGATAAAATCCCACGTCAAATTTTGGCGCCGTTGTCGGGGACAACGGAATCAGTTAGTCAAATCTAGTTCATTTAAGGCTAATCTAGGATTTTACTTTTTCTTTTTGAAACAATCGATCATCTACTTGAATTTGATTCTACTCCATGGATCTCCCTTTCGAAATCTTTCTATTTCAGGTACCCCCAAGACTGGTGTATGCACTGCCTGAACAGCCCCGGACTCGCTGCCAGCTTTGATTCGGAGATTGACAGAACCTTTCACTGACAAAATAGAGAGAACCAATCAAGAATGTCTCAAGAGGAGGAGATAGCTCGAAGGGTAGCTCAAGCCCTTAATGCACAGAGAGAAAGATTCATGCAAGAAGCTAGAGTTGCGGTTCAAGAAGAAATTCAAGCAGCACAAGCAACGACACAAGCATCAGAACTACAAAAGGATCTTAGAGAAATCTCGATCCCCAAAGCTACTAATGTTCATCATCCAGTACAACCTCCTCCCATCAATGCTGCCAATTTTGAGATTAGGGCACATTGGATCACATTGCTTCAAAACAACCCATTATATGGCAAACAAGGAGAGGATAGTCATGAACATCTTTTGAGGTTTATTGATATATGTGCCATGACAAAACAAAACGAAGTATCTGACGATGCTATTCGACTCCATCTCTTCAAGTATTCCCTTGTTGATAGAGCCATAAGTTGGTACAACTCCCTACAAAGTGAAATACCCATCACCACCTGGGAACAACTCCAAAATGTGTTTATGGAAAAGTTCTATCCTCCATCTCTCACATGAAATTAGAGGCCGAATAACAAATTTCACTCAAGTCCCTGGAGAAACCCTTGCTGAAGCTTGGGATAGATACAAGGAGCTTCTACGCAAATGTCCACACCATGGAATTCCAAAGAATCAACTCATCGAGATTTTCTATAGGGGTGTGTATGATGATATTAAGAGATTCCTAGACTCCTCATCTGGAGGAAACTTCATGCATCAATGTTATGACAGTGCATGGAGGGTTGTCACCCTGGGAGCTGAAAACCAAGCTAATTGGGGTAGGTCTATAGGCAAAGGAGTTTTGAAAGTAGCTATGGCTGAAGCCACTCCTGAGTAGAAATCTATTGCTGAAACCCTAAAACGCTTAGTTGCCAAGCAAGACCATATTGAATCTTCACTGGCCGCAATTGGAAGAGGGCGTTCACCCCCTCAACAACAAGAACAGATCAAGTCAGCTTCATTGTTCTGTGAAGCATGTAAAAGTACCGATCATTCCACTCTAGCATGCAATTTTCTTTACGATGTTGTTCTAAGCAATGTATGTGGATAAGGAGATAACTGTCAAATGGAAAATCTTAATGATGTTAATACCATCCCTGGTCAAAGCTATTACAATCTGAATCAGAATAGAAACCACCCTGGTTTTCAATATGGAAACCCCTCTGGAGCAGTAAAATCGCATCAATTTGGTTCAAACAATCAACCATGAGGCCCACCAGGAATCCAATATAATCAACAATAGAATTTTAGAAATCAAGGAAATTTCAAGGGAAACTTTCAGAATAGGAACTTCAATAATTATCAAAACAATTCCTAGTACAAGTCTTAACCAAGTTCCTTATCAACAACAAGGACAACAAGCAGGTCCCGTCTCTCCTGATGAAAAGCTATCAGCCATTGAAAAGATGTTGCAAACTCATCAAACTATGATAGCTAACCAACAAGCTCAGCAGAAGGCTATTGAATCTCAACTAGCTCAACTTGCAGCTAGCATAAAGCCACCTGCTGGAGCCTTTGCTGGCCAACCCGAGAATAATCCTAAGCATCCTGAACAATTGAAGGCAGTCACTACCAGGTCAGGAAAAGATTATTCTGATCCTCCTATCAAGACACCTGTGGTTGTTACAGAGGAGGATGAACCTGTGATTGTCCAAGACTCAACAACACTGGAGTCTCAACCAAAAGAACCAATAACTGCTGATAAGACAAACAAGGAAAATCCTGAGAAACCTATTTATGAAGAAACTAAAACACCAGAACCTGATATTCCTATATACAAGCCTCGAATACCGTTCCCTACTCATTTAAGGCAAACCAAGATTGATACTCGGTTTAATAAGTTTAAAGAAGCTATGAAGAAACTTCATGTTGATATACCCTTTTTGGATGCGCTGGATGAAATACCAGCATGGAAAAAGTACTTAAAGTCACTCCTCACCAGGAAATATATAACTGCTAAATATGAGACAGTCAAGTTAGCTAAAACCACTTCCAATATCATCCAGAGTAAGATGCCAATGAAACAGAAAAATCCAGGATCTTTTGGGATTTCCTGCCATATCGGTGATTCTTCATGCAAGAAAGGGCTAGCTGATCTTAGTGCTAGCATTTTGATCATGCCGCTTAGCCTTTGCAAGAGGCTAGGATTTTCAGAATTTCTTCCGACTGGCATGACCATACAACTTGTAAATAATTCGATAAAACGTTCGTTAGGAATTATTGAGGATGTACCTATCAAGGTAGGAAAAGATTCCTATGCTCCATGTGACTTTGTCATCATGGACATTAAAGAAGACGCCAGATATCCTCTCATCTTTGGACGTCCATTCCTTGGCACTGTAAGAGTTCTAATTGACGTTGAAGGAGGAACCTTGCTGCTTAGATTAGGCAAGGAAACTCTTGAATTCAAAGATTTTGAAAGTATGTGAAGACCAAGCATGCAAGAAGAAGTTTATCTTATCGATTGCATAGAGCAGATTTCACTTCTGACTCAAGAGAATCATGAATCAGACGATCCATTAGAAGTCACTCTAACGGATCCATCAGTTAATGAACCTATTGATGAACAAGTAAAGGGTTGCATCGAATCCCTCGACTCTGCAAAAGAAGATGTTGAAGCCACTTGTGAAGAACTCAAAGCTGTGGAAGCTACTGAAGAAACATACGAAAAACCAGAAGCCCCTGAGATGAAGCCCCCGCCTGAGGGAGTGAAGTATGTGTTTTTGGACGATCTCAAGGTTTGTCCAGTTATTATAAATTCTGATCTAACAACCGAACAAGAAGATAAACTCCTGAAAGAACTAAAGGAAAGAAAGAAAGCCATCAGTTACAAAATGAGTGACCTCACTGGGGTTAGTCAAGCGCTGTGTATGCACAAGATCCCTATGATGGAAGATCACAAGACAACTATTGAACATCAATGGAAATTGAATCCAAATATGAAGAAAGTAGTCCGTCACGAGGTCATTAAACTGCTCACCGCTGGAATAATCTATCCGATATCGGACTCACCATGGGTGAGCCCAGTGCATGTAGTCCCGAAGAAAGGTGGAACGACTGTGATACGAAATGAAAACAATGAACTCATCCCCACATGAACAGTCAAAGGGTGGAGGATGTGCATTGATTATAGGAAGTTAAACAAGGCAACTCGAAAGGATCATTTCCCAATGCCTTTTCTTAATCAAGTATTAGAGCGGCTGGCTCATCAAGAATACTTATGTTATCTCAATGGTTACTCTGGATTCTACCAAATACCTATACATCCAGATGACCAGGAGAAAACCACTTTCACCTGCCCATTCGGAACATACGCATTTAGAAGAATGTCATTCAACCTCTGCAATGAACTTGCAACTTTCTAGCGTTGCATGGCTGCCATATTCGCTGGTCTCACCAAAACCATTATGGAAGTTTTCATGGGTGATTTTTCTGTATACGGAGATTCATTC
This sequence comes from Alisma plantago-aquatica, assembly GCA_963693085.1. Taxonomy (NCBI): domain Eukaryota; kingdom Viridiplantae; phylum Streptophyta; class Magnoliopsida; order Alismatales; family Alismataceae; genus Alisma; species Alisma plantago-aquatica. Next base: position 1,413,094,905 of record OY856409.1, on the reverse strand, counting down.
GATTCATGTCTAAAACACCTCTCCCTGTTCCTCAAACGATGTGAAGAAGCACATCTTGTGCTGAATTGGGAGAAGCGTCATTTTATGGTAAAGGAAGGCATTGTCTTGGGCCATAGGGTTAGTAATCGAGGTATTGAAGTAGATAAGGCCAAGATTGAAGTGATTTCCAAGCTCTCTATTCCTATCAATGTAAAGGAAGTTCGATCATTCCTAGGTTATGCAGGCTTCTACAGACGATTCATAAAGGACTTCTCAAAGATAACCAAGCCTATGACAAACTTGTTACTAAAGGATGCTGAATTCAATTTTGATGAAGAATGTGGTAAAAGTTTCAACAAACTATAGCATGCCCTTACAACCACACCCATAATCAAATCTCCTAATTGGGACCATCCTTTTGAAATTATGTGTGATGCAAGCAATTACGCTGTGGGTGTTGTCTTAGGCCAATGCATAGAATAGAAACATTATGTGATCTATTATGCATCAAAGACCCTCGATGAAGCTTAGAGGAATTATGCTACTACGGAGAAAGAACTTCTGGCAGTTGTGTATCCCTTTGACAGATTCAGATCCTACCTCATTGGTTCAAAAGTCATTATCTATACGGATCATGCTGCTATTTGTTACCTTCTGACAAAGAAAGATGCAAAACCTAGGCTAATTAGATGGATTCTCCTATTGCAAGAATTTGATTTGGAGATAAGAGATAAAAAAAGGTATGGAAAATGTGGTAGCAGATCACCTCAGTCACATCCACACTCTAGATACTGAGAAGATTCCGATTAATGATTCCCTTCCAGATGATCAATTAATGAAGGTCTCAGAAGCCACACTGTGGTACTATGATTATGTGAACTACCTTGCTTCTGAGGTTATTCATCCTCAATGCACTGGAAATGCACTGAAGAAATTTATGCATGATGTGAAACAATACTACTGGATGAGTTGTACCTTTTCAAACTATGTGCTGATGGTCTAAACAGACGATGTATCACCGAAGAAGAAGCTCAACCTATCTTGGAGCAATGTCACTCAGGACCAGTTGGAGGACACATGAGCTCTAAGAAGACTGCCTTGAAGGTTTTGCAATGTGGATTCTTCTGGCCAACCATATCCAAAGATTCCCATGGCTTTGTCTTATCATGTGACAAATGTCAAAGATCTGGCAATATAACAAAGAGAGATGAGATGCCACTGAATCTGTGGCAAGAAGTAGAGATGTTCGATGTTTGGGGGGTGGACTACATGGGTCCATTCCCATCTTCTCATGGATTTTCATACATCCTAGTGGCGGTGGACTACATCTCAAAATGGGTTGAAGCCATACCAACCGTCACTAGTGATTCCAAACCAGTCATCAAATTATTCAAGGATATTATTTTTCCCCCTTTTGGTGTCCCACGCACGGTGATATCCGACGGAGGTTCCCATTTTCTTGAAAGAAGCTTTGAAGCATTGCTAAGAAAGTATGGTGTTACTCACAAGGTAGCCTCACCTTACCATCCACAGACAAGTGGACATGTGGAGATTTCTAATAGTCAACTCAAGGGTATCTTGGAAAAGACAGTAGGCCGCAATCGGAAAGATTGGTCAGTGAAAATCAACGACGCATTATGGGCCTATCGAACTGCTTATAAAACTCCCCTCGGGACTACACCTTTCTGATTAATATATGAAACGTCTTGCCACCTGCCATTCGAACTGGAACACAAGGCATGGTGGGCAATAAAACAACTGAATTTTGATATGAAAGAAGCAAGCCAAGCTAGGATTCTACAACTCCAAGAGTTGGACGAACTCAGGATGACAGCTTATGAGAATGCACGAATCTACAAAGAACACACCAAACTTTGGCATGATGGTCATTTGAACAGAAAAGACATACAAGTGGGAGACCAAGTTCTGCTATTCAACTCAAGGTTGAAGTTATTCCCAGGGAAACTCCGCTCTCACTGGTCTGGACCATACATTGTCAAAAGCATCTCCCCACATGGTGCTTTCGTCTTATGGAGCGAAAAGTCGGGTGAATTCGTGGCGAATGGTAACCGTTTGAAAAGATATTTCACCACAGCCGACATAAGCACCGAAGAAATAATAGATCTCTCCAATCCAAAGGAACCACCGTGAAGTTGAAGATATCAAGTCGAGCCATTGACATAAAACAAAGGCGCTTGTCGGGAGGCAACCTGATAAATAAATTCGTATTTAGTTTTAATTTTGAATTAGAAATTTTTCCTTAATTTTGTTTTCACTTTTTAGATAATTTTGCACCAAATAAAATTTGCATCGCGAGATGCTATTTTGAGTTCTGATTAATCTTCATTTTTGAGATTTTCAGATGGAGGAATGCGCTAATTGGAACGCAACCACATCCAATGGTCCAAAGGGCATGAACTTTCCCCTCCATCTCGGATTTAGAGTTTGCTCAGGACGAGCAAATTTCTAAGTTTGGGGTGGAGGGTGGGTGGTACATATCTTAATTTACACCTTCACCCATCTAATTCATCATCGCATTTTTGATAAAAAAATTCAAAAATTTTAAATTAAAAAAAAGGAAATTGAATAGATACTTGATGAATTTTTGACACTTACTGGTTTCATTAAAAGTCACTAACTAACCTGCTATGCATTTTGAAACATTATATCCTCCTTATTCGAAGTAAATCCTGAAAAGGACCATTTTTGAAACTAGCCTTTTGATTGAAATCATCTTGTGAAGCTTATGACTCCTAACATCATGATACTTATGTAAAAATGACAAGTGTCTGTCAAACTAATAGGGATCAAACACGTCGTGCTTCCTAACTGAGTAGTGGAACAATAACATGGAATCCCCACCGGATCCTCATCAAGTCATTATTTGAGCAAAGTACGATAAAGAGAACAACCTGATGCACATAATTGTAAATCAAGTTGCATTCTAATCTGAACTCTCTTCTACACTTCTTCTATCATCTTCATACCCCTCCATCCGTCAAAAAGAAACAAAATAGCCAAAATAGTGCCAAACCCTAAGTTTGGGGTGGCACGCCACTTCCTTCTATATCCGCTTCTTCCATACCCCTCGCAAATAAATAGGGGCGTACCACCAAGAAAAGCTGCCAAAGCGCATACAACAAATGCAATCTCGAGTCGAATAGAGGAGAGATTCGCACAAAAAATGCAATAAATGAAATTGCAAATCATAAAATAAAAATCTCGAGTCGAATATAGGAGAGATTTACTTCTTCCTCCCATACCACCTTTCACTCCCTTTTCTACCTAATGGCACAATGAATGCCTCCACAATCCTGAAAAACACCAGTGTCAGATTGAATGCACACTTGTTGTTCTGCGGGAGTCCCTGGACTCTTACAAAACTCTTTGACATGCTTGTTGTTGAAAAAGTGAGGAGGAAGTGATATTGGAAAGGAAACTCAAGAACGAAGATATGGTAAGGTGTGTTTAGTGGTCTCAGGAGGTTGAGATGCTAAGTCATACTGAGCAGAAAGAAAACAATCGTGATGTGAAGAGGAGGCAAACACATGAATTGAAAGTACTCATTTGGCAACAGTTTCAGATTTTGTGTTACTCGAGGACGAGCAACGTTTAAGTTCAGGGTATTTTGATGAATGCATATTCATCAGGAATTTCAATTACCATCTTGGGATAAATTCGACTCGATATACCCTATTTCTATCAATAAATATCACAATATATCATAAAGTGCATAATTACTTAATTGATTCGGTTATCAAGATTTTAACCGAATTTATGATGATTTGATGCAGGTCTTGATGAAGTTGAACAATCAGTTGGGGCCCAGTTTCACTCACCCTTGGTTCTGACCAATCGATATGACCAAACGGTTTCATCCATTCGGTCTGACCAAATGGTTTCATCCATTCGGTCTGACCAAATGGTTTCATCCATTCGGTCTGACCAAATGGTTTCATCCATACGGTCTCAAGACTGAATGGACATGTTCATGTCAAGACCGTTTGGAGCTGGGTCTGCGAGACCATTTGAGGAGTTCCGGTCTACGAGACCGTTTGAGGAGTTCTGGCCTGTGAGACCATTTAACGCAGCTACGTGCAAACCGTTTAATATTTGAAACTGTTTGAGAAGACTGTTTGCTAAAGTCTGCATGCAATAACAAGACCGAATGAATGCGTCTTACTTGAAGACCGTTTGGAATTAGCTGAAGCATGCAAACCATATGTTCACATGCATAGCAAACTGAATGAGCACAAGGACCATTTGGATTAGAAGACATGAAGACTGTATGGTCACATGCATATCAAACCATTTGAGAAAGATTCCACACGAAGACCGTTTGCTGCTAAACATGCAAACCGATTAAGCTGAAATCACATGCATGCATGCAGCTCAAAGACCGAATGATCACAACAATTCAAGACCATTTGTTGCTCTAAGCAACGTGAAACCATTCGCTGTAGGTTGGGCTGCTGATCCAAAATCGAATGAGCACATGCATGCAAACTGAATGCACTAGTCACGCGAGACCATTTGGAATAACCAACAGGAAACAGTTTAGATAAGATCATGTGAAGACCGGTTGCTGCATGCAAATCGAATGGACATTCATGCATGCAGACCGTATGGGTAATATCCAAGACCGAATGAGCTGAACTCACAAGACCGTTTGATAATTAAGTGTATGATCTGTGAGGGGATGAGCCATCTAGCCTACAGTGACGCTTATGTGTGCCTAACGCCTATATAGGGGGGCCACAACCTTAGTTGGATTTTGTATCTTCTTTATTTCTCGTCGATGTTTTCTTGTAGATTAATCATCTTCTTGTTTGTCGATTAGTGTGGTTGACTCTTTGACGAGAACTTCTGATAGGATTCCTTGAGGTCATAAGTGTGTGATCCGTGAGGGGACGAGCCATCTAGCCTACGATGACGCTTCTGTGTGCCTAACACATGTATAGGGGGCTCACAGCCTTAGTTGGATTTCTATATCTTCGGAGCCGTAAGTGTGTGATCCGGATGGTGACGAGACATCTGATGCCTAAGGTGATGCTTATGCAAACCTAACGCCCGTATGGGGGGTTTCTGTAGCAGCTCCATTTGGATAGTTATATCTTGCCTAGATGTTTGATGTTTAGATGTGTTTGCATGTGTAGTGGTGGTGAAACCTGATATCATCCCAACAATTCCATAGCATCTAATCTAAAACAAACTTCCATTTTGCTCGTTTACTTTTCTACAATTAGTTTAATTAACCTCAACCAAATCAATCATTTTAAATATTAGTCTTACTTGAGCTAGATTTGACTGACCAAGATTCTTAAAAACGTTGTCCTTTGAGATTCGATCCTTAACTATACTGCGATAAGACATGTTCGCTTGTGGGTGGTATTATTGCGCATTGGTTTTGGTAAAAGCTTGGGGATTTCAACCCCCGAGTGAGTTTGTTAGTGCGATAAAATCCCACGTCATTTCTATTTTGGTTTTGACTTTGTACTTGAGAAGCATTTTTGTTTTGTTGATAGTTTGTGTTTCTAGTGAATCTAGAGGGTCCTCCTCTACCAAACCCATGTGGTCTATTAGGTGGATTGTTTGGGATATTTAAAAGTTGAGCATTCTCAGCCGCATCCTTGTTCCCATAAGAGAATCCAGGGTGATCTGGTCTCTTGAAATTGACATAGGAGACATTTTAAATATTATCCTCTTGATTGTCATCCTTTGGTTGGGTATAGATGAACTTTTCCACTCCATGCCTTCTCTACATGTAACACATTTCTTCACTATGTTAGCCTTGTTCTTCCCTTTGTTCCCAAAATCATACAACTGGAAAACATCTATAGTGATATTTTGTATTTGATATGTCAAATCTTTAAGGGACTTGGATTCAAATGTTGTCCCTTCAATGGACACCTTGTTGTTGACCCTCTCTCATAATCAAAACCACCTTGTATTGCAGCCATGCTATCAATTAACTTCATGGTTTTGTTTAGGTTTTTGCCTAAGAAGTCACTACTGACAACTGCATTGAGTGGCGTTCTATATGTACAAGCGAGACTATTATAGAAGGTGGTTACTAGGAATCCCTTATCATAATTGTGGTAAGGGTAGTCCCTTTCATATTCTTAGAATCACTCCCATGCTTCATATAGGTTCTCACTTGGTTTCTATCTAAAACATGTGATCATATGTCTATTTCTTAGAGTCTTCTCCACTGGATAGAACTTGGCGACGAAAGCGTCAGCTATAGGTCCCCACCAATTGATTATTTTGTCTAGAAAATCTAGATTCCATGATAGGGACTTATTCCTCAGAGAGAAGTTGAAACCTTTTCATTAGATAACTTCCTGTGGCACCCGTTCATCTTAATGGTGTCACTGATGTTCTTAAAGGCACCAAGGTGGCGATAAGGATTTTCATCCAGGGAGTTCCCTCTGGAATTCCTTTACTGAATCAGATTTATTATTGATAGCTTCAGCTCAAACTTCACAGAGTTGAATCTAGTGATGATGATTGGATATCTTGATTCATTTACCTATGTAGTGGCTAGCTCATAAAGAGAAGGGTCTCCATCTTCATCATCGTTGTCATTGTTATCTTCATTATTTCTATTTCTTTGACTGCCACTATGTTGATGATCTTCAGCTTCATGGAAATATTCTTCATCTTCTTATTCCTCATGGTGATCCTCATTACAATTTTTGTTATTCTCCTCATGATTCTCCTCATTGTCCTATTGGATGACAACCAATATATTTTTGGGAGGTAGACTATCACAACCAGTAGTAATGGTGGTCCAGTTCATGCTAATTTCCTGAAATAAATCATACGGTCATGTTAATAGGTTGGACTCGTAAACTAAGGTATTCAACAAAGAAAGAGTTATTGGATCTTAAATGTGCGGTTAAGTCTATTTGTAGACTTAAGGCACAAGTTTATGCTAAGTGGACTTAGGTTATTAACAATATCAGTTTCCTTGTCCCCGACAATGATGCCAAAAGTTTATCAGCCCAAATGGTGCATCCAAAATGGAGGCGGATCTACAAGTATCAGACCTTGAATTCATATTGATACTTAGGTCCCCAAAACAATAGTAATAGGGTCTGATGTAGTAAATCGGAGTCAAACATAGGGACAACGGTGGCATGTGTTGAGAATCGAGAGTCTTGTCTTACTTACACCAATCACATGGTAAGTTATTGTTCCTTATGGAACAGTGATGATCAACGGTCAAGTTAACAAACAAGTAAAGAAAAGAAGAGATTAAACCATAAAAAACAAGTATATGTAAATGAGATAAGATAATATGGATCAGAAACTTAGATTGGGTTTTACCATCTAAGATCTCTCACCAACATGCAAATTCCATACCCATTGTATACCTTTATCAAGCATACAAGCAATCATAATAAGTTTGTATTCCCTCCCTTCTCAAGCTTGAGATAGATCTAGATTAGAAGATTGTCTCTCTCTTGAGATGGCAAACAAACACTCAAAATACAAGCATATGATCGTTAGGTTACACACTCCAACATTCTCATGCATTCATGCAACTCCATAACTCTTAGATATGACTTCATACTACTCTGTTGATGTATTAACAATCAAACAACACAAGATGGTAGCTAATCATTCAATTAAAGCATTAAGAACAAGATTATGGAGATAAACTTTGCTAAGAGTCTATACATTTGATGGATATAAGCATTTAATTACATGTTGGAAGAGCCTTTGTGGCTACTCCCAACCCAAGTTAAATGGATCAGTCACTCATGGTCATGAGTAATATCTCAGATTTACAATTGTAGAGTGACAGGTTGATGGATGGATGGAAGAATGAAGATAGATCAAAGAAGAAGGAGGAAGATACACCAAACAACAACTCGATTCAGATTCAATATCGATGAAGACCTCATTCTTCTCCAACTTTGATGATGGTGCGAGGAAGGTGGTGCCAACTCTGTAGTTCTTCTTCTCATGAAGCTGACCCCCGGATATGCTCGGTAGTGGTGAAGGACTGTTGGATCCTTAGACTCTCATCCTTGGATGCTACAAACTGATGGAGGTCAATGCCCGATAGGTATGGGAGCAACACTTTGTCTTCAACCCTTTTAATGAGTGACCCATTCCCTAGATCAAGGGGTGCACTATTTATAGAGTCCAGTGCAAGGCTCTAGGTGCTCATAAGTGAGCTTATCTTGTACCTCAAGCCTTCTTAGCATGTGCCTCATGGCACATGCCCAAATAACCACGTGATGATGTGTGCAACACCACCATTGATAGAAGTGATGGAGCTGGCAAACAATCAACTAACACAGTTATTTGATGGACCATATGTTGATGGATGTTTCCGGACCATCTTAAGGGAAGGCAAGTGACAGAACATTGGTTGAAGATTCCCCACTAAGCCATTGAACACTCTGATTTCCTTTGGTTGACGGGCATGTGTAACATACTCGATTCTAGACACATAGGCTAATTTCCCATTCTTCTAGGCCCCTTATTGATTAGATGGATATCCAAAGTCCCTTGTCCCCTTTTCTTTTCTTTTCTACCTTTCAATGTATATATTTTGTTATAATAGCATAGATCAAACCATATTAGGATCTGATAACCCTAATTGACTCTATCGAATCACATGAACAGGAAATCATAAGATGTAATAACCCTAATAATTGAATTATGGGAATTTATGAGTATCAATACAAATCTATGATCTTGACCCTAATAAGATCCTCAAAGATAATCCTAGGTCCTTAGAGTTATAGAACGGAGATAATTCAAAAGGATTTACCCAATTTGATCTTTAGGATGAACTTAAAAACCCTAATATAATAATTAAGTGAATTTGGGGAAATACAAAGCAATTAATCTCAAAATGCAAAATTAAGTCCAAATTCGTGTTTTTCATACCCAATTAGCTAGCTCATGAGCAATAATGATGATCTAGATCACTTTACCCTAGATTTGTGAACTAGGATATACCTGGGTATCATATAGGTCACTAATTGAGTTTAGATGGAAGGTTTGACCATCTTTGACTTTTAGACTTAGTTCATTTCATTAATTGAATGACTAATGTGCACAGGTTAAATTATAGATATAGTAACCTCAAAATACAAATCTAAGCTCATAATTGAGTTCCTCACATCTTAATTAGTTAACCCTCAAAATTTGGGGTCTTTTGGACATCGTATGCACCTTTAATTAGGCCCTAATATCTTTTATAAGTTTTTACCCTAACTTTTGGTCGATTTCTGGTTTATTTTGGTTCACGGCCGGACCAAGCCTCTGGGCCGGGTTTAATTTCCGGTTCCCTTGCCCGGGTAGCGGGACCTGGTCGTCCCCTACCTTCCGCTTCACTCGCGTGAGATGGGCAACAACAGGGAAGCTTTGACGGCTGCTCCCGCTCGTTAGGGTGACCCATTCAACGCGGTTTCATCGCCAACAGACTCCACGCACTCCCGCGAGCCTCCGGTCCCCTACTCTTCAGCCATCGAACCCTAAGGCGAAAACGCCTATTTCTACCCTTTGAGCAGCCGCCGCTGCCATTTTTCTCGCTCGCCTTCTCCCCACCCGAAGCCACCACCGTCTTCTCTAACGATCCAGTATTGAACCTCGGCATCCCCTCATTGGCCCCCTTCCGTTAATTTCGCCCGACGCACCCTGGAGCTGCCGCCGGCACCAGTCTTCTTCTCCGGCGAAGACGGAGAGCAACAGCTAGCTCTCCCCTCCGCGGTGCGATTCTTCGCAAGGTAACCATATCTGACCCCCGTTCTTCCTTTCCTTATGGTCGGTTTATCGCAAGATGGACTCATCTGTCCGGTCGGCAAAACGCCCTTTCTTTCCCCTGTTTCGACCTCTCCTAGACCACGAGTCTTGTTCGCTGGTACCTAGCGCTACCTGTTCTTCGGTGTTTCTCTGGCCTTCAGGTGCCTCGGATCTCCAGCTTCCCACAACCCGTCTCCTCGTGAACCTCTATATGAGGTGGGTTCAGGCTAAGTCATAGCACCGCCATCGCTTCTCGATGTGTTCTCCCTAGCGCCAGTCTGTGCCGGATCTTCCTTGGTCGTCTCCGGCTGGGACTCAGCTCGACCCCGATTACCTTAGGGCCAAAACGATGGTCCTCCAGGTCCGGGGTGAAGAGTCGTAGGTAGTGAGCTTTGTGCTCCTTCGCCTGGGGTCCTGGGATCGAAGGTTGTCACCTTGGCCGAGCTCTATGGAGCAGCCATGGCGCTGAACGCAGGGGTTTCAATCCCTGGGACGAAAGTCCAGTTCAGCCCATGGTGGCTAGTATATGTATGTCACGCCCATAAGGGCATATTGGTAAATTTTGTTTCCTTGTGACTCCGTCGACCGAACTTAGGCTCCCTCTATTTCTCTATAGTATGTGTGACAAAGAACCCTTAATGACCTGCATATTCATTCAGGGGTAGATTCGGTATTTGACAATTCAATTTTCGTATTTAGTCAGAAATGGCTCAAACTTGTAAAATTCATTATAAATCATTTCTGTGTCCAAATCCCACATATAGGTATGTTTTTGAAATGAGAAAAATACAACGGATTTAATGGGATAGGTTTGGAGACCTGATTCGAGACCTATTGAGAGGTCATTTTTATTATTAAGAATTTAAGGAATTATTTATTGATGTAGCACACACTTATTATGTTTAGGTGATAAAAGACTTGAATCTAAGCCTAAAGAACAGTATTGAGTATTAGGATCTGACTTTAAGGTATGTACACTCTCTATTTTTATTTTGGGCATTAAATGACTGAAATCTACATTCTTTTAATGAGGCATCTCTTGAATTGAAAATCCCTTTTAAAATCCAAATACTTAGACATTTATTGCTCCTGATATGAATTCCTTTTTTTCTGTGATATTTATGTTGTTATGCTCATTTGGGTCATTGGACCCCTCCTGCCATGTTGCCTTTATTGAAAATGACTAAAATAATAAGTCTTGCCACTCTATTATAGCATTCTGCGTGTTTGACTAGAATATCTAGAATAGTGGTACTTATGTACAACTATATTTGTATAGGGCGTGCGTATTCCGCCCGGGGTGTGCGTTTCCACCCTTGTTTATTTTTAGGCCATGATCCTATGGTTTTATGGCCCTATTTTAGGTATATTTAGTCTACATTGTTATGCATGCAAATATTCTTGTTTTAAAAAGAATCTGTGGATGAATGTTATGGCAAGACACTCTTTTATTATCATGCTTGTAATCTGAATTTAATATGCCTCATTTCTTTTGTTTCATTTCTTTTGCTTCATTTCTTTTGTTACTTTTCTCTTGAACATACCTAATTGCAAATAGCCCCCTTTCTTGTGGGAACATCTCTTTTTATACTTTTAACTCTATATAATGCCCAAAGTGTTTTATATATGTACATACTCAACCTTTGCTGACCTCTTTATTGTTTCCTATGTTCTGGGTGATGTTCCCTTCCACCCAGGTTTAGGTGCATTACAGATCAAGGTTGTTCGAAGATCATATAAAGAGAATTGTACCTAAGGATAGCTTGGAATGGCTAGGTTACTCTCTGCTACTGGGCTTATTTGTAGTTAGTTCAAGTTTTTGTAATAACACCTTTTATGGTGATGAGCAATTGTATAATGATACCCATTGTAACTTTGTAATAGTTTTGTTTCCGCTGCTTTATTATTACATGGCTCTTGTATTATATCATTTGAATGGATCCCCTTTTGGGTCCCACTCTTTACAGCATGTCATGCCTCACAATCAGTAGAAGCGAGTGTTGGATCCTAGATGGGTGATTAGATGCTCGAGGGGGGGGTGAATAGAGCTAAATGCACCTAAACAAAATTCATTAGACCTTCAAGATATATCACAAAATAAGGTTTCTAAAAAGGAAGTTTGAGTGCAACTAAAACATGCATAGAAAGGGAGAGAGAGATTGAACATACACCAAGAGACAAGCTATTTAGAGTGGTTCCACACTTCAAACTAGAAGTGAGTCAGTCTACTACCTAGCGAGGTCAATCTCTAGGATTTCTTAACCTTACACCTTCATTATATTCATTATAAGATATATAATACATGATCACCAAAGGACTTACCTATGAAATACAAAGAGTCTTCAACCTTACCAAGGACTTACCCACTTTGCAAGGAGTCTTTCGCCTTCTTCTAAGGACTTACCTACTCTTACACAAGTCTTCAGCCTTGCAGAGATTACCCACTCTTCTTGGATCTTCTGCCTTTGATTTCACCTTCACTCGGAGAAGCTTCCACCAAGGACTTACCCACTTGAGCAAGGAGTCTTCTGCCTTCACCAAGGTCTTACCCACTCTTGATCCAAGTCTTCAGCCTTGATCTTCACCTCTCTTAGCCAAGAGAGAGAACCTTCATCTTCATGATTGAAAAGAGAGAAAGGGAGGTGGTGGAAGTGAGAGCCTCACAAGATATACATGTAGGACTAGCTCTCTTATAGATTTCCTACTCACTCTAACGAATGTAGCAAGTGCTTAAGCTTAGAGAGAGAGAGGAGGCTGTAGGAAGCACTCAACTATAGAATAGGAACCTCACATAGAGTTTTGCATTGAATGCTCAACCTTGGAATGAAGCCCAAGGGGTCCTATTTATAGATGGGGATGCCTCTTAGCCTTTGGGAACACTTGAGAATGAAATCTAGCCATTTTGTGGCTTGCAACGGATATATTTTCACTTGTTGCAACTCCACAATGGCTAGAAGCACTTCTCTGCTCTTTTCTGTACAGTACAATCGGTCAAGTTTCTATAAGGGTAACTCGACTAATAGAGTAAAAGACAAAGCTGATATTCAGACCATCGGTCGAGTTTGTCCTGGGGAAACTCGACCGACCAATGAAAATCGAATTGGTCAGGTACTCCATTGGTCAAGTTCTGTGAAGTGTAAACTTGACCGATCAAAAGTCATTTTCAACATCCAATTAGGATCGGTCGAGTTTGCAACTCGACCGATGAACAGCCTGATGTGAATTTTGGAGAATGGCTTTTGAGTGCTTAAATATTCAATCTAAGTGCTCCTGATTTTTTCTAAGCTTAATTACAAGTCATACAATCATTACAAGTTATTTACAACATGATTCTAATGGATTTACATCATATTACAAAAACGTGCACTTGTATTGACTTTGACTTATCTTTTCTCCAATTTGATATGTGCAAGATAGGGCATTTGGAGTGTGTCTATACCTAATTTGAAATCACTCAAGTAGAGACATTAGACACCAAAATGTGGAATGGTTAGTCATCATCAAAACAATGGTTTAGTCAATTTAGACGTGAGTCAACATTGACCTAATTGACCTTGAGTCAACATTCTCCTCCTTTTTGAAGATGACAAACCATTCCATAAATTTATTGAAAGCTTTTAAGTAAAATCATACATTTGGAGAAACCTAGGGGTTTCAATAGGATTGAGCTCATATGCTCCCCCTCAATTGATGCACATGGAGTTCTCATACTCCCCCTCAATTGATGCTATTTCTCTTGCATGGTTAGCTTTCATAACATTTATACAAACTATGTCTTCTGCTCATATATGTTCTACACATATATGTCTTCTCCCCTTTACATGGACATACTTCTCTTCCTCATGTAGGACATGCCTTCTCCCTATTTTGTCAAAAGAAGGCATACCTTTCTCCCCCTTTGTCATTTCAAAAAGTGGGGGTATGAAGAAATAAGAAACAACACTTGTTAAAGGAAAGGAGATAACAAAAAGTTATATAGGGAGAGTAGAAGAGCACAGATAGGGGCTTGTCCAAGCATAGAAAGAAAAGCAAGTTAAAGCATGCACTTGAACAACCCAAAATGCAAGATGAAGTGCTGTAGAAAAACAATAAAATGCAATTTTGACCCTCAAGATGAAAAATTTTATCCAAAAAGTATCAGGGCTCATAGAATAGCAATGAGCCTTGCTCAGAAGGTCGTTCCTGCATGAAAAACACTACTCTTGTAGCAAAAAATGAAACTGGAGCAAAATCTGTATAAAATCCAAAAATACTCCAATTTCTACATACAATGTAGCTCTATGTGCCCTGCATCACAATGTTATGCAAGCAACTCAAGATAGAAGATATGTAATTCAAGGAACAAGCTTGAGCATGTATGAGACAAGATACAAGCATAGCATATAGTGAAATACCACTAGATGAGCAATGTTACCAATTATAAACAGGTTAGAACTACATGTATGTGAACTACTAGTAGATGTTATCACAAGTTAGGACTACTAGTATGATCTAGATCATAGCAAGAGATACCAAAAAATACACAAGATAAATCAAGCTATGAGTAGATGTAGAGATATATCCAAACAAAGAGATATGCAATTTTTAGAAGCATGAAAGGATATAACTCATATACAAATATGCATCATTACCAAAAGATGATTACCACTAAGAACCTCAAGGTTGTATCCAAATAAGATATACAACTAGATATATGTAGCAAGTTAGAGCACAACGGAAGCAATTTTAGACACAACCAAGAGATCCAAAGAGATCATTATCAAAACCTACAAAACAACTCAAAGCAAGTAATTGTAAGATATAGGTATACCAATTTAGAGCAATTAGCCAGATAGAGTTGTAAGCAAGATAGGTAATTTAAAGCATGGCAATATGCATATGTATAAAGGTACCAAAGGAGTGCCAGAGAATAAGGCTATTGGTTGAGAAAAACTAGTTGAGAGGGAACTTCTCATTCAATAAGCTAAGTGTATATTCTATGCATAGTGTTATCGGTCGAGTTCTATGTATTGATAACTCGGCCAATGACAGCTGTTGGCAACACCCATTGGTGTCTATCGGTCGAGTTTCACACAGGACAAACTCGACCGACAGAGCTGCTGTCAAAAGGCACATATATTTCATAAAAACATATTTCAAGACATGCAAAAGAATACAAACCATATCCAAACATGTCTAAGCAAGTTAGTAATGCACTATAGAAGCATTAGAAATAGTTTTTGAGCAAGAGTGTGAAGAGAATCACAAAATACCACTTTTGACTCAAAAACCACATGCATAGTGCACACTATCTTGACAAAAAAAAGTTAGGATTGGTTATAAGAAAGAGAAACATTACCTTTGTGATTACCATTGCTTTAGCACTTGTTTTCACCTCATACACATCTCACTTTTCTTCTTTCATGTGGATTGAGAAGTCAATTTGCAATTCAAAGGCTCAAGTCAATCCATTTGCAAGTACCTGCAAGAAGAAAGATGAAATGGTCCCTAATCATGTTTTTGGGTCCGGAGGGGTTAGCTTAGCAACCCAAGTCATATTGCTCTTGGGTGCTTTCCTAAAAGGACAACAAGTATAATAATGGCCAATATCATTGCAATAGTTGCATGTGCCAATAGTCTTAGAACTAGAGGATTCTCCATTGAATATTGGAGGTCCTTTACCTTTGTTGTTCCTTTGACTACTATCATACCCTAAACCATGTCTACCAATTTGTTTAGTAGTATGGTGTAGGATGTCATTAAGATTCTTTTTACCCACTAAGAATCTTTGCAAAGAAGATCTCAAATCATCATTATCATGCATAAGAGAAGTAATAGTAGAAGACAAATAATTGATATTATCTCTAGCATGCAAAAGATCATTTTCTAAGAAAAGAGCTTTAGTTAAATATGAATCTCTATCAATATGAAGAGCAATAACATCATTCTCTCTACTAGTAGAACTAGAACAAGATTAATGCACATTGATTTTAGCAAGCAAGGAGGCATTTTCTGTTTCAAGCAAAGCAATCTTAGAAAGATAAACACCATTTTCAAATTCTAATTCTTAAAAAATCAAATCTTTGTCCTTGTTTTCAGATTTAAGAGCATCAATATCATGCATGAGAGAATCAATAATTAAAGTATGCTCTTCATTAGAACTAGGAATGAGAGGTTGAGCTTCTAGAAATCTAATCTTATCAAGCAAACTAGCATTTTCAAGTTTAAAAGAGTCTACTTGGCTAAGACAAGCATTTTTGTCATCAAGCAAGCAATAATTAGCATGTTCAAGATCATCTAGTTCTACATGCAAATTATCAACAATTCTAGCAAGCTTTTTCTTTTTCCTTTTATAAGACCTAAGAGAGGCACAAGTATCATGAATAATAGCAATCAAAGATTCTTTATCTCAAGAGTTTAGATTTACCTCACTTGAGTCCTTACTTATTGATGCCATGAGAGAAAAATGGCATTCTCCTTCTTCACTAGAGCTTGAGCTTGATCCTTCACTTGACTCTTCACTTGAGCTTGAGTACCATTTCTCCTTCTTCTTGTACTTCTGTTCTCTTCTCTTATGAAGATGGGTCTTTTTTCCTTGTGGGCAATCTTCCTTGTAGTGACCCTTCTTTCCACATGTGAAGCACCAGATGGAGTAGGACTTGCCTTTGTAGAGTTTACTCTTGGAGTACATGGCATCTTCTTTAACTTGAGAGGATGGAGAAGCTTGACCAACAATAACCTTGATTTGAGCTTTGATTTCAGCCTTCTTCATTCTCTTGAGTTCTTTCTCTTCTTGTCTTTCTACTTCTGCCCTCTTGTCAAGTGTAGCTTCATTTGCTTGTAGATTTCCAATGAGCTCTTCAATAGGGACATCCTTAAGAGACCTTTCTTCTTCAATGGAAGTCACCTTGGGTTCCCACCTCTCGGGGAGAGTTCTAAGGATCTTTGAGTTGATCTCTCCATTAGACATAGGATGTACTAGAATAGAAAGACCATTCACAATGATGTTGAGCCTTGAGTACATGTTGGCTATCTTCTCCTCCTTTCCCATCTTGAAGTTCTCAAGCATCCCTTTGAGCATGTAGACTTTGCTTTCCTTCACTTGATATGTCCCCTCGTAGTTGATGCATAGCTTTCTCCATACCTCATAGGTTGTTTCACATGAAGAAATCTGGTTGAACTTAGTGAGAGTCATGGAGGAATAGAGGATGTGCATGGCTCTAGCATTCAAGGTTGCTTTCTTCAAGGTAGCATCATCCCATTCTTCAATATTTGTCTTTGGTAGCTTGTATAGGTTGTTCACCATTTGCCACATCTCAAGACTTAATCCTTGGATGTAGAATTGAAGCCTTCTTCTCCAGTAGAGGAAATTGCTCCCATCAAAGATTGGTAGGCTGATCAAGTATCTCCCTCCTTGGTAGTCACCCATCTTCTCCTACTTGTTGAAGTATGCTTGGAGAAGCCCGCTCTGATACCAATTGTTGGATCCTAGATGGGTGATTAGATGCTCTAGAGGGGGGGGGTGAATAGAGATGAATGCACTTAAACAAAATTCATTAGACCTTCAAAATATATCACAAAATAAGGTTTCTAAATAGGAAGTTTGAGTGCAACTAAAACATGCATAGAAAGGGAGAGAGAGATTGAACATACACCAAGAGACAAGCTATTTAGAGTGGTTCCACACTTCAAACTAGAAGTGAGTCAGTCCACACTTCAAACATGCATAGCAAGGGAGAGAGAGATTGAACATACACTTAGAGAGGTCAACCTATAGGATTTCTTAACCTTGCACCTTCATTATATTCATTATAAGAGATACAATACATGACCACCAAAGGACTTACCTATCCAATACAAAGAGTCTTCAACCTTACCAAGGACTTACCCACTTTGCAAGGAGTC
This sequence comes from Alisma plantago-aquatica, assembly GCA_963693085.1. Taxonomy (NCBI): domain Eukaryota; kingdom Viridiplantae; phylum Streptophyta; class Magnoliopsida; order Alismatales; family Alismataceae; genus Alisma; species Alisma plantago-aquatica. The sequence continues at coordinate 1,413,077,274 of OY856409.1, read as the reverse complement.
TTCCGCCTTCTTCTAAGGACTTACCTACTCTTGCGCAAGTCTTCAGCCTTGCAGGGATTACCCACTCTTCTTGGATCTTCCTCCTTTGACTTCACCTTCACTCGGAGAAGCTTCCACCAAGGACTTACCCACTTGAGCAAGGAGTCTTCTGCCTTCACCAAGGTCTTACCCACTCTTGCTCCAAGTCTTCAGCCTTGATCTTCACTAAGGGACGCCTTCCCTTGTTCTTCTTCACCTCTCTTAGCCAAGAGAGAGAACCTTCATCTTCATGATTGAAAAGAGAGATACGAAGGTGGTGGAAGTGAGAGCCTCACAAGATATACATGTAGGACTAGCTCTCTTATAGATTTCCTACTCACTCTAATGAATGTAGCAAGTGATTAAGCTTAGAGAGAGAGAGGAGGCTATAGGAAGCACTCAACTATAGAATAGGAACCTCACATAGAGTTTTGCATTGAATGCTTAGCCTTGGAATGAAGCCCAAGGGGTCCTATTTATATTTGGGGATGCCTCTTAGCCTTTGGGAACACTTGAGAATGAAAACTAGCCATTTTGTGGCTTGCAACGGATATATTTTCACTTGTTGCAACTCCACAATGGCTAGACGCACTTTTCTGCACTTTTGCGTACAGTGCAATCGGTCAAGTTTCTATAAGGGTAACTCGACCGATAGAGTAAAAGACAAAGTCGATATTCAGACCATCGGTCGAGTTTGTCCTGGGGAAACTCCATCGACCAATGAAAATTGAATTGGTCAGGTACTCCATCGGTCGAGTTCTGTGAAGTGTAAACTCAACCGATCAAAAGTCATTTTCAAGATCCAATCAGGATCGATCGAGTTTGCAACTCGACCGATGAACAACCTGATGTGAATTTTGGAAATTTGATTTTGAGCACTTAAATATTTGATCTAAGTGCTCCTGATTTTTTCTAAGCTTAAATACAAGTCATACAATCATTACAAGTGATTTACAACAGGATTCTAATGAATTTACATCATATTACAAAAACGTGCACTTATATTGACTTTGACTTGTCTTTTCTCCAATTTGATATGTGCAAGTTAGGGAATTTGGGGTGTGTCTATACCTAATCTTAAATCACTCAAGTAGAGACATTAGACACCAAAATGTGGAATGGTTAGTCATCATCAAAACAAGGGTGTAGTCAATTTAGACGTGAGTCAACATTGACATAATTGACCTTGAGTCAACAACGAGCAGGCACACCAGCAGAGGAGAGAACTCTGTTAATAGTTTGGTAGGTAGAAGCCAGTTTCCTTCGAGTAGTGGAGTTGTAATCGAATAGGAGGGCCTTGTGACCATGACCTTTGGTTGTGGGAATGGATGGGTGGTCAGTTTGGTAGTCCTCCAAACTGATGGAGAAGTTGGCCCCCTTGAAAGTGAGATCGTGAGTGACCATCAATTTGTGGAAACTAATGGAGGGGCTATGTTGAGTAGATCTCTTTGGATAAGGCCATCGATTGATGGTTTCATGCGCAAAAGAAGTAGGTAATGTCCAATTAAAGCATAAAGGATCTATGTGAATAGAACTACAAGAAAATTAAAGCAAGTCTATACTAGAGAAGGAAATTAAGGGAAACGTTAGGCATGAAACGTCCATAAAATTAGATTTTCTCAACATCATGAAACCCTAATATTGAAATCCCTAATCAAGTTGTGATGTTTCACTCTAAGTTAGAAATGACCTATAATGTTATATGAGACATGATGTTGATGCTTACATGGATTTTGAGATGCTAAAATTGATGTTGTAAGAAGTGATACATAGATTTAGGTGAAATATCCAACCCTAATGAAAATGATCACACGACTAGTATACTACATATTTTTATCAAGTCATACCTTATTGTAATTTCAAGATCTCATTCATGGACTCTTTTCAAACAATCTAATCATATCATGCAATCTAGTTCCCTAGTTCAAGGTACACTCTACCTCTTATTGAACTTGATGATATTGATGTTTGTATGTATATGAATGAGCCCCCTATCTTTGGATATTATACTTGTTTGAGCTACTTATTCCCTACGACTACTATGCTTGATTTTTATAATATTAAGTTGACAAACATGAAAACATAATCATATATGTCCATCATACAACCCTTGTTGTACTTGTATATACTCTTAGGGTAAGGATATCGGGCTCAGTGCACCTACTTATTTTGTTCAAATAGGGCCAAAATCTTAAAATATGTGTAGCTCAGTGATTTTTAACCTTGAGTCCACTCATATAGAAACAAGGTTCATTCTTAGAGTTGACTTTGATATTCCTTCATGGACCCTTCCTGTGGGAAGCTGTTCAAAGACCTTAAGATGATGTTATATGGCATAATGGAAATGCACTTAAAATTCACATCCTATTACTAATAACGTCCTTTACAATTGTCGCTTTATTTGTTCTAGTTATTTCCTTTATATAAGTTTTAGACCAGCAAATATGTTCTTAAACCTATATGTTTTTATATCTTTATACATCATACTGATGAGGTTGCAATTATTGTGTCTGATTTTATGATTTTAGGTATAACAAGTGCTCTATGACTCTTTCTATGATCATTGTTACTCTAGGTTATATATGTTGGTAGAACTGATAATGTGACACCAATGAAGTCTCTATAATGGTTTGAAATCTAAAATTTGATTATATGAACTTGATGTTCAAGAATTAAATTGGTTTCTTTTGTACATCTACCCTTGTTGTTATACTTTATGATTTATAATGTTGTTATTGTTGTTGTTTAATTCATGCATATATTATGTGAGTGTGCTCATTTAAAGGACTAGTACTAGAGTCCTTTCACCATTGACTTTCTAGTCATTTAGAGTTAGGATTCAATTAATAAATAGTTCTGTGATATGAACTCTAGCACAAGAACTAAACTAGGTAATCCTGCTCATATACTCATAATTTTTCTAGCTTGGAACTCATACATTACATATCTCATATTTCACATATCCCAAATTCTAATATTTAGGAGGTTAGGTCCTCAAACTTATTCCTAATTGGGATCACCCTCTGTGGGGTTTGCCTCATCACATTCTATACTAGAGGTCCTCCTTTGATACAAGCTTGAGGCTAGTGTTTGTCCAAACCATATCATGTATCATATATCAACTCATAAATTCCTACATAGATGCATGCATCTAATCCACTATACATGTGTAGCACAAGCATGCTATAGAATTATTAATCTATGTCATATATGATGTTAGAGCACGTAGGATTATTTGACCAAGGTCTTTCTTTATATAATCAACATTTCTTGAATCGTCTTATTTAAACTTTACACCATACATCAAACTCATATTATCATTATCAGACCTGGATATGCAAGGATATCTACTTAGACTAAACTTTAGCACTCTTCTAGACGATCTTTATTCTACACGACACACTCATCAACCTTGACGTCATTTTATTTCTCTAATGTTTCATGGATGCTTCATTATATGTTGTGTATGATCACATTTTTACTACATATGTGCCTAAGGAAAAAGGTTTTCATGACTAAAAATAAGCCTTTTCGAGAAGAGGTAGGTTTGTCCGATTAAAACCAAAGCGAAAACCTAGTGTCCCGCACTAGTAAAAAAGAAGGCTCCATCGATATTGTTAGAATAATCTAACATCTAGGTTTGGTGACCTAAAAGTCTAGATATTATGTAGATGAGCTAGTTAAGGTTACTACATGTTCACATTTCAAGTATGTCGCAGTTATTTTGTCATGGGAAATTATAAGCTACAACGTTGTTTTTTATGCTCTGATACAAATCAAAGCTCTTAGGTGATTTTGGCATCGTGTTCTCTAGACTCACGCTTGTTATTTTTTCCTTAAGATTCTTACCTCTATTGGATTTAACGAAAAGATTGATGTCTCGATACAAGACCAACAATGATATCTAAAATTTGACAAACCTTAAGATCCCTCACCCACTCCAGTTTATCCCCTGAATACATACATATCATTGTTTTTATATATTTCTTTGATAACATCAACACTTTTCCTTACAAGGAACCTCACAACATCTCATAATGGAAAGACTCTAGTAGTAAGGTATTAAAATTTAATACAAAATGTTGTACTGTCAATGTCCACAACATCAATCATTCACAAAAATGTATTGCAACATCTTCTAAAATTGAGTAGATTCCTCTTAAATGAGATGTCTTACAAGTTCCTTATGTATATGGGACATCTTTCTCCTTCTGACCTTTTGTTCATATAAAGGCCCGCTAATGTTGCAATCTATATGTGGATGCTCGGTCACCATATATTCCCTTTTGTCTCCAATCACCAATAGATCCTAGATAGATTCATGCTCATTTTCTCCAAGTGTAAACCTCCTTACGGTCTAAAAGACTTTATCATAACACCTATGAAAACTCCAGGGTTCCCCTCGACTACCAAATATATATATTTTCTCAATTGCTACTATAGGATGGATGCAATATATTTATAATGATAGAATATTAGATTATTAAACAATGTCTACTCTTGTCATGATCTTATCACTAAATATTAGGCCGACACATCCAATCAGATTAAATGTGGATCCTAACTGACATCCACTACCCTTTCTTCTAACACACATTTAATTTCAACATGTGTCACTATTTTTCTATGTTATTCTTTTGTGATGATTATTTTATTTTCTCTTATCATCGTTTATAACTATGTGTTGCCTCTATATCTATCATCTTTGTAGATGCTTTCCCAATTGAAAAGACTAAAACTACTCCCTAAATACCATGGAAAATGTGATAAATGTGTCTTTAGCTACTAATTCAACACAGAGAACATTTTATCATATGGCCGATCAAGCTTTTCTTTGTTGACAAGGCTTATCTTAGGGGCCCGTAGTTTGTGATTACCGTGCTTTGTTTAGTTGGACTCTAGTTTTATTTTATTTTTATCTTTTAGTTAGACCCCTACTACAACTAACATCTATGGTTTGGTCTGATCTTGGCACTATCATGTTTGGCTCTTGTGGTCGGATAACTCTTGTCGCCTCTTGGGACCACCATGTCATCTCTAATGACTTGACTGTTGTGGTGGGATAGCTCCTTTTGCCTCTTGGGACCGCCATGTCATCTCTAATTAGCGGTTCACGCATCAAAGTGAATTTCGTGTTTGGCAATAACTTCCCATACGAAAATTTGTTACAAGCAATTGGAAAATGATAAAGAACTTCAATTCAATTGTACAATTAAGCAGACCCTCCAACTAAATTCCACTCCATACACTGACGGCAAAACAATGGAAGAAAGTTATAGATAGGTAGGGAGGAACAACGTGAAACGAATAATCATATCAAAAGAAAGGGGATAAAAGTAAAACGGATGCAGAACTGAACGGCAGCACTTTGACTGATGGACCGATCCATAATTTTCACTCACAAGTTTTCCATGTAGGTGACGCCGACAGCAGGTAGCCATTCATCACCCTGGATGAAGGGTTTGACTGTGTACTTCTGGACATCTTCGGCTGAGAGGTCAAGGAACAGGCTCGTCCAGTTGACCCTCTTGTCCGTAGCAGCGCCAGCTCCGGTGTTCTGGAACTCGGCGTAGTAAATGGTATCCTGCACCGGTGTGCCCGTGCCGTTCCATGGCAACCAACCCAACGGGTTAATGAAGCCGTCGATCTTGGACTTCATGTATATGGTGGTGGAGTAGTTCTTCCATGGCCTTCCCAGGTACACGTCGGTCCCGTTGATGTTGTCACCGGGGAGAATCTCGCAGTTGTGGATGGATATACCCGTGTTCATGGACGGGTCCGACCTGCCCTGAGCCGTGATAGTGTCCTGCTGACCCGGGAGCGGTCCACGGGGAAGGATAGTGCAGCCCTCGAAGACGACGGCGGCGTTGCCGAAGATGAAGTCGACCGTGCCGGTGATGATGCAGTCACGGTAGTACTGACGGCCAGAGTGGGTGTAGAGTGTGTCCTGGTGCGCCTCGAACTTGCACTGGTAGAAAACGGACTGGTCCGACGCGGACATGAGGGCGACCGCCTGGTACTTGGCTGCACCCGCGGTGTTGGCGAATGTTATCCCTTTAGCGGCGAATCCCATACCCTGGATTCCAAAGGTGGCGGTTGAGAATGTCGGGACACCGTCTGCGGCGTTGTAGCTGCCGGTCACAACCGTCTTGTCGATGCCTTCACCGATCATCATGATGTTCCACTTTGTGGAGTTGATCCAGACATTCTCAGCGTACGTCCCGGCTTTGACGTGGATGATAGTCCGCTCCGTGCTCTTGAGTGGAACGGCCGCCACTGCTTCGGAGATCGTCTTGAAGTGCCCTGACCCGTCCTGTGCCACCACGATCCCTCCTTCCGGCGGCTGGGCGCCGTCGCTTGGTGGTGCTGGTGAGCCATCAGATGGTGGTGAACCGCCGGCATTGCCTCCATCACCGCCATTGCCCTGCCACGGTCCGGGAAAATTCTTCCAAGGCGCTGGTCCACTCCATGCCCCAGCACCGTTCCATGGTCCATTTCCCTTAAACGGCCCATTCCCATTCCCAGACCAAGACCCATCCCCGTTCCATGGCCCTTTCCCCCAGGACCCACCTCCCCACTGCCCGAAGTTGGGGATGTCATCAGGTCCGGGCATATACAGCAGCTTCCTCACGTTGGAGGAAACCCAGCTAGGGTACCCACCTGGGGTAGCCAGGAGCTTCCTGTTGTGGAGCTTGAAGTGAGAAAGGAAGTTGGAGATGGCAGAGAGGATGGCGAGGCTGTTGCTAGCAAGCTCGGTGGAGTTCTTCATTGACCCGCGAATCAGACCCTGGAGAGTCAAGGTAGCGTTCTCGAACCCGTCGATGCAGGTGTCCTGGTACGTGAGGGCGGTGCTGAGCCATGTCTTGATGTCTTCCACGGCCTTGTTGGAGGTGACGTCGGTAACCTTGAGCGTCTGCTCCAGCTGCGATAGTGAGACCTGCACAAACGAGAGGCAGTTCTGCAGGGCCGCCTTGTACAGACCGCTCAGGGATTGCTTCACGCCGAGCTCAGCAAGGATACCCGAACTCACGTTCAGCGCCTGGGAGGCCACCTTCACGGATAGCTGGAACAGCGCCGCCGGGTCGATTGGCCCGGAGGTGTTCACCGCCGCCGAGAGGCTACTGACGCAGGTATCCGGGTACAGCGTCGCACCACAAGCGGCAACCACGGCCTTACTGGCACTATTGATCGGCTCCTTTTTTTCATCGGATTTGCTGCGGTTGGCCACGCTAGCCACAACAGAGACCACGATGGCGACGAGGACGATCGCCGAGAGGCCCATGATCAACAGGCGCTTCCGTGTCTTGCGCCGGGCTGCGTCGTTGGCCGCATCGTCGGGCATGGAGAACCTGTTCATGGACGACATGGCGATTGTGCTGGTACTGCTAGTCGCGGTGGCTTTGCTAGTACCCCCACCGCCGGGGGTTTGCTTGTTTACGGTGTGGCTGGTTGCGGTGGGGAGGAGGAGGATGCTAGATGGATCGAGCATATGATGGTCGAGTTGCATCGTCGATTCAAACACAGTGTATATATACTTTCGCGTCCTTGAGGCGGAGACTGGAATATACGTGGTTGCACGTCCGGCCCTTATAATTCTCCGTCGTCCTTGATAGTCAATATAAATTGGATATTCGGTTTGCTTTACTGGTGAGGCATGCATTTCCCCGTTATTTTGCTTATTCTGTGGGACTGCACTGGACTAGTGGGAAGCATGTCGAGATAGCGTGGAAGGAGCACCTTTTCTCAATGGGTTTCTAAGGAATTGTTTACTATAAACTAATTATACAAATTATTAGTGGAATAAATCAAACCATTAGTGCACTCCAACCCCTCTCAAATTGTAAACTGTGTTAAATAAAGTCTAAATAAATGATAACAATAAACAAATTGAGAAGTCGAGACGTTTAACCAATAACTCTGTTTTTTGATAGTCAAATGGCGTTCAGGTTGCTCTAAACAAATACTGTTGTGTCAGCTAGACTCAAGGCTATTGTTAACTTGTGCCACAACTTGGTGAAGAAGAAAACGCACGTCATGTGTGTTGTTGCATATTAGATAATAGTTAATTAGATTTCAGGTACACAATAACCACAAAATTGTAGTAGTAATAATTACAATAATAGACTCTAGAAAAACGACGATCAGATACGCAAACTCTAGAGTTTGGAATGAAGACGTGTGAAATATTGTCTTCAAGACAGATTATACCCCTCTTAGTATGAGCTTTTATGGTGGTACATTTTCAAGATTCAACTGCTCTAACTATGGTACAGCCACCTAGTGCAAGCGAGTGGACTGTGTCGAACTCGTTCTACGGCCCTTTCCAGAGAAGAAAATAGGGACGTCGTGAAACATTACCAGCACAAGAACATCAAAAAATAGAAGAAGGTGGGTTGATTGGATGAAGAAGGTGGGCTGGTGGATAGAATGTTGGAGTGTCAGTTACAAAAAATTGAGACTGAGATTCTCTCTGTATAATGGCTTTTGCTTTTCTCTTTGTGTCTGAAACTGTATCTCTCGCAGGAGAGCAAACATCTCCTTATAAGGAGAACTATCTCGAGCACATTCTGCGATAACAACACACACACATTGCAACGATTGGTCTTTTCCGACGTGTATTTTTAACGTCACATTAGTAGGCGGCTTTTAAGTTTAGTTCAGATGAATAATTGTTGTTGTCCACAATGTGCACGTCGCAATGATTGATCTTTTCTAATGTGCGTCCTTAACATCACATTAATTAGTAGTTTTTAAGGATAATCAATAGAAATAACTACAAACTTTAAGTTTAGTCAAGAGAAATAATTACTATTTTTAGGTTTATTCAAGAAAAATAATTGTTGTTGTCAATTACACTGTCAACGACTATAAACGATGAAAATAGAAAATCAAAAGTACATCTCAGAAAACAAAATAAAAAAATGTGTTCCATAAAAAGATAAATTACACATTCTATAACTTCAAAGCAAGTAATATGGGACAAAAATCGATGGTCGTAAAATTGATTTTCTGGAATAGAAATACACACTCACCACATGTTCTATAAAATCAACAAATAGACATTACTATATTTTTTAACATTGGTAGCTTGTGACTTTGAACTGTTGCCTAAAATGACTCATTTCCATCGCGAAAGATATGGTAAACAACGTCTTGAATTAGACTCCCTGATTCAGACTTTAAAGAAGCACATGATAATAGTGAGGACACTGGAACGATTCTTATCAGTTTGTGCATAAACGACATTCACAGGAATCAAATTTGATGAGAGCTCTAGTGAACATTCTCAACTCAAATTTGTTGGTAAGGCGTGCCCGTAGAGCCAATCATGTGATGATTGACATGGAATATACCATAAAGAATTTGATTAATACTCATAAAGGCAAGCTTCTGATTCATTTTATTTGATTCAGTTATGAAATAATGAGGAAACATTATGAATGTCTAAAGAATGACGATACTCAATGATGTATGTCTTCAAGTACGTGACTTGGAAGAATGAAATCATACGGATGCTAAGAGTATGTATATTCTTATTATGTCCCTAGTCAGTTGTTATTGTGGAAGTTAGATAGACACTAGTAACACATAAGACTAGAGTGTGGGTTGATTGATGACAAAATCTCATTAGTCATGATATAACAATATCAAACCAAGCACACAGATACATGTTAGGAAACAATGTATCAGACATATCCACCTTGAGAAGTGACAGTTGGAAACCATAATTGATGGTCATAGTCATCTCTCATACCGAAGGTGGTGATTGTGATTCTTAGACCTGAAATCACTACACTCGTCACATGTCGTTAGGTACGCGTAGACATCATCAAACGTAGTCATGAAACATGGGTTGTTATAGAGGTGATGAATGGGTGATTTTGAAAAATGGGGATAGACTGTGAGTGATATATTTGGGATTTGTCCCTTCTATTGGAGTATGATATCCTGGCCACTTGATAAGTGAGATTGAGAAACACATGCACCTGTGAATCAATATATGATATTGAGGTCACATTATCACAGACAATCTGATCTTGGTTCAAGAAACATAGATTGAACGTTGAGTGGATGACAATTCAATGCCTTGAGTTCATACTGAATATCAGTGACAAAAGAATTATACAATCACTACAACACCTTACACAAATTGTAGGTTGAAGTTGTTCTCCAACTTTCCATTCACTTGGGTAGCACTGATGTACGACTAGGCATCACTATCTTCTTATGATGTCATAGGTTAGTTATGGACATTCACTTCCAAAGTGATATGCGACCTATAGAGTCACACACATAGGAACTCATCTAGAAGAGGAGTTTATCTTAGATGATGATTTGATTGACTACTAAAGTGTTTAGGTATTCAATTCACACAACAGATTGGCTGACTAAACTGCCAAACGACCATCTCTAGTGTTGATATGGCCGTTTGGACATGCCAGACGGGCATCTCGAGTCTTGAGATGGCCATTTGGGTTGTCGGTCTTATTAGAAATTGAATTTCCTAAGTTCTTCCCAAATTGAGGAGTGAACTGACCGATTCAATCTGTTGAACCGGTCGTCTCGGCTCAGGTTCACTAGACGACCGTCTGGGGTAAGCGAGACGGGCGTCCCTCCTGGGTGAGATGGCTCAGTTGGGATGGGCGAAGGTTCTGTATGTTTCCCAAACTTATTCGATTGCATAATACTTGTGGTGCAAGAAATTAATATGTAATATTAATTGAAATTGAATTGCCAAATTCATATGTGATTGAGAAACTACCATACGACCGTCTCGTGCACCAGACGACCATCTGGGTGTGCCAGACGACTGTTTGGAGTGTCACATGTTGTGAAAATTCAAGATCTTTCCCTTCCACTCCCAAATGATTCCATACATACTAGGAACCCTGACCCTAACCCTACCTATAAATAGAGGGGTACTGGGGGCTTCCCAGATCACAACAACATCGACTGAGAATTAGTTACTCTGATAATTGTTATCCTCTCTAGTTGTGGTAACTGAGAGAGCCCAAGAAAGTCCTACCTGATAAGAGAAGGATACTGACCGGAGAGAACAACTGAGGATCATTGTTGTGGGAGAGCACACTAGTGACTAGTATGCCAACGGGAGGGAAAACTTATTCATGTCTGTTCTAGTTGATTGACAGTAGTTGTAGTTGGTCTATGTAGACTACTATAGAGGCATGAGTCCTTTAGCTACTGCTACAAGAGTAAAGTCAGTCTACAGTCTGTGGTGAGACCACAGGAGCGCTGCAAAAGCTATTCAGTTCATTGTTTGTGGTGAAGAATAGGAGTTGTACAGCCACTGTCCAACAACAACTAGTAGACAGTTGCATTACATTGAGTTGTTATCGCTGGACTTGATCCAAGACCAGGTATAACTCATTAAACCATCCTTCCTATTTCATAGTAATTGACGCGATCTTGCTGTTATGGGAATACAAATAGATAAAAAATTTATTTCTACTTCTATACTCTGTGCCCGTATTTCCCAATAGTGGTATCAGATCCACATTAATTTATTATGATTTAGGATAATCAATATGATCAAATTTTTGGTTTAATCATTTATTTGTTGCATATGATGTGAATATTAAAACTGTCTTATATGTGTATAAGATCAAAGACCACATCATCCCATATATATATATATATATATATATATATATATATATATATATATATGTATATATATGTATATATATATATGCAATTTACCCACATTGCTCTAAAAGCGGTTTTGATGGTGGATGTGTAGCTTGGTTATGGCTGATACCCAATATATGTGTGTGGTTGAATGGTTTGGTTTTATTCCTATTTATCTCGGTCAGCATACCACGATTCTACCTCCCTCTTCTCAATGTAAAGTTAATTCTTTGCTACCTTTTCTCCCTTAGAATGTAACAAGTGGTTTCTCTTTAACATGTAATAGTTTAATAGCAATAGGATAGTTTATTTTCTTACAACGACGAGGAAGATGGTCATCTTTGGATGAGATGACCAGTTCCTGAAATGAGCTGACCCTCTGGAGGATCATGGAGGACAGAACGATGGAGCTAGATGACTGCCTGATGGATCCAACCGACCATTTGGAAGGAGTCCAAACAATGGTTGGACTGGATGCCAAACAACCGTCCGTGATGACCAACCAACCGGACAAGAGGCGAGACGACCGGTTCAAGAGTTGAATCGATCTACCCAGATTGGCAAGCACATGTCTACACCAATAGCAGGTTCATACATGAGATGTGATGATTGACCAAGGTGGTAGTAATTCCTTGTGGCTTCAAGGAGTTACAAGTAAACATGGCCATAATCATCGCCTTTTATTTATATTCCATGTTTACATTTGGGGATATAGAATGTATATGATACGTACTATATATGTGGTGATTGGATACAATATATGTATATATATGATATATAAATCCCTCAAATCAAATATTAAGTCTAAGATGCTTTCAAATAGAAATTTATATGAAAAACTTGTTCGACTAAGCATAAGTTACGCTTCCGCATGGTGCGTCGTCTACCTTTTGGAAGTGTAATGTTAATAATGTAGGTTGTGCCCCCGCAGGGTACATTATTATCGTATTGGCTTTTGGGTCAGGCTTAACTGGTGATTCTTAGAGCGTCTGGGCCCAGAAACATAAAGATGATTATGGAAAGGAGTTGCACATATCGTCTATCAAGAATTACATATGATGTAATTGGCAAAAGTTGTCTATCTTGGTAATTAATTGTGTTTTGCGGTGTTGGTCGGGCCATAGTTGAATTATCTTCGATCTTGCTCATTAGAAAATTATTTGCTGCAATTTTCCAAATTGATACTTGAGGGTTGTCAATTTGATCAATATAATGAGAACGATAATGAATTAAAGACCTAATTATTATCACCCAAAATTTAATCAAATCAAATCAAATACAAAATGAGTTTTTGAAAAAAAAGCAAATTCTTTTATAGAAGAAAATGTCAACAAACAACAATCACTTTTATCTGCAATCGGTCCTTGAGAAGGACAAACTTAATGGGAACAACTTTCACAATTGGTTCAGGACACTGAGAATTGTTCTCACACAGGAGAGAAAGCTCTATGTCTTGGAAATGCCAGAACCAGAGGAACCACCTCAATATGCACCAGGGGATGACAAGGATGCTTACAAGAAGCATACTAAAGATGTTGTGCATGTCAAATGTCTAATGATATGCTCCATGAACACTGAGTTGTAGAGGCAGCATGAGAATATAGGTGTGATTGAGATGGTCACACATCTCAAGAACATGTCCAAGATCCGGCAAAAGAAAAGAAAGATATGATGTCTCTAAGGCGTTGTTCAAATGCAGCATGACAGAAGGGGATCCAATAGGTCCTCATGTACTCAAGCTCATTGGATATGTGGAGAACCTAGCTAGACCCCTTGGGCTAAGAGTTGACCACTGACATGATTATACAATCCCTACCAAAGTCATATAGTCAGTTTGTCATGAACTACAATATAAACGACTTTGACAAACCATTGACAGAGTTGTTGGGCATGTTGAGAACAGTTGAGACACAAATGAAGAAATACAAGCCCAAGTATGTGATGATGATCAAAAAGACAAAGGGGGAGTCTAAAGGAAAAGACAAAGCTAAGAAGAGTTCTAAAGATATCCATAATCCCAAGTCTTCAGATCTCAACGCAAAGGGAGGTGTGAAGAAAGTAAGAGGTTGTTGCCACCATTGTCACCAGCCTGGTCATTGGAAAAGGAATTTCCCACTCTTGTTAGAGGAATTAAAGAAGAAGAAGGAAGGAACTAAGGCCTCCACCTCAAGTATAAACGTTATAAGATAAATTTGATTACTTCTTCATTTTGGTATGTGATACCAAACAGAGATCTGACATATTGATGTGCATGATCTGACAAGAAGTATAGGCCTTCATGGAAGGACAAATATGGAAAAGGTGGAGCAATAGTTGTAGAAGCTTTGGTCTACATTTAAATTTATCTTGGCCCAATGGGAATGTAATAGAGTTAATAGAACTGCTATTTCATTATGCCATCAGATAGAAACATTTACTTTAAATAATGTTGTATGACAAGGATGATAAATCAATAAAGTGACATACCAAGGCTTCTATTTCTAAATACATGATCTTGCATGTCAATTCCCAAACATCTAATGATCTTTGTACAAAAGACGTTTAGATGAGTGTTTATGACATTAATACCAAAGGATTGTAACTGATAACTCAAGACTATCATTATCATTAGTCACCTTGCATGTACATATAAGAAATGCATGTCTGGAATACACATTGATGTTGAACCTAAGGAAACATGAAAAGCCTTATTTACACACAAAGTGACATATTATCCTTCACTAGATGTAGGGGAGGATAAGCATTCCATTAGTCCTCATACAAGTGATGCATGAAGATATTATGGAATGAATGATATAACTACTTATACCTCATATTCATTTACTAGTTATATGATGATATGCACTCAGTAAAATGGAAATCTCTTGAAATGTTCAAGGAGATTATAAATGGAGTATGACTTTGATGAATGCATTAAGAAACTTTGATGAGTTCAAATGTTGGAATACTTCACATTGATACCTTAGTACCTTCAAGGAAAGAACTATGATAATGTATCACAAGTCAAATCCATCTAAACATGTTGATATGTCAAAATGAAGGAATTATACCATAATTAGTCATGATATAATTATCAATTAATCTTCTTATATCCTCATAAATATATAACCACTAAATGACATACCGTCTGAATGGTTTATTAGACATCATATATGATATGATTTGGAAGGCCCCAATATGTGTAAAGGATTGAAACCTACATTAAGAAAGTAGTTTCCTAAAAAAAATTATCCACAAACCATAATTGTGAAATGTTACTATTAATCTCAATCCAATAAAAAAATGTTTGTTGATAGGATAACTGAGTTCCTAAAGAATCATAGGGAGTAATAGTAGAACTCGAAATGTTTGAGGTCAACAAAAATGTACAATGAGAATTAAGAGAATCACAAGATGTTGTGGAATCTTAAGTTCATCATATCACACAGAAATAAATAGTTCTAGTAGAACATGTATGAGATTGAACGATTGTGAATCCAACAACTCACATAGGTAGGTCATGATAGGATGAGCCAACTAGTCAACTAGAAGCTATTGAAAACCATAATATGAGTAGTGGATCAAAGCCATTATGGGATCTATGTAAGCTAACAAGGTATTACCTTGATAGCGCCACCTAAAGGGGTAATACCCAAAAGGTGCAATAGGGTCTTGTGGCAAAGACCTACATGGATAACATAAAAGGAAAAATTGGTTGAATAATTTTTTTAAAAGCAATTCAAGTTGTTGAACATGATAAAAATTTCTTTACCAATTGTCAAGCTTGTTGTTGTGGTTAAAATAGACTAAGAGATTTGGCATATGAAGATCAAACCAAATTCCATAAAAGGAATAAATCATGGGATGTGTATGTGACACATCCTAAAAGGATTTATAACTTTAAGAGTGCAAATAGAATCTATGAACTACAAAGTTTAATCTGGGATTGAGACCAGCATCTCAAAAATGGGATCTTTTATTTTGACAAGATAGTCAAAGAGTTTGGCTTGAATCAAGATAAAAGATGGAATCTGTGATTACAAAAGATTTAGTGGTATCATATATGAATATTCTTCATATGATGAGGAATAACATCTCAATTTAGGATATTAAGATCTGGCATGGAAAACCCCTTCAGTAATGAAGGAATGAGATGAAACATCTTATGAGATAAGGGTCAAGACCTATGCGATAGTTCTTGAATGTTTCACAATGGAAGTTTGAGCACATACAATAGCAATGTGTTGAAGGAGTCCAACACAGGAAGGATTCAGTGAGAGAGAATCCATATTAGTCTCTCATGAACCTTATGTTCTAATTCTAGCGAATAATGGAAACTCCATGATTAAGATGCCAAAGGCTATATCAATGGATCTATCATGAATGCTATTATCGCATATAATCTTGTATTTATTAGACATGACAAGATAATGTTAAATTCCAATAAGGGTTATTAGAATGTCATTAAACATATCCATTAGTACTTGATAAGTACTTAAGGTTAGATTGCTAGTAATTAAAGATAGCAATAAAAGGAAGATTTAGATGTAAAGGGTTACATCGATGAAAGCTTCCAATAATGAAAAAAAGATTGCAATAAAATAGTTTTGATTTAAAAGAGTAATTTTATTAGTTGGAAGGGTTTCAAACTAATAGCCATTAATTTATTCAACAGTAGAAGCCGAGTATACTTGTGTTGCAAACACAGAGTGATACTATATGGATCTAAAAGTTCATACGATGAACTTATAGATGTTCCAACCATTGATGGCTCACTAGTGGTACTGTGACAAAAATGGAGGTAAATGTTAGG
Source organism: Alisma plantago-aquatica (assembly GCA_963693085.1). NCBI lineage: Eukaryota > Viridiplantae > Streptophyta > Magnoliopsida > Alismatales > Alismataceae > Alisma > Alisma plantago-aquatica. Next base: position 1,413,060,815 of record OY856409.1, on the reverse strand, counting down.
CAAGGAATATCAGATACCATATTATGGTAGTTCTGTCTCATATGAGAAATTGTACAATGAATAGAGAAGGAAATATGCAATATACTAACTATAAGAAAAGTGTTGCTAAACTGTCGAATCAGTACTAGCGTAGTAGAAGAATGAGGGACATGTTTAGATCACTAAGAATATGATTCGTGGATGATTAGCTCTAAGTGAAAATGGGAGTCTGTTGGTAAGGTATGCCCATAGAGCCAATCATGTGATGATTGGCATGGCATATACCATAAAGGATTTGATTAATACTCATAAAGCAAGCTTCCAATTCATTCTATTTCATTCAGTTATGAGATAATGAGGAAACATTATGAATGTCTAAAGAATGACAATACTCAATGACATATGTCTTCAAATATGTGACTTGGAAGAATGATCATGAGATCTTTCGAATGCTAAGAGTATGTAAATTCTTGTTATGTCCCTAGTCATTTGTTATTGTGGAAGGTAGATAGAAACCAATAACTGATAAGACTAGAGTGTGGGTTGGTTGATGACGGAATCTCACTGGTCATGATATGGTAATATCAAACCAAGCACACAGATACATGTTAGGGAGCAGTGTATCATACAGACCCACCTTGAGAAGTGATACATGGAAACCATTATTAGTGGTCATAGTCATCTCCTATAGTGAAGGTGGTGATTCTGATTCTTAGACCTGAAACCACTACACTCGTCACACGTCATTCAGTACATTTTGACATCATCAAACACAATCCCCTAAAACATGGGTTGTTATAAAGGTGATGATTGGGTGACATTGACACATGGGGATAGATTGTGAGCGATAGATATGGGATTTGTCCCTCCTACTGGAGTATGATATCCTAGCCACTTGATAAGCAAGACTGAGAAATGCATGTGCATGCACATGTGAATCAATATATGATATTGAGGTCACACTATCTTAGACAGTCTTCTCTTAGTTCAAGAAACATGAATTGAACGTTGATAGGATGACGATTCCATGCCTCTATTTCAACCTAGATATCAGTGATAAATGAATTATACAATCACTACAACACCTTATACAGATTATAGGTTGAAGTTGTTCTCCAACTTTCAATTCACTTGGGTAGCACTGATGCCCGACTAGGCACCATTCTCTACTTGTGATGTCATAAGATAGTTATGGACATTCACTGCCAACGTGATATGGGACCTATAAGGTCACACACATAGGAACTCATCTAGAAGAGGAGATTATCTTGAATGATGATTGGATTGATTACTAAAGTGTTTAGGGATTCAATTCACGCAACAGATTAGCTGAATGAACTGTCAAATGGCCATCTCAAGTGTTGAGACATCCGTGGACATGCCAAATGGGCATCTTAAGTGTTGAAATGGATGTTTGGGTTGTCAGGATGATCAGAGATTGAATTGACTGAGTTCTTTCCAAATTGAGGAGTTAACCGACTGGTTTAATATGTTGAACCAATCATCTCAACTCAGGTTCACCAGACGGCTATCTAGGTGAGCAAGATGGGCATCTCACCTGGGTGAGATGACTCATTTGGGCCCAACCAAGATTTTGGATGTTTCTCGAACTTGTTCAATTGCACAATACTTGCGGTGCAAGAAATTAACATGTGATATTAATTGGAACCGAATTGCCAAATTTGTCTGTGATTGAGAATTGCCAGATGACCGTCTCATAGTGTGGGACGACCATATCGTGCACACGACAACTGTATGGTGTGCCAGATGACCGTTTGGAGTGTCTCAGATCGTGAAAAGGTAAGATCTCTAGGTCGCTTCCACTCCCACACGATCCTGTATAGAATTGGAACCCTGACCCTGAACCCCACCTATAAATAGAGGGGGTACTGGGGGCTTCCCAGAGAACAACAACATCAACTTACAATCAATTTCTCTAACAGTTGTTTCCACCTATAAAAAATTTATTTTTTCTACTATACTCTGTTCTCCTGTATTTCCCAACAAAATTAACCTTGCCTCTTGGGTTACATTTAGCTAGTAGGGATTTCTAAGGGTGTCCTATCTGATATACATCATGTCATTAATGGGATTGAACCCATTTAAAGAAAATCTATTTTTATACTCAGATAAAATGAATCACCAGTGGCATAAGGAGGATCAGGAATGAAACTCCAAGCATGTATTTCCACATAACACTATAGTTTAGTTGTCTTTTTGAACCAATCCTCATGGGATCTTCAGTGTTAGAATAATTTGGCTACCACTACAATGTTTAATCTATGGTCCAAGACCCACCCCCTAGTTCAAACTGAGTACTAACTTTCTAGTTGGACCCTTTTTAAGGGATCTACAATATTCAATGTAGATTTCACATGCTCAATATATATGACCCTACGGGTGATGTGATGTCTCACATCCTCATATATTAATCTCACAAAGTTCTTCCCTAGATTATCTTTGGATTGTTACATAATATAGAAATAGGAGGACATGGCTTGAAAACTATTGGTAGATCAATAAGTAAATTTCCAACTCACTCATTCTGGCAACAAGCTAAATCTAAATCAATAAACTCAACCTTCATAGTGGGTCTAGTTCTAACAGTTTAGTTAAATGATTTCTAAGAAACTAATCATCCTCTAAGGAAAAACACATACACACTGGTAGACTTGGGTTCATCTGAACTAGCAATCCAGTTTACATCTATACAATCCTCCAACCTTACTAGGAAACCAATATAGTGTAGACTATACCTAGTTGTACCTTTAAGGTACTTGAAAATTCTAACAAAATCCTTCAAGTGGTTTTTGTTAGCACAACTTGTGTACATGCTCAACCTACTTAAAACATAGGAAATATTAGGTCTATTAAAATTAGATAGGTACATCAAACTTCCTATTATTTGTGCAAATTTATGTTGATCCAATGGAGTACCCTTATGGACCTTAAGATGTTAATTAGGATCATAATTTGTGTTAATAAGTGTACAATCAAACATCTTAAATCTATTTAATATTTTACTAGCATAATGAGTTTGATTAGGTACAAAACTAGAAGTAGACATGCTCAATTTTCCTAATATTACATCATCAAGTCCTAAATCTTTCATATACAACTTTTAAAAAGAAAAAATTTAGTTCCATTAATAGTTTCAATATTATATCAAAAAAAAATAATCAACATCCAAGCACATCTGATACAAGCATTACCAAAAATTTTGGTATAGATGCAACGATCAGATTTATTTGCAAGAAACTCAATTGATAAAACAATTTTACCAAACTTATCATTTCATTGTTTAGGGGTTTGTTTAAGTCCATATAAGGACCTAACTATTCTACAAACTTTATGTTCTTGTTCGAGTGCAATAAAACCATTTGGATGATCCACATAAATCTCTTCTTTAAGATCTCCATTCAAGAAGGCAGTCTTGACATCCATTTGATGGACTTCAAGTTTATAGATTGTACTCGGTACAATTAGGACACAAATGGAAGATATTTTAGTCTGATTCATATGTATTAAAGTAATCAAATCCTTCCTTTTGACTATAGCCTTTGTCTACTACTCCAAATTTAAAATTATCTATGAAACACTATGCCCTCATCTTTTCTTTAAGATCCATTTACATCAAATAGTTTTATAGCTTGGAGGAAGCCCAATAAGAATCTAAGTATGATTGCTCATAATAGACTATAATTCGTTATCAATAGATTCTATCCAAAATATAGAGTCTATGGATTTCATGGCATCCTCATAGGTACTCGGGTCTTTTTCTACTAAGAAGGTGTAGAAGTCAGGACCATAGTTCTTATCAACTTTAGTCCTTTTACCCCTACCTAGGCCACTGGGAGGTTCATCAGTAAGAAGTTCATGTTCTACTTCATATGAAGATAGAATAGGAATAGGTTCTTGTTGAAAAGAGGAAGAAGGATCTTCACTAGCCTGTCTAGGAACCTTTTCCTTAAGGTGAAATATGTTTTTGTAATAGACAACATTGATAGGTCAAATCTCAAGAATAGAGTTGACTCTAATGTCAAATATATCAAAGTTAAATTACTAGGAATCTATTCACATTACATTTTGAACATATTCCATAAAGAATTTATTACAAGTTTTACGTCTTAGTTTCTTTTGTTATTTTTAGGAATGCTAACCTTGGCCGAACACCCCCACACTTTCAGGAATTTCAAACAAGGTTTCTTGTTAAGACAAAGTTCATAGGATGTTTTGTCAACATGTCTAAAAGGTATACAATTTAAAATGTAGTTAGCAGTTTGAAGAGATTCCCCCACAATCTGTGACTAAGTCCAAACTACATTGGGATTGAATTGACCATATCAATTACATGTTCTATTTTTCCTCTCAGATACCCATTCGATAGAGGATTATATGGGATATTGGTTTCACGTTTAAGGCATTGGCCCTCAATAAATTTATAGTTCATTAGAAGTGCATTCATCACCTCTATTTGACATCACTCTCTTTATGTTTTTTTAATAGTTTCTCCACTTGGGTTTTAAAGATTTTGAATTTCTCTAATGATTTGTATTTAGTTTTCAACATGTAAACATACCAATATTTATAAATTTTATCTATAAATTTCACAAAATATCTTATACATTCATGAGTAAGAACATTGTTTAAATTAAACTATCAATGAGTTAATTCAAGTGGAGGCATATTACATTCTACTAATCTAAATGTACTTTTAGGAAGCTTAGCTTGAACATAAATTTGGCATCTATGAGAAATATCAACTTGAGTCTTGGGAATGAGATCTAAATTGAGTAGTCATTTCATTACATGTTTATTCACATGTCCAATATGTGCATGCCAAACATCACTAGTTTTCAAAACTAAAATAGTAGAAGATATTTCATCTAAAGGAGTTGAATTTTATGAAATAGAAGATAATTTTATAAGGCCATCATAGTTGTTGTAGGGAAATATTGTGACAGAGCAGACAACAGAAACAAAAATTTAACTACCATATCCCTTTTAAACAGTAGATCACGTCAATAATTATGTAATGGGAAGGATGGTTGTGAGATTATACCTAGTCCTAGAGCAAGTCCAGTGACAATTCACTCGTTATAGCGTGCACCTTTCTTCAAGTTGCACCTCGACAATGTCTACATTGGCCTCTTCATTATTCACCATGCACAATAGTTGAATTTATCCTCTGAGCGACAGGCAACAACCTCCTCACCTCTATAATAGTCTACACAGACCATTGGGAACTGCTGTCATTCTAGATGAACAGACAAGAAGGAGTTATCCATTTCTAGTCAGTGTACTAGCACCGACCTACTCTCCCACAATTTCTCTCCCTTGCTATCCATCCCTTTAACATGTACAACTTATTGGGGTTCTCTCAGTTACCACAACTAGAGAAGAAACAATTGTTGAAGAAATTGATGTGTTTGAGAAGCCCGCAACACCCCTTTATAAATAGGAGGGTTAGGGTTAGGGTTCCCAGTCTAAGTAGAATTTTAAGGGGGAAATTTTTCATAAATTTCTGCAACCTACAAACAGCCAAATAGTCAGCTCAGATATGAATCGATCAGTTGGCATGTGAGATGATCAGTCAACCCTTGAACTGGTCAATTGAACATATTTTTGAATCATAATTGTATTTGCAATTAATATTCGATTAATGCATACCATGATGTAAACATTAATCCTTGATCCAATTGAATCGATCAACTAATCTATCGGTTCACAACCTGAACCGATCAACTCATGGACTTGAGCTGATTGGTTCACTTCCTGAACCTGTCATCTCATGGAACAGATTGCCAATATCAGTTCAATTTACCTGACACTTGAATTGATTAGTTCAACGCTTGAACTGGTTGGTTCACAGTCTAATCAGTCAACTGTCAACCGTTGTTGTTTAAATTTAATACCTAACTCTTTGGTAATCAATTTAAACTGCATGCATGGATAAACTCCTATTCCAACAATATGTGTGTGACCATATAGGTTATGTTGGTAGTAATTGTCCATAACTTATTTATGACATGAAAAGCAATGAATGGGATCTAGAAACACATCATTGCTACCCAAGTAAATTAGAAAGTTGGAGAACAACTTCAACCTACAATCTGTGATTGGTGTTACTGTGTTTGCATAGTTCCTTTGTCACTGATATCAAGATTGAACTCGAGGCATGGAATCGTTATCCTCTTCAAAGTTCGATCCATGTTCCTTGAACTAGAGCAGTCTGCCTGAGATGTATGTAAGCTCAATATCACATGTTGACTCACATGAGCATGGTCATACATTTCTTAGTCTCAGTTTTCAAGTGGCCAGAATATCATACTCATGTTAGAGGGACAAATTGTCACACGCCAATTTTCAAAAGATAATTTAGACTTTAGAATTAGGTTTTTCCTAAATGACAATAGTTGAGGGATTTAATGTTAAAAGACCAATAATGGTACTTCTTATGTGAAAATGAAATAAGAAAACTTAAAATGAGACTCAATTTTATTTTCTCTTTCAATTGTGCATTATATAATTCAATTAACTCAAATTGATAAATAGTGGTTCACCTTCCTTTTTCTCTCTCCTCCAAGATATTAGTAAAACACATAAGGGATATAAATTAATTCCCAAGAAGGATACTCATTTTGAAGTGAAAATGAACAATTAAGAAAAGGTAATACACCTTACGTTAGTTTTTATGTACATAATTTAAAATAATGACTTTTAATGTATTAATGGATATACAATGGACAAAATGAAAATCTAAGGGTATATGAAGATTCCAGAACCTTGTTTGGACATGTGGTCTACATTTAGTAGTATTTTGACTTTATTTGACCCTATGAATGAATTAAACAAGTTTGAAAATAGTTTGACTAAGGATTTCATTTCGATTTCATTAATGCAATGAATTAAACCTAAAGTTCCATTTTTTTACTGCCCATCATGCATTACATTTATAATTTTCCTTTTCTCACATGCATCTGATGGCTAGCATTTTATTAGCATCCAATTTAACTATTCTAAAGTCGTCACCTACCCCCAATCAATTTGCAAAACAAAAAATGTTGCATTGTGATTACTTTTCCCGAATCATTCTCTCTTGTCTCTTGACCATTTTAGAAATTTGTCTTGTTCTAGTTTCATCTCTCTCCCCAAATCTAGTGAGAATTTACTCATCTCCACACGCGGTCAATTTAGGAAATGCCCGATCGGGCTTCTTCCCCTCTTCTCCACCATGTTCTCATAGACATCACCTCAGTTCCTTGAACTCCTATATAACTACACTAAAAGAACCTCCGGTCTCCATTCACTTCTCCACCTTTACCAATTGGAGCCCCATAGCTTTGAGACTCCCAAACCTACTCAAGCTATCCTCTGGCAAACATATTGCAAACCCCAGCTTCCTCCACTGCCTCCAGTCAAATTCACGCATGGGTAAGAATCTACAAACTCCATGATTCTCCCTATATGATTGTTTTGTCTCGTGACTTTCCCAATCATCATGACTTGTACTTTGCCGCCTGGACCACTCACCACCATAGAGATCCAATGGCCACCCAGACCTCCCGAGGCATCGAATGAAATTTCGCTTTTCCGGTCTTAGTTGATACCTTTTTGCTTAGTTTCATGGTTTTGGCTTCTGAGCCCTCTTCCTTAGTTCTCCAGTTCTTGCCATGTCTTTGGATGATTTTGGCACCGTTTTACCCACATCTTGGGTCCCTCTTGACCACTGGAGTTCGACAAATGCAATGGGATTCATCCCCAAATTTCATCACCAGTAGACCTCGACTCTTTCTCACACCTCGACTCCCTGAAGCGCTGCTTCCTCGCTCGCAATGAAGGGGAAGAAACCTGGTCGCAAGATTACTTAATTGCCCCTGGATGATTAATCGAGCAATCGATCATGTATGGGCATTTCTGATAATTCCCATGTACCTTTGATTTACATCAACTATTTGTATTTAAATGACTAAATGACATGTTTTCCCCTGCTATGTCAATTTAATGTGTAACGTGCCTATCTTTCTCCATTCTTTCCCCTTTCCTTTACATCAATTTTATTTTTTTATTTCAAATCAATGTCACACATATAGTTTAATCATTTCTGATTAGTTAACACTATAAAATCCATAACAAATTATCTATTAATCAGAAAAATATGTATAAATAGTCATTGGAAGGGATTTTTGACAAGGAATATGATTTGTGGGTTTTCACCATGTTTTATCTTCTTTTTTTGATGTTTTATTAGAAACCATAATTTTACTGATGAAACCCTAAATTTGTACCAAATGTGATTAATGTGATCTAAAATAGTAATCATTCCTTGTTTAGGAAATGATGAAACTAGTCAAAAATCAGATTCCTTGTAAAAAATAGTCATTGGAAGGGATCTTAAATGGTTTGACTTGGGATTTGATCAAGATTTGAGGGACCATCTTAGGATCTACTTTTCTCCAAGGTAAATGAGTCATGCTACTGAGTACAAGCAATTATGTTTGATTGCATGCTAAGTATAAAGTAGACATTATGATTTCAAGTTTAATGTGTTAATCATGTTCACTATATCACTACTTGATGATTTCTACATGTAATGCCCTATGGTTATAATGTTCACTATAATTAGAGATTATGATTAATGACCCATGAAATTAATGTTCAAATTCAAGAGGGAGAAATCCCATCATGTTAAAGTTCAAGGATCATGTCAAAATTAATGTTAATGTTCAAGATAATGGGAATTGAATCAGTCTTTATATGCTCCCGAATCAAGGACCTCAAGGGGTTGTCAAGGCTTTTCCTAGTATCAAGGGCTTTCCTAGAAATCATGTGCTCCTAAGTGGGGGTCATAGAGGGATGCATACATTTCTTGTTCAATTATTCTTGTAATAATGATTCAAGAATGCTTATAGTTAATTTATGTAAACTTTTCTTACATGTCAAGTACATTTATTTTTCTTATGTTATAAAGCACCAGTACCGTTTACTAATGTGTTAATTTTCCCCTTTGCATGGCTGGACATGATGTCCCCAAGAATGGGAGAAAATAAGGACTCAAAAGGAGCAAGTAAGGACTAGAAGACCTTCAAGAGCCAACCAGTGGGGTGCCATCCATATTATTCCATCCAATCATTTAGAATTTTTACTTTCATGATTAGTTTTTCCATGTTTAGGAATGAATAGAATCTTAGACTTTACAAAGAAGTCAGTTATAGTTTTCTTTCAATGAACAATGTATGAATCTTAACGGTGATTTATTTGCAATGATTACCTTATTGTGACACCCCCCCTCAAGATGAATGATTCCTCTTAGCTATGCTATATATGTAAAATATGGGGTGTTACGATAATGGTATCCAATCTGATAAATAGATGACCACCAGGAAGCAACCCAATTCATATGTTCTAACGCTAGGTATATGTGACCTTTTTTAGATGGCCCCTAAGAGAGCCATAAAAGGAAAGGATAAGATGGATGATGGTTCCAGTTCATTTAGTGAAGGTAGTGACCATGAAAAAACCCCTAAGGAAACCATATAAGATATTGTCTAAGCACTCACCAATGCCCTAGCACAAGGACAACATCAACCTAGACACCACAAGCTAACTTTAGTGGACTTCCTAAATATCATACCTGACTCTATCTTGGGTGAAGGAGAAATTGATGTAGTCATAGAAGATGGGGAGTGGATTAGGTGAATGGAGCATTGCTTCTGTGACATGGACTTCCCTCAACACTCTCGGGTTTTCTTTGCAACCCATATCCTCAAGGGAGCAGCCCGTACATGGTGGGAAAATTTCCTCAACTCAAGGGCAGGTGATGCACCTCCACTCACATGGGAAGGATTTGTTGAAGCCTTCCAGGAGCACTATGTGTCTGAAGCCATGATGGAAAGAAGGATCTAGATTTTTCCAATCTAGCTCAGGTGGGTGACATGACTGTGACCCAATATGACATGAAGTTCAAGGTCCTACAAAAGTATGGCTACGATTATGATGGACACCGCAGAACAAAGAAGTTCATCTGAGAACTCAAGCCTGACCTAAGATTTTCCCTATCAACAAGAAGCCACGTGACCCTCTAGGATGCGCTGGATGCATCCCTAGAGATTGAAGATCATCGTGGAAGATCCTATAAAAAGGAAATTCCTCAGAAAAACAACCAATATCAACCTCCCAACAACCCTAAGAGAAAGCTACTTGAGCCTGCAGAAGAAGTTGAGAAGCCCCAATGTCTAACATGCATGAAGAACCATGGAGGTATGGTACGGGGGCATGCTACTATTGTGGATAGGTTGGCCACCTCAAGACGAATTGCCCTAAGCTCATGAAGAAGGACTAGGACCAGAATCCACCTCTAAAGAGATAAGCTAGGATTTTCACTATGAAAGTAGAAAAAGAAGATGAGGAATGATGTAATAGTTAATTTATGTCCATGTGAACCCTTAGTTTCATATTTTCCTTTCATGCAAAGTTTAGTATGCTAACTTTCATTGAATGAAGAAGTAAGAAAAACCCTAAGGTGGGTAGTGACCGGCCTAAATCACACGTCCAAAATGGAGTGGACCTAGAGTATTCAGACTCTTAAATTTATAACATGAGACTCAGGGCCCTGCAACTATGATATGGGATTTGATGTAGTAATCAGGGTCGATCTACGGGGACAAGGGTGGTGAGTTCTAAGAATGTAGAATCTTATCTCAGTTACACCAACCAAGAAGGATAGGTTTAAAAGGTTTTTTAATAGAAAAATATTACTACAGACAAACAAAATAGGAAAAGAAAGGAAAGAAATAAAATAAGAGAACAAAAGAAAATGAGTCATGGTAACAAAATATGGATGTGAACTTGGATTGGGTTTCACCTACTAAGATCTATCCCCAACATGCAATATTCACACCCTTTTTATATCCTTAGCAAGATTGTAATAAATCATCATATATGTCTATTCCCTCCTCTCTTGAGCTTAGGATAGATCTAGATTGTAAGGTTGTCTCTATCTCGAGATGGAAAACAAACAATCACAAAGATAACCATACGATCAATAGCTTTAACATTCCAACATTCTCATGCATTCATGTAACTCCAAACCACTTAGATAAGGCTAGAGCTACTTTTTGATGCATTAATAATCAAACATCACGACATGGTAGCTAATCATGCAAGTGAAGCATTAAGACTAAGTCAAAGGAGATAATCTTTGCTAAGAGCATACATATTCGAAAGGATGTAAGTATATACATGTTAGGAAGGCCTTAGTGGCTACTCCCAACCCAAGAAATGAGTTTAACCACTCATTTTCATGAGCAGCATTGTGGATCTACATATGGATGAAGACATGGGATGTTGTCAGATGAAGGAGATGTAGGAAGAGAAGAAACAAGGAACTAATGAAGCAGGGAACAAGTGTATACACCAACTACGACCAGGCGGTGTCCACAACCAATGGCTCAGTTATCCTATGTGTGGACTGGGGTGTTGGTGTTGGTAGTCTTCTCTTCTCTCTCTCCTTCTATTAAAGGAGGAACTATAGGGCAACTCGAGGCGTACGTGAGAAGATACTAGAGCAGGGTCAGTGGACGCTCATCCTCCTTTTCTATCAACTGATAGTGGTAGCGGTTAGGCAGTGATGAGCTCCTCATCCAACAGTGCCTCCTTATCTTTATGGTAGCGCGACCACAAAGATGATGCACCACCCCCTTCATGTAGCTTGCAGTCAAGTATCTATAGGCATTAGTTTGGGGTCCATTACTTGTGCCCCAAGCTTTCCAGGTACCATCCTCGGGTCACGTGTCTAAGGACCTCAAGTGATAGCTCTATCAGAGACACCATTGGATGGTGGCCACCATACAATAGATGTTGGAGGGTCAATGGGTGGTGGTCACAGATGGACCATTGGGTGGTGGTCACAGACGAACCACCGAGTGATGATCACAGGTGTGCCATTAGGTGATGGACGCAGGTACGCCATCGGGTGATGGATGTGGTAGGGTACTGTCGGGTAACATACAGTGATGATGATCCAGTGGTTGTGGAGTGACCATCAGTTGTGATTCGGTGGAGGTTCTACCCCTTGGTAGTGCACCTATCGTCTTTTGATTACCTACAAATAATATCCTTATCATTCTTGAATGAGGTGGAGAGAGAGTAACTATATTCAAGGTAGGAGGGAAGTGAATATAAATTTGCCTAATAGGGCAAAAGTATGGATAAAATAAGGCATATTATATATGCAAAATTGGATGTTATGAACTCCCCAAACTTAGAGTCTAGCATATCCTCAGGCTAACAATTAGAATTAAAGCATCAAATGACTTCAGAGGGCTTTATTGGTTATTGTTTTAGTGAGTGTGAAAGATGTGATAATATGAGCCTCAGGTTGAGATTTATTCTTCGGGACAAGAGGTTGTCGACACCCAAAGTTCTCCCACTTAGTTTGGAGTTGCAGTACTCATATTGCTTGCTATGCCTTTCTTCATTAGAAAGTTTCCCCCTCATGATGCACTGATGATCCTTTTCTAGGTTGTACTTGCACAAAGTTCCATCATTGGTAGCTTTCACACCCAACTTTTTTTTGATCGCCTAACTATTGTGCTTGGGTAGGCTAAGGCTACAGTGTTTACTATATTTCTTAGGTTCGGTCAACCATTTGATCTGCCTTAGAGACAATGTTTTTCTAATGGGCCCTGATGTAATGTCATGTGGTTGTGTGAGGTCCCTTTGGAATGTAGGTGTGTAAAAGTTGTATCGCGAACTCCATTACTGGGCATGGCATATTTGCATTCTTGAGTTCAGCAATACATCGGTCGGACAGAGTCCTTCAGCATCTTCCCAGGCACAACTCTCATGATTTTATTCCTCTAAGCTTTTATTCATGTTCGCAAGCTTTAGGATGTTAGGATTTTGGGGAAAGTTGGGTTTTCGTTCCTCTTTTGATGCCAAAGTAGGGATTTTAAAACTAGAAGGGGTAGTTGTTTCCTCTTTTACTAGGGTTATGCATTTTCCTACCTGCACTTGGGATCATGGTGTCAATCAGGAGTGTCGTAGGCTGAGTCCTCCTTTCTTTGAGATTTCTTCTTGGTTGACTAATATACATGCGCCCTCTACATTATCTTGAGGTTAGACTGACATTAAGACATTATCACACTCAAATTTTTTTAAGTAGATTAAAGAGCCCAGAATTGTCATTCTTGAAATAATTATGCTAAGAGCTAGCCTGAAGATAAGAAATTATAAGATTTGGGGTTATGACACTATCTTGGAGAAAATGATTCAATTTTTTTTCTTTTTATACTACCAAAATTTCAACAAGAATATATACATGGACAAAGATTAAGCCAAAATTGGCCATTTAGGATGATCAAAATTTGTCAATAATTTGTCGAGTAGGAGAGAGTTGGAATATTCAAAGTAGAGTCATACCATGTTCGCCTATTCAGACCCTCTGCCAAACTTATCTTCCACCCTATCCCAGGGGTGTCAAAGGATGAGGTTGATCTAGAATAGGCGAATTATAGGTCATTATGTGTGATTCACCATTCTGAAGCTAGGATCTTCATAGCATATTATCCTCAGAGATGGTGGTAGTAGTTGTCTTGATATTGTTCAATATTCTAGTCTAACGTAGCTAGCATATGCATCCAATATAGTACGCAAAAACTATAGTCATTTGATAGAGGTTCTTGTTGTGGAAACCTATGGCAAAACTGTGGTTTCTCAAATTTGAGATCAGCTGGGACTTCACAACAAAACATTCAGATCAGCTCAACAATCTTGTTGGCTACCTGGGAAGCTTTTTCTTCGATGATGCTATTAGTTGTTTTATGATATTTTGTGCTCTTGTTATTGTACATTGCGTCCAAGATGTTATAGAAAATGGATGTTTTGTTGACTGTGTCAATCGATAGTAGTGCCTAATGTCCATCATGCAATATTGGCACAAATGTCCATTTGGGAACATTGTACTTTAAGTGCTCAATCAGCCACAATAGCTCGCCCAATTCCTTTTTGGATACGACATACCCCACTATGTCGTAGAATGCCATATATATGTTGAAGATATCATTGGCAAGAAGTAACTGGCAAGCTAACATGACGTTCACAGTCATGTAACCTCCTATTGTTAGTATGTTGTGGAGGCCATGGAGTAGGATTTGGATGTTTTCTCATTAAAAAATGATGACTAGATCATCCTCCCTTAGTTATTGTACATTCTAGAAGGAATTAGATTTCTTCCATAGATAAGCCATAGCATGCCGGCTCATCGAAGTTCTCAAAAGTAAGCATTATCACATATGTTGGTAGAGGTCCTTATGGTGTGTTAGCGGCTTATTCTTCTTCTTCTGTGTGTACCTCACTTCCTTTGACAACATGTTCTTCTTGAGGTGAGGTTGAATCTATGATGATTTCAGTGGGTTGTGTGGACGAAAGGGCTTCCTTTTGTTATGGGATGGTTGCTGTTGTTTCAACCTCTTGAGGTGGTTCTCGCTCATAGGTTTAGGAACCTCCATAGGGGCTTTAGGGAGAGGCATGGACGTTACAGGTTCAAAACTAGGAGGCGGTGGGGTAATGGGTGGGACAAAGGGTGAGGTTCTTTTTTTATGTTTTCTAAGGATTCAGTTGTAGCCATCAGATTTCTAAGCTCCTCTCTCCAAGGGATCTTTTCGGGCAGAGGAATAAGGGAGTACATACATCTTGGTATGTCTTCCATTTTCATGTCATAGAAGAATATCCTATCATGAATGATTTCCATGACATATTTCCCTTACAGAGCATGGAAATCTTCATTAGCAATCTGCTCCATTGAGATTCCTCTATTGATGTCTTCTATTATCCTTAGTGCTATGAAAGCACTGTCCCTTGAATTTGGTCTTTCCCGAGAAAAGTTGCAGTCTATGGAAATTTCTTTCCAGTTTGGGTGATACCACCAGCTGACTCCTTATATCAGTATTTTTAAGCGAGGTGGGACTTCTTGTATTGTCCCGTACTTTGGCTTTTCAACGACTATTCTTTTGCAGGGTAAGTATTTGGCGCTAAAGTTGTAAGTGGCCACTCTCCTTTTAGAAAGGCCAGCCACTATCAGGAGCATGTGGTTGAAGGCCTTCAAAGGTAGGGTAATGAACTTTAAAGATCTGTTTCTATCCAGGGCATTTTGTAGTTCGTGAATGGATGTGGTATTTTCTCTTTCCTTGAAAAGGTAGGTTGATGGCTAGATGTCTCATTGAAAACTAGCCCATCTTTGTCTCTGTACATGAACTCCTTAATGATCGCCCCACATAAAATTTTGAAAATGGCTCTTCTTATGTTTTCCTGAGGTACAAAAGCAGAAGGTAGATCATTTCTTGTCAGATTGTACTGGTTATTATGGTAAATTATATCCTATCATGGCTTTGCCACATCGAGAATGTTTGCTAGGACGTGGATGTCCCATATTAGCATGCCCTCAACTGAAGATATATCCATTTCAACCATCTTACATGGTAAGGGGGTGGTGTACGAGGGAGTGAGGTGTTCACATCTGTCAAGGTTGTAGGTGGTTCAGGGAATACTGGGTTTGCTAGCTTCAGAGGTTCTTCGCAAACATGTTGTCTAAATTCCTAGTATCCTCTTTAGATAGAATTTGTTCTATTTCTCTCTCAAAAGAGATAGAGAATCCTCCACCTATTATTGGTTCATCAAGAAGTATTTCCTTCATGAAGCTGTCATAATCAGGTGGAGGGGGTGGGGCCTTGTACTTGAATAGCGGGTCGAGCTCATCCATTACATCTTTCAGTTGTATCTATCATCTCCCCTTGCTTCAGTTTGTATGCTACCGACATCATTCTCTCCCATTGTTTCCTCTGGTTCTGTGGGTATTGGTGGTTCTATTAGTTGAAGGGCACTCTACTTCGGTAGTACTTCGAGCCCCTTATCCTTCTTGTTGTTGTTGGTTGAGTGCCCTCTCTATGCTGGGGATGTGGCTGAGTCATTTTCCCCAACGTGCACTCCTTTGTTTTTGATGGATGTTGTTGGCTCCTCTTCCTCTAGAGGGAGTGTGTATCTGGAGGTGGTGACTTCTGTCTGGAATTAAACTTTAATAGATGTGTTGATGGTTGTAGGGGAGTTCTCTTTTCTTTTTGTTGCCTCCTCTAGCAGCTTCATATTTTCTTCCCGCAGTTCATCACATTCTTTTCATAGGGTGGGGAGTTCATTTGTCACCCTAGCTAGTTCCTGCATCACCTACATTTGATTGGCAGCCGACTGCTGTATTTGGAGAGGAAGGCTGCAAACATGATGGATGTTTATAGTCAACTTTTGTACCCATGCGGTTAGTGCCGATAGGTTTGCATTTATGGTAGAAAAATTTAAAGTAGTGTTTGAGACAATCCCACGGAGGTCATCAACCTCTTGACCTATCTCCATGAATTTTGTCAATGTTGTTGGCCTATGTCTGGGCCTGATGGTAGAGTTTACTTCATGTGCCTCTTCATGAACCTTAGAAGCTTCTTTGGTTACTTTGCTCAGGCGTGCACTTCATTCTAGTTGTAGTGCCTCTTTCTCAGGGATCTCTGATCCCTCCTTTCTTTCCACAGAAGGCTTGCTTATTCTACCTTCTTGTTCTGCTTCCTTGGAAGTTGCCTTTACCACTGCCTCACTAAGGTTGGCTGCCCTTCCTTTAGGTGCAACTGCTTCTGGAGAAGTGACCACAGTAGGTCTCCTTGAGTTTTCTACTTCTTCAGTTTCTAGGTCTATGACTCTCGAAGAGGTGGGTTTCTTTGTTGATTTCTAAGGGATTTGCATCAACACCCTTTTTCTGGTCGTTTGTTTTGTCGCCACCTCCTTTGGTTTCTTGCTTTGCTTCTAAATTTGTCTACTGGTTCTTGAGCCTTTTCTAGATGTTAGTTTTGATTTTCTTCTTCTTTTAAGACTAACTTCTCTTGATCATAGTTGCTTAACTCTGGAAGGGGAAGCAAGTATTTTGTCCTGCAAAAACGATAAGTGTATCCTTGTTGTGTCCTTTCCAGGACGTTTGCTGTAACTAGGTATCTTGCATCCACCAGAGTATTCCCATCTGACCTCAAGAAATGTTTTAGCTTTCTGGGGTATCCTAGCTGGTACGCAATGTATGTGATTATTCCCCCCATAAAAAAATCTCAAGGGCCATCTGGACCCATTGTTGTGGCTAGCTTATTAATTAGATTTGTTTCCCACATTGACGACCTCTCCTTCTATTAGACTCCACAATATATGGAGGTCTAATCTCATCACATTCCCTATGTCATATATGAAGATCAATGAGTTTGGAAAGATCTTATGCACTACCCTCATGAAGCCGAAGTGCATCATTGCAGCCTTAGATTTGTTAGAGCTGTATTTGGAATCTCCTGATAGCTTTTCCAAGGTATTATCAACACCAAATCCCATTGCATCTTTGTCTCCTTATGCCTTGTTATCACGTCCTTCTTGCTCCATAGAGTTGGTGAAGATCGAGTTTATCCATTTCTCTATAAGAATATAGTCTTTCTTCATGCTTATAACTTGAAGTTTGTATCCACCTTCACACTCTGAAAATTCATTGTCAGCCACTGGTAGCTTCTTGATAGAGGACATGAATTCTTGCGTCAAATCGTCATAAGAAGTCATGCTAGTGAGACAGATTATGTATATCCCTAGTTGTTCAAAACCTTATTTCACCCTCCAGTATATGCCTAGTTGTTATAGAGTTCTTATGTCGCTATATCTTGTTGCCGTGTATTTCCTCCTCTGGAAAATGTCACATCATATCTCATGGTGCTCTTCATCTCTGGGTACTAGTTTATTGTCAGGTTGTTCTCTTCTGATGGCCTGTGTCAGTTCTCTTAGGATGTTAGTAGCTACAATTGGTTTGAGAGTGGTGGACTTTATCGTTTCCCTTTCCTCTGAAGTCTTGGCTACTTTCCTGGGCCTCTCCTGATCATCCTCTGATGCAAGCATTTTCTTTAGATTCTGCACCTCCTTAGATGGTGTGTATTCAGATGCTTCTATCTCTGTTTGTTATTCCTCCTCTTCTGACTCCTCTGGGATTGGCTTGACCAAGATTTTTGCTCTAAATGCTTCCAGCCTAGCCCTGATGCATTCTGGACTGGGTTCTCCATGTTGTTCGATGTAGCTCACATGTTCAGTTTTTAGTTTCTCCACTCTCTCTATCTCCTCCATGGTGATTGAGGCTCTCATCTTCTTGGTGTACTCAGACTCATGCACTTGGATCTTTCCCTTCTTGCGTGTCATCTTGTGCTTGTAGATACACTAAGTATCTCTTGTCTTCGATGCTCAGAGTGACTTTCCATTGGGTGTTTGGCTTGTCGATGGTCTGGAGGCATCACTCTAGCATTCCCTGCTTGGTTGGAGATTCATTCATCTTGTTTGACACTAAATGGTGGGGTAAAATGGTCTCTGTCACTCAGTCATCCTTCTCTGATTCTGCTTTCAGGGTTTAACTTAGTTTCTTAGTAACTCAGTAAAAGACGGAAGTGATTAGTTCACCCTATTTTATAGGTTTTCGTCACTTGCACTGCCATCGGGTATTTAGGTTTGGCATTTTAGCTCATCAACCATCACCTAATGGTCAACATCTGGTGGCTGCAGTGCCGCTCAATCGATGGTCGCTCTGGTCCATCATTTGATGGTGCATTAGTCAACCAACACTCGGTGGTGTCGCTACTTCACTGGTCAGTGGTTGTTTGGGTTCGGTCAACCGATGGTAGGTCATTTGATGGTTTCTATGTGACTAACACCTGATGGAAGCTCTTCTCATCATCTGGTGTCTTTACTAGGTTCCTCAGTCGGTGGTGCTTCTTCTCTAATCAATTGATGGTGGGGCAGAGTTGTATCAACCGGTGGGTCTTCTAGGTGTGACTCCTACAGTGAAAGACATGTACCTAGACTTCATTAATTTTATTATATGTACACTAAGTCCAAATACCTATTATTGAAATTTCTTAAGATGAATGTTTAGAAAAAGGCTATTGCTTTGAGAACAAAAGTCACTAGGATTTTAAACTAAAACCTACAAACTACTAGTAGTTTATTAAGAGAAAGTGAAGCATGAAAAACTTAATTATTAGTAGGAAAAACATAGGTTGCCTCCCAAGAAGCACTAATTTAAAGTCTTTATCTTGACTCTCATTTCTAACTTCTTATGGTTCTTCAGTTGGTGTAAGTCTAGGCTCCTTTAGCTCGAGTTTTGATCTCCTTACGAAAGCTTCATTCCACATAATATCTTTTTACTCTGTGCCCATTCACCTTAAAAGTACCAGTCTTTTTATGGGTAATTTTCATTACCCCAGATGGGTAGATCTTGACTACAGTGAAAGGGTCAGACCACTTGGACCTAAGCCTTCCTGGGAATAATCTGATCCTTGAGTTGAACATTAAAACTTTTTCCCTTTCTGACACATTTTTGTTCTCGATGTGGGCATCATGACACACCTTTGTTCTCTTCTTGTAGATATGAGCATTCTCATAGGTGTGTAGCCTCAGCTCCTCAAGCTCATGTAGCTATAGGTATTGCTTCTTTCCTACCTTATCAAGATCCATATTCATAAATTTGATGGCCTAAAGGGCTCTATGCTCTAGTTCCACTGGTAAATGACATGACTTTCCATAGATGAGCCTATAAGGAGTAGTCCCTATTGGTGTCTTGTATGCAGTCTTGTAGGACCATAGTGCATCATCAAGTTTCATGGACCAGTCTTTGTAGGTCTTACCAATAGTTTTCTCTAGAATCTCCTTAATCTATCGATTGGGTACTCAACTTGACCTGACATATGTGGGTGATAGGGTGTTGAAACTTTACGTTTAACTCCATATTTCTTTAATAGTGCTTTGAACTATTTTTCCCTAAAATAGAATCCCTCGTCGCTAATGAGGTGTGCGGGACATGAAATATAGGGAAAAATATTTTTCTCAAACAATCTCACAACAACTTTGAAGTTGCAAGTGGGGGTTGCTACATCTTCCACCCAATTGGAGACATAATCAATGACCACTAGAATGCATTGGTTTCCCCTTGATTGATGGCAATGGTCCCATGTATTATATTCCCATACATAAAAAAACTCCACTTCTACCCAATCATACATGGGCATCTCATTCCTCTTGTTAATGTTTCCGATGAGCTGGCATTCCTAGTAGGATTTGACAAAAGCCATAGTGTCTTTAAAGAGAGCTGGCCAATAAAAGCCTGATTGCAAGACCTTGGCTACAATCCTTTCTCCTCTGTGGTGTCCCCCATAGGGTGAAGAATGGCATTCCCTCAGAATTTGAGGTACCTCCTCTTCCGGCATGCATCGACGATACAAGTTGTCAGAACATCTCTTGAACAGAAGTGGGTCATCCCAGTAGGGGTTCTATAAATCAGAAAACAACTTCTTCTTTTGGTTGAATGCTATATCAGGAGGCAGTCATTGGTAGGCCAAATAGTTACAAATATTAGCGAACCAAGGCATGTTGGGTTCAACTAATTTGGCCATCAATAGAGCTTCATCTGCATAATTTTCATTAATTGGCATCTGAGTCTCATCCATGACCACAATCCTTGATAAGTGGTCAACGACCATATTCTCTTTTCCATTCTTATTGATGATCTCATGATCAAACTCTTACAACAACAAAGCCCATTTCAACAACCTTGGCTTTGTATCTCTATTTTGCATGAGGTACTTTATAACCCCATGGTTTGTGTATACCTTCACTTTCGATCCTATTAAGTAAGATCTGAATTTGTCAAAAGTAAACACAAAAATCAACATCTGATTTTCCATGGTAGGGTAATTTACTTGAGCTTCATCTAGAGTCTGACTGGAATAATAGATTGTGTGATGCTTCTTATCCTTCCTTTGCCCAAGAAAAGCCCCAATGGAATAGTCACTGGCATCATACATGATATTGAAAGGGAGTTCCCAATCTGGGGCTTGGAGTATAGGGGCAATAGTCAAGGCATTCTTTAGGATATTAAGTGCTTCAAGGCACTTATTAGAAAAATCAAACTCTACGTCCTTCACTAATAGGTTAGACAAGGGCTTGGCTATTATAGAGAAGTCTTTAATAAATCTTCTATAATAACCAATGTGTCCCAGGAAACTTCTTACTCCCGTGACCGATTTTGGGGGTGGGAGTTTCGATATGGCCTCAATTTTGCATAGATCAACCTCTATTCCTTTCTCAGAGACCTTATGGCCCAACACTATACCATCTTGGACCATGAAATGACATTTTTCCCAAATCAAGACTAGATGTTTTTCCTCATAGCATTACAAAACTAAGAAAATATTCTTGAGACATCTATCCAAGTCTGTTTTGTATACTGAGAAGTCATTCATAAAACTTCCATTATATCTTCTATGAAATCAGAGAACATGGAAATCATGCATCTTTGAATGGTTGCAGGTGTGCTACACAATCCAAACGACATTATTCTAAAAGCATAGGTGCCATAGATACAGGTAAAATTATTCTTTTCTTGATCATTTGGGTGGATCAGTACTTGATAAAATCCCAAATATCTATCTAAGAAATAGAAATATGCATGATGTGACAACCTTTCCAAAACTTGATCAATAAAGGGTAGAGGGAAATGGTCCTTGTTTGTAGCAATATTTAATTTCTAATAATATATGCACATACGCCAGCCAGTGGTGGTTCACGTTTCTCCCTCGTCTCCATTCTCTCCTCTAATAGTAGGCATTCCCCCTTTCCTTGGCACAACATGAATTGGGCTAACCCAATTTCTATTGCTTATGGGGTATATGATTCCTAGATCTCACAACTTGATGACTTCCTTCTTCATAACTTCTTTGAGCATCTGATTTAGCTTCCTCAGTATTTGGGCTAAAGTCTTAGCAGTGTCTTCTAGGTTTATGTGGTGCATTCAAAGGGCTGGGCTGAGACCCTTACTATCATCAACTAAATATTCTATTGCCTTCCTGTGTTCATTGAGTTTGTTTAACAACTTTTCTTCTTGAGCTTATGTCAGAGTATAATGATGGGATTCCTTTCCTCGTCATCCAAAAATTCATACTTCAAGCCTTCCGGGAACGACCTCAGTTCGGTCTTCGGTTTGGGTGCTTCTGTTTCTTATGGAGTTTGTTCTGAAGATGCATACTTCACTGTTTTGAAGGTTATCTCCTCTTTTTCACTAAACTCCTCCTCCGATTGATTCAAATAATCTAGAACCTCCAGCACCTTAGGGTCTTCTAGAGTGGGATCTGGATTATTCAAGGGTCATATAAGCGGGCCTACAATTGCCTTATCTTCTTGCACTTCCTCACAGTATTGGTTATAGTTGTCCATGAAGTAGACTGACTCAAATAGAGAGGTTCCTCTCATGGCATCCTGGACATGAAAGTTGATATGGTTGTTTCCAAATTTGAGAGTAATGATTCCTTCTGCTACTTCAATCAGGGCTCTACCCGTGGTGAGGAAGAGTCTTCCAAATATCATTGGGCATGTCAGGTCCTTTTTGGCGTCGATCACTACTTTGTCGCAAGGTATAAACAATCTCCCAATGTGAATTGGGACGTTTTCACTATCCCCACTAGCTTGGTAAAAGTGTGATCATCCAACTCGATCCTCATTCTAGTTTTTACCATGTTTTTTAGTCCAAGACTTTGGGGTAAGGATAAAGGCATCAGACTAATGCTTTCTCCCAGGTCGGCTAACCCCTTACTCTCCATAGTGTCCCCAACACAAAAGGGAATATTGAATACCCCTATATACTTCTTCTTTGTAGGCAATTCAACTTGGACAAAGGCACTTGACATCTTATCTAGATGCACTGTCTTAATGTGGTCCCCTCTCCTTCTTTTTGTAATTAGATCTTTGAAGAATTTAGCATATGTAGGCATCTCTTACATTTCATCTAGAAATGAAATATCCATGTGTAACTTCTTCACTGCCTCCATAGACTTCTCATATCTTTTCTTCAGATGAGATTTAATCAGTTTGTATGGAAATGAGACTCCTGGGGAATAAGGATCTATTTTGGTGAAGGCTTCTTCAGTGAGACCAATATTCTTATTTTTTGCACCTTAGTTCTTCTTGTCTTTTTCTTCACTCCAGTACACCTTCGCAGATTCTTCCCTTTCAAATTCCTCCTCTACTATAGTGGATTTTGTCTGTGGCTTTGTAGCTTTTTCTCCTTCTTGGTGAATTTCTTCTTGTTGCCCATCCACTACTTTTCCTGATCAGAGAATAGCCATATTTACCGTCTCTGTGTTGGAGGAGATCTTTCCTCGGGGATTCTTCATGAGTTAAAAAAATTGTGCAAGTTGCTGGTAAATCTACCTTTGATGTGTCTGCATGTCCAACATCTGAGTATGCATAGTGCTCAAAATGCCAATGTTTGTTATTGCACTCTGAGTTAATTGTTCATTAATAGTTGCATGTCTCTTTGCGAATTTGAAAAACTCTAACACCATTTGGGTTTATTGTTAGTGTTGTTCTTTATCTGACCTTGGTCTTGGTTCTGCTTGTTTGTATTCTTGTTCTGATATCAGCCTTGACATTTTCCTTGGCCTTGATAATTGTTCTTGTTCTACTAGTAAGTTGTAATTTTTGTGTACTGAGTATGTCCGCCTCTTTTTTCAAATCTTGGCGGTGGTTTAGATGACCCGCCCAGTTGATGAGAATTTTCATCATCATCTTTATTTCCATAATTAAAACCAGGGTGATCTGGTATTTTAAATTTTGCATAAGATACATTCTCCATTTCTTCTTCTTCTTCTTCACTTTCTTCACTATATTCTTGTCACATGTAAATGCAATTATCGATCCCATGAACTCCTTCACCACATGTGACACATTTCATAACTTTCTCAAGAAAACCTTTTTCATAATTGTGATGAGGAAAATCCCATTGATACTCTTGGAATCTCTCCCATGTTTCTTGAAGATTTTCTCCAGGTTTCTGCATGAATCTAGTGATCGTTTGCTTATTTTGAATAGTTTTCTCAGTGGAATAAAACTTGGTAACAAAGGCATCGTCTAGAGGCCTCCATCCATTAATAGATCGGTGAGGTAGGATAAGGTACCAGGACATACCTTTGTCCTCTAGAAAGAAGATGAATCCCTTGCAGTATATACCTTCTTGTTGCACTCCCCTCATCTTGACAGTGTCACAAATATTCTTGAAGGCATCAAGATGATGATAAGGATTCTCATTCTTTGAGTTATCTATGAAGTCCTTATTCTGGATCATTGAGATAACTATAGGCTTTAGCTCAAAATTAGCAACATCAAATCGTGGGATAATGATTGGGCATCTTAATTCATTAGCTCTAGTTACAGCCAATTCTCTAACTGATTTATCTTCTTCGTAATCTTCTTCCTCGATGTTATGGTTGTTACGTTTGTGTTTACAATGGATCCTTCTGTGTCTTCTATTGCAGTGGTGGTGGTGTTCGTGATGGTGTCGCTCCTCTTCAAATCATTCTTCGTGATCATCTTCACGTTGCTCCTCACATTCTTCTTCATCATGGTGATGACCATTTGAGTGACGTTCCTCACGTTCATCTTTAGTTTCTAGAGAGTTTTGATTATGTTGAAATCTTGCATTCTGATCTTCTCCAGAATGCCCTCCTTCTCTACAAGGTGACATGTTGATGCAAAAGGAAAGAAGGTTGACGGTCACAATCTACCTCTCTTCAAGCTACGTAAATAGTTTGCACAATCAAGTTAGAAAACTGGACTTGTTAAATGAAATATTCTAAGCAATCAAGATATAATAGATTTAGAGTTTTGTGCAGTCAAGATTATTCCTAAGCTTGAGGCACGAGTATATGGTGAGTAGACTCCTATTCTCAATAGTGCCATCATGCCTTGTCCCCCGACAACGGTGCCAAAAAGTTGACCGGCCTAAATCACACATTCAAAACAGAGCGGATCTAGAGTAGTCAGACTCTTAAATTTATAACTCGACACTCAGATCCCCACAACTATTATACGGGGTTCAATGTAGTAATCAGGGTCGATCCATAGGGACAAGGGTGGTGAGTGCTAAGAACACATAATCTTATCTCAGTTACACCAACCAGGAAGGGTAGGTTTAAAAGGTTTTCACTAATGGAATGATATTACTACAGACAAACAAAACAAGAAAAGAAAGGCAAGAAATAAAATAAGAGAACAAAAGAAATTGAGTTGTGGTAACAAAATATGGATAGCAACTTGGATTGGGTTTCACCTACTAAGATCTCTCCCCAACATGCAATACTCACACCCTTTGTATACCCTTAGCAAGATTACAAGCAATCATCGTATATGTCTATTCCCTTGTCTCTCGAGATTAGGATATATCTAGATTAAAAGGTTGTCTCTCTCTCGAGATGGCAAACAAACAATAACAAAGATAACCATATGATAAATGTATTTAACATTCCAACATTCTCATGCATTCATGTGACTCCAAAACACTTAGATAAGGCTAGAGATACTCTTTTGAGGCACTAACAATCAAACATCACGAGATGGTACCTAATCATAAAAGTAAAGCATTAAGACCAAGTGAAATGAGATAATCTGGTGCTAAGAGTATGTATATATATATATATATATATATATATATATATATATATATATATATATATTTGAAAGGATGTAATTATATACATGTTGGGAGGGCCTTAGTGGCTACTCCCAACCAAATCCATGAGTTTAGGAACTCATTTTCATGAGCAGTGTTGCAGATCTATAAATGGACAAATACATGGGATGTTTTCGTACGAAGGAGATCTAGTAAAAGAAGAAAGAAGGAACTAACGAACCAGGGAATCAGTGGATACACCAACTACAATTAGGCAGTGGCCACAACTGATGGCTTGGTTCTCCTGTTCATGGGTTGGTGTGACGATTCTTGTGGTCTCATCTTCTCTCTCTCCTTCTATCGAAGGAGGAACTCTAGGGCGAGTTGGGGCGTACAGGAGAAGACACTGGAGAAGGTTCAGTGGACTATTGTCCTCCTTCTCTGTCAACTGGTGGCAGCAATTAGGTGGTGATGATCTCCTCGTCCGGTGGTAGTTCATGTTTGTACCATAACACAACCTCGAAGATGATGCCCCACCCCCTTCACGTAGCTCACAGTCGAGTATTTATAGCTGTCAGCTTGGGTTCCATTACTTGTACCCCAAGCATTCTAGGTAGCATCCTTGGGTCACGTGTCTAAAAACCTCAAGTGACATCTCTATCAGAGCCTCCATTGGATGGTGGCCACCAGAAAATAGATGTTGGTGGGTCATCGGGTGGTGGTCGTCGATGGACCATCAGGTGGTGGTCACAGACGAACCACTGAGTGATGGTTGCAGGCACGCCATTTGGTGATGGACGCAGGCACGCCATCGGGTGATGGACACGGGCATGCCTTCGGGTGATGGATGTGGTAGGGTACTACTAGGTATCGTCTTATGATGATGATCCTGTGGACGTGGAGTGATCATCAATTGTGATCTGGTGGTGGTTCTGGACCTTGGTAGTGCGCCTCTAGTCTTTTGAATACCTATAGATAATATCCTTGTCATTCTCGAATGAGGTGGAGAGAGAGTAACTATATGAAAGGTAGGATGGAAGTGAATATAAATTTTCCTAATTGGGTAAAAGTATGGATAAAATAAGGCATTTGATATCCGCAAAATTGTATGTTTTAGGTAGTACCCTAGAAAAACTTTGAGGATGAAATTTATTTTAAGGTGGGTAGAATTGTCACACCCCAATTTTCGAAGGATAATTTATACTTTAATGAGGTTTTCCTAAATGACAATAGTTTAGGGGTTTAATCTATAAAGACCAATAATGGAAATTCTTATATGAAAATGAAATAATAAAACTTAAAATGAGACTCAATTGTATTTTTCTCTTTCAAATGTGCATTATATATTTCAATTAACTCAAATTGAAAAATAGTAGTTCCCATTCCTTTTCTCTCTCCTCCAAGATATTATTCAAATACATAAGGGATATAAAGTAATTCCTGAGAAGGATACTCATTTTGAAGTCAAAGGGAACAATTATTAAAAGCTAATACACCTTATTTCAATTTTTATGTACATAATTTAAAATAATGAGTGTTAATGTATTAATGGATATACATTGGAAAAAAACGAAAATCTAAGAGTATAGGAAGAATCTAGACCCCTTTTTGGACATGTGGACCAAATTTGGTAGCATTTTGAGTCTATTTATCCCTGTAAATGAATTAAAAAAGTTTGAATATAGTTTGACTAAGGATTTAATTTTGATTTCATTAATACAATGCATTAAACCCAAAGTTCCATTTTTTAATGCCAGTCACGTGTTACGTTTATAATTTTCCTTTTCTCGTTTGCATCTTATGGCTAGCATCTAATCCAATGATGCTAAAGTCATCACCTATCCCCGATCAATTCGTGAAACAACAAACATTACACTGTGATTCCTTTCCTCGAATCATTCTCTCTCATCTCTTGACCATTTTTGGAAATTTTTCTTCTGCAAATTTTGTCTCTCTCCCCCAAATCTTGTGATCCTTTACTCACCTCCTCCCTTGGTCAAATTAGGAGAGTCCCAATCGGTCTTCTTCTCCTCTTCACCGTCATGTTCTCACATACATCACCATGGTGCCTTGAGCTCCTATATAACTACACCAGAAGAACCACCAGTCTCCATTCACTTCTCATCCTTTACCAATTAGAGCCCCAGAGCTTTGAGACTCCTAGACCTACTCGAACTATCCTCCGGCAAACATCTTGCAAACCCAGCTTCAACTGTCGCCTCCAAACAAATTCACGCATGGGTAAGCATCTACATACCTCCACAATTCTTCCTTTATGATTGTTTCATCTCACAGCTTTCCCAATCATCATAACATGTACTTTGCTGCTTGGACCACACCGACACTCACCACCACAAAGATCCAGCGGTCACCCAGCCCTCGTGAGGCTTCAAACGAAATCGTCTGACCTCTGAAATTGCTTTTTCGGTCTTAGTTGATGCATTTTTGCTTAGTTTCATGGTTTTGGTTCCTGATCCCTCTTCCTCTGTTCTCTAGTTCTTGCCATGGATTTGGATGATTTCGGCAACGTGTTACCTGTGCCTTGGGTTTGTCTTGACCACTGGAGTTCAACGAATGCAATGGGATTCATCCCCATATTTGATCACCAACAGATCTTGACTTTTGCTCAAACCTCGAGTCCCTGAAGCGCTACTTCCTCATGTGTGATGAAGGGGAAGAAATTAAGTTGTGAGATGACTCAACTGACCTTGGATGATTAATCAAACAACAAATCATGTATGGGCATTTCCAAGACTTCTCATGTAGCTTTTATTTACATCCGTGATTTGGATTTGAATGACTAAATGACAAGTTTTCCCCCACTAAGTTGATTCAATGTGTAATGTTACTATGGTTCTCCCGTCGCCCTTTCATTTAAATAGATTTTATTTTTTCATTCAATCAGTGTCACGCATATAGTTTAATGATTTCTTATTGGTCTGCATTATAAATTCCATAAAGAATTATCTATTAGTCATAAAAATACGCATAAATATTCTTTGAAAATATTTTTTGACAAGGAATCAAATTTTTGGGTTTTCAAACCATGTTTTGCCTTCCTATTCTGATATTTTATTAGAAACCCTAATTTCACTAATGAAACCCTAAATATGTACCACATGTGATTAATGTGACCTAAAACAATAATCATCCAACCAAGTATTCCTAATTTAATGATGTTGATCGGTAAGCCTAACCTTAATGCACTCATACCCTAATCTACCCTAATTCAACCTAGGTTCAATACAAGATATTGATTTATGATGTTCAATAATTATGTGTAGGTATATAGAGCCTAATCATGAGAAGGCAAGGTTTGACTTAGGATTTGATCAATATTAGAGGGACCATCTTAGGTTATACTTTTCTCCAAGGTAAACGGGTCATGCTGCTAAGCACACATATTTATGGTTGATTGCATGCTAAGTACAAAGTAGACATTATGATTTCAAGTTTAATGTTTTAATCATGTTCACTATATCACTAGATGATTGCTATATGTTATGTCCTATGGTTATAATGTTCATGATGATTAGAGATTATGATTAATGACTCATGAAATTAATGTTCAAGTTCAAGAGGGAACAATTTCATCATGCTAAAGTTCAAGGATTGTGTTAATGTTAATGATCAAGATAATTGGAAATGAATCAATCTTTATATGCTCCCGAATCATGGACCTAAAGGGGCCATCAAGGGATTTCCTAGAAACAAGGGCTTTCCTAGCAATCATGTGCTCCTAAGTGGACGTCATAGAGGGATGCATACATTTACTATTCATTTCTTCATGTAAATAATGATTCAAGAATGCTTATAGTTAAATTATGTCAACTTATCTTACATGTCAAGTATATTTATTTTTCTTATGTTATAAAGTGCCAGTACCGTTTACTGATATGTTGATTTTCCCCTTTGCATGGTTGGGGATGTGATGTCCCCAGGAGTTGGAGAAAATAAGGACTCAATAGGTGCAAATAAGGACTAGAAGACCTTCAAGAGCCAACTTGTGGGGTTCCAT
Source organism: Alisma plantago-aquatica (assembly GCA_963693085.1). Taxonomy (NCBI): domain Eukaryota; kingdom Viridiplantae; phylum Streptophyta; class Magnoliopsida; order Alismatales; family Alismataceae; genus Alisma; species Alisma plantago-aquatica. Next base: position 1,413,031,281 of record OY856409.1, on the reverse strand, counting down.
CCATATTAGGCGATCCAATAATTTAGAATGTTTACTTTCATGATTAGTTTTTCCTTGTTTATAAATGAATAGAATCTTAGACTTTACAAAGAATTCAATTATTATTTTCCTTCAAAGAATAATGTATGAATCTTAATGGTGATTTATTTATATATTTGCAATGATTACCTTATTGTGACATCCCCACTCAAGATGAATGCTTCATCTCAGCTATGTTATCTATGTAAAAAGTGGGGTGTTACACAAATCCCATCTACATCACTCACAATCATCCCCATGTGTCATGTGCACCTGAGCATCACCGTTATGGCAACCCTTATTCAAGGTCACATTAGATGATGTTGAAGTACATTGAATGACATGTTATGAGTGTAGTGATTTTAGGTCTAAGAACCATAATCACCACCATCTTTCCATGCATCAATCTCAAGGTGGGTGTGTCTGATACTCTTTTCTATAACAAGTATCTATGTGTTTGGTTTGATATCACATATCATGACTAAATGAGACTCTGTCATCAACCAACACACACTCTACTCTTATGTATTATTGTTGTCTATTAGCCTTCCACAATAACAACTGACTAGGGATATAACAAGAGTATATATACTCTAGACATATGTATGATCTCATTGTTCAGATCCTCATCCCGAAGACATACATCATTGAGTAATATCATTCTCTAGGCATTTATTATGTTACATCATTTCCCCATAACTGAATGAAATAGAATAAATTGGAAGATTGCCTTTATTATTAATCAAATCATTCACAAGATATGCCATTACAATCATCATATGATCGTCTCTCTGGGCATACATAATATTTGTTGGTATGTATGCCCAGAGAGCCCATCAAATGGTGATTGTAATGGCTTAAATTGTAATTGATTTGATTAATAAATAAATGCAAGCTACCAATTTATTCTGTTTAATTTAGTTATGAGATAATGTTGTAACATTATAAATGTCTATATAATTTTATTATTCAGTGATGTATGTCTTCAAGTACGTGACTTGTGTAAATGAGATCATACAGATGTTAAGAGTACATATATATTCTCATTATGTCCCTGATCAGTTGTTATTATGGAAGGTTGATAGTCAACAATGACATATAAGATCAGAGTGTGAGTTGGCTGATGATAGAGTCTCATTAATCACGATATGGCTATATCATACCAATCACATAGATACATGTTAGAGAACACTATATCAGACAGACCCACCATGAGACTGACACATGGAAACCATTACCATGGTAGTCATAGTCAGCTCTCATAGTGATGGTTGTGTTTGTGGTTCTCATACTTTGAATCACTACACTCATCACATGTCATTCAGTATACTTTGACATCATCAAACGCAGTCCTAAAATATGGTTTGTTATAACAGTGATGATTGGGTGACTGTGACACATGGGGACTGATTGTGAGTGATAGGTATGGAATTTGTACCTCCTAAGGGAGTATGATATCCAAGGCCTCTTGATTAGCGAGACTGAGAAATGAATGGCCATGCACATGTGAGTCAATATGTGATATTGATCTTACATATATCTCAGACAGTTTGCTCTGGTTCAAGAAACAATATTGAATGTTGAAAGGGTGACTTCTTCATGCCTCAAGTTCAATCTGGATATCAGTGATAAAGGAATTATACAAACTCTGTAATACCATACACAAATTGTAGGTTGAAATTGTTCCCCAACTTTTCATTCACTTGGGTAGCACTGATGTGTGACTAGGCACCACTCTTTGCTTGTGATATCATAAGCCAGTTATTGACATTCATTACAAATATGATGGGACCTATAGGGTCACACACATAGGTCTCAACCTAGAAGAGGAGTTTAATCTTGAGTGATGATTGAATTGATTACGAAAGTGTTTAGGCATTCAATTCACACAACAAATCAGCTGGTTACATTGCCAGACGATTGTCTCACTGAGTGAGATGGCCATCCAGAGTGCCAAATAGTCATCTTCAGGGTTGAGATGGACGTTTGGAGGATCAAGGCTGATTTGAATTGAAATTGGCTAAGTTTTGTTCAAATTGAGGTGTGAAGCGACCAATTCATTCTGTTGAACCAATTGTCTCAACTTGGATCACCAGACAACCATCTGGGTGAGCGAGACGACCATCTCACCATGGGAGATATCACTAAGTTGGTCTGGAGGAAGGTTCTAGATACTTCCTAAATTTGATCATTTTGATTGCACATTGCTTGAGGTCCAAGGTATTAATGTTTGAAACAAATTTCCAATTTCGTATGTGATTGGGAAACTATGAAACGACTATCTCACAGTGCAATACGACCATGTCACATGCTAGACAATCCTCTGGGTCACCAGACAGCCGTTTGGGTGGTTGTTGGTTGTGAAAATTCAAGATCTTTCGATCCCTTCTACTCCCTCATCAACTGGGAACTCTGACCCAAACCCAGCCTATAAATAGAGGGGTATTAGGGACTTCCCAGAATACAACACAGATTATTGAGAATTAGTTGCTCTAACAATTATTGTCCTCTCTAGTTGTGGTAACCAAGAGAGCCCAAGAAAGTCCTACCCGACTAGGGAGGGATAGCGAGGGAGAGAACAACTGAGGATCATTGTCGTGGGAGAGCAAGTTGGTGACTAGTACGCCAATGGGAGGGACAACTCCTCCTTATTTTTTCTAGTAGGATGATAGGAGTTCTAAGAAGTCCAACTACTTTAGAGGCAGGAGTCCTTTTGGCTGCTGCTCGAAGGACAACATCAAGTCATAGTTCGTGGCAAGATCACAGAAGGTGCAACAGAAGTCATCCAATCTGTTGTCCGTAGTGAAGACCAAGAGCTGCACAAATACCGTCCAAAAGCAACTAGTAAACAGTTGTGCATCAAGAATGATGAGGAGATGTCATTGGACTTGATCTAATACTAGGTATATCCTTGAAACCATCCTTCCCATCTTATAGTTATTGATGCAATCTGTTGGTTTATGGAAATATGGTAGATAAAATTTTTATTTCCGTTATCTATTCTATAGACAAATTTTCCTACAGTGGTATTAGAGGCAACGTCAATTTACTATATTATGGGGTAGTCAGTATGATCAGATTTTGGATTTTTCATTCTATTATTGCATGCTATGCAAACAATATATGTCCAATCAAATACCACAATAATCACAAACTAATATATATATATATATATATATATATGCAATTTACATGCATTGCCCTAAAAGTGGTTTTATGGTGAATGTGTAGCAAGGTTATGGCCAATAACCCCTATTATATGTGGATGGTTGCGTGGTTGGTTTATGCTTTTATCTTGGTCTACGAATACAACCTCTATCTTCCCAATGTAAAAGTATTATTCTTTCCTACCCTTTCTCCCCTCGAATGTAACTCAAGGTTTCTCAATAATTATGTAAGAGTATGATAGTTTACTTTCCTATTATTAGGAAGAAGGAGGATGTTTAGACAATGCCTACTGACCATCCAGGAGATGAAACGACTGGCTTGAGGACCGACGAGGACCAGAACCGACTGGTGGACTCAACTGATCAGCTAGAGGAGTCAGCAGATGGTAGACAAAGAACTAGACGATCGGTGAGATGACCTAACAACTGGCTAGGAAATGAGCCGATCAGTTTAAGGTTTGAACTGATAACCCATATTGGCAAGCATGGATCATCATAAACAACAAGTTTCTGCATGTGATGTAGACGTAGATGTGGTAATTCCTTGTGGCTCCAAGAAATTATATGAGGCTAGCCATAACCATCACTTTCATTTATTGCATGTTTTGATTGTGGGATATAACATGTATATGATACATACTATATATGTGGTGACTGGATAAAGTATATATATTTATAAGTACAAACTCCCTCAAATAAAAATTATATTAAGTCTTAGATAACTTCCAACAACAACCCACATGAAAAGCTTGATCGACCAAGCATAGGTTATGCCTTCGTGTTGTGCACCGTCTATCTCACAGAAGTGTGTTGGTAGATATGTAGGTTCTAACTTATAGGGTGCATATCTATCGTGTTGGTTGTTGGGTCAAGCTTAAATTGGGTATTCTTAGAGCATCTAAGCCCAACATCATGTTGATGAGCATGGCAAGGAGTTGTGCATATCATCTATCCGTAATTGCATATGATGCAATTCGAAAAAGTTGCCTACCTTGGTAATTGGTTGTGTTTTGCGGTGTTGATCGGGCCACAATTGAATTATCATGGCTTCGGACCACTAAAATATTGTACATTGCAACATTATGAATTGATATATAAGGGCTATGAATTTGAAATAAAATAGTGGGTGTGATAATAATTAAAGACGTAATTCATATCATCAAAATTTTCAAATCAAATAAAAAGTTCTTGACAAATGCATATTTTCTCTTGTAGAATGAAATGAAAAACAAATCCAAATTGTGATTGGTCCTTAAGAAGGACAAACTTGACAGAACAAATTTCCACACTAATTTTGGACTTTGAGAAGGGTTCTCAATGAAGACTCCAATATCTACGTCCTTGACAAACTAGTTCCATAATTACCTACTCCTAATGCACCTAGGGCACAAGTAGATGCTTACTGGAAGCATTTTATTATGCTTTAGAGATAAAGTACCTTATGCTTAGCTGCATGAACTATGAGTTGCATGAGCAGTTCGAGGACATGAGTGTTCTTGAGATGGTAACACATCTTAAGAAAGTGACACTTGGCCTCACAAAGTAAGAAAGGGATAGTATCCTAGAGGTGCTACTTGAGTCTAAGATGACAGAGGGAAGCTCAGTAGAAGAATATGTGCTCAATATGATTGGTCATGTATATCATATTGAAGAACTGGGATTCACATTGAGCCAAGAGTTGTCCATGGATATGATTCTAAAAGCAATGCCAGAATCATATAGCCGCTTAATTGCATGTCATCATGTGAATAATATGGCTGACCACATGTTAGGCTTGATTGCCATGTTGATTCATGCTGAATCACAATGGAAGAAGGACAAGAATGTGATGATGATCAGTGGAGCTGAGTCCAAGGATCAAAGCAAGGCTGAGAAGAGTTTTGAGGTCGAGCCTAACTCCAAATCTTCAACACTCAAGTAAGGAGAAAGTAAAGTACAAGAGGAACTCATCCTTTGTATTTGAAGACATACAGGAAGAAGATGACGAGGATGGTGATATCCACTTCAGGTATATATGTTATTAAGATAAATATATATACTTCTTCATCATGGTACTAGATACTGGATGTGGATCTCGCATATGTTCTCATATGTAGGATCTGAAAGGAAATAGGCCTTTGGGAAAAGGTGAGGTGGAACTGCAAGTTGCTAGTGGCGCAAGAGTTGTGGATAGTGCAGTTGGAACCTATAGTATATTTCTACCCACATGGCTTGTAATAGAGTTAAAGGATTGCTATTATGTACCTGCTATAAATAGAAACATCATTTCTATATCTTGTATGGACAAGGATGCATTTAGATTCCATATTAAAAATGGTCGATGTTCTATTTCAAAAGATGGGATCTTTTATGGCAGTACCCCAATGTCTTATGGTCTTTATTTGTTCAATCCTAATACATATTCTTATAACGTAAATACCAAAAGACTAAAACTCAACAACTCAAACAAACATACCTTGGCATTGTCGTCTAGGGCACATAAATGAGAAACACATATCTAGACTCCAAAAGGATGGTTATCTAGACTCTTTTGATCTAGAATCAATAGAGACATGTGAATCTTGTTTGTTGGGTAAGATGGAAAAGAACCCTTTCACTAGTAACAATATGAGGGTGGGTGATCTATTAGGCCTCATACATACTGATGTGTGTGGACCTTTTAGAACAACAACTGGAGGTGGGTATCTATCATAGAACTATTTGTTACCCCTAGTCCACACTCCTAATGGCTACATAGACAAAGGCGAGTCGATCAACTCATCCATCCCTATAATCAATCACATAACATATGCATGAATAAAACCACAAACAAGAACAAGGTAAGAGATAAAAAGATATTAAACATGGAAATAGAGACATGTACCCATTTCTAGATTCAAGTATACCCATTTGTATTGCATTTCAGAGCTTGGAGTCTTGAGTGCAGCGGATCTTCGTTTGGAAACTACAAATTTGATAAAGAAAACATATTAATGTAAAGCATTAAGTATGCTATGAAAATGGCATGAAAACTGTTTAGGAGTATAGTAAAAGTTGCTTGGCTAGAAACATCATATAAAGTAAGAAGAATAAACCAAACGAGAATGATTAACGAGGTTGTTTCATACAAGAATATTTTCAGTGTATTTCCATTATACTTAACAACATATTATGGCCATTGACCAGCTTCCTATTGGAAGGGTCTGTAAGGATTCTCAAGATTAGCCAACTTTTTTTATCGACATGGTCTTCCTTATCTTGACATCTCAAGTAAGACGCCCAACCGTGTGCCCTTACCCTAAGAATATAGGCAGGTACACTAGGTTTGTATAATGGACAAGTTCAAATATGTTTAAGGTTTGTAAAACATATATCAAGCAAAACGTACATACTAGTCATAGGGAACAAGTAGCTCAAACAAGTAATTAACTAGCCAAGCATTCATACGAGCATACATACAAACAAGCCAATACCATAGTAGGGTCAAGAGAATAAGCATACCTTGCGAGTAAAGTACAAGATTAACCATTTGATTAAGAAAACCATATATAGCAAGCTTGACTAGATCTTGGCAATTGAGTCATCATAGAGATCCTGACATTACAAATATGTACAAATAAATTAGCATCAAATAGATTAGGTCCATTAATTATCATGGGGGTTGGATATGTCACTAAGTCTTGGTACTCATTTCCTTCAACATTGTTTTCAACATCTCAACTTGTCATGCAAGTTCATTATCATGTTACATCATACAATATGGATTCATCTAGAGCTTAGGGTGACACGTCACAACTAAGATTTAGGGATCATAAGATTAGGATTTCATGATCTTAGATAGAGTGATCATATGATTTAAGCAATGCAAGCATTTAAATAGTCAAAGTAATCATTTGAGTCATAATCATGCAAGATTGTCACTACCAGAGTATGAATGGTTCCCACTTGGATTAGGTGCAATAATATTAAAAAGTTACTAATTTTTTAAGGCATAATGTTGCATGGTTCAACATTAGATAAAGACTCATGCAAGATTAGGAACCTAGTTACCAACATTCATACTAGATTACATTTTGAGGTCAAGATTAGGGAATTTGGTCACATAAGTTCACAAGAATGTTCCATAAGGCATTTAGGATTATAGGACATGAGGGGTTACTAATTTGAGGGACATGCAAACATCATTGAGTGCTTTGGATCAATAAGAGCATAAGGTTTAACATTCATCATACAAGTGCACATAGGGCCATATTAGGACACATTAAGAATAACAAGATCATCATTAGTGTCCAAGATGGGTCATGATAAAAAGGATAGAATTTAAGGGTAAAATATATTGATTTAGAAGAATCATAGATATTTTAAGCATACTTGAATGAATTATAACATCAATGAAGTGATCATTTGCATATAGGTCCAATAAAGGTATTCAAGCAACATTAAGTCATTTTAGGGCATCAAAGTTAGATAAAGTTTGAATATTTATGCATGAAGATGTACAAGGTATAGATATTAGGCTATCATAGGGTTTTGAGGCACAAATGAGCAAGGTTAAGCATAAGATGGCATCAAACATGTAGAAAGCGATCAAAATTATCATCTTTAGCAAAATTAATATAAACACGAGCAGAACTAAGTTATGAAACTGGTTCCATTGGATAGATCACGCTCTCTAGGTATATATATATATATATATTAGCATGTCTGAAAAGGCCCAAGGAATGATGAGATATGCCCTTTTCAAAATCAAACATTGATCTAGAAAAAGAAAGGAGAAGATACCATATGAACGGTTGCTCCGGGCCAATACTAGACTTAGGATCTTGAACGTGCATCCTCGATGTGCCCACGTTGGGCCGAGGAAGGAGGGGGCGGCCAACCACATGGCGCCCTACCAATGGTCCAACTGTGCCACCTTGATCAGGGTCAACAAGAGGGTGAGGGGAGGAAGGTGGGTACACACCCCGGTCGAGTGAGGAGGTGTGGGACCCCGATTTGGGTCAGCCCACGGAGGCTGGGTAGGGTGAGGTAATGGTCAGCGTGGAGCATTGGATGGGCATCCAATGCCTGCTAAGTGCCATCCTCCTCACATCCATCCTCGCGAGATAAAATGATGGCCGACGGTGGTGCGCCTTAGTTTGCGCCAGGGACGGAGCGTCTGGCCACCATAACACCGCGCGAGGTGCCACCCAGCATGCCTGCGGTTGAGGGAATCTTGTGGAAAGGTGATTGAGGCAAGAAACTCAGTAGAGAGGAAGCCCCAACCCTGATGGCAGACGACACTGCCACAGACATGAGAAGAGAAGCAAGGGAAAATGGGTTGCTAAGGTTAGAGAGGGAATGAGAGAAGAGTGGGAAATGAAATGCAATAGAAAAATGGAGCCAAAGGAGGCATTTATTGGACAAAAGATGTGAGGAAAAGTGGAGTGTAGGTGAGGAGCAGCACCATGGCCGCCGGCCATGGTATGGAGGAAGGGGGAGAGGGCTCATCTGTCAAATCAGAGCTTGGATACGAGGATAGATGATATGAGGGCTAGATCTCTCAATCAGAGGTTTAGGCTTCGTGATTGGTCCACAATAGCATTACAGATTGCTGGGTCTAAGGCAAAGAGAAAATAAAAAAGGGGGGTGCCTCCCTCTAATTGGGCCGCGCAATGGGCCCAATTAGGGTCCAAACAAGGGAAAAACAACATTAAAACAAAGGTGAGACAGAAAACATTCAAGAAGTCGTATCTTGGGCTATGATGGTCCGATGGAGGTGATTTTTGGGTTGTTAGATTCATAATCAAATATTCTACATCATGAAATATAATTCATTGTAAATAGATTTTTATTCTATATGTTCAATTTTGATTGGAATTTGATGAAACATAATAAGCATGCCACTTAGTTCGAAACTCAAATTAGGATCATATATGAGTACAAAGTGCCATTTAATCAAAGATAACTTATCAATTGAGAAAAAAATGACCCAAAAGCATCAAATTAGGTTTATAAAGGTTATTAAGCACATTAAAGATTCTAATGAGTATAGAAGTACATAATTTGAATGAGAGAAAAAACTAGGTTATCACTGTATCAATACTTCATTACCTTCACTGATGACTTCAATGGGTATGGCTATGTTTATTTAATGAAACATAAGTCAGAAACTCTTAAAAAGTTCAAGGAGTTTATGAAGGAAGTACATAACCAACTAGGTGAAAGTATTAAGGTACTTCGTTATCAAGGTGGAGAATACTTGAACCAAGAGTTTGAGAACCTTCTTAAATCCCATGGGAATGTATCACAATGGACTCCATCTGGAACACCATAGCATAATGGTGTGTCAAAAAGAAGGAATCACACATTGTTGGATACAGTGCAATCAATGATGAGTTTAGTTGAGCTTCCTACTACCTTCTAGAGGTTTTCTCTAGAAACCTCCATGTTTACACTAAACCGAGTACCATCTAAACCAGTTCAAAAGACACCATATGAGATATGGAATGGGAAACGTCCCAAAATGTCTTTTATGATGATTTGGGGATGTGAAGCTTATGTTAAAAGAATGTTTTCTGATAAGATTGGTCCAAAATCTGATAAATGTTATTTTGTTGGATATCCTAAAGAAACAAGAGGATATTGCTTTTGTTCCCTATATGACAACAAAGTGTTAGTTTTCAGGGATGTTGTATTCCTTGAGATGGATTTCATTTCCAAAGGAATCAGTGGGAGAAAAGTGGAACTTGAAGAGGTTGGAGACTAAAAAAAGAACATAGAACTGATAGATGAACATAAGGAACAAAGAGAATCATAAGGTTTTGTGGAATCTTAAATTCCTCAAGTAACACAGGAGCCTCGCAGATCTAATAGGACAAGCCTTGAGCCTAAAAGACCTGGATATCTTGTAACTTAGGAACACAATGAATTGGTCATAGATGATGAGCCAATAACCTATCAAGATGCTATAGAGGGACCAAAGTCTGAGAAATGGGTTGAAGACATGAGATCTGAGATGGAATCCATGTACACCAACAAGGTATGGACCTTAGTGGATCCACCTGAAGGGGTAAAACCCATAGGGTGCAAATGGGTCTTCAAGAATAATATCGACATGGATGGAAAAGTTCAACCTATAAGGTTATATTGGTTGCAAAGGGTTTTAGACAAGTTCAAGGTTTTGACTATGAAAAAACCTTTTCTCTAGTGGCCATGGTTAAATCCATCCAAATCATGCTTGCTATTGCAGTTTATCATGACTATGAGATTTGGTAGATGTATGTTAAAACCACATTACTTAATGATAATCTAGTCCATGAGGTGTATATGACACAACTTGATGGTTTTATAAATCCAAAGTTTGTGAATGAAGTCTGTAAGATACAAAGGTCAATCTATGGATTGAAGCAAGCATCTTAGAGCTGGAATCTCCATTTTGATGAAACAATCAAAGAGTTTGGCTCCATTCAAATGAAGATGAACCTTGTGTGTATAAGAAAGTTAGTGGGAGCATAGTGACATTCCTCATATTATATGTAGATGACATATTATTGATGGGGAATGGCATCCCTACTTTACGAAAGGTAAAGACATGGCTTGGAAATATGGTTTCTATCAAATAATTAGGAGAAGCATCCTACATCTTGGGGATAAAGATCTATAGATATAGATCTAAAAGGCTTCTTGGACTAAGTCAAAGAACATACATTGACAAAGTGTTGAAGAGGTTAAACATGAAAAACTCAAAGAGTAGGAAACTTACCTATGTGTCATGGTATCCCCATCTCTAGAGCTCAATGTCCCAATTCTTGTGAAGAAAGGGAATGCATGAGTTTGATTCCATATGACTCACAATTGGATCAATCATGTATGCAATTTTATGTACCCATCCAGACGTATGCCTTGAGCATGACGAGCAGATATCAGTCAGAACCATGTGATTCTCACTGGGTAGCTATGAAAACATCCTCAAGTACTTGACAAGAACTAAGGATCAATTCTTGGTCTACAGAGGAGAGGAAGACTTGGCGGTAAAAGGTTACACTGATGCAACCTTCCAAACTGATTAAGATGATTACAAATCACAATCAGGATTCATGTTTTTCCTAAACAATGGAGTTGTAACTTTGAAGAGATCCAAGTAAGAGACAACTACCAATTCTACAACAATGGTTGAGTATATTGTTGCATTGAATGCAATAAAGGAGGTTGTATGGATCAAGAAGTTCATCTCTGAACTTGGGGTTGTTCCAATCATCAATGACATAATTGAGCTATATTGTGACAACAATGGAGCTATTGCATAAGCTAAGGAACCTATATCACATCAACACTCAAAGAACATACAAAGGCAGTTCCATCTCATACGAGAGATCATACAATGAGGAGATGTAAAGATATGCAGAGTACCAATTGAGAACAATGTTGTTGACCCCTTGACAAAGGCACTTTCACAGTAGAAGCATGATGGTCATGTTAGATCACTTGGGATACGATTCGTGGGTGATTGGTTCTAAGTGCAAATGGGAGTCTATTGGTATGTATGCCCAGAGAGCCAATCATATGATTCTTTTAATGGCATAAATGATAATTGATTTGATTAATAAATAAAGGCAAGCTTCCAATTTATTTTGTTTAATTTAGTTATGAGATAATGATGTAACATTATAAATATCTAGAGAATTATATTACTCAATGATGTATGTCTTCAAGTATGTGACTTGGGGAGATGAGATCATATGAATGTTAAGAGTACATATATATTCTCACTATGTCCCTGATCGATTGTTATTGTGGAAGGTTGGTAGATAACAATGACACTTAAGATCAAAGTGTGAGTTGGTTGATGACAGACTCTCAATAGTCATGATATAGCTATATCAAACCAATCACATAGATACATGTTAGAGAACAATGTATCAGACAAACCCACCATGAGACTGACACATGGACACCATTACCATGATAGTCTCATAGTAATGGTGGTATTTTTTGTTCTTTGACCTGAAATCACTACACTCATCACATGTTGTTTGGTATGCTTTGACATCATCAAACACAGTCTTGAAACATGGGTTGTTATAATGGTGATGATTGGGTTACTGTGACACACGGGGACTAACTATGAGTGATAGAGATGGGATTTTTCCCTTCTAAGGGAGTATGATATCCAAGACCTCTTGATTAGTGAGACTGAGAAATTCATGGTCACGTACATGTGAGTCAATATGTGATATTGATCTTACATATGTCTCAGACAATATAATCTAGTTCAAGAAACAAGATTGAATGTTGAAAGGGTGACTACTCCATGCCTCGTGTTCAATTTGGATATTAGTGACAAAGGAATTATACAATCACTACAACACCATAAATAGATTATAGGTTGAAGTTATGCCCCAACTTTACATTCACTTGGGTAGAACTAATGTGTGACTAGGCACCACTCTTCGCTTGTGATGTCATAAGTCAATTACGGACAGTCACTGCCAACGTGATATGGAACCTATAGGGTCACACACATAGGTCTCGACCTAGAAGAGGAGTTTAATCTTGATTGATGATTGAATTGATTACTAAAGTGTTTAGGTATTCAATTCACACAACAAATTATATGGATACACTACCATACGATCATCTCACTGAGTGAGACAACCGTATGGAGTGCCAAACGATCATCTCAAGGGCTGAAATGGGCGTTTGGAGGATCAAGGCTGATTCAAACTAAAATTGGCTAAGTTCTGCTCAAAATGAGGTGTGAGGCAACCGGTTCATTCTATTGAACTGATCGTCTTGGTTTAGATCACAAGACAACTATCTAGGTGAACGATACGACTATCTTACATGGGCGAGATCACTTAGTTGGGCTGGAGGAAGGTTATAGATACTTTCCTGAATTTAATCATTTCAATTGCCCATTACTTGTGGCGTAAGGAATTAATGACATTAATGGGAAATTAATTGCCAATTTTGTATGTGATTAGGAAACTACAAAATGACCATATCATAGTGTCACATGACCATCTCTGTGATAAAGTGGTTTTTCTATACTCTTTTATACTTATTCTTTTATAATATCTTAACTCTAAAACCCTAATTTTATAAAGTGATACTTTGACCAATCTAGTTGTGATTTTTGAGCTCAAACTTTCCCAACATCTAAGGATAACTAATGTGGAGCTATGTTTCAAATTTCATATGAATCGGATATTCCAAGCTCCCTCTATGATTTTTTCGAAGTTTTTTCCAAAGATTTCCTTTTATTTAAATCACATCCATATGTAACCATATAGTTTTTGATCAGTGTAAGGGTATTTAACCCTGTCACATGGGGGGGTGACCCACCCATCCGTGGGTCACCCTTAAGACTCCATCTCAACCGGCCATGTGCGAACCCATGGATTTGGGGGGGGTGTGGATCGGACGACGGGGAAGTCATCCCCAACCTCCGATTGACTTGAGAGAACGTAGATACAACCACGAGTTCGAACCCCCGAACACTACTCCCTACTCTGACCCACCTCACGAGAAACTAACCGAGGGAATGCCTCCCCCTCGCCACCACAAACTCGACGAGCTCTCACACGTCCCTCCTTGACGACCCGAACCACCTCCACAACCACCCCAACGAGCACCCCTCTGCAAGCTCATCCAACTCGAATTGGGAATCTACAAATTTATCTCCCTCATGCATGTATGACACCTCCAAAAGCATCACTGAGGCTCCTTTGCTTCACCTAATCCTCCAATTTGTCCAAACAATACCTTGATGGCTCCACTCTCAACCAAACTACCTCCAATCATCTCCACCTCAATGGAGTTGTTGTTTAAGCAAACACCACCCTTATCACTTCAATTCAAACCTCCCTCCAGCCTCGAGGAGTTCCCAGCTACCTCAACAGCACCTCAAGAGAGCTTGGAACTACCTGAACTGAACCCCACCTCACCTTCTTCTCCATCTCCATCTGACCTCTCTGGTCACCCCAACGGAACCATGCTCTAGAGGGAGACAAGTCTCGTAAGGATGCCGCCCTGACCTAGGAAGGCTCCATGAAGGTGAAGCCAGTTCTAGTTGCACGTGTGGAGCCCCCTGTTGACGTCTCAAGCTCTCCAGAGTTGACAGCAGAGCAAGCTCGTCTTGCAAAGAGAAAGGAAGAGTGGGCCCCACCTTCCACGTGGACCAGTAAGGCTTTGACACCTCAGTTTAGCCTCTCTTTTATTTGCAGCCACGCAACTTGGCTCTGATCATTGGATCTGAGCATCCAACGGCCTGTCTTTGCTCTCAATTCTTTTTTTAATCTTTGATTTTCAATATTTGCTAGTAAATACCCTAATCTTGGAAAATTCACTATAAATAGTAGGAGTTTCAGAAAAATATGAACCAATACTCCTTTTTTATTAGAAAAATATGAGGATCATGATTATATATCTGTTAACACTAAATCAGACTCGTATAAATACTCATACTCAAATATGTTTCTACCTTGTTTAATTATTTAGAATATACTAGAACCTAATTAAATCACCAAATTCATGTGTTTACCTTCTTTTTGTGCCTAGACAATTACAGGACGTTCATTTCCAATTTATGTGACTCAATTATTAGCAAAATCAAATTATTACTCTTTTTCTCTATTTGGCTTAACAAAAATGATTATAATTATCCATCATGATCTAAAGACCACCAAACTGATCTAGCAGGCATACTCTGACATGAAACTATCAATTATGGACTCAAATCCATACTCCATGACTCATGATCTACTCTCATGACTCTAACTAAGAAAAAGGGGCCTTTTATACTCTTTTAGAACTAAATGGTGATTTTGCCAATATAGCTAATTAGTATCAAATCTCTTATAATTCCAGGGATATAAAGGTACCAGTGAGGAGCACCTATGGACTCCCCACTTCTGAGTAGAAGGTATGCCCCAACCTCTTTCTTGGCCTACTAGATGTTATGCATGAAATATATATATAAGTACTTCACATTTGGCATATGATATTCGTTGAAATAAATATCCTTGTATGATATCTTGCTTGAATTTCTATATGTATGGTCTTTTTTTTTGGTCGGTCAAACGGTGTGTTACTATTAATACCAAAAACTTTGGGCACTGGGTACCCCATTACATCGACAGGAGCTAAGAAGCTCAAACCAGGGACAAAATCCCCACGCAGGGGGACACACAAGAAATTTAAACCAAAACAAGACTAAGAAGACTGAACTAACTGAGCAAGATAGAACCAGACAAGCCTACTAGAAGAAGACTATAACAAGCCACTATTACATGCATTCAACGTACCCACAATTAGTAACAGCAAAATGACATAGATCGAAAACTAGCAATCCTGCCTGTAGCTAGCCATGAAATCTCTGACCTTCTCAGCTACTCTAGACCAGATCTCTTACTAGGTGAAACACCCAACATGTCCTCTACCATATCAGCAAACACCCGAAGGTATATCCTGCACGCAACAGCAACATGGGCAAAGGAAGAAGAAAGAGGGGAGCCCCACTCTAAAACCCAACCCCTCGTGATGCACTTGAAAGCAATTCATCCAACACCTCGAAGGTGTTTGCTCTTCTTCTCCTCCTAATCCTTAATGTTGTTGCGTGAAGTCGATCCTTGCAGGGTTCTGATGTTCAGTTGATTTCCGACTGATGAAGAGGGGCCGGATTCCTACTTGGATACCACACTTTCAGGAATGTTTCAAACACCAATGGTGGAACGGTAGTTTTCTAGCTCAAGGACATTAATCATTAGTCAGCTAATGGAAGGACCCCGTACTGCTTCTTGACTTCTATATGTATGGTCTTGAACATGCAAACATAATATATTTGGTCCATAATAGAAAGCACTAATACTCTTTGGTAGCATAGTGGTGGAAAGTGATCTCAAACTCTTTAGTATTAGATCACATGTATAATGATCTCAAACTCTTTGGTAGTAGATCACCTATATAATGATCTCAAACTCTTTGGTAGTAGATCATAAGGCCTTCTATCTTGAGCTTTAATGGCCAAGATGATGCATTTTTCCCTTTGGTGGTTAATGCATGGATAATATGATGAAAATGTTCATTTTTGTTAACAAACTTTTGTTTAAGTACTTGAATCTTGTTATAATTGTTTGTTACTACCAAGTTAGTTTTATTTTATTGCCAGGATATGAAAAGAGGTATATTTAAAGGCATGTAGGCGTACTCAGTACAATATATTTATATATTGTGCTGACATGTATCGATTTCAAATGCTTTTTAGGTATCTTTTGCTTATAATGATGATGA
Organism: Alisma plantago-aquatica; assembly: GCA_963693085.1. NCBI lineage: Eukaryota > Viridiplantae > Streptophyta > Magnoliopsida > Alismatales > Alismataceae > Alisma > Alisma plantago-aquatica. Next base: position 1,413,014,845 of record OY856409.1, on the reverse strand, counting down.
TGATGCAACTCAATATGCTGGCTCAACAAAAACAGATCTTTCATGGTGATGCTAAAGTTAAATGAGACACTTAGTTTAAGTTATTTTTCTTCTGCAAGTAGTTCTCTCATGTATTAAGTATTTCTTCTGTAGAACTCCTATGCCTTCGGGCCCCTATGTAATTAACATTTGGTTTATTTAAGGAAGCTTTGTTATTTGGTGCATTTATATACTTGTGTGTTTGATCCACTCAGGGAGGGGAACTTTAACCCTTTTATACACCTTATTTTTGACACCTAAGGTGTAGATTGGAGTTAGATTGTTAACTCGTGACAATCTCGCATGCCATACGACCGTCTGGGTCACCATACGGATGTTTGGGAGGTCGCATGTTGTGAAAATTTGAGATCTTCTAGTCTCTTCCACTTCCGCATCGACTGGGAACCCTGACCCAAACCCCGCCTATATATAGAGGGGTACTTGGGGATTCCTAGAATATAACACAGACAGTTGAGAATTAGTTTCTCTAACAATTATTTTCCTCTCTGGTTGTGGTAACCAAGAGAGCCCAAGCATGTCCTACCCGACTAGGGAGGGATAGCGATGGAGAGAACAACTGAGGATCATTGTTGTGGGAGAGCAAGTTGATGACTAGTACATCAACAGGAGGGACAAATCCTTCCTATCTATAATAGCAAGATGACAAGAGTTCTAGGCGGTCTATATTACATCATTTCCTCATAACTAAATGAAACAAAATAAATTGGAAGATTGCCTTTATTATTAATCAAATCAGTTTCTAGATGTGCCATTACAATCATTGTATGATTGGCTTTCTAGGAACACATACCAACAGACTCCCACTTGCACTTAGAGCCAATCACCCATGAATTTAATCCCAAGTGATCTAACATGACCATCATGTTTTTTCTATGATAGTTCTTTTGTCAAGGGACCAACTACATTGCTTTCGGTTGGTATTCTACAAATCTTCATATCTCCTCACTATACGATCTCTTGTATGAGATGGAATTTCCTTTGTATATGCATGGAATGATGATGCGATCTAGGTTCCTTAACTTGTACAGTAGCCTCATTTCTGTCACAATATAGCTCAATTGCATTGTTGATGTCTGGAACCACCCCAATTTTAGAAATAAACTTTTTTCTCCAAACAACCTCCTTTTCTACATTGGATGCGTCAATATACTCGACCTCTATTTTAGAATCAGAAACTGTCTCTTTCTTGGAACACTTCCAGCTCACAACTTTGTTGTTGAGGAAAAACACAAATCTAGACTGTGTTATGTAGTCATCTTCGTTAGTTTGGAAGCTTGCACCAGTGTAACCCTTTACCACCAACTCTTCCTCTCTGTCATCGACAAGGAACTGATCCTTAGTTCTTGTCAAGTAGTTAAGGATGTTCTTCATGACTATCCAATGAGCATCACTTGGATCTGACTGATATCTTCTCATTATGCTCAAGGCATATGAGACATTCAAATGAGTACATAACATTGTGTACATAATGAATCCAATTGCAGATGCATACGAAATCCTACTCATGTATTCCCTTTCTTCACAAGAATTGGGCCATTAAGCTCTAGAGATAGTAACTTAATGAGACATGGACATGTTTTCTCTCTTTGAGTCCTTCATGTTGAACCTCTTCAACACTTTATCAATGTATGTGCTCTGACTTCGTCCAAAAATCCATCTAGATATCTCTCCATAGATCTTGATTACTAAGATATAGTAAGCTTTTCCTAAATCCTTCATAGAAAATGTATTTCCCAACCAGATCTTTACCATCTATAAGGTAGGGATGTCATTCCCCATCAATAGTATGTCATCAACATACAATATAAGGAATACAATCATGCTCCCACTAACCTTCTTTTAAACACACGATTCATCTTCATTTTGACTAAAGCCAAATTCTTTGACTATCTTATCAAAATGAAGATTCTAGCTCAAAGATGCGTGCTTCAACCCATAGATTGACCTTTGTAGCTTATAGACCTTCTTTGCATCCTTTGCATTTATAAAACCCTTAGATTGTTTCATGTACACATCCTCAAGAAGATTCCCATTAAGGAATGTGGTTTTAACATCCATCTTCCAAATCTCATAGTCATGATAAGCTACAATGGCAAGCATGATCCTGATGGACTTAACCATGGCAACTAGAGAAAATGCTATATCATAGTCAACACCTTGAACTTGTCTGAAACCCTATGCAACCATTATACCCTTATAGGTTTGTTCATTTCCATTCAAGATCCACTTGCAACATATGAGTTTTACCCCTTCAGGTGGATCCACCAAGGTCAAAACCTTGTTTGTGTACATGGATTCCATCTCATATATCATAGCCTCAAGTCATTTCTTAGATTCTGACCCTTTAGTAACTTCTAGATAGGTTGTTGATTCATCATCTATGACCAATTCACCACCTTCTTGAGTCATAATATAACCAAATCTTTCAGGATCAAGGTGTGTCCTACTAGATCTATGAGGTCCTTGTGTTATATGAGGAACTTGAGATTCCACAATAGTTTGTATGTCTTCTTGTTCCTCTTGTACCTCTAATGGTTCGATGTTTTTTTGTTGGTCTCCAACCTCTTTGAGTTCTACTTTCCTCCCACTGATTACTTTGGAAATAAATTCCTTTTCTAGGAATACATCATATCTAGAAACATATACTTTGTTGGCAGATAGGGAATAAAAGTAATATCCTTTGGTTTCCTTAGGATATCCAACAAAATGACATTAGTCTTATTTGGGTCCAAACTTTTTGGGAAAATGTTTTCTCACATAAGCTTCACAACCCCAAATCTTTATACAAGACACATTGGGATGCTTCCCACACCATATCTCATATAATGTCTTTTGAGCCAATTAGATGGTACATGGTTTAGTGTAAATGCGGCAGTTTCTAGAGCATAACCCTAGAAGGTAGTCAGAACTTCAGCTACACTCATCATTGATGGCACCATATCTAGCAATGTGTGATTCCTTCTTTTTGATACACCATTATGTTGAGATGTTCTAGGTGGAGTCCATTGTGATACAATACCACTGTCTCTCATAAGGTCCTCAAACTCTTGGCTTAAGTATTCTCCACCTCGATCAGAATGAAGTGCCTTAATACTTTTTCCAAGTTGGTTTTGTACTTAATCCATGAAATCCTTAAACTTTTCAAGAGTTTTAGATTTATGTTTCATCAGGTAAATATAACCATACCTACTCAAGTCATTAGTAAAGGTAATAAAGTATTGATAACCACATCTAACATTTGTTCTAAATGGCCCACATACATCAATATATATGAGTCCTCATATATCATTATCCCTCTCATTGTTTCCAATAAAGGGAAAATTTGTCATCTTGCCCAATAAACAAGATTCACATATCTCTATTGATTTGAAATCAAAAGAGTCTAGATAAACATCTTTATGGAGTCTAGATATGTGATTCTCATTTATGTTCCCTAGATGATAATGCCAAAGATATTTCTTATTTAAGTTATCGAGTTTTAATATTTTAGTATTTATTTTATAAACATTTGTCATTAAATCCAACAAATAAAGACCATAAGACATTGGGGCACTACCATAAAAGATCTCATCTTTTGAAATCGAACATCAAGCATTCTTAGTATGTAATTCATATCCATCCTTATCCATACAAGATATAGAAATGATGTTTATATTTATGATAGGTACATAATAACAGTTCATTAACTATACTACAAGCCTTGGGCGAAGAGATAAATTATAGGTTCCAACTATAGTGATAACAAATCTTGCTCCATTTGCAACTCGCAGTTTGAAAACTCTTGCTACATTTGTGACTCACAGTTCGAACCCACACTCTCTTAAAGGCTTTCTTCTTTTTAGATCCTACATATTCAAACATATGTGAGGTCCACATCTAGTATCTAGTACACATGATAAAGAAGTAGACAAAATTTATCTCAATATCGTATATCCCTAAAGTGTAGATCTCTATACCCATCTTCATCTTCATGAATCCCTTCAAGTACAAAGGGTAGATTCCTCTTGTACTTTTTTTCCCTTTATCTTGAGTGTTGAAGATCTGGATTTATGCTTAGCCTCAGAATTCTATATGTCCTTGCTTTCATCATTGACTCCATTCCAATGATCACCATCACAGATTTGTCCCTCTTCATTCTTTCTTTGGCATTAAGTAGCATGCTAAGAAAATTTGACAATGGTCTGGCCATGTTATTCAAATGGTAACACTCGATAAAATGGTTATATGATTCAAGAAATGATTGTAGAATCATATCTGAGGCCAACTCTTACCTCAAAGAAAATTCCAATTCTTCTAGATGTTCCACATGTCCAATCATATTGAGCACTTGGGTATCTATTGGATCTCTTTCTATCATTTTGCACTAAACAAGAACCTTTGAGACATTGTACCTTTCTTGCTTTGTATGATTGTGGTTCACATTCTTAAGATGTGCTACAATCTCACGAATCCCCATCTCTTCACACTTCTCATGCAACTCTTAGTTCATGTAGCATATCATAAGGTATTTTATGTCAAAGGTGTCATTGGCATGCTTCCTTAAACATCCACCTAAGTCCTAGGTGCATTAGGAGTAGGTATTTCTGGCACTAGTATATATAGGACATAGAGCTTATGCTCATCATTGAGAACCATTCTCAAAGTCTGAAACCACTCATGGAAATTTTTCCCATTAAGTTCGTCCTTCCTAAGGATAGATTGCAGAGATGATTTATTTTCCATTTGTTTCTACAAAAGAAAATTTGCATTTGTCAAATTTTCTTATTTCATTTGATTTGAATAAATTTGATGATATGTAATCATGCCTTTAATTAATTATCACTACATCTATTTTGTTCGAATTTATAGCCCTCACATATCAATTTGGAAGATTGTAGCATGCAAGCTTCTAGTGATCCAAGATCTAAAACAATTGAGTTATTACCTGGCCAACACTAGCATCTATAATCAATTATTAAGGTAGACAACATTTGCCAATTTCATATTATGTAACTCTTGGATAGATGGTATGTGCAACTATTTCCATAGTCATCTGCTTGCTTCTAGGTGCTTATTCTCATTAAGATCACCTAGTTAAACCTAACCCAAAAGCCAACATGATAGTAATACACTCAGCTTGGCAGGCCCACATAACTACCATCACACTTTGACGAGATGGACAATGCACCAGGCTTGGTGTGTCCACGCTTAGTCGATCAAAATTTTCATGTGTGTTGCTAATGGAAAATATCTTAGACTTAATATGTTATTTAGGGGTTTGTATTTATAAATACATATACATATTCAATAACTACATACTTATAGTATGTATCATATACATGCTATATTCCACAAATGAAAACTTTCAATTAAAACATAAGTGACGGTTATGGCCATATACTATTGTATTTCCTTGGAGCCACAAGGAATTACCACCACCTAAGGTCTACATCATATGCAATAAGTTGTTGTTGATGAATATCTGTACTTGAACCAATCTGGGTGGATTGGTTCAACCCTTGAATCGATCGGCTCACCTCTTGTTCAGTTGGTTGGTCTATCAGAACGTTCATATGGTCTCTTGTCCAACATCTTCTGGACCCTTCTAGTCAATTGGTTGGGCCACCAGTCGATCGATTCGGCTCCTCCTGTTGTCTATTCTCCTTGGTCTTCCAACTGATCAACTCGTCATCTGGAATGGGCGGTTCGTTTGGTGCTTAATGTCTTCTTTTTCATAAATAGAATTAAACTATACTAATGCTATTTAACATATTACAAAGTAATGCAAAACCTCAAGTTACACTTGAGGGGTGGAATAAGAAGGAGAGAATACTACTTTTACATATGGAATAGAAGATAGAGGCTAAGTATGCAAGCCGAGATATAAATAGGAATAAACAACCACACAACCATGCACAGAGATATGTGTTATTATCCATAACCATGCTTCACATCCACCATCAAAACCAACTTTATATAGTAGATCATGTAAAAAACTACTCAAATATGGTGATTGAGCGGGAAGTATAAATAAAATTTTAACTACCATATTCTCCTTTAAATAGTACATCGCGTCAATAACTATATAATGGGAAGGATGGTTGCAAAGTTATACATGATCTTGGAGCAAGTGCAACAACAATTCCCTCGTTGTAGCGTGCACCTTTTGTCAAGTTGTACCTAGACAATGTCTGCATCAGCCTCCTGGTTGTTCACCACAGACAATAGTTGACTTTATCCTCCAAGTGGAAGGCAATAGCCTCTCGCTTCTATAGTAGTCCACACAGACCACCGTGAACTCCTATCATTCTAGATGAATGACTAAGAAGGAGTTGTCCCTTTCTAGTCACTATACTAGCACAGACTTGCTCTCCCACAATTTTCTCTCCCTTGCTATCCCTCCCTTTGATGGACAGGACTTACTCGAGTTCTCTCGGTTACCACAACTTGAGAAGACAACAATTGTTAGAGTGTTCGATGTGTCTGAGAAGCCCCCAATACCTCTCTATTTATGAGAGGGTCAGGGTTAGGGTTCCTAGTCTGAACAGGAGTTGAAGGGGACATAATTTCTTGAATTTTCACAACCTGCAAATGGTGAAAGGGTCAGTTCATAGGTGAATCGGTCGGTTGGCATGTGAGCCTATCGGTTCAATACCTCAACTGGTTGTTTTAACATGTTTCCCAATTGCAATTTTATTGACAATTAATATGTGATTAATGCATAACATGATGTCAACACTAAATCTTGATTTAGTCGAATTGATCAACTAACTTGTCGATTCATAACCTGAACTGGTTGGCTCATGGACCTGAGTCAATCGGTTCACTTCTTGAACCCATCATATCATGGACCAGATTGCCAATATCGGTTCAATTGACCTGGCACTTGAATAGATTGGTTCAACACTTGAATCGGTTGGTTCACAATCTAGTCATTCAACTTTCAACTATTGTAGTTTAAATTGAATACCTAACTCTTTAGTAAATAGGTTAAACTTCATTCATGAATAAACTCCTATTCCAAGTGTATCCTATGTGTATGACCCAATAGCTTCCAAGTTATGTTGGCAGTCAATGTCCATAACTAATTTATGACATCACAAGCAATGGGAGGTATCTAGCAACACATCATTGCTACCAAAATAATTTCAAAAGTTAGAGAACAACTCCAACCTAAAATTTGTCATTGGTGTTATAGTGTTGGTATAGTTCCTTTGTCACTGATATCCAGATTGAACTCGAGGCACAGAATCATCATCATCTTCAATGTTCAATCCATGTTCCTTGAACTAGAGAAGACTGTCTAATATATATGTAAGCTCAATATCACATATTGACTCACATGAGTGTGGCCATCCATTTCTCAATCTCGCTTATCAAGTGACTAGGATATCATACTCTTGTTGGAGGGACAAATCCCATCTACATCACTCACAGTCATGCCCATGTGTTGTAGTGCACCCGGGCATCACCTTTATGGAAACCTTTATTCAAGGTCACGGCGGATGATGTTAAAGTACATCGAATGACATGTGATGAGTGTAGTGATTTCAGGTCAAAGAACCACCATCACTATGAGAGATGATTCTAACTACATGAAATGGTTTCCATGCATCACTCTCTAGTTGGGTCTATCTGATACATTGTTCTCTAACAAATATCTACATGTTTGGTTTGATATCACATATCATGACTAAATGAGATTCAATCATCAACCAACACACTCGATAGTCTTATGTACTATTGTGGAAGGTTGATAGACATCAATACTCTTAAAATCAATAGTACATATGACTGGTTGTTACTGTGGAAGGCTGATAGACATCAATATAGTCAGTTGTTATTGTGGAAGGCTGATAGACATCAATAGTACATAAGGCTACATTGTGTTTTGGTTGATGGCAGAATCTCATTTAGTCATGATACGTGATATCAAACCAAACACGTAGATATTTGTTGGAGAACAGTGTATCAGGTAGACCACTGTTGACATCAACCAACACAAAAAGAATGTATATACTCTTGACATCTGTATGATCTCATTGTTCAGGTCCTTAGCCTGAAGAAATATGTCATTGAGTGATATCATTCTTTCGACATTTATTATATTACATCATTATCTCATAACTGAATGAAACAAAATAAATTGGAAGATCACCTTTATGATTAATCAAATCATTTAAGAGATATGACATTACAATCATTTTATGATTGGCTCTCTGGGCATGCATACCAAGAGTTGTAACCTAAACCAATATAAGAACCATACTTAAAAATAACAACATTGTTGCCTTTATACAACTAGTATAACCAGAATGTTGCAAAGCAACTTGACTAATAAAATATCTAAAGAAGGAACATGCTAAACAACATGCAATCTAAGACCGATTCCAGATCTGAGCTTTATGTCAACATGTTCTAAGCCTAGAATCATAATGGTGGATAAATGATCTCCCCACTTGATCACTCTACCAGATTTAGCCTGATAGGAAGAAAAGAGAGATTGGTCAAAGCAAATATGACAGGTGGCACCTGAACCCATGTACCAATCAAAAGATAGTTTAGCAAAAAGAATTGTCAGATTTTCTAACCTATCTATAGAAGAGGAAGGGACCACCCCTACAATGATCATATTTACATCAACATTTTTATAAACTCAGATTTTTTTTCACTCGCCTTTAAAAAATCTATACGCATTTGCTAGATGGCCATGTTTGTAACATACAATGCAAACATATTTTACTCCTTGAACACTATTATTGTTACTCTAATTTTGGTTCTTGATGCCCTTAAAAAAAGGTTTAGATTTCTTATTGAAATGAGAGGGTTTGGGCTTCTTCTTCGATTTATCACCTTAAACCATATTAATAATAGGGTTGGAGTTCTTATCTTGTTCTCTATGTCTATCTCCAATTTTTAGTGATTTAAATAAGTATGCCATGGACATATCCCCTTGTCTATGTCTAAGGGTCCATGAAAAATCCTTCCAAGAAGGTAGGAATTTCAATATGAGGGATTCTACTTGAACTTTTTCATCAAGGTTATACCTTTAGCCATGGATTTAGAAACTAAGTTTTGGTATTGTAGAAATTGATCCGTGACATGTTTATCATGAACAAAATTATATGAAATCCATTCAAAAAAGGTATGACACTCAAGACTAGTATGTTCTAGACACATGGGAATCTAAAGTCGTACACAGTTTAAGAGCAGTTGGGATCTTATGATATATGTCATAGATTTCATCATCTAGGGTTGAAAGAATCTTGTTGTGACATAAATAATCAGTTCTCTTGAGATAAGAATGGGAACAACAAGAATTGTTTAAGGATGTTCAAGAGAGTCTGCTCCAAAAATCAAGTTCCAAGGTTATGGCTTATACATAACGAGAATAGATTGTTCTGGTGGTAATATGGTTGAAACAAAACCTAAAGAGGTAAACCAGAAGTGCATTTCTATTGCCAATGATGAAAGTGCGAACTAGAAAACCATTTTGGGTGAAAAGAAGAAACATTGTGAAGAGATAACACAGATTTTGAATATGGTTTAAAAAAATAAGAAGATATCATATAGATTTAATTAGAAACTATTATGAATCTATCTTGAAATTGTTGGTAGTTAGAAAGCAATTAATTAGAATTTAGGCATGCAATAACAAAAACATTGCAACTATAATAATAATAGAAATGGGTACGAGAAAACAACGATGGGCTAACAGATGCAAACTCCTTATCCTGGGCATAAAGGCGTGTGAAACACTATCCTCAATACATTGACTACCTCTCCTAGAACGAGCTTTTTTGACAATCTATCTCCAAGATTCAGTCCCCCAAGTCTAGTACAGTCACTCGGTGTAACCAAGTAGGTTGTGTTGAACTTGTTCTATGGTCCTAAGTCACTGAAGAAGAAAGGGTTGTCATGAAGCATTGCTAGTACAAAAATAACAACAAATAGAAGAATGTGGGTTTGGTGGATGAGCAAAACCTCAAAGGGTGGTGACAAATGATGGAGTGATTCATTCATGAAAAACTAAAATTTGGATTTATATCTTTGTAATGATTTTTCCTTTTCTCTCTATATCTATAATTGTGTCTCTCAAATGAGAGTGGGTGTATCCTTATAAGAGATATGTGTCCAACAAGCCCCACAGTAACAACCTACAAATATTGCACACATCGCAATAGTTGGTATTTCTTAGCGTGCATTTTTAGAATCGCATTAATAGGTGGTTTTTAAGTTTAGTAAAAAAGAATAATTGTTGTTGTCCACATCAAGCATATCTCAAGGGTTTGTCTTTCCCAATGCATGTCTTTAATGTTACCTTAATTGGTAATTTTTAAGGATAATCAAGATGAATAATTGTTACCTTTTAAGTTTAGTCAAAAGAAAAATTGTAGCTTTTAAGTATAGTCAAGAAGAATGATTGTTTTTATCAATTTTGTTGTCAATGACTCCAAATGACGCAAACAAAAAAATTTAAAACCCATTTCGGATTAAAAAAATAAAAATAAGTTGTTTAATGAAAAGATAAATCACATATTATATTGCTCCAAGGAAAGCAATATGTGACAAAATCGATGACTGTAAAACTGATTTTTCTAGAATGGGAATACAACATGTGCTATAGAAACATAAGGACTAATAGGATATTAGACATGATGAAAAGATGGACATATAAGTAGGACATGGTTGCGCATCAATGGTGGAATTGTCCTGACTTCCTTTCTGGGCCATAGATGGAAAAGAGGTGCAATGGATAGTGTAGAAGAGGGAGCTGAAGAACCTACACCAAGATGGCAGGTTGAATAATCAACTCTAGTGGTAGGAAACAACTCTATTTTTTGTAGCTCAATCTTAACACACATGGGATTTAATTGTCACATGTCGCCATACTTAAATTTTATTTGAACCTAGTTAGAGATATTTTGTAGTCATTTTTAGAGATCCAAACCAAAAAAACCTCTTGTGAGATCTTGACAAACTAGCACGAAATACATTCACTTTGAACTGTTGTTATACCCCATCTAAAAGATCACATAGATATATTTATTTTATACAGTCCAATAAATCAATAAATTTTAGTAGCATGTTGGCTTACTAGTAGTGGTAGAACCTAAATCTCAGATATCAATAATGTTTTAGTAGCATGATGACCTACCATTACTTGTGAACCAATAATGATTCTTATAAACCGTAGTCATATAACTTAAAAGGGAACTTATGCTTGTGCATCTCAACTTTTTTCTTGTTTCCCTACATCACCCTCTTTTGATGTGGTATGAATCTACCCCTTAGATGGTTATTGACACATTTTATTGTGTTGATATATCATCTTATGATATTATGCATATATGGTCTAGTTGTATATTATGACTTATCTATTCTTGGAATACTATAAATCTACACTTCTATGTTGTTTACGTAATTATCTAGCCAATTGGTATTATGAGCTCATTGGTATAATTAGGATTCCTACGAGGTAAATAAACATTTATATAACTATAGACTCTGATTTCATATTTATCTTAAAATGTATACATCTAGGCTTGGTGTGAAAATAATATCCGCTAATTTGTTTGAATACTACCAAAGAGTATTTTTACAAAAATTGTGAAATTTAATGTTTCCTGTGATGAATTTATTCGTACCATACATAATATTTGTCATAAGTTTCATGGAACCAAATTGATTCTAGTGAAAGTATTTGAACGTCCCTATATATGAGAACTTTCTATAGTCATTGAAACCAATTAAGTATGTTACTTTGTATTTCTATTATATTGATACTTCATTTTCCAAAAAATAAACACATGGAGAGATGATAGTTGATCCTCAATGAATATAATGCTTATAAAAAAAGGTGGTCACCAGAGGCCACATATGAAACAAAAAGATGATGTTGTATGAGAGTTGTCTACATGAGTTTCATAATTATGTGCTACCAATTGTTATTTAATGCATAAGTGATACGACAATTTGTGTATCTCTGATTCACTAAGAAATAAATTCTAGTTTTACCTGAACTATGATAGATCACCTACAAATGAGTGAGTTTTATTGTAGTATAGTTGAAGAATGATGCCCAAAATAAACTTTTTAAGTTTGCATTGACCAACTAATTCATCTAAAACTAGGTAATTAACTAAAAAGTAGATTGGTCATTCTATAAACTAAGTTTGAGAATAAAAAGAAGTATTTACTAAATCACTCAAGACCAAGAAAATAGGCTTCACCAAAATCTACATACCAGATCCTTTTTACGACATATAATTAAGCATAAAAATATTTATTAAAGCCATTAAAGGCTCCAAAATTTCATACGAATAAATAATTAAAAAAATGCAAAGTCACTCCAGCCACATAGTCATGGTATTCATGAGATCATGTACTTTTTTATCCAAAGACAACCCATACATGGTAGCATCAGGGTGTCAACATAGAAAAACCTAATATTGCACGTCTATATCACATGTTTATGATATTCAAAAACCCAATAATCATGCTACCATGATGGTCAACAATGAGGCAAGTAACTAAATAAGAATTCCATACTAAAAAATGGTTTGTACAATGTTATAGATGCTAGATAGAAGAGAATCCATTAGGGTAACATGAACTAGTAACTCTTCTTTCATGGTAGTTGGTCCGTTGGAAGTGGGCATCTGATTGAATAGCTATTTTTAACTGTATCATGTTAATAACATAGCTAATCAAATGGACTGAAGTTCTGATTGACTACTATCATTCATTGGCATAAGTCAAGTAGTGGTTTAGCCAACATTCTATCTGGGGATTTGGTGTCTCCAATTGCCCAACTAACTAGGCTAGTCGGGTTACTAGTACTTTGGAGAAGAAAATATGCTTCTTTGCTATGAAGTAGGCAATCCAACATTATGAATTGTCAATAAACTAGTTGATAATTTAAAAAATTCAAATGTCTCATGTAATTTAAGTAGTTGACCAACTAGCTAGTCTAGTCAATCGACTAGTTGGAAGGGGTTTTTATTTCTTTGAATGGATGGCTAGCCAATTAGCTAGACTGCTCTAGAGACAATTCTAATCTCTATTTCTCTTTCATGTTCCTCACTCTAGATAACAAAGATGATTAGTGAGCACATGGGATTCTTAGGCATTTTTAGTACCTTTGTAAGAGTATTGAAGACCACCCTCTTCCACTTATTATTCCTATTAAGAAAGACATGAAAGCAAATAAAAACATGTATGTTTTGGAAAATACTCAAAACCAAAAACAAAGGAAACGTAAGTCATGTGATATGAAAATGACAAACTAGGTGTGTCATGCAAATAAAATTAAGATGGATAGACATTCATAAAATAAGACAAACCTGGAACATTACTTGTCCTTAAGTAATACAAAACTGAAAACAAGATCCAAATAAATAATTATAACCATGTACATGACTCACACTCGGATCATGATTTATTCCCTACCTTCATATGGAAAAGCTACCTAGCCTCTCAAGATCATGGAACATGGCCATCCATGTACTCACTACTCTAGCAAGCTCTAGCTACCATTAACAAGCGAGTGACTAATTGATCAAGTGAACAACTAAGCAAGTACTAGCTAAGCGATTAAGAAATTAAGGTTTTGATCAACTAAGGGAAGTGTGACCATTTTGGGTAATGTAACTATCACCTAGGTTGGGGGTTTATAACATGCAAGTACTACTCATACATTTAGATCATCAAACCAAACAAGAAAGTTAGATGATAGAGAATTTCCCTAAACTTCTAATTAGTTATGGATGGAATAGGGTGTGTATGGGGGAACTGGTCCCTATAACCTCCTATACAATCTTGTAAGGCTCATTAGATTAGGGTTTAGATGGAATTCAACTAAGATTTAACAAGTCTAAGTTTCTAGGATGGGGGCACTTAGGGCGATTTAGGGGCAAGGGTAGTAATGGAGGGTGGATATGAGGGTTTTACACCACATGTCACCTTTGAGCCAACCTTTGAGTAGATTCAAGACAATTGCACTAAATTCTTCTAAAATAGATACTTAGATATCATTCCTAGGAGTAGGGGAAGGTATATATGTGTCAGAAGATGCATATATATCTAAGGATCCACTAGTTGGACCTTGGAGTAAATCCCAAAATAGCCACATATAAGCCATTTCCCCTAGAACCTAGGTGTTTTCAACCACAACATAATCCATGGGAAATGATTTAAAAGTATAAGATAATCATTAGCAAATGAAACTCTAGAGTTTACACATTATTTCTCTCAACATGATATCAAAGTCATAGTTTTAACCCCCAGCAAACCACCTAGGGCTTAGCTATGAATAATAAAAGAAATGGATAAAGAATAATGAGTAGAGTAGATAGTCATAGATGCTTGTTGAAGACTCCTCCTTCACCTCTAGTTGTAGATGAATGTCCTCCTTGCTCAATGATTGATGGATAGCATAGGATGATGGATGGAAGTGGTCAAAACCCTAAAAAATTATTTTTTTGAGGTGGAAGAAGGTGAAAATGGGATGAACATAGGTGGAAATGAGTAGGAGGAGAGTAGTGGCACCTTGAACGATTAGGGTAGCTAACTTGAAGCTCCCGACCACCACAAATGGTTATATAGTATCTTGGGAAGCATAGGCATGAGTGGTGGTGTTTAGGTAAAATGATAGCTAGAAAGCATAGGGTTTGGGAGAAGCACGACCATTCTAGGAAGAACGATCATGGTGGGGGAGAGGTGGAATAGGCATGATAAAGAGGAACAAATTGGGTGGAAAAAATGTTAGGTTGAAATTTGGGTTTGTGAAGGTCATTAGAATGACATTGGTGATGGATATGTAGAACGGCCATGGTGGGTAGCTCGGCTATGGTGGGGGAGTTGGGTGTGGACCATTCTCCATGGTATCAACCTACTAGACGCTTGGTAGGATGACCGTATTGGCTGGCACAACATTGCTGGGGGTCTTTTTGGTATAGTCATGCTGGACAACACGGTCATATTGCTGGGCTTCCTTGGAGCTGCTTCTTCACTAAAATTCTACTTTAACTTTGGCATTAGTGGCACGGCTATTCCATGTTACCATGATCGTTCTGTTGGATAAATTGGATATTATGATAAATCCCTTTGTTTCGATGATGACAAACATTTCATTCTTGTTGATCCAACGTGCTACTTGAGTGTTGCAGGAATGAGGTGGATGACAAAGCTCTAGGGAATCTATATGCTTGAATGATTGTAAATGTCATGATATGTAATCAATTGTAAACTTGTACAAATATATAATGTACAAGTACTTAGACTTCATGTAAATCGAGCGTTAGATCTTCCCTAGCTAAACACCACACTTAGATAGGTCATCCCCTTCAATAGTGTCACTTATGCACACTCATATACACACTTAGTGCCTTAATTGAAAAGATTGAAACAGGGTCAATCTCGGTCGACAAACTCCTCGACCGAGACACTCTCGGTCGACAAACTCCTCGACCGAGAATGACCCAAGTAGCCGTTAGAGGTAGTTGGCAGTTGGAGATGAACGTTGCAAACACTTGATCCAGAGAGCCTGTCGGTCGACAAATCCTCGACCGACTAGGCATCTCGGTCGACAATTCCTCGACCGAGATGGACTCTGACAGCAACTGCAGAATTAATTAACTAGCCGTTGCTAATGCGCCTAACTTGTACCTAACGGCTAGTTAAGCACTAGGAACCCCCTAGAAAGTGTCTAGAACGTCCTTAAGCACTTGTAGGCCATTCCTATAAATAGGACATGCCTTAGGACACCTAAACACACCTAAGCTACACTTGTGCTATACTTGAGCTTACACTTGCATTGGCAATCTGTTTTTGAGCAATAGAGCAATTCCTACATTGGCTATTCATTCCCATTGCTCCCAATTCGTGTCCTATAGGCTAGTATCTCCTATCCACTACAATCACATTGTCATACACATTGGTTAGGAGATCTATACGCTTGATATAGGCAAATCAAGCCTTGTGCTTACAACGGTATTGTAATTTCTATTTTCCTTCTTGTTCCTTTTTATCCTTTGTACTCTCCTTGCTACTCCTAGGGTTGGAGGCTGCGGATCGGAGAGGGTTGACTTCTCAGGTGGAGAAGGGGACTTCAAGCTACTTCAAGAAGGCTATCGCAAGGGAAGCTACTTCAGAAGGCTGGTGCAACGGGAGTTGGTGCATCTACTTCAAGGGAAGGCTGCTTCAAGGTTGGGTGATTACTTCTAGGTGAAGGCTGCTTGAAGGGTTTGGGAAAAGAAATTGTATTTTATGTAAAGTCCTTGCGAGGTAATAAAATAAATTTCTTTTCAAATCCCGGTTGGGTAAGCAACCGGGTAGTGGACTGACTTCCTTGGTATTTGCTAAGGTTGGAACCACTCTAAACCCTGTGTCTCCTTGTCCAATATTTTCATTGTCGTTGTTTGAGTTTAAATTATTATAAAATCTTTATAAAACTCTATTCACCCCCCCTCTAGTAGTTTTCAATTGGTATCAGAGCGGGCTTCAAGGAACCCTAACCAGGTCTTGAAGAATGAAGGGTGGAGGTGACTACAACCGCAGGCAAAGGAACAACTTGGACCAACCTACAACAAGTTGCAATTGGTGTCTAGGAACAAACCATACAACAATCGGTTGTCCATGGAGAGAAAAGAAGAAAGAGGAAAAGCACAAAAATTGTCTCATTGCTACAACCAATGAAGAAGAAGAAGAGGTAAGCCTTCTTGATTTATCAAAAGAAGAGCTAATTTCTAATCTTGAAGAAACTCACAATAAGTATATTGAGTGCAAGAAGAAATTAAAGAAATCTAGTAAAACAAACGATGAGTTAAATGCTAGACTTCTTGTTCTTACATCCGAAAATGAAGATTTATATGCTAAATTGAATACTCTTGGTTTTGAAAAAGATAGCATTGTTTCTGAAAATCGTACTTTGAAATCATCTCTAAGTAGTAGTGATGTGAAGATTTTTACTCTAGAAACAAATTATGATCTTCTATATCAAGAAAAGGTTGAATTACTTGCAAAGTTAAATGATTTTCAAAAACAACCTGTTTTGTGTACACATCTAGATTATGATAATATAGTGAAAGAAAGGAATTATTTATCATCTAATCTAGATCAAGCCAAACTAGATATTAAGAAAAGAATGGATGAGATCGCTAAGTTGAAACAAGAAGTTAGTAGGTTAAGCAACAATGGAATCCTTGATAGAATATTGGATAATTCCTATCATCAAATTGGGAGAAGAGGACTAGGTTATAAGCCCAAAGGGAAATCTCATCAACAACCTAGTTGGAGAAAGACACGAGCACATCAAGCCACATTTGTACCAAAGAACAACCTAGAACAAAACCATAGAAAAAGACTTGAGGTTGATTCTATATGTTGCCATTATTGCTCACGTCTTGGACATTACTCTTTTTCATGCCCATACAAGAAAAAGAATGTTGAGTTAGTATGGGTTCCAAAACCCCCAAACTAAATGGATAAAATTAAGTTGAGATATGACCAAAGATTCTAAGTTGTATATCTCTATGACTATCTCAACTTAATAGGACACCAAGTTAATCCAAGAAATTAAATTTCCAAATATACATCTTAAACTACTTGTTTAGTTTGGATTCACAAAATGTATATGATTAGTTGAGATTTAACCTAAATGTTGCTTTGATATTTAAATATCTCAACTAAATCGAGCTTTAACTTTCATACTTTTGCTTTTAATTATAAACAATATTTGAAAACAGTTTTGAAACAACACATAACCTTTCTCGGTCGAGACATTGTCGACCGAGGGATCTGTCGGTCGAGAAATGGTCGACCGAGAAGGCTTCTGTTGTCAAGTCTGACATAAATATTCTGAAATTATTTTTCAATCAACCTAGTTTGCTATCAAATTGTTATTGATGATTGAATTAACATACAAATCAAGAATAAAATCTTGGAAGACAATTTTTGTAGCAAGACATATTGATTGTTTACATTATATGACATTATGAGTAGAAAATCCTTAAACATATTGCAAAAGTGTTGTGAGAAGACTAATCTTGAACAAACCTTATTTTAAAGTTTCTTAGGCATGATCAGTTATAAAAGCTTGTCTTAAAATTGAGAACTTATATGAGACTATTTTGGTTCACTCTCAATGGTTGGATTTAAAACTGAAAAATCATGATTGGCTTAACCAAGGAAATTACTGTTTTATCATAGATATGCTTCATCATGATCATTATGTTTCATTGGTTTAAAATAAGCTTTGATTCATATATACAAACCATGAATGATCAATGTGATTCAGAAAATTGCAAATGTCATTAGCATAAAAGCATCTTGACATAATAGATAATGCTTGTGGACACAGCTTGTAATGATGATGTTGCTATGACAAGCCAAACGGTGCCTCTTAGAACAAAATATTAATGTTTTTATCTATTTTCTTGTTCTAAGAAATCAAAAGCAAAAATCTTGACTTTAAGATATTAATCTTGCTTTCAAAATATATGTTTCTAAAGGATCTTATGATAAGGGTATAAGAAGAAATGGGATTTAATATTTATGTACCCATAGCAAAGCATATGAAACATCTTTTACAATGAATGTAAAACATGCATTCTAGAAAAATCAAGGTCAAAGACTTCACTATGATGCTCATATTAAGTCTTCATAATAGGTATATCTTAATGTGCTTCAAAATTGATAATTATAGCTATCTGCAGAAATTATACTTCACATATGAATGTTTATCTTGGAAATCTGCAGAATTTGCCTCTTGGTTAAAATTAAAATTGACCAAGGGGCGCCATGGTCGTAGTCAAGGGCGACCTAAATTAAGCTTTGACAAAATGCTTATTTGGACATCATTTTATTGCACTTAATCTTAGTATACTTTTAAGGTCAAAATCAAAATTTAAAATTATTTGTGACCTTAGAAGCATCAAACTGCTTAAATTGTAAGATTAAGGGGAAGCTCATAACAACAAATTGGTTTAATTGATTAAGAAGCTTAGAAAAACATTGTAAACATCATTTGAAGCTTGTTATGACCTTAGTATTTTTTGATTATGAAGAAATCTATAAATTTCATAAAAATGATATAGCTTGTACTTAAAGGAACTCTCTAAACAAATCAGGGCTTAACATCCCTTGCATTTGGTTGGAGATATTTTTATGTACTCTAAGATTAAAGGATTCTCATTTAATTTAGGGCTTAACATCCCTTGATAAATGAGAAATAAATATACATTCATCATAAGCTTAAGGGAATCTCATATCATTTTAAGGCTTAACATCCTTTGCACATGATTGAGAAACAAATTGTGGATAAATTAGACAAAAAATCCATGTTCCTAATAGGATATCTATTTAAGGGGGAGCATAATATAAAATTAAGGGGGAGAAGAAAAATAAAATATTCAACTTGGATATCTTTTTGAAATGACAAAGGGGGAGAAAGAATATAAAATCAAAAATATAAATGAGTTTCATAACATCTTGGCCAGCACTCACTTGCAAAACATAAATGGCTACAAAAGGTAATTTTCAGGTATGAAACTCACATGCTTTATATTTCCTTATTTCATATTTAGGAAATGTTTGTCATCTTCAAAAAGGGGGAGATTGTTGGATAAATTGGATATTATGATAAATCCCTTTGTTTCGATGATGACAAACATTTCATTCTTGTTGATCTAACGTGCTACTTGAGTGTTGCAGGAATGAGGTGGATGACAAAGCTCTAGGGAATCTATATGCTTGAATGATTGTAAATGTCATGATATGTAATCAATTGTAAACTTGTACAAATATATAATGTACAAGTACTTAGACTTCATGTAAATCGAGCGTTAGATCTTCCCTAGCTAAACACCACACTTAGATAGGTCATCCCCTTCAATAGTGTCACTTATGCACACTCATATACACACTTAGTGCCTTAATTGAAAAGATTGAAACAGGGTCAATCTCGGTCGACAAACTCCTCGACCGAGACACTCTCGGTCGACAAACTCCTCGACCGAGAATGACCCAAGTAGCCGTTAGAGGTAGTTGGCAGTTGGAGATGAACGTTGCAAACACTTGATCCAGAGAGCCTGTCGGTCGACAAATCCTCGACCGACTAGGCATCTCGGTCGACAATTCCTCGACCGAGATGGACTCTGATAGCAACTGTAGAATTAATTAACTAGCCGTTGCTAATGCGCCTAACTTGTACCTAACGGCTAGTTAAGCACTAGGAACCCCCTAGAAAGTGTCTAGAACGTCCTTAAGCACTTGTAGGCCATTCCTATAAATAGGACATGCCTTAGGACACCTAAACACACCTAAGCTACACTTGTGCTATACTTGAGCTTACACTTGCATTGGCAATCTGTTTTTGAGCAATAGAGCAATTCCTACATTGGCTATTCATTCCCATTGCTCCCAATTCGTGTCCTATAGGCTAGTATCTCCTATCCACTACAATCACATTGTCATACACATTGGTTAGGAGATCTATACGCTTGATATAGGCAAATCAAGCCTTGTGCTTACAACGGTATTGTAATTTCTATTTTCCTTCTTGTTCCTTTTTATCCTTTGTACTCTCCTTGCTACTCCTAGGGTTGGAGGCTGCGGATCGGAGAGGGTTGACTTCTCAGGTGGAGAAGGGGACTTCAAGCTACTTCAAGAAGGCTATCGCAAGGGAAGCTACTTCAGAAGGCTGGTGCAACGGGAGTTGGTGCATCTACTTCAAGGGAAGGCTGCTTCAAGGTTGGGTGATTACTTCTAGGTGAAGGCTGCTTGAAGGGTTTGGGAAAAGAAATTGTATTTTATGTAAAGTCCTTGCGAGGTAATAAAATAAATTTCTTTTCAAATCCCGGTTGGGTAAGCAACCGGGTAGTGGACTGACTTCCTTGGTATTTGCTAAGGTTGGAACCACTCTAAACCCTGTGTCTCCTTGTCCAATATTTTCATTGTGGTTGTTTGAGTTTAAATTATTATAAAATCTTTATAAAACTCTATTCACCCCCCCTCTAGTAGTTTTCACGTTCTGGGATCTTTTCCTTGGACTTTCATCTACATTTTGGTAGTACATGGAGTTCTTTGCTTTAGCTTAACCCTTGGCCACTAGGGATAGGTTGGGATAGTTCTTGGGCTATCCTTAGGCTCCTCCAAGGGTATAGAAACCCTGGGATACTCCTCCTTCTATTTATTCTATCCAAAACATGGTCAAGGTAAATGAGACATGCAAAGAACCTCCATAAGTGTAGTTGACACTAAACCATTTATTGGGGAAAATGATATGCACTATAACATGTTTAGATATGATTAAAAGGAAAAATTACATAATAAGAAGCCCTAAATTAGGGTTTCATCACATGCCTATTTACTCCCACGGATTATTTATTGCATTCATGTTGTTATGTGCATATTAATCAATAATGTGTCATATATTATATATCTTCAGAATTGTGCCTACATATCAGGTTGCATGTGGGTATTATCTCAATTTTAGTTTACAGATATACTATAATTAATTTCAACCTCTAAGGTTATCACTGTATAACATATGATGTCAATCATGTTGGCTAAATGGACATCTATAAATCCCTTTGTTTTGATTATGACAAACATTTCATTCTTATTGATCTAACGAGCTACTTGAGTGTGCAGGAACAAGGTGGATGACAAAAGCAATTAGGGAAATCCATATGCTTATATGTTTGTATTTTCATGAAATGTAATCGCCTTGTAAAAACTTGTACAAATATATAATGTACAAGTACTTAGATTTCATGTAAATCAAGCGTTAGATTCTCCCTAGCTAAACACCATATTTAGATAGGTCATCCCCTTCAAATAGGATCACATATGCACACACATACATATAATTAGTGCCTAAATTGAAACATTGAAACAGGATCAATCTCGGTCGACAAACTCCTCGACCGAGACACTCTCGGTCGACAATCTTCTCGACCGAGAAAGATCCAAAGTAGTCGTTAGACACAACTGACAAGGTAGTTGGCAGTTGGAGATAGACGTTGCAAATCACTTGTTCCAGAGAGCCTGTCGGTCGACAAAAGTTCGACCGAGTAGGTGTCTCGGTCGACCATTCCTCGACCGAGATGGTCTCTGACAGCAACTGCAGAATTAATTAATTAGCCGTTGTTAAAGCAACAAACTTGTACCTAACGGCTAGTTAAGCACTTAGAAACCCCTAGAAGTTGTCTAGAACGTCCTTAAGCATCCTTAGGCCATTCCTATAAATAGGACAAGCCATAGGACACTCAAACTCACTTGTTACACTTGAAAAATCCTTGAGCATACTTTGAGCAATCTGTTTGTGAGCAATTTGAGCATTGTGACAATTGGCCATTTCCTTCCTTAGCTCAAAATTCGTGTCCTATAGGCTAGTATCTCCTACCCACTGCAATCACAAGTTCATACACTTGGTTAGGAGATCTATACGCTTGATCTAGGCAAATCAAGCCTTGGGCTACAAAGGATAAGTTGTAATTTCCTTTTTTCTTTCTTTTTCTCTATTACCGTTTGTACTCTCCTTGCTACTCCTAGGTTGGAGGCTGCTGATTGGAGAGGGTGGAGATCTTCTTGGTGAAGAAGGTGACTTTGAGCTACTTCAGAAGGCTGGTGCAACGGGAGGTTACTTCTAGAGAGGAAGGCTACTTCAAGGGGGAGCTTGGAGTTACTTCAAGAAGGCTACCTCAAAGTTGGTGCACCTACTTCAAGTGAAGGTTGTTCAAAGGGTGTAAAGGAAAGTATTGTATTTTGTATAAATCCTTGAGAAGGTAATAAAATAAATACTTTCAAAATCCTGGTTGGATAAGCAACCGGGTAGTGGACTGACAACTTTAGTATTTGCTAAAGTTGGAACCACTCTAAACACATGTCTCCTTCTTCCAATTTTCAATTGTGGTTGTTTGAGTTCAATAAATTGTTAAAATTATTTTAAAACTCTATTCACCCCCCCTCTAGTGTTTTTCAAATCATGCATATGTTAGGGTAAATCTTCTACTTAAGATTATATTTAAACCACACTATTTATTAGGTATACATCTTCAACATTTAAATTGTTTAGGGTTCGGTCTCATCTATCCAAATTTATCATCACTTCATGGATTATTTATCAAAATCATGGCTAGGGTCATGGGTACCCTGACTTAGGGTTTGCATCATAGTTACTCATCATATGTATATTATAGGTTCATATGGCACAAAGGAGTGCATCGGAGTATATCCTGACCTTGTTTGGTGATGTTTTAGAGAAATATACATGTTGTGTTCATTATATAGAATTAGGGTTTCTAGGGTAACGAGAGTAGATTCTGGTATATAGCATTGACAGTTATGGGGTGTAGAACCTATAAGTCATCATGGTGATCTAATTTGCAACAAATCAAACAAAAAATAGAGATTGTAAGTTCTACTCTATCTTATCATTAATCTCGAATAACATATTTCATATAACATAGTAATTATAGTCCTCATCATTACAATCACTAATCATTGCTCATTCATGTTACTCATCTTATCAAATCCAATTGAACTTAAAGTCTCACTTACACCAGTACACAACTTGATCATCATTCAAAAACATAATTACCATTCAATATAATTTTTTCAAGTTGAGAATCTCGATATAATCATCATGAACTCAGTCAAGAATAGTTCAATAGAGATAAAGTATTCTTAACAAATGACTTGAGGTCTGTATTGACATTAAGTACCATTCTAGTTCAACATATTCAATTTTCATGTTGTTTGCTAGAACTATAATCCAGTTGGGCATTTGTTGAATATTTAGTAATATTTAGGTCAAAAGTAGTAATTAATCATTCAATTGAATTAATTATTTATAGATATCCAATATATTAAAAGTTAGATATTATCTAAAATAATCTAGATCATGAAAAGACATAAATCAATCCATGTTTCTAATTTTAACTTCATTATACTCAAATTTATCAATTGATTGACTAATACTAGTTAAATTTAATTAGGGAAGAACTAAACCACTAAAAAAAGGTCAAAGAATACCTAAGAGACCCTTCAATATTGATGACATAAAAAGTATTTAGTATAAATCCTCCATACTCCAACTCTTCACACCTATAAGTTGTATTGGATGTAAAATGCTAGATTTGCAAGAGGAGATGGAAGAATTGGTGGAAAGAATAATAGATATAGGAGGAAGTTATTACCAATCAAGTATTTAGTGATAAAATCATCATCCTTACCAGTTACTACTTAGAGTTCTATCGATTGACCTTTGACAACAAAGGGAGGTAACATACCACTCAAAGCTTAGCTTCTTCCTTGTCAAATGCTAGTTCTTATCTCTAGGATGGATGATAACATCAATTTTGTCATACATTTATGGCCTTTTTCATAAATAAAGTCATTTGATTTAATGTTTAAGATATCCAATTTCATTTGTTTTATCCCAAATTACTAATTACTTGGTTTTAACTAAGTTTTGTTGAAATATGAAGGACTTCATTACAAAACCATGAAGATCGATGGCTTAACCATCGATACTAAAAAATGATCCTTGAAGATCGACAAATTCTTACTAATCATCACCTTCTAGGTTGACATTTCAACCTTTTTCTAAGAGATCAATGGACAAAACCATCAAGCTCTAGCCAACAACCTAACTTGTCGACATCCACGTCGATGGGTTCCCATCATTTTTAGCCATCGAACACAATCATCGACCATGTCATTGACATGAATTTCATTAATGTATACATTGATGGTTCAGATATTGACAGTCAAGTCGACATCCCACCCTGTCGAACTCACAAAGGTCAACGACTCTAAAGAGTGATGAAGACTTTTCGATCAAACAACTCATCGACAATCGAGATCGGCAATAGGGAGATGAAGAGTCAAGCCACATGGACCAATCCAGGGTCGACAAAGAACAAGTCAAATCCCATAAATAGCCCCCCAAGGCACCACTTTAAAGCATCTTGGATTTTAGAGTTAACAAGCCAAAAGACTGTTTCCAAGTTCAGAAACCAAGCCTAAAGCCATCGACCAGTCTAGTCTCATCGACCTAGCAGACCATCGATATCTTGCTTGGAGTTCAATTCACTTCCATAAACAGATAGACGGATCCACTTGTTCCAAGTTTGGATTGTAGGGAAGAACAAAGCATTGACCACTGGCCATCGAAAGTTGGCCATTGACCTCTGTGTTAGATCAAGCCGAAAGGTAGGTAGATTGATCACTAGGTCTACCCTTGTATCAACTTCTTCCATCTCTTTTCTTTATCATGACTTAGTGAAGCTGTAATTTGTTTCTTTTCTATGCCATGAGTAGCTAAACTTCATAACTTGGATTGGGAGTAGCTGTCAGGCTCTCTCAACCATGTAAATGTTCATTCCTCTATTTATTTTATATGATCTTATAGTTATGTTTCTATACTCTTATTTTAATGTGTCGCATGTTGATTAGCTACCTTCTTGGGACGATTGATATGGAATTATTTTAGAGAATGATTTTAATCAGATCTAGAGTATAGATTAGTAACGAGTCATGAGAGTGAGGAGTTACCATAACAAAAGTCATATGGTTGTACTTGTTCCTTTCGTTATCATCTCTCAAGAGAGAGATACCTTGGGATAGAAATCTACCCAGATCTAGAGAGAAGGAAGGAGTGGATGTCTTTTATGACTGTTTGCAAAATATGTCAGGAACATATATAAATTAGTAGAGAAATATTTACATGGATGTGTTGGTCTTATTGGTGAAATCCAATCCATGTTTTCCTTTTATTATTTCACAATTATCTTTATTTCTTTTGATCTTTCATAACTTAGCTTTACTACTTAATTAGATTAATTCATTTCTTGATTGGAACATCTTCTTTGATTTGACTAAACTAATCTGAGACCTTTTGTTCTTATCCTGTTATTCTTCTTGTCCTTGTGTTTGACCCTACACTACTACAATAGACTCTATATTGAGTTGCGAATGTCTCTTATAATTGAGTATACATTTAAAGTCTGCTATCTTTGACTGGACAATCGTGTTTACTCTTTTGACCCTGAAAAAAGAGCGATCAATGGTTTATGGAGTTCCCATAGTAAAACTAAATAAAAAAATTCTTTTTGTGTTTAGATACTTTTTTTTCTGAGTTTATGTTCTTATCGTTGACTAGAAAACCACTTTGGGCATTTTAATATTTACTTTATATGCTATTTATTTAGCTAGATTTCCTAAAAAAATCCATGGAGACCAGTCATCTTTTCTAACCATGACTTAATGGTTTTTTTCGGATTTCTCCAAAGGAAATTCTATTCATTTCAAAAGGTCGCAATTGTAGACGTTATGGTACATTGCATTTTCCTAGGAAAATCATAGTTGACTCAATGTTCTAGAAGGAATACATTTTGGACTTATTGGCTTCCTAGATGGAACACTTAGAATAGTAAAAGTCCCCCAAACATGATAAAGTCATAAAGCTTTGTATTCTATCAATTAGAATGCCAAAACCACTTACTATCATCGCTAAACTTGATAATAGTTAGGATTACTTTTGATTCATTCAATAAATCACCAATCATCCCAAAATTTTATTCTCCATAACTAGGGTTATATATCAACAAACCTAACAGACTCCTTAGCTAAGATGTATAACGTACATAACTAATCATTATAATTAATTATATCAAAATAATTGCACAATCAATCAAGTAGCCCGCTAAACAAAAATTTGGTCCACACAATATTTTCTTTTTCAAGATTTCTTCTCAAAATCCTAGAAAAGAATACAATGATTGTTTCACATTTCATTATCTGGCTTTTAGGTCACTTGCTCCACCCATGATGATGTAAAAACACCTTCACTAAAGGTATCTTCTGCCTCTATAGCTTGTGGGAATTCATGCCTAGAATTTGAACTAGTCCCTCCTCATAGGACACATTATTTGCAAGTTGATCATCTAGAGGGTTAAATATCTAATACGTCCCTGGGTGGTACATTTTCAGCATAGACACCTGCAACTCATCATGCAACTTATCAATCTTAGGTGGTTTCCTCAAACAATATGCCACCTTACCAACTCATTCTACTGTTGGATAGTAGTCCATATATATATATATATATATATATATATATATATATATATATATATATATATATATATATATATATATATATATATATATATATATATATATATATATAGCTTGGTCTACTTCATTAGCAAGGGAGAGGAGGGGGAAAGAGGCATAGAAAGGAGAAAGCTTCAACAGTTGTGCGGGAACAACATAGAAAAGAAACATACGTTAATAACTATATCATGTTTGGTATATTGTGTTGCTTTTTGGACAAAGATTACAATGGTGAGTCTTCGGGACCAGCTGGTAAGAGATGTGGGGATGTTGGTGATGTGGCTCTGTCTGATATCTTAGGCCCATGTGCGCATTTTTTTTGTTGACAAAAGGTTGAAAAACATTATGAGAACGAAAAGGGGGAAAATAAAATATAGTTACTCTACCATGCATCCAGAGACCTAAGAACTAAGGCCCCGTTTGGTTCAAGGCATTAGGCATAGGAAAATATTCTAATTCTGAGTTTAATCCTAACCTATGTATGTTTGCGAAAAAATACACCTAGGAAATTTATCCTTAAGGATTATCAAAACCCACCTAATAGAAGGTATTCCTAATCCGTCTGAAAGAAACTACCCCGCTCGCGACTCGCGCAACCGGACTCGTGCGACTCCCCACCCTGGCTCCCGCGAACGCAGGGTTCATCTCAGTTTCCAGTGCCGCCACTAGAGTGTTCTAGTTTGTCTCTGCCGCCGGAGTGTTCTGGTTTGTGGCCGCCGTCGGAGTGTCTGCTTTGTGGCCGCCGCCATCGTGGGACATTCTTCTTCTCCTGGGTGCATACAACGTTGGAATCCTCATAGATTGGTTTCTCACTACCTATTCTGATCTAACGATTGTGTCCCCACTCGCATGAATCCATACTCTCGATGCCAACGACTCCCCTGGTTGTTCTTTCCAGTTCCAGGGCCGTCATTCTGCGCTCTTGAACGTCTCCTCCTCCGTGGGCTGCTCTTCTTCTGTAGTAGGCTGTTGGGTTTCCAATTTTCTATTGAAAGAGCCGGAAGCAATCAAACCAAACAAAAGTCTGGTCGCCGGTAATTTACACGCAAAAAAGAACAATGATTGCGGCACCCAAAAAAATGGAGATAAATTTTAATACAGGTTGTTTGAAGCATGTGTTTAATATTAATTTTATTGGCATCATTTGTGTTACCTTCCGTTTCTTTGTGCCTGATTTGTATTTCGTACTATCAATTGCTGTACTCGAAGCAAATTTGAATGTAATGGAACTAGAAGTTTTGTTTGGCATGATTATACCTGCTGGTTATCCGTTGCTATGTGTATCCAAACATAGGATCAGGAAACTACATCTATGGTTCACGACATCCTATCACATACTATCCTTGATTTCATCCGGTTCACATCCTTTCCAACGAACCAAATGGGGCCTAAAGGTATAAACAAAAATGAAAGTTTGCATGATTATAAAATCAAAAAAAGAGGAAAATAAAAGAAACATCTAGGAGAGTGCTTCATCCATGCCAAGTAGTTGGTGATGTTGGTGAATTTCCTGAATCTCCAGAATTCTTGTTGCTGGATTTGCCGAGATATATCTCTGATCTTATGCTTCCCAAAACGTTTGATATAGGAGGAATTATCTCCCAATCCTGCAACATCACCATCTGTCGTTGTTACCCAACTTGTGCATTGAGAAAGGTGGAAGATCAGATAATAAAATATTTTTATATTAGAGAGGAGATCTTCTTCATTTGTAGTTATTGTGGAAGACACATTTACACTTTCCCTTTCAGATATTCCAAAAATACGAAGCTAAGATAATATGCCAATCTTGAGGTTCTACGACGTTTTTAGCTATTGAGCTGCTCTCAAACAAGTAAGGTAGATCATGATGTTGACAGTTATTATCCATACAAAATAATTAAGTATTACAATAAAAAAGAAACATGTAAAAATATGGTTTATAGATTCTTCATTTTGGAAGCAAAGATAACATATATTAGGTCCATAAAAGTTTCTCTTCATGAGATTATTATAGGTGAAAATTTTATTTTGATGTGTAAGCTAGAGATGAAACTTGATATTGGAGGGAATTTTATATTTTCATAATTTTTCCGGCCAAATAAAATTATAACTTTCATGTAACTCTGTCTTAATATAGATATAGATATGTTTACATATGTTGTTATTTATTTTATTTCAAACAACTAAATCTTCTTCATCTCTAAAAGTAGTGTTGCTGATAATATTATTCCAAACTTGTATAAGATTTTGGTTATTATTTTGTGTAGTAGGTAACCATGTGCGTATTTTGAGCTGCTCTCAAAGTCCCGATGGGCCTTGGATGGATTTAATTGAAACTGGTTTGGGTTGGGTTTGCTTCCGATTTGGGCCTAAAAATATGCTGGGTGAAGTGGGGTCAGCGGAGAGTGTCTTCTGTTGTAGAATAAGCTTTTCT
The DNA here is from genome assembly GCA_963693085.1 of Alisma plantago-aquatica. Taxonomy (NCBI): domain Eukaryota; kingdom Viridiplantae; phylum Streptophyta; class Magnoliopsida; order Alismatales; family Alismataceae; genus Alisma; species Alisma plantago-aquatica. The sequence continues at coordinate 1,412,985,285 of OY856409.1, read as the reverse complement.
GCGTTTATATATGCAATGCAAAGAACCACCTTGGCAAGTGGCCAGAGGTGTTCTCTGCTGTTCTATTGTGGGCCCAAGACCGTGGTTTGGTCCGGCCCAAAATTATCAACGAAGGTTCAAGATTAGGCGTCTAGCTCATTGGACTTGGAACTGGCACGTCATCTAAGCCCGACACTAATAAGCAGGCTGCTCCATGGTCTCAATTTACTGGCCGTCGCCCAACCTACTTCCTAATTTTGGAAGCCCATAGAACAAGGATGATTATATCATTTCTGTCAGGTTTAGCATTCGATTGTCAGACATCCGTCCGCATGTTATCTGCCTAGCTGCCATCCACGTTGACTTTGCTTCCAATGTCACGCTGTTCGGGAATGAAGATGTGAGAAACTCCTCGTAACGTGCTCCGGCCCGTCATTCGCCAGCAAAATCTATGCAACCAATCGGCACCGCCATATCTCGTGGGTTGTGGCACTCAGCTCCAGTATATTTTCCAATACTATTTTGAATTCCGGGAAGCAGGGCTTGTTCACGTAACCGTGGGAGGATCACATATAATGGAAAGAATGAATGACTTGTTAGACTGGGCGCCGTGACAGCAGATATCGGATTGAAACCGGGCCATATAACCCTTATTAGCACACGGCTTCTATCCACTAGGACAGCCTTAGCCCCCAATCGTCTTTGGCATTTGCACTATATAATCATACAAGAATGAGTCTCGTTGTCTCTAACTAGACGTGCATCTGGTCTGAGTATGATTTGTATCTGAGCGAATATCACATGTGTATTCAACCGTGTTAGTCTTAGACTTAGCTAGTCTGTCGGTACATGGTTAAACATATTTGTTATTCAATAGGATAAATCTTATACCTGGATGTATGCGAGACTTATATCTGATTAGAAATGATTCAAACATGTATATTCAATCAAATGCAAGAAAATTAGAATAAAAATAATTGCATAGCTTTTGGAATTGAATTGGTTTTAGGGTATGAAAAATATAATCTTTGGTGGATACACATTGTTTAGCATTGAAGAATCGTAGCTAATTATTGGAGAAAAGTAACGACGTGCCCAAAGGCATTATGAAAACCTAGATAGGAGATCTAACGGGAAAAAATGAACTGGATTTTCCGTTTTCCAATTCTTTTGATGCTTGAAAATAGTGGATTAAGGTGGGTTAATAGCAGCTTTAGGGGATTTCAATCCCACTGGGTTAAAAAAACTGATTGTTGTATCTGGAGATCCGGTGAAAGCTGGAAGCCGCATTCGCACAGTTTAAGTTTGTTGAACATGCTTGATTCGAGGATGGGGGGTCGTGAATCAGTGAGAATTGAGGTGTAATAACCTATAGATTGAAAGGGGTTGGTTTTGTCCAAGTCTTCAAATCCAAACCAAAAGGAACTGAAGAAACAAATCGAGAACAAGAGGAAAGAAAGAAGAGAATAGTAGCCACAATAGTGTAGAGGGAGGAAACATTGAGGAAATAAAATATGGTCAAGAAGGGAATGGGCACTTAGGCCGTTGTAGAAAGAGAGTCAAGAAGAAGAACGTCTCTAGGTCAATAAAAAGATAAACATTTTAAATTTTTGTAGCTTTAGGCTCGTGTATTTAAACCTAGCATATAGTTCCGATGGAAAGAAAAATTTGTACGAAGGTACTAATTTAATATAGTGTAATCGTCTATTCTCCGTTATGAGTTTTGGAATCCAACGTAGTCCTAAATAATACAAAAATTAAAAATGGAAGTGAATTAAGCAAGTTATAGAATAAATCATAATAGACCACTTTTGATGTATTTCACCTTAATGTGATGTCCGTTCTTAATGACTTGTTGTATCTTTTCCTATAAAATCTTATAAGGGTATTTTGGATACTAGAAATAGTAAAAGATGCAAAAAAAATCTAGAGACTCTACAAATCTATTTCTACATGTCTAACCCTAGTCCAATATTATTTCATAGTGTTAACGACAATAAACAAATATTTTAAAAATTATGCCGAAAATTTATATTCGAACTAATTAGGTAATTTAATGTTTACATGATATTATTAGTGTGTCAAGTTAGTATTTTTGGAAATGGATTGATATTATCTACAATTAAATATGATTCCATTCAGTATTTATGCATTATTTTAATTTAGTGGTTTCTGACATTATTTCATCTATTGATTAAATGCCGACACTGGTATGAACATTAATATATGTAAAAAAATACATGTATGTGTATTACTATATATATGGTTGTGTAGTATAACTACGGTAAAGTAAAATATTGTAATGGTAGGTCTTAGTTGTAATAAAATTACATGGTTTATATATGGGTATATGAAAATAAAAATAAGAATTAGGATAATGAGTTACATGGATATTCATGTAACAAAAGGATTAATAAGAACATAACAAGAATCAAGAAACATAATAAGGATTAAAGAAAGTAAGTTTGAGATTACGTTATACTTTACTGAAGTAAATTTTTTTTGGAAGGACAGTTAATACACTGGTAATAAAAAGACTCCAATTTGGACTTGAAACTATAACTGTTATATCCTCAAATTTGATAAAAATTGAAGAATATAAATGAATTGATTTATAATTTCCTCAATGGTATTATTGGTGGAATAATAAACTTATTCACCTTTATGGCATGGGTGTTTGCGACACAAGTTAAATAAGAAGAGTTCATACATAGAAAGATATTCAATGTAATCCTTCTAACAATTATGTATATGTGTAACCATGTGTGATTTATGCTAATCAAGAGAAAGAAAAGATTAGGAGAGGGAGTATAATCTTTTCTAATCAAAGTTGAATGATTCCATAAAAGAGAAAGACCTTTTAAATCTTAGGAAAAAGGAAACAATTATGTGTTAGACATAATGTTAAGAATAAAAGAAGAAGGGATTATCCATCTTTTTCTTGGAAGCCAAATAAAGGAACAATATGTGAGTTCCCTAAAAGAAATAGAAACCATAGTTTAAAGAAAATAAGAAGTTTGGTATACAAAGGATACCCAACGAAGCCCGATAATTGGAAAGGACTTGATAAGTTATCATGCGAGGAGGATTGTTGTTAAAAGGAAAATACGGTGGGCCTTATCTAATCCGTTCGTGCCTATGTTTCCTATACTAGGAGTCTATACGTGTGTGTATATATATATATATATATATATATATATATATATATATGATTTCCCCACTACGTGATGGGTGCACAATAAACCTCATCCCTCCTCGTAATCTCACGATGATCAACCATCCCTGACCCCTCCACACAATTGAGAACTTACTCTGCAGTTTTGATCTGCAATTATCATTCTGGCAAGCAACATCGCAACCACCATGGAAGAGCTGCAAGCCACGGGTTTGGCGACGATGACTGTGGCTATGGTGGGCGTCTCTGAAGTGCTGGTGCATCGCCCCTTTGCGGAAAGGTCCCCACTTGGACAAGCCAGGGCCGAGTCATTAAAGGTTGAGGTGGTTGTTGCAACGGAAGACCCCATCGCGAGAAGGAGGAGGCAGTAGTAGGCGTTGCCTATTCGCAGGTCCAGAGAGGCTAGCTGTTGACAGCATTGGAAGAGGAATCGAGGAGGGTATGGCGGTGTATGCTCCTCGTAGTCGCCGATGTTGTGAGGATGGAGAGAAGACTCCGGGTCAGCGTTGCACGTCAGCTGCGGAGAACATGCCACTGACGCACACAAGAGGGTAGGATGGAGGAGGACCAGGGTGGCAATGATGGGACCGGAGATGAGGATCGACGCCATCAGACGCACTACAAGAGGCATTGAGGTCACGCAGGCGTGCGTGTCTGCGGTTGCGCTGGAGCGGGGCTCAGTGGCGTTGTGCGCTCGTATGAGATGCCGCCACGAGGAGAAGGACAAGGTTCTGTCAAAGGACTCAAATAGCCCTAGAGCACATGAATGGAGGTTGGGTTGCAGTCCGGTGAGGATGATTGTCCTTTTGCTCTGGCGGCAACGTCGCAGGTTTCGCCTGCGTGAGTGAGCAGTCGGAAGAGATCGCATGAAGGAAAGGGAAGGCAGTTCAGCCCTGAACCAGACTTCCCCTCTACATTTTTGTAGGTTCTCGGCTCAAGTGGTGAACTGGTGGTTCAAGACCAGACCGACCGCCAGCAAGGAAAATGAAATAGAAGCAAGTTCGCTGACGTGTCAAGCCCAAATTGGCCCAAATAAGGTTAGTTTGCAAAATTCATAAATAATGACTGGTAATTCGGAATTAGACAAACTTTATATGAAAATTGATCAGGAGAACGAGAGGAATCCAAATAAAATATTATCAAAACCTGATAATTCTTCATCTTCTAAAAAGTGTACATGGTTTGATTAGTATAAAGGGAAACCCTAGATTTGCCTTAATCTGATGCTTAATTGAATAGATTCGTTCATGTTAGGCTAACACCTAATCTTGCCATGTATAACGAGTAAAACCTTGATAATAATGAATAACGGATGATTCCAGATTAATAATCGTATTTATGCTATTTTAGGGTGTTAAAACCAATGTAAACATTTGGATATAATCGTAATGCTAATAATGTGATCTAGGTATCATGAATAGTCTAATATGCTTAAGTTGATGATTAGGGTTTCACCTTACATGCATAACTGAAATTGTAATATTAGAAACCACGATATGATGGAATTAGGATTTGTAACCCTAATCCTGAGTCCAAACACAAAATAATCCTAAACCCTAGTTTAGGAGCGCATCTAGATCAGAGTAATATAATGTGAATACATGGTGACTCATATAATATAATGTGAATACATGGTGACACATATGTAGTATGCTTTGTTTCACTTACTTGTTGATTACATGCTTTGTTGCTTGGATGTTTGGATGCATTCTTAGAGTATATGATGTTCTGTATGGTTTCTACGATGGCATAAGGTACGAGGTTACGCTTATGAATACATATATTGAATTTCGAGACTGCCGATGTTTCTCGATGAGATCAAACGACAAATACACTACTTGTTTGTTTATTTAGTTCTTGCAAACTATAAAGTTCCTATAAGTATCATTAAAGTAAATAATAGTATTCTGAACCCTAGGTTAGACTGATCTTAAGGGTAATGCACACGAGCCCCGAAGGGACAATGATTACACCAGAGATAGTTGACCGGATATGGGTTAGAATATGAAAATAAGTTTATGTTCTTATATGCAAGATAAAGATGTTTTCTTATATGTTACTTGTGATTATTGTTTGAATCCACATACCAGTATAGAAATATATTGATCGCGTATTTGTTTGTCAATGTTTTAGGTATCAGATATACTTGATAGCATTGACAGGAGGGTATAGATAAAGATGTTGAAGACACTAGAGTTATTCCTGATGGTTTAGTTGTAATGGTTTATCTTCACACATGTAAAAGTTAATTCTATTTAAAAGTTATGTAACTCCTTAGAGGAGCTTTTTATGTAAACATGTAAATATTTGCTCATTAATGGAAATTGTTTACTATTCTATATTATTTCTTGAATCTGATCCTGGAGTATATGATTAACGATCTGCGACTTTAAGGTCTTTTAGACACTCAAAATTGCGGGTCGTTACATTTGGTATTAGAGCACAGATTCATCAACTAATAATTAATAGTTTATAATTTCAGATCATCCTTAGAAAATTTAATAGAAAAATTAGTAAAGCTTAAAGTATCTTTTAGGTTTCTCATCTCACATTTCGTCTACTTCTCATCTCTTGCTTAAAAATCTTTGAAAAGAAAATATTAATAAGAGAAGTAAAATGTGAAAAGATGCAACCTTTCATGTGGGTCCCTCTAGAGAGGGTATACACTAGAAAGATACATGTTTGTGTAAAATTTTCTTAGAGGAAGGACTTGGAATAGGTGTGAAAATTCTAGAGAGTCTAGGGATAGGAAAACCCTAAGAGGTAGAGTGTAGTCCCTAAACCTAACACGAAAACCTTTATCTTAATTAATGAACATGGTGTGGTGGTATGGGACACTACCCAGGTGAAACGTGAAAACATGAATATGAAAGATAAAGGGATGGGTTTAGGTGACCCAATCTCCCATGCATGTGTGCATGAGGAACATAATGCTTATGTAAGAGGTCTTAAGATGAATATGAACCCAAGAGGTATATATATGAAGATGAAAGTGAATATAGCTTGCTCAAACCCCTTATGTTGTCTCTAGAAGTTTAGTAAGGCACCAAGCCCAGGAGGGAAGGTGGCCTAAGTGGACAACCAAGCCCATGAGGGAAGGTCATGAAATGGTCAAGCCCAGGAGGGAAGACCAGACAGGCACCAAGCCCAGGAGGGAAGGTGGCCTAAGTCCACAATGCAATTGTTTAGGATCAAGCCCCTAGAGGGGAAGATCATAGAGGTCAAGTCCAGGAGGGAAGACCAAAATGGTACCAAGCCCTGGAGGGAAGGTGGCCCGATCCCAATGTTGGGACAACACTGCATCATGTCTACTCGAAAGTGAGAGGTGAAGGTAATCCTGGTTAAAGAATTAAGTAAGAAAATAATGTTCTTAAAAGATGTGACATCTCAAAAGAAACCCTTAGAGAGAGTAGAGACCTAATGCAATCCTTGGGTCAAGTAGTGTGTATTAGAGGTACATAGGACCGATGGGTTGGGAGTTGATAAACCCTGAATGGACATGACCAAGTGGTCGGGAGGTAACAGTTGGTTTTCTTGAGGCCCATGTCTCAGGAGGTTGGCCACCTTCTTGATGTTCATGTGGCCCAGTAGGGGTGAATGTAATGAAACTCTCTTGATACATAAGGATGAGATCACTCCAAGAGTACCTATAACCCTAGAGACCTAAAGGATTTAGCTAAGGCTCATAATGATACATGAGATGTATATGTAAAAGATATAAGGAAGTCATGAAAACTTAAGAGGAGTTGTGCCCTAACTTAAGAGTAAGAAAATGGATACTTGACTTCATGGAATATAAGGATGCTATGAAATGAAGGACAAGTAAGTTTAGAGTCATATGGAGTATCATTCAACTTAATATGTGAAACTGAATGGTAATGTGTGAATGTACTATCTGCACTCTTAGAATGGAATGAACTTTGTGTTTGGGCTGCAGTCAAATGCTTATTTCATCTCATTATGAGGGAGGGAATTGGATAGACACACATTATGCTTACAATTGAGATAATGAGGACAAATATCCTACATTTAATGTGTAATGACATGTACTAGGGTTAGAGGTGTTACCTCACCCTTGTGTGAAAATAATGAATAATAGGTTGGAAACCTAGGTGAAAAGAGAAATCACCAATGATAATGAAGTCATCAGGTGATGATAAGATGTGTATATTAGAGATGTGGATATACTTGAATTTTGATTCAGGTGCTAATCTTAGTAATAAAACAAAAATTGAGATGCTAATGAAAAGTGGTTAACACATCTAAGTAAGGCGCCAACCCTAAGTTTTGAGAATAGGATGGATATGATTCACCTAGGCTTAGTAGACCTAAATTTTGGGGAGAAAATTCCTTTTTAAGGAGGGGTGAATGTTATATCCTCAAATTTGATAAAAATTGAAGAACATAAATGAATTGATTTATAATTTCCTCAATGGTATTATTGGTGGAATAATAAACTTATTCACCTTTATGGCATGGGTGCTTGCGGAACAAGTTAAATAAGAGGAGTTCATACATGGAAAGATATTCAATGTAATCCTTCTAACAATTATGTATATGTGTAACCATGTGTGATTTATGTTAATCAAGAGAAAGAAAAGATTAGGAGAGGGAGTATAATCTTTCCTAGTCGAAGTTGAATGATTTAATAAAAGAGAAAGACCTTTTAAATCTTAGGAAAAAGGAAACAATTATGTGTTAGACATAATGTTAAGAATAAAGGAAGAAGGGAATATCTACCTTTTTCTTGGAAGACAAATAAAGGAATAATATGTAAGTTCCCTAAAAGAAATAGAAACCATAGTTTAAATAAAATAAGAAGTTTGGTATACAAAGGATACCCAACGAAGCCCGATAATTGGAAAGGACTTGATAAGTTATCTTGCGAGGAGGATTGTTGTTAAAAGGAAAATACGGTGGGCCTTATCTAATCCCTTCATGCCTATGTTTCCTATACTAGGAGTCTATACGTATATATATATATATATATATATATATATATATATATATATATATATATATATATATATATATATATATATATATATATATATATATATATATATATATATATATATATATATATATATATGATTTCTCTGCTACTTGATGGGTGCACAACAGACCTCATCCCTCCTCATAATCTTGTGATGATCAACCATCCCTAACCCCTCCACACAACCGAGAACTTACTCTGCAGTTTTGATCTCCAATTATCGGCCTGGCAAGCAACATCACAACCACCACGGAAGAGATGCAAGCCACGAGTTTGGCGACAATGACTGCGGCTATGGTGGGCATCTCTGAAGTGCTGGTGCATCGCCCCTTCGTGGAAAGGTCCCCGCCTGGACAAGCCAGGGCTGAGTCATTGAAGGCTGAGGTGGTTGCTACAACGGAAGACCCCATCGCGAGAAGGAGGAGGCAGTAGTAGGTGTTTCCTATTCATAGGTCCAGGGAGGCTAGCTATTGACATCATTGGAAGAGGAATCGGGGAGGTTATGGCAGTGTATGCTCCTCGTAGTCGCCGGTGTTGTGGGGATGGAGAGAAGACTCCGAGTCAGCACTGCACATCAGTTGTGGAGAACATGCCGCCGACGCACGTAAGAGGGTAGGATGGAGGAGGTCCAAGACGATAGTGATGGGACCCGAGATGAGGATCGGCGCCATTAGACGCACTACAAGAGGTGTCGAGGTCACGCAGGTGTGTGTATTTGTGGTTGTACTGGAGTGGGGCTCAGTGGCGCCGTGCGCTCGCACGAGATGCCGTCACGAGGAGAGGGACAAAGTTCTGTCAAAGGACTCAAATAGCCCTAGAGCACATGTAAGGAGGTTGGGTTGTAGTCGGGTGAGGATGATTGTCCTTTTGCTCTGGCGGTAGCGTCGCAGGTTCCGCCTACGTGAGCAAGCAGTCAGAAGAGATCGTGCGAAGGAAAGGGAATGCGGGACTTCCCCTCTACATTTTTTTGGTTCTTGGCTCAAGTGGTGAACCGGTGGTTGAAGACCATATCGGCTGCCAACAAGGAAAAGGAAATAGAAGCAAGTTTGCTGAAGTGTCAAGCCCGGATTGGCCCAAATAAGGTTAGTTTGCAAAATTCATAAATAATGACTGGTAATTTGGAATTAGACAAACTTTATATGAAAATTGATCATGAGAATGAGAGGAATCCAAATAAAATATTATCAGAACCTGATAATGCTTTATATTCTAAAACTTATACATGGTTTGATTAGTATAAAGGGAAAACCTAGATTTTCCTTAATCTTATGCTTAATTGAATAGATTCGTTCATGTTCGGCTAACACCTAATCTTGCCATGTATAATGAGTAAAACTGTGACAATAATGAATAATGGATGATTCCAGATTAATAATCTTATTTATGCTATTTTTGGGTGTTAAAACCAATGTAAACATCTGGATATAATCTTAATGTTGATAATGTGATCTAGGTATCATGATTAGTCTAATATGCTTAAGTTGATTAGGGTTTCACCTTACATGCATAACTAAAATTGTAATCCTAGAAACCATGATATGATGGAATTAGGGTTTGTAACCCTAATCCCGAGTCCAAACACGAGATAATCCTAAACCCTAGTTTAGGAGTGCATCTAGATTTGAGTAATATAATGTGAATACATGGTGACATATATAATATAATGTGAATACATGGTGACACATATGTAGTGTGCTTTGTTTCAGATACTTGTTGATTACATGCTTTGTTTCTTGGATGTTTGGATGCATTCTTAGAGTATATGATGTTCTGCATGGTTTCTACGATGGCATAAGGTACGTGGTTAAGCTTATGAATACATGTATCGAATTTCGAGATTGCCGATGTTTCTTGATGAGATTGAATGACAAATAAACTGCTTGTTTGTTTATTTAGTTCTTGCAAACTATAAAGTTCCTATGAGTATCATGTAAAGTAAATAATAATATTCTGAACCCTGGGTTAGAGTGATCTTAAGGGTAATGCACACGAGCCCTGGAGGGATAGTGATTACACCTGAGGTAGTTGACCGGATATGGGTTAGAATATGAAAATAATTTTATGTTCTTATATTCAAGATAAAGATGTTTGCTTATATGTTATTTGTGATTATTGTTTGAACCCACGTACCCGTATAGAAATATACTGATCGCATATTTGTTTGTCGGCATTTTAGGTATCAGATATACTTGATAGCGTGGACATGAGGGTATAGATAAAGATGTTGAAGACACTAGAGTTATTCTTGATGGTTTAGTTGTAATGGTTTATATTCACACCTGTAAAAGTTAATTCTATTTAAAAGTTATGTAACTCCTTAGAGGAGCTTTTTATGTAAATGTGTAAATATTTGATCATTAATGGAAATTGTTTACTATTCTATATTATTTCTTGAATCTGATCCTGGAGTATATGATTAACGATCTGCGACTTTAAGGTCTTTTAGACACTCAAAATTGTGGGTCGTTATATTTGGTATCAGAGCATAGATTCATCAACTAATACTTAATAGTTTATAATTTCAAATCATCCTTAGAAAATTTAAGAGAAAAATTAGTAAAACTTAAAGTATCTTTTAGGTTTCTCATCTCACATTTCATCTACTTCTCATCTCTTACTTAAAAAGCTTTGAAAAGAAAATATTAATAAGAGAAGTAAAATGTGAAAAGATATAACCTTTCATGTGGGTCCCTCTAGAGAGGGTAGACACTAGATAGATACATGTTTGGGTAAACTTTTCTTAGAGGAAGGACTTAGAATAGGTGTGAAAATTCTAGAGAGTCTAGGGATAGGAAAACTCTAAGAGGTAGAGTGTAGTCCCTAACCCTAACACTAAAACCTTTATCTTAATTAATGAACATGGTGTGGTGGAATGGTACACTACCCATGTGAAACTTGAAAACAAGAATATGAAAGATAAAGGGATGGGTTTAGGTGGCCCAGTCTCCCATGCATGTGTGCATGAGGAGCATAATGCTTATGTAAGAGGTCTTAAGATGAATATGAACCCAAGAGGTATATATATGAAGATGAAAATGAATATAGCTTGCTCAAACCCCTTATGTTGTCTCTAGAAGTTTAGTAAGGAACCAAGCCCAAGAGGGAAGGTAGCCTAAGTGGACAACCAAGCCCATGAGGGAAGGTCATAAATTGGTCAAGCCCAGGAGGGAAGACCAAGCATGCACCAAGCCCAGGAGGGAAGGTGGCCTAAGTCCACAATGTAGTTGTTTAGGATCAAGCCCCTAGAGGGGAAGATCACAGAGGTCAAGCCTAGGAGGGAAGACCAATATGGCACTAAGCCCTAGAGGGAAGGTGGTCCGAGCCCAATGTTGGGACAAAACTGCATCATGTCTACTCGAAAGTGAGAGGTCAAGGCAATCCTAGTTAAAGAATTAAGTAAGAAAATAATGTGCTTAAAAGATGTGACATCTCAAAAGAAACCCTTAGAGAGGGTAGAAACCTAATGCAATCCTAGGGTCAAGTAGGGTGTAGTATAGGTACATAGGACCGATGGGTTGAGAGTTGATAAACCCTGAATGCACATGACCAAGTGGTCGGGAGGTAACAGTTGGTTTGCCCTAGGCCCATGTCTTAGGAGGTTGGCCACCTTCTTGATGTTCATGTGGCCCAGCAGGGTGAATGTAATGACACTCTCTTGATGCATAAGGATGAGATCCCTCCAATAGTACCTATACCCCTAGAGACCTAAAGGATTTAGCTAAGGCTCATAATGATACATGAGATGTATATGTAAAAGATATAAGGAAGTCATGAAAAGTTAAGAGGATTTGTGCCCTAACTTAAGAGTAAGAAAAGAGACACTTGACTTCATGGAATATAAGGATGCTATGAAATGAAGGACAAGTAAGTTTAGAGTCATATCGAGTATGATTCAACTTAATATGTGAAACTGAAAGGTAATGTGTGAATGTACTATCTCCGCTCTTAGAATGGAATGAACTTTGTGTTTAGGATGCAGTCAAATTCTTATTTCATCTCATTATGAGGGAGGGATATTGGATAGACGCATGTTATGCTTAAAATTGTGATAATGAGGACGAATATCCTACATTTAATGTGTAATGACATGTACTAGGGTTAGAGGTGTTACCTCACCCTTGTGTGAAAATAATGAATAATAGGTTGGAAACATGAATAATATCTTCATGTAATTTCATCTGTCCATCAAATCTTGATAACATCCTATCTAGCATGTACCTATCACAGCGTGAAACAAAAACACAACCCATAGGTCCTTTTTCCCACTATTGGGTGACCCACCCCGAGTCGGGACATCAACTTTAAAAGTTGAATTTTTCATTTTTACGTGACCATAATATGTTGAACATACATTTTATATTATAATTTCTCAACCCATGCTCAATCTCTAGGGTATACATTCTAATTAGGAGGTATTCATACTCACTCACTGGGAGTATTTTAATGATCTACCCAATCTCTAGGGGTGACCTCCATCCATACCCACTCACTAGGGGTTTTCACAACATTATACTCACTCATTGAGAGTATTTCAATGACATATCCACTCAATAGGGGTAGCATACCCACTCTCTAGGGGTTTATTTCAATGCCATACCCTCTTGATGGGAGTAGTTTCAATAGAAAACCCACTTGTTGGGGATAGAATACCCGCTCACTAGGGGTATTCTTTATTCATGCATTCCTCTGGAGATAGCATTAGCGCGATGAGCAAGTTGTATTCATATTTTCATCTTTTTATTCAACCTAAATAAGCATTTTTCTTATTTTAACCTCACCATCATTATCCTCTTTTCTCAATGATGTTCCCTCTCTATAGGGGACTCTCTTTATGGGGAACCCTCTCTAAGGATTTGGTCCCTATAGTGGATATTTTATACATAGGCCTTCTTCTCTTGGCCCAAGGAGATTTCATAACCATACATAGGTTTTCCTTTGTAAGCCCGATCACCATTCATCTCCATGATGACTTTATTCACCTTATGTTCTTTAACTCACTAGATATTGATATAGGGTTTGAGCAGGGTGCATCCACGAGCATTATTCATATATTGCTTATGTTTCTTAAAACTTTTCTCATTAATGCCTTGTTCCACATGCACATATGCATGGGAGACTCATGCCACCTAACTCATATATATACATATATATAAATCTCTCTCTCTATATATACACACACACACACACACACACACACACACATATATATATATATATATATATATATATATATATATATATATAGAGAGAGAGAGAGAGAGATACTCAATCGCACCGTCCTCTTCCCGAGAACCTCATTTCCCGGCTCATGGTACGGAGATCCACGCCATAGTGAGAATACTTCTGCGATCCTCTGGTGTGTGTGTATATATATATATATATATATATATATATTCTTTTTATGGTAAATTCTTAACCCTTGTTTTCTGAATCTCTGGGATACCCTCTCATGGGGTTTTGTCCCTACAATGGACTTAGGCCACACTCCCGATTTGGGACTTGGTTCCATGACCGTCTTCTCACTGATGGGATTGACCCTTTGTGACCTTCCCTTCTAAGATCTTGATCTAAGTCATCTTAATGACTTTCCTTCCATGTTCAAACTTCCAGAGATAGCATGGGGGGATTTGAGCATTTTATATCTTCATCTTCATGTATTACCATTGGTCACTTATGTTTCTCATGTATATTCAAAACTTTTTACATGAATCATGCTTAAATCTCTCCACATTCATGAATGGAAGACTAGGTCACATAGACCTATTTATATTTTTCTCAATTCTCATTATTCTTACCCTAATTAGAGTTCATATGGATAGGGTTACCATTTTACCCATTCTACTCCCATTTCCCAAGCTTAGGGTTTTACTGTGTGGGTTAGGGGATACCCCTACCTCTTAGGGGTTCCATATCCCTTGATGCACTAGAAGTTTTCCCAAAAAAACCTTAGTTCCACCTGGGTTACACCCATAAGGAAAAACCCATAAAACCATTTTCTTTTCTTTATCATTATTTCCATGTTACATTATTATCTCCACATCACATGCACATTATTATTTCCACATTATATGTACATGATTATCTCCATATTATGTGTACATTAATTGGTGGAGGATGCCTTAATCCTACTTCTTCTTTAAAGCCCTAACTTCATATGAGGAGGGAAGTTCCTTTTAGGGTTTATTAAGCAAGAGGATGAGAATTTGGATGGAATTTGCAACGAGAAAATTTTACTTTGGAAAAAATATTTTGACTATGTACAAGTAGGATTCATGGTCAAAAAAACTTTTGAGGCGTTTTAATATCATGTGACCAGCTTAAGTTTCAAGTTTGGTCCAGTCTGGACATTGTTTGTGCAAGTTATGCAATTTTGTGCACATTTTGGGCTTTTCTGCAATTTACCCAAATTTGAGGTTTTTCTTAAAATTTGTCACATGAATTATGTTTGTTAGATGTTATCTTATCATTCTTCAGCTTTTTGACCCAAGAGGCACTTGCTTCAGCCTTGGTTTGGTGGTGACTCACTTTTATGGCGAATTAGGGTTTTATCCCTCCATGGATGATGGAGTTGTTGAGTGTGCAACCAAGGAGACCGAAGGTTTTTCCTGGTGGGGGTGCCAACTGATGGTTCTCTTGGTTGTATGTAGGTATATAGTTCACCCTATAAGTAGTGCATCCGATGGTTGAGGTAGATGGAGGCCCTCAACTGATGGTGGGGCAGAATGTACCTTTTTACCCTTTTGTGGTTACATGTGATGACCAATGGTTCTTTTAGGGATGGAAACTGATGGTTAGTCTGTGTTGGTTGACCGATGTTCCTCCTATCATCAATGGCTGATGGTTAAATAGAAGGGGGACCAATGGACCTGTTGTGTTATGTGCAAAATAGTCTTTTACACATGGGAACCTAGATGGACTCCTTAAGATTCCTTTCTCCCTTATCCATGAGCTTTATATAATCCTCCTTTTGCACACAAATGAAAACTTTTGGACCCTTATGTTTCCAATTCTTAAATAGATTCTTTCTCCCTACTAGGGCAGAGAAGGAGGTGCCCAAGGAAGAAGATGATGGTCGAACTTCTTGCATGTATGGATAGGGCTCAGATCTACCCTAGTTTAGGGTTTGCAAAGTTTCCTTAGCTATTTCTGACCTAAGATAGTAATTTTTCTTCTCTCTTTCGTTTCTTTGGCTGTTATTCTTCCTCCTTCCTTATTCTTGTACGTAACCATGATTTTCCATGGTAAAACTTGTCCTAAATCTTGAAAAACTCATTTCTTGCTCTCTTCACCTAGGGTTTACTCCCTTTCTTAGAGGAGAAGTTTTCTTGGCTGAGTTTAGATCTAAAACTAAGGTTTCCTACACTCCTTTTTTGAGTTACTTTTCTTTTCATAGCTGCACCTTCTTCCTAGAGGCGAGTTATATAACTTGCTCCACGTTTATTGCTTACTACTACCATGCAACTTCATGCTTTTACTCTAAAAATGAGTTCTAAGCTAAAAGAGGCTATCCTGCCTAGGGTTGCAATTTATATGACGATCCTTAAGTAGTTTGCCTTCAGTAATGGATCCTAAACCTTGTGCACATACCCTTCTTGGTACAAGAAACCCTAGATCTTGCTTTTTTGTGAGTAAATGATGGTTTTTGGTATAACATATATGGCCATGATTAGGGTTTTGGAGTTGTTTTCCTCTTTCCCATGGCAATCTGATGGTTTAGCCTTTGTGCTGTTTGGTTTGGATTGGGTATTCCAACCGATGGTAGGTACCCTACTGCTGTTTTATAATTCCTTTGGTGCCTAAAATTAATGGTATTAAGTTCCCAGTGATGGCCTTTTCTGATGGTGATTAAGTAGGGGTAAATGGCGGTTCCTTCTATGCACTACTGAACTAGTTTTCCTTCTTTTCCGGGGTGACTGATGGTTGGTACTTATGTGTGATATATGGTTTCTTCCTTGTTGCTATCTTGATTACTTTAGTCAACTCTATAACTGATGCTTATGCTATTTTTTTCACCTATGGTCAATGGTTTCCCTAAACCTAGTAAACGATGCTCTAATCTTGAAGAAAACTACCCTTGTTTAGGGTTTAAGTTTCAACTGCTATTCTTGAATAGTTTACAGCCGTAGACCAACCTTAGATCTTGGTTATGACTTGCCTAAGATATAAAAATATCTAGACCTTGTTTATATGCCAAATACGGCCCATGGAGATCCTTAACTGATGGTTTATACGTAGGGTTTTAGTGTTGTTTTAGCTATTCTAAACGTAACTTGATGGTTGCTTTTCATGATGTTTTGGTTTGTCTTAAGTGTGCCAACCAATGGTCAAACTTAGTAATGTTTTAGATCTTTGTGGATGAAGCACAAACGATGGTTTTGTGGCCTAAGGGATGGTCCAACCGATGTTTATGTTTAATGTTTTATGTTGATTTCCACCTTCATATAGGAACCAATGGTTGCTTCTTGTTTAGGACCGATTGTGATGCCTTTGTGTAAACTGGTGGTGATGATTGATGGTGACAAATGATGGTCACACCTTAGGTCAGTTCTACACTCTTTTATGAGATCATCAACTGATGGTTCAATACTCTTCTCATAGTATCAACCGATGGTGGTAAAGTGACAATGATATTGACCTTACCAATCGATGAAAATACCTAGTATCACAATCGATGGTGAACCAAGTTCCCATATGTTCATTCTTTTAAAACCTTAAACTGATGGTTCCTTAGTTAATGGATTCAAGGGTTGAACCTATGATATAACCTAGGGTTTTGAATAGAGCACATGATCTAAGGATTATGATTTGATGCTTAAACATCCAATGGTTTAGGGTGAAGACATAGTATAATGTTTGGGTTCTAATGATGAGAATTTGATGGTCCAATCCCTTAAAATTATAGTCTTACCTTTGCCCTCGAATGAATATAATTGATAAACCAATGATGATTTGATATAAAACCCTAATGAAGCATAGCTTGTTACACCTAATCTTATGTGCCTAAGTGATGGTGATTGATTATGAATACCCCCCTTGAATGGCTAATAAAATAATGGAGTAATGTCTTTTTTTATTGAAAACTTGGTATTCTATAACTTGGTGGTTAATGTTGGTTAAATTGGACATTATTATAATCCCTTTGTTTTGATGATGACAAACATTTCTTTCTTGTGGTTTTAACTTGCTATTTGAGTGTTTCAGGGACAAGCATATAAGGTGGTGGATAGCGAAGACTTGGAAGATCAATTTGCTAAAATTGCTTTATTTTCATGATTGTAATAAATGTAAAAACTTATACAAGTTTATAATGAACAAGTACTTAGATATCATGTAAATCAAGTGTTTAGATCCTCCCTATCCACTCACAACACTTAGATAGGTCATCCCCCAAGATAGTAACACAATAGCACATTGATACACACGCTCAGTAAATGAATATATTGAATCAGGGATGTTCTCGGTCGACAAACACTTCGACCAAGACACTCTCGGTCGACAAACTCCTCGACCGAGAATAGACCCTCCTAGCCATTAAACTGAGTCAGAAAAGTATTTGGGAGTTGAGTTGAACGTTGCAATACACTTACTCCAGACTCTCTCTCGGTCGATGAAATTATTGACTGAGAGACACTCGGTCGACAAATTTCTCGACCAAGAAGGTTTCTATCTACATTTTTCAGAGTTAATTAATTAGCCATTACAAACATAATTAGTGGATACCTAACGGCTAGTTGAACACTAAGAACCCCCTAGAAAGTGTCTAGAACGTCCCTAAGCACTAGTAGGCCATTCCTATAAATAGGACATGCCTTAGGACACCTAAACTCACTTGAGTACACAACTTGCATATACAATTCACTTGAGATCACATTGTAGCAAGCCATTAGCAAAACTTTCACTTGCAAAACATTTCCAAAAGCTGTGAATTTGTGTCCTATAGGCTGATATCTCCTATCCACTATACATTCACATCCATCCACTTTGGTTAGGATATCAAATGCTTGATATAGGATTCAAGCCTTGTGCTACATTGGTAAAGTTGTACTTTCCTGCTTCTTTAAAGAAATTTCTTGTTCCTTCTTGTTGCTTTGGTTATCCTCTGCTACTCTTAGGTTGGAGGCTGTGGAAAGGAGGTTGTTGGAGCTTCTTCGGTGGTGAAGGTAGCTCAGCAGACTTAGGATTACTTCAAGAAGGTTGTCTCAATGGGAAGCTACTTCAAGAGGAAGGCTACTTTAAGGGGGAGCTTGGAGTTACTTCAAGGAAGGCTTCTTGAAGGTTGGTGAGACTACTTCTAGGTGAAGTCTATCCTAAGGGTGAAGGTATTTGTATCTTATGTAACATCCTTGCAAGGTAATAAAATACAAATGCTTTCAAAATCCCAATTGGGAACAATTGGGTAGTGGACTGACTCCCTTAGTATTTGCTAAGGGTGGAACCACTCTAAATGTCGTGTCTCCTTCTCCAAATTTCAATTGTGTTTGTTTGGTTGAATTAATTTTAAAATCATTATAAAACCTTATTCACCCCCCTCTAGTGGTTTTTCAATTGGTATCAGAGCCAACTTCAAGGAACTTTAACAAAGTCTTGAAGAAAATGGGTGATGGGGTACTCAACAACGTCAACTTGGAAGGAACACTTGTGGTCCGGCCTCCACCATTTGATGGCACCAACTACACCTATTGGAAGAGGAGGATGCAATTCTACTTTCAAGGGATAAGCTGGGATTTATGGAGAATGGTCTCAAATTCTTACACTCTTCCTCAAACAGAGTATGCTACATGGGATGCTAATACAATAAAGCTAGCCCAATTGAATGCAAAGGCTATAAGTATTCTTTATTGTTTAATTTCCGTAGGTGAGTTCAATAGAATATCAAATTGTGAAACTGCATATGAAATATGGCATAGACTTTCTATTACTTATGAAGGAACTATTCAAGTAAAGAATTCTAAAATTGGTATGCTTAAACAAAAGTTTGAACAGTTTCATATGGAACCATATGAGTCTATTAGTGAAATGTATGCAAAGTTTTCTTCTATTGTTAATGGGTTGAATGCATTAGGTAAAACCATTAGTGAAGAGGATCAAGTATCAAAGATTCTTAGGTGCTTGCCTCCAAAGTACAAATCAAAGGTGACGGCCATTGAAGAAGCCAATGATCTCACTACATTAAAGATGGAACAACTCATTGGCAAGTTGGAGGCTCATGAATCTACCCTTGAAGAAGAAGAAAGATTGGCGGCTGAACACAAAAAGGAGAAAAGAAAGGACATTGCATTCAAAGCGTCAACCAAGAATAGTCATGACACAAGTGAAGAAGATAGTGAAGAAGAAACACTCATTGTAAATGGTAAGCAATATAGAAGTTTTAAAACTAACAAAATTCCTAGTGTTTCTTCCTCTAGGTGCTTTGAATGTGGCAAAAAGGGACACTTGAAAGGTGATTGTCCAAAAATTAAGAAGGGGAAGAAATCATCTCACAAGAAGAAAGAAAGAGAATATAAAGCTGCATGGGATGATTCAAGTGATGATAGTAAAGATGGAAAAGAAGAAGTAGAATGTCTTATTGATACAACAAATGAAGAAGAAGAAGAGGTAAGTCCTTTTTATTTATCTAAAGAAGAGTTAGTTGCTAGCATTGAGGAATTATATGATAAATATATTGATTGTAAAAGGAAACTAAAAAGAGTTACTAAAACTAATGAGGATTTGTATGCACAATTAGATGATCTTGCTTCTGAAAAGGAAAGTATTATTTATGAAAATTCTTCTTTGAAATCATCTTTTAATGATTGCAATACAAAATTTCTTACTCTTGATACAAATCATAATTTGCTTTGTCAAGAAAAGGTTAAATTGCTTGCAAAATTGAATGATCTTCAATCAAAACCTATCTTGTGTACTCATTTAGATTATAATGCTATTTTGAAAGAAAGATATAGTTTGTCATCTGATCTAGATCAAGAAAAGTTAGATATTAAAAAGAAAATGGATAAGATTGCTCAATTACAAAGAGAAATTAGTAGCTTGAGAAACAATGGTGTTCTTAATAAGATTTTGAAAAATTCTTCTAGTTATAATGGAAGGAGAGGTTTAGGATATGTTACAAAAGAGAAATCCTATCAAACTAAACCTATAAGAATACAAGCACCCAAGGCCAAGATTATGTATGTTCCCAAGAACAACTCAACTTCTAGAAAGAGAAATGAGATTGACTTTATTTGTTGTCACTATTGCTTGTGTCTTGGACACTATTGTTTTTCACTCCCATACAAGGAAAGGGATGATGATCTAGTTTGTGTTCCTAAAACTTAGAGATTTGAATTTGATTAGTTGAGATTTGACCTAAAATGTTACTTTGATATTCAAATGTCTTATCTCAACTAAATTGAGCATTAACTTGTATAATTTTGTAAAACTGATCTATGTTTTTACTTGAAAACAACTACTGAAAATAGTACAGAAACAATCTCGGTCGAGAAAGTTGTCGAACGAGACAATGTGGATCGAGAAATTAGTCGACCGATAGAGTTACTGTCTTAAGCCTGCAAAAACCTGATAAATGTTCGATCGACAAATATTTCGACCGAACCTCACTCGGTCGAGAAATTTGTCAAATGAGGGAAACTCTGACAGAATTATTCAGTAAAAACAAAGATACTTCAATTATAATTAACTTAAATATATATACTTCATATTTGTATGATCATAATTAAAAGGAAGAACATATGAGCATCAAAACTTTATACTTTTCATGATTAAATTGTATTTAAGAAGAAAAGATTGATTTTACTCAAATCATGGATTTGCTTCTCATGAGATTATCTTGGTTCATCTCCTACATGGTTTGGATCAAAACTGAAAATTATGAACCATGTTGATTTAATCAAGGAAATTACTATTTTATAATAATCCACATGGTTTGTCCTAAGTATTCCTTGGTTTATCTATATAGAAATCATGTGTCTTGAAATTTTCCTTTAAATGATCATGATCATTGTAATTATGGATATGTCTTTACTGTTTCACCATGTTCATTGTGTTTCATCTTCTACTTGGTTTTCTTAAAATAATATTTGATCTATATGTATATAAATCATGAATGGATATTGTTTTCCAAATGATCATAGTGATTCAGCTCATTACACATAAAGATAATGTTATCATTGAAAATGCAATTTTTGCATTAAGATAAATCTCTATAGCACAAATGCATCTTGACATATTAGTTAAATGATTATCTTGTGCTTAGCTTATGGAAAATGATATCATCCTTTTTATACATGAATACTTTTTATATGATACTCCATGTTTCAAATATTCAATCAAGTAGATCATTGTGAATGCTTAAACTAGAAATCTATAGAAATTGCCTCTCAGTCAAAATAAAAATCAACCGAGGGGTGCCCAGGTCAAAGTTAAGGTTGACCTAAAATAAGCTTGACAAAATGATTAATTGTAAATCATTACCTTGCACTCAATTTTAGTATATTGAAAACAAGATTTTAGTGCATAGCTCTCATAAAAGGCTAACTTATTATGATCTAATGCTTATTATGACCTTAGAATTCTTAAATTATCTTGATGATAAGATTAAGGGGTAGCTCACAAAACTTTGTAAACATTATGACAATCTTGATCAAATCAAATATTAAAAACTAGCTATGACCTTAGGATTATTAAACTATATTGATCTAAAATGGACTCTCTATATCAATATGGGCCTAACAACCCTCATTCTTGATTAGAGATATATTTCTGGATCTTACTATGCTGTAAAGAAAATCTCATATCATTTTCAGGGCTTAACATCCCTTGTAAAATGGATGAGAAATCAATACATATATCCATCATGAGCCTAAATGGTTCTCATATCATTTCAGGGCTTAACATCCCTTGTTAATGATTAAGAAATCAAAATACATATGCCATGAACCTAAAAGGATCTCATATCATTTCAAGGATTAACATCCTTTGCAAATGATTGAGAAATAAATTGTGGCTAAATTAGACAATAAGTGGTTTGCATTTCAAATAAACCCCTCACTCTTATAAGTTGAATATACCATTAAAGAAGGGCATCAAATTACAAAATTAAGGGGGAGAAGTAAAATTCATAATAAATGCTTCAATTGGCTATCTTTTTGAAATGTCAAAGGGGGAGAAACAATATAAATCAAATGAAAAGAGTTTCATAATCTATTGGTTTTAAAAAATGATATCGTTTGAACAAGAGACTACATGAAAAGGAAATGCAAAGGAAATTTTAGGTATGAAACTCATATGATTTACATTACTTTGATTTATAATGGAAATGTTTGCCATCTTCAAAAAGGGGGAGATTGTTGGCTAAATTGGACATTATTATAATCCCTTTGTTTTGATGATGACAAACATTTATTTCTTGTGGTTTTAACTTGCTATTTGTGTGTTTCAGGGACAAGCATATAAGGTGGTGGATAGCGAAGACTTGGAAGATCAATTTGCTAAAATTTCTTTATTTTCATGATTGTAATAAATGTAAAAACTTGTACAAGTTTATAATGTACAAGTACTTAGATATCATGTAATTCAAGCTTTTAGATCATCCCTATCCACTCACAACATTTAGATAGGTCATCCCCAAGATAGTAATACAATAGCACATTGATACACACACTCAGTAAATGAATAAATTGAATCAGAGATGTTCTTGGTCGACAAACACTTCGACCGAGACACTCTCAGTCGACAAACTCCTCAACTGAGAATAGACCTTCCTAGCTGTTAGACTGAGTTAGAAAAGTAGTTGGGAGTTGAGTTGAACGTTGCAATAGACTTACTCCAGACTCTCTCTCGGTTGATGAAATTCTCTACCGAGAGACATTCGGTCGACAAATTTCTCGACCGAGAAGGTTTCTGTCTGCACTTTTCAGAGTTAATTAACTAGCCGTTACAAACGTAATTAGTGGATACCTAATGACTAGTTGAGCACTAAGACCCCCCGAGAAAGTGTCTAGAACATCCCTAAGCACTAGTAGGCCATTCCTATAAATAGGACATGCCTTAGAACACCTAAACTCACTTGAGTACACAACTTACATATACAATTCACTTGAGATCACATTGTAGCAAGCCATTAGCAAAACTTTCACTTGCAAACCATTTCCACAAGCTATGAATTCGTGTCCTATAAGCTGCTATCTCCTATCCACTATACATTCACGTCCATCCACTTTGGTTAGGAGATCAAACACTTGATATAGGATTCAAGCCTTGTGCTACATTGGTAAAGTTGTACTTTCCTGCTTCTTTCTTGTTCCTTCTTATTGCTTTGGTTCTCCTTTACTACTCCTAGGTTGGAGGCTGTGGAAAGGAGGTTGTTGGAGCTTCTTTGGTGGTGAAGGTAGCTCAGAGGACTTAGGATTACTTCAAGAAGGTTGTCTCAACAGGAAGCTACTTCAAGAGGAAGGCTACTTCAAGGGGGAGCTTGGAGTTACTTCAAGGAAGGCTGCTTCAAGGTTGGTGAGACTACTTCTAGGTGAAGGCTATCCTAAGGGTGAAGGTATTTGTATCTTATGTAACATCGTTGCAAGGTAATAAAATACAAGTGCTTTCAAAATCCCAATTGGAAACAATTGGGTAGTGGACTGACTCGCTTAGTATTTGCTAAGGGTGGAACCACTCTAAACGCTGTGTCTCCTTCTCCAAATTTCAATTGTGGTTGTTTGGTTGAATTAATTTTAAAATCATTATAAAACCCTATTCACCCCCCCTCTAGTGGTTTTTCAGTTACTCCTTGAGTTATGTGTGGATCCATACTTGAGGATAGTATGGAATGTGATGGTGATGTTTCACCTTATGCATCCATGATCCGATGGGGATGCCATGAGTTAGGGTTTGTGAAAGAACATTGAACTATAACTTCTATATAACCTATCTTGCTAAATATAACCCTAATGAAAATAGATGATGGTGATTAGTCATGTGACCCTTCCTTTAATGATTAATGTAATGATGTAATATCCTTCCTAATGATTGATTGCTACTCTAATGTGTTAACTAGTGGTCATCATAGCTTCATGATATATGCTTTCTTATGCTGAGCTTGTACACTATTAGTGTGATGATGGCCAATCATATAGCTTCCTTATATGTTGATATAATGAAGGAATGCTCTTAATGCTAAGATAACCCAACAATGTTATACTGTGAACATCTTTTAGCTCTTTAATACAAAAACATGTTGAGCCTATGTATCACATGTATAGTGATGTTTGTTGAACCTTGTTATAAGGCATGGAAAGATGATGTTGACATTGTAGGGAATGATATAATGGTCTTAATGACCTTTGGGCATGGTTGAGCTGTGAATGAGGTGTAATCCTCTTATGTTGACAAGGTTTGATACTCTGTGATATTTTGATAAGGATTTATATCCTGTGATAGTATGATGATAAGTGTAGTCTCATGAATGGAATGAATAGTACAATATAATGATGAGATGAAGAACATAAGTTTCATATGTTTTATATCTTCTGAAGTTATTTTATGTTACTGTATGCTACAGATGAATTAGGGGTTGTATGTTCACTTTTTTGATGCAACCTTAACTCACCCAATTGGCAATAATAATCAAGTGAAACCCTAATCATGTATTGCCCTATGTTGGAGAACCATCTTCAGTGCAGAACTTGCTGGAAGATGAAAATATTCTTAAGGGAAACTCAGAGTGCATACTGTTGAATATATGGGGGCACATGTCGAGTATCACCTTGCATTCATAATTGCAGGTTGTGGAGGATGGTTGTGGTCATGCCTCAGATATTGTGATATTGCGATCTATGAAAGGCAGTAGTATAACTATAGAATGCCTCATGTAGAACGGCCATGCTTGAGCCTATTCTCTAGTGTCGTAATCGGTACCAAGTATGGACTAGTTTTTAGCAGCTTGACTATATGTCGATGTAGTGGCATCATTGACTGATATGTCACTGCCTTTTTACTCATACTAACCAAGGGAAGAGATCATAGGATGCCAATTCTCTTGGATCTTGTATGAAACTGAATAGCTCTTCGCAGGGGTCAGTTGGAATTTGGGTGGTACGACACAAACTCTCCAGGGCTTAATAAAATATGTAATACAGTCGTGTAGCATATATGTTTAGGGTTATATATAGCACTTCACATTGGATGATAACCCTTATTTGTTCTCTTTACATAGAGATGATGTTTAATGTATTAAAAGATAGTACATATGCTTATGTTGTGGATAAGATCATGTTATAGAGATGTACATATACTAGCCATGGTTAAATTGATAGATATACTACCACTGTTATCTACGATTATGACATTAGTTGTCACATGTTGTTAGCTATACTTATGTTGCTATACTTATTCATAATGATAGAGATGCTATGCTAATAGACTTGCTCATGATGCTAGTTATGCATATGCTACTGAATTGCTTATATTGTGAACAAGATGAATGATGAAAGTCAAGCTAATGGTGATAATTGGTATATGCTCAATAATGCATCTTGTTAATCATCACTACTTCTAAGCTTATTTGTTTTACATGTTTAATCTAATTAAATTGTTTAATTACTAAACTACTATAATCAATAAGCGTTGTTGGAGGTTATATCTCTTGTTGGGACATGGGTCTCATCCATGTGGTTTGCCACATCTTTTTAGGTATCCGGCAGTAGCGACAATAGACTTGTGGTAGCAAGGAGGAGCTACAGTGATGAACCTTTGAGAAGGTTGTTAGATGTCTAGTGTTTCCTAGAGTCATCCATGTACTCTCAGGTCTGGACAGGAAAGTTTGTGTATGTTGTTTCAATCTAATTAGGCTTTTGTTAGCATGTTGTTGCTTGATTATATGCCATATATGGTTAACATTATCATGCATATACTTTTTGCGGCTGAGGCCATGGAATAAGTTGTATCAACTTTTTGGCATAGTATGAATACAAGAAAGGTGTTGGGCTTCAATGTAAATGTTTCTGAGCATGTGGTGATGTTAAAATCGACTTTAATTTACCCTCTTTTTTGGGTTTGTGATTAATTAGTATCGATTGCATTTTATGTTTTGAGTAACCTCATTTAGTGTGACGGGTTCTCACAATTACATTGAAAATTTAATTGTTTATGTGTGCTCCCAACTGATAGACGCTCATACATTTTGTTTGCAATATTGTAAAATTCAAAATCAGAAACTACTTCTATAAGTCCACCCAAAAAACAATACTTGTGTGGTCTCTCAACAAAATCGAACCCTTACAAACCCTATTAGTGGCTACATGTCACAATTTTGACCAAGTTATTTTATATGATTTTGGGTGCCCATGTGCATAATGTGCACCAAACAAATGCACAAATGTTTAGCTTATTATGAATATCTAGAAATTATAGATGAAACAAGATCAAAATGTAATCAAGTAATTACCCCCCAACCTATAAATAAGAGTATTCACCACATATTTATGGATGACTTTGATCTTAGAGAAAGAGATGAACCTTAGAAAATGCATTTCACCTTCAAAATCCCTTACTTCACTTAAAAACTATAGTTTCCCCAAAAGTTAGGGCTTGTGTGTTTCTTTTTGTGGTAAGTAAGAAAGTCAGGGTTCTTGCATTGCTTTCCCTTAGAGAGAACAACGATATACGTCATCCTTTGAATGCTTGGGCCACTGTAACTTTGGATTATAGAATGGTCTTATCAAATTTAAACAATGGATACTTTATTTGTTTTCCATATTTTCCTTTGGTGTTTATGGAATTAATATAGCATGCTGGGTTAGTAATTAGGGAGCAACATTTGATCGCCTATGAACGCCATACCTCTCAGTCAAAATGGGTTTGTGCCTAATGTGTTGAATGATCACTCTTACGCAAGTGTGGGCTTATAGGGGCTTAGAAAACATTTCTTTCATTTTGACCATCACATTTTCTGACCAGGATCGAGAAGTAGAAGTCATCCAAGATGGATATTATCCAAGATCAAACAAGGTGAAACACATCATCACTATCTAGATCTTGAATATTCTCCCCTCATTTTATAGATATCAAGTGGTGTGATGATATTTTTTCCCACAATTAATGATCTAATTTACCTTTTATCATATTCTACTTGATATTCTATGCATATTGTCATTTTGTTGAATATTCCAACATATTTTCTTATGTGTACATGCATTTTTTTGTTGGTCTTTCACTTTCTTATGGAATAGGAAATATCCATTTTTTTCTAATACATTTGCCATGTGTAATCTAATAGCTTACCCTTCTTAGGTTGTGAGATCGCCCTTATCATCTTAGTTTATCACAGTCTTACAAAAAATTAAATATTTTTCTTCATTAATATGGTGGTGACTAGTATTTTGAATCTCATTATATGAATCTTGGAGATATGTGATGAGGCCCCTACCTCATTTTTTTTAAATCTTATTCTATGAATCTTGGAGATATGTGATGAGACCCATCTCCCATATTTTTTGGATATCATTCTATAAATCTTTCAACCAATGTAGATCAGAATATAGTAAGGGTTGGTTTGGATGTATGTAGTCTAGTGTAGTTGTATGAGTTTGCAATGGAAAAATGTATAATAGACTCCCACTTTGTTATCTGACTATAACCTACTAAACATGTCTTTAAGTGACTTGCCAATTAAATTGCAAAAAATCCAATGTTGATGGGGTATTTGTCAAGACGTCCTGCACTATATCTCGACCACTTGAAAAGGCTACTTATTAGCAGATGGCTGGATTAAATCTAGGGGCATTTTTGGGACAGGATTAGTATGTTTTTTCCACCAGATATTTGAAAAGCATCTTACAACCATCTCCATGCATACGAACACAATTTCACCCACTCACTAATGCTTTCACTCCCGGTCCTGCTCCCGCTCCCTCTCCTATTCTCTCCCTCTCATTTTCCCTCTCCATCTAAAACTTAGATCCGGCCACACTCTCTAGTAGAGGTAGCAAGATACATCTACACTGATTTTTAGTGTTGTTCATTATTTTAGGGTTTAGGTCTATCAACATTGACTTGAGCCTAGCCAAACAACCTTCAATGCCTCAAGCGGGCTAATCCTCTTGAATTTGTTGTTGTGTGATTATGCATTTACCATCATATTGTTTTCTTCTCCTTGTCCTAATATCCTCTTGTTCTCTTCTCCCTGCCCTACTTCTCATTAAAATATATTATTTCATTTATTTTGCATGTACACTAATTGTATTTCTTAAAAAGTTGGTTTTCCAGTGAAAGGAAGCTCTTTTGGCTAGGTAGCTGACCCTGTTAGTCCGTTATTTCAAGAAATAGGAGCATAATCTTTTTTATTTTTAAATATTATTCAATTTCCCCGCTTAGTGTATAACCATTTGATTTGCTACCATGGGGAATTCCTTCTCATCCCAAATCGAGACGATTGGGTTTGCACCAATAGAAACCATAAATTCAATATAGTGTATCTAGTTACATATGTAGAGGAGTGATTTCTAATATCATATATATCATTTTCTCCAGATTATATCCTCCCATGAAGTATTTCCAGAAGAAATATATCATGTGTGCAGATGAATAGATGAAGGAGATGGACATGGCTTTAAAGGAACTTTAAAAAGGTTCACTTGATGGTGTGTCATCATCACCAGGCCAACATACTCATCAAGGTTCAATTGTTGGTGTGCCATCATTACCTAACTGAGATACTCAACAAGGTTCAGTCATTGGTGTGCCATCGTCACCATGCCAATATATCCAACAAAGAAATTTTGTCAGCAATACATCTTTCTTTGACGTAGATGTGAATGAGATGGTTTCTTAAGAAAAAGGCTAGGAAGGAATATCAAATGAAGTTCCATTGGTTTCAAATGACTAACATGCTTATGTACAGAATCCATAGAAATTCATTTTGAAGATCATGCATATTAAGATTTCACATAGAGAGATTTCTCACATATAGACATAGCTGCCACACATCCATATTGTGTAGTCATTCCTGATATGGAGTCATATGATGTTGGGAGGACTCAAACAAATCTAAATGGGACTTGTTCACTTCTAAAATCACCGGAGAGGAAATTGATTTTGAAGATATTCATATAAATGTCTCAAATGGTTAATCCATAAACTATCCTTTATTAATATTGTCATTCCTTTTTTTCTTATTCGTCTTTCCTTTTCTCCCTCTCCTTGTTATTGATCTCTTCCTCATTTTTCATTTTCTCATGATAATTTCTTATTTGACTTTCCTTTTCTCCATCTCATTGTTCCTATTCTCCTAATCCTTCTTCATCTTCTCCCTATTTGTTTTGCTTTTCTCAAGCTCCCTATTCGTTCTTCCTCTTCTCACTATCCTTGTTCCTTTTTACCTAATCTTTGTTCCTTTTCTCACAGTCATTTTTTTTGCTTTTTTTCTCATTCCATGTTCCTTTTTTCATGCTTCTTTTATATCTTTACTTTTCTCATCCTCGATTATCATGTTATCCTCCTCCTTTCTCTTCTCTTGATCCTTGTTTCTTTTCTCACACTTCATAATCGTTATTCCTTTTCTCGCTATCCTTATTCCTTTTCACCTCCGCCTTATTCCTTTTATCAAGATCTCTATTCCTCTACTCCCTAACCTTGTTCCTTTTCTCTTGTATTTGTGTTTCATTTTCTCCCTCTCGGTGATCTTGATGTTTGACACTTCACTATTTGTTTACTCCCGATCCTCATTTAACGTCAATTCAATTTATATGGTAACACACAAAAAATGATGTAGTATGCATTATTCTTAATTACTCTTCCTATCCTACCTATCCTTATTCCTTTCCACCTTCTCCTTACTCCTTTTCTCAAGCTCTTTCTTCATGTTCTCCCTATCCTTGTTCCTTTTCACTTCTACCTTATTCCTTTTCTCCAGCTCTTTGTTCCTTTTCTCCCTAACCTTGTTCTTTTCTCTGATATTCATGTTTCCCTTTCTCCCTCTTAGTGATACTGATACTTGACACTTTGTTATTTGTTCACTCTTGATTCTCATTTAATCTCAGCTCAAATTATCTGGTAACACACAACAAATGATGAAGTATGCATTCTTCTTAATCATTCTTCCTCTCCTACCTATTGTTGTTTCTTTTCACCTTCTCCTTACTCCTTTTCTCAAGTTATTTCTTCCTGTTCACCCTATCCTTGTTTCTTTTCACCTCCACCTTATTCCTTTTCTCATGCTCTCTATTCTTTTTCTCCCTAACCTTGTTCCTTTTCTCCTATATTCATGTTTTTCTTTTTCCCTCTCAGTGATCCTGATGCTTGATGCTTCATCATTGTTCACTCCTGATCCTCATTTAACCTTAGTTCAATTTATTCAGTAACACACAAAAAATGATGCATCATACATTCTTCTTAATTGTTGTTCATATCCTACCTTTTGATGTTCCTTTTCACCTTCTCCTTACTCTTTCCCTAGGCTCTTTCTACCTTTTCTCCCTATCCTTGTTCCTTTTCACCTTTGCCTTATTTCTTTTCTCATGCTCTATGTTCCTCTTCTCCATGGCTGTGTTCCTTTTCTCTTGTATTCGTGTTTCCCTTTCTCCCTCTTGGTGATACTGATGCTTGATGCTTTGCTATTTGTTCACTCCTTGTCCTTGTTTAACCTCAATTCAATTTATCTGGTAACACACATCGATCGATGCAATATGCATTCTTCTTAATCATTATTCCTCTCCTACCTATCTTTGTTCCTTTACACCTTCTCTTTACTCCTTTTATCAAGCTTTTTATTCCTTTTCTCCCTATCCTTGTTCATTTTCACCTCCTCCTTATTCCTTTTCTCATGCTCTTTGTTCCTCTTCTCCCTAACCATGTTCCTTTTCTCATGTATTCATGTTTCCCTTTCTCCCTCTTACTGCCCCGATGCTTGATCCTTCATTATTTATTCAATCATGATCCTCATTTGACCTCAGTTCAATTTATCCAGTAATACACATCGAAGAATGCAATATGAATTCTTATTAATTGTTCTTCCTCTCCTACCTATCATTGTTCCTCTTCACCTTCTCCTTACTCATTTTCTCAAGCTCTTTCTTCCTTTTCTCCTTATCCTTATTCCTTTTCACTTCTACCTTATTCCTTTTCTCATGCTCTCTGTTCCTCCTCTCTCTAACCTTGTTCCTTTTCTCCTATATTCATGTTTCCCTTTCTCCCTCTCAGTGATCTTGATGCTTGATGCTTTGTTATTTGTTCACTCCCGATCCTCATTTAACCTAAGTTCAATTTATCTGATAACATACAACAAATGATGCAATATGCATTCTTCTTACTCATTCTCCCTCTCTTACCTATGGTTGTTCTTTTTCACCTTCTCCTTACTCCTTTTCTCAAGCATGTTCTTCCTTTTCTCCATGTCCTTGTTCATTTTCACCTATGCATTATTCCTTTTCTGACACTCTTTGTTCCTCTTCTCCCTAACCATGTTTCTTGTCTCCTATTTTTGTGTTTCCCTTTCTCCCTCTTGATGATACTGATGCTTGACGCTTCATTTTTACTCCCGATCCTCATTTAACCTCAGTTCAATTTATTCGGTAACACACAACAAATGATGTAATATGCATTCTTATTAATCGTTCTTCTTCTCCTACCTATCATTTTTCCTTTTCACCTCGGCCTTATTTCTCATGCTCTTTCTTCCTTCTCTCCCTATCCTTGTTCCTTTTCACCTCCCCCTTATTCCTTTTCTCAATCTCTCTATTCCTCTTCTCCCTAACCTTGTTCCTTTTCTCCGGTATTTGTGTTTCCCTTTATTTATTTCACTTGTGTTCCATTAATCTTGTTGTATTTCATTATCTCAGATGAACTTGATAAGCAGTATTACTGGAAAAACCATGATTTTAGATCTCCATCTGAAGCTCATCAATTTGATGATGATTATGCTCATTAGAAAGGGTTTTCTACTAGGATTGACTGGGATAAGAAGTGTAGAGGCAACATGTTACACCGCGATCTCACAATTTCCACTAATCATGAGATTAGGGCATAAATTGAGGATTTAACGTAATACAAAGATCACCCTTAACTTTTTCTTCTCTTTCAAAACTCTTTGTTTTTTCACATTGAACCACGTAAATCAACTTTACAAGGGAATCTAAACATTGATTTCTCTAATCTGATTTCAACATTAAAAATGCATGTATGAACATTCATTATGTTCCTCATACTTTTAAGCACATAAGACTTGTTGATTTGCACATATTGATAAAAGAGGAATACTGTTATACATCATCATTTACAACTCTCTCTTATTTCTTTACAAGGACCTAGAGTGACAAGGACCGACTAAACTTAACTATACTCAGACTTAACTCTTATGGCAGATCTACTCTTATGCAATGCTATCTTCTTCAAGTCCATGTGATTTCCCTAAAAATTGTGAGTAGAGGGGTGAGCCTACTCACTCAGTGAATGAGTACTTCAAAGAAACAGTCTAAAGCATTGATATAATTACAGATATACTTTTGAGAAATTGATATCAATTATAACAGCAGTAAGCTTTAAAGAGTCTAATAATTCACAATCATAAATATGATAGGATACTCTAAATATCTATAAGAGTGAATCAATATATGAAATGCTTGATTGATCATAAAGAAAACTAATAATTCAGAAACATATAAAGAATGATTGAATAACTACACACACTTGTTTGACCTCTCATTCATTTTATTATGCCCTGATCATATGCAGTGTACTCTACATATGAAGACTCGTAGTGCACTACGATAACACCATACAAGACTTAGAGGACACACCCAGGAAATGCTAAATCTGACTACTCTCCTGGTCTACAATAGGGAAATGGCTCTCTGGCCTAAACTGTACTCCTCCTCTAACCTAAGCACATAGGCGGAGAGTCAAGCCACCTCTTGGCTTTTCTGTACTCTAGTGCCACCAGGACTTCTGGTTGATGTTGGACACTACAAACTATAATTTAAGGAGACTTCCACTAGGGCTTCGTCCCCCATGCCACCTGATAGCACGTTCCAACCCCCATATACTGGATGCTGCCAGGGTTAGGTCGTTTTACCCCTAAGGCGCATACCTCACATAGGGGTTCTACATTGTTCAGGGCTCCTAAGTCCATTATTTTATTATTCCTAGAAAGCTATTTTCTACATTGTACCCTTCTCTTACTTATACTTGACTCTGATATCTCTATGGTCTCGCGTCTACTTATTTGAAGTTATAATACAACATGTATATCATTCTAAACTTGGCAGAGCAGTATATTCAAAACACTATAATATATTGAGTAGTCAACATACTATACATGCATGCATACTAAAATTCTTAAATAAATAGATTACATGTCCACTTGGCACATACACACTAGAATCGTGCAATTTATCATCTTATTACATTGATAAGAGTTAATTACTTGACATATGAGTAATTGTCAATAGCACCTGCAACTTATCTGTAATTTCTCAAAGAACGTGCATATCAACCCAAACCTTGAGTTGTACATCTCATAACTCAATTAAGAGTTAATTACTTATCATGACAAGAATTATTAATAATTACGGAGAACATTGATATCACAATACTTGATTCATTGAACACCCTACCCTTAGGGTTTCATTTAATCACAACAAATGCTACAAAGAAAGGTGTAATACATCTATCACGTACTTTTCAAATCTTTACAACACATGATACTTGGGATCTCAATCCCTTATCACATTATTGGGAATTCTCATCCCTTCACATCATTATCATAATTACTAGATCTGGGTATTCAAACCCTAAGATCATCACATAGCATTGTTACCTCTGCAATAGGTAACCATTACCTCTAGTTCCTTAGACCAAGGTATTCATTTCATTGGTTGTACAAGTATTCTCATGGCTCACAAGGCCATCACACATCTTATCACCTCTCACTAGGAAACAACTTATTCCCATGGATCCCATAAAGATTTCGTGCAACATAAACATTCACTGAATAAAGACTACTATCAACAAATCATATAAAATCAATATATGTATGAAACCTTGGAACTGAGATGAATTTGGGTTACCATGCCATTCACTGGGATATCATGCATCAATAATAACATTGAATAAATAAAGTCTATGATGTCAAGAAAATCCCTTCAAATGGATTTCACGATATCTATTCACAAATATCCAACTTTCCTCGCATCTAGGGTTTCACCCTCTTCACCGAGATACATAACAAACACTACTCACTTTAAATGAAATCCAAGATAGTATCTGACATATATGTACTATGAATTTACATAAACAATCATTCAAACCCAAGGGGATCTAGATAAGCAACTTTCTCTGTTTACTTATACAACAAATTTCAGTCATAGATTTAGTTTACTCTTATAACCTCTACGAATACTTAGGAAATCTCATTAGAGTGCATTGTATAAATTTATAATATAATTTTATCATCTAAAATTCATTCAAACAAAGGAATAATCCATTTCATATCATTTTGCAACAACTTAGAACAAATAGACAATTCAGGGTTTGGAGTCGCATACTAAGCAATTAAAGATTATTGTTGATTTAACCAATTTTCATGCAATATAATGTTTAAAGGAATTTCACACTCACCCTTAGGTGTGAAAACACCTTAAAAACATATCCCATATCTAAAAATCTTGAATCCATATCAAATCCCTAGCAATTCACCCAATTCTTCTTCCTTACAACTCGAAAACCCTAAAAATGAGGGATTATGAAGAAAGAGTGAGAAAAGGGGAAGTTTTGATACCATTTTGGATCAAATCAGAGGAGTGATAGAATTTTGAAATGTAATAGAAGATTCACCATGAAACTATATCCAAAGAATCTAAACTTACATGATTTCATCATTCCTCAGACCGTAAAACCCTAGATCATCATCTCCATCAATTTATCCTCTCAAAACCTAACACTCTCTCTCTCTAGGATTTCGTTTCTCAGGATTGAATCACAAGTTATTAGAGCTCCTTGTGTGTTATGTTGACCATATAGAGAAATTGAGCTGCTTGGGTCAATTGCACATTGACCCCTCACTATATTTTCTCTTATTTTAGCTGAATTTTCTATCATAAAAATATTACTGTAATTGATCTACTGAAAAGGTCTAAATGCATCCAAAAATTATGAAAATTTTACATGTTGTTTATGATTGAGTTTCAGATCTCCAATTAAAATTTCAGATCATTTGGAGTTACCAATAAATTAATAAAAATAAAACACTACACTGCTGAAAAGCACTCTGTCAACATTTTGGTCGAAGTATAGTTCGACCGAGAACCACATTCAAAGAACACTCAAATATTCTAAAATTTTTCTCCAATATGTATGATTGGGTTATCCATATCATATCCCAAATTCATTAAATACTAAATTTGTAGAAAATATGAAAAATCATTTACCACACTGCTGTCCTCATCAAATTCCATATTCATGTACTATCAAAACCCTATTTTTTCCGATTAGGGTTTACATTTCTCAAACCCTAATTCTTCAAACTAAAATCATAGTTAGATTTTCTTCTTAGATTTGAAACATCACAATTGATCTACTATCATTAATCTAGTCTAAATGATGTTCAATCTAATCAAGCATGCAATCATTCAGGTAAACCCTAGTTTACCAATTAAGCACAAATGTGGTCATTACAATTCTCACCCCCTTAAAAAGTTTCATCCCTGAAACATAAATATGCAAACAAAGTATATTCAAAGTTTATTTTAAGATTCTAAAATCTTACATGTCATTACATTCTTGTATTTTATACTTGAATGTAGTTTTCAACATTAAGTCCTTTATTTCTTTTCTAATCACAACATATTAAAATAGTTCTCAATGATAACAAACAAATTCTCTATGCCACAATCAACCATAGAGTAGATAGAGAAGCAACCATTTCAATATTTTCATACTCTTGAGGTGTTACCTCAACATTGATAATCTGATCCAACTATCTCAATTCATACGGCTCAACATGTACTATTGTTATGTATTACCTCTAAGTCACAAAAGAGAGTTCACCATGTTCTTTTGAATTTTACTATTGTGCTACTCAAATAGCAAAATAGTCTTGAGTTGGAAGCTAGATTCAACAACAATTGTACAATACTACTCACGGCATCCCCATTGCACCATGGATGCATAAGGTGAAGCATTACCATCACATTCCATACTATTCTCAAGTATGAACCAACACATAATTCAAGGTGTAACCATTGAGTTATATCATTCTAGGGTTTCAACAACAGTAACAAAGTACTCCATGATTGTATTAGTCATTCAAGGATTATTCATACCCAATTACCATCACTTAGTTATATTAAAGCTAGGTATAACAAGCTATACCTCATTAGGGTTACATACCAATACAATATGGTTATCATCCCTTCTATTCATATGAATGAATAGGTAAGCCTACCTTATTCAGGGTAACCCTTCATTTGTTCCATCATTATTCAACCCATATCACCATACCACAATTGTACAATACTAAGATGGATTACTGGTATGAATGACTACAACTATCATACACCTTTAATTAACATATTGCTTGCACAGGTACACTGAAATCATACGTAGAACCAATTTACATCCCTTAATATACCTTCAACAAATTATGCTTCTAAAACCAAATTCACATATTACTAAAAGCCATTGTTTTCTCTTATCTCTCTCCACATTCACTACTACTTACTTTTTGCTACTTATCCTTCTTACTTTAATCATGTAGATTAAACATTCCTAAAATTGAAACATACAAGGTACAAATAGATTATTCATCATTCTTGCTATCACTACAAGAATTTATCTCATGTCACACTTAACTCATATTGTATTTCTCCTTTTGTTCAAAACACACTTGTTACATTTCAAATTTATATCTTACTCTTTACTCCGAATCATTTCCATATTGTTTATCTACCTTTCAGTTTAGCTATCTTTAAACCATGGATTACTATCAGTGCTAGTTTACTTCTCATAGTGCAAATCTCATTATCTTGTTTTGTAGAGATGTTAGTATTCAAGGTCAAATCACTAGTGACATCCCTTAAAAAACTACAACTCTAAACATTCTAGGGTTTGGTCCTTACCGGTAGCATGACATTATTGTGATGTGACTTTGCTCCCTTAATTTGAAATTCAAACTATGGTTCTCACAAGTTTTACTAAAGTCTTCTTTATCTTATCGATTGAATTTACTTTCTCTTACTTGGCCATTCAAATAGATTACATTCTCAATTACCCTTCTAGGGTTTCATCATCATATTGTGTGTCTTTATTACATTCACTAGATGTCTCTACCACGGTGGTTATGCATCATATATGATTCATTTTCTTATCACTTCATTCCCACATTGCTCTCATTAAGGAAGATATGAAAGAGAAGATGATTTTGAGACTTATAATTCTTATCTTCAAACATTCAATAATACATTTCTCATATGTAGGTTTAATTAATTATCAACAAGGATACTCGACTAATTAGCACTTTCTTGAATCTCACAACCTCTTTCTTTTATAATCTATATTACTCCATTATGTTTCAAGCCCTTCTTTACTTTCCATAATCCCCTTACCATATACTACTATTCCACATGTCATCTTTAACTTCTAGTTTTCTCTTATGATCATGTTGCTTCTTTTATGTGTATGATCATGTATACCATGTTGCATATATTTTCTTATATCCTTCTACTAATGTGAAGTTGAAATTCTAAATCAATAATCTCTCTACTAGTATCACCTCATGTTTAATACATTACATATCCTTTATTTTAAATCAAATGGCTCATGCATGGGTGAAACATAGTTTCTCTTTCAATCAAGTTTTTCCATCCTGAATATAGTCTACCTTTGTATGACTTATTCATTTATTTAGCTACACTTTTGTTCTTCTTTTAGAAACTAGTTTGTTGTTCTATAGAGACTTAAAATCCAAAGGCAATAAGGATGAATGTATTAAACTTATTAATAAAGGTATACATTCCATGCTATCAATTATATCATAACCCTCATTCCTTAATCAAGCTCATTATTTCCAACATTTCTCTTTATTTCAACTAAGTTTCTTATCCTAGTTTTATGATTTACATGCTCATCTAGTTCTCTTCACTTTAACTCTTCTGAAGACTCTTCACTTCTATGTACTTATTGTATACTTAGCTCTTTTCTTCTATTTTCCCTTTGCTTTGGAGTACATAAAAACATTGTACTCGATTATATAATCCATTCCTCATGATTGATTCTTACTATCTTGGCCCCTTACATACTTTTATCATATCTTTTCCATATTTCATATTTATAGTTCATATAATACTAATAATTAAACTTAATCTGAACCTTATGTCGTGTTCTTTTATTTCCAATTAAGGGTTTCTCATATGAGGCCCCAAAGTTGGATCTCAGATATCAGTTCCAACTGATTCATAGTTATCCCTGTCTTTCCCTTATACTTCAAAATCTTAGAGTGTATACATTCAAACTAGAATTTGGATCTAATCTATCCAGAATTTACTCTTGTTATGTTACTAATAGGATTCATTAGATCCCAGTAATGCATCCTTCCAGCCGGACCAGGCCGAACCTGTAGTCCTGAAGCCAAGAGCTACTTAAGATTAACCAACTCCTATTAATCTCAAACATGTGGAAAGAATATCCACTTAGGAAAGTTCATTCAAAGATCATTTCTAGTCTACTTGATACAAAGAATGTAATCAATAAATGCTACAACTGCATAGTGTATAACAAATCTTAAAGACCCATATATATTTCAAAATATTGAATATCTGAATTCAAACACATAAGAGCATTTCTATTCATCTCAAATAAAACAACAATATGAAATGAAAGTTCTATCTCATTTTATATTTATGCTCTTAATTCATGTTACTTATCTTGTTTCTAACCCTAATATTTCTAGAGTTCCTCTCTAGCCCATCCTTCCACTGTATACCTGGCCAGGGTATACATGAAAGAATAGACAGAGTAGCTTGATACTGGTTGATCCAAGTACTTAGATACTGGGTCAGGTTATCCAAATACTCAAATCCCCAGAGCTAACATCATAACATCTCCTATCTACCACACTTATGACTCTAACTTACTAACTTAATGGTCCCTAACAACTCAGTCTAAGCTTTGATACCAAGTTGTTACACCCCAATCTCACAATCTCCACTAATCATGAGATTCAGGCATAAATTGAGGATTTTACATAATATAAAGATCACCCTTAACTTTTTCTTCTCTTTCAAAACTCTTTCTTTTCTCACATTGAACCACATAAACCAACTTTATAAGGGAATCTAAACATTGATTTCTCTAATCTGATTTCAACAGTAAAAATGCATGTATGAACATTCATTATGTTCCTCATACTTTTAAGCACATAAGACTTGCTGATTTGCATATATTGCTAAAAGAGGAATAATGTTATACATCATCATTTACAACTCTCTCTTATTTCTTTACAAGGACCTAGAGTGACAAGGACCGACTGAACTTAACTA
This sequence comes from Alisma plantago-aquatica, assembly GCA_963693085.1. Lineage (NCBI taxonomy): Eukaryota > Viridiplantae > Streptophyta > Magnoliopsida > Alismatales > Alismataceae > Alisma > Alisma plantago-aquatica. The sequence continues at coordinate 1,412,945,621 of OY856409.1, read as the reverse complement.
TACTCATACTTAACTCTTGTGTCAGATCTACTCTGATGCAATGATATCTTCTTCAAGTCCATGTGATTTCCCTAAAAATTGTGAGTAGAGGGGTGAGCCTACTCACTCAGTGAATGAGTACTTCAAAGAAACAGTCTAAAACACTGATATAATTACATATATACTTTTGAGCAATTGATATCAATTATAACACCAGTAAGCTTTTAACAGTCTAATTATAGACAATCATAAATATGACAAGATACTCTAAATATCTATAAGAGTGAATCAATATATGAAATGCTTGATTGATCATAAAGAGAACTAATCATTTAGAAACATGCAAAGAATAATTGAATAACTGTACACACTTGTTTGACCTCTCATTCATTTTATTATGCCCTGATCAAATGCAGTGTACTCTACATATGAAGACTCGTAGTGCACTACGATCACACTATACAAGACTTAGCGGACACACCCGGGAAATGCTAAGTCTGACTACTCTCTTGGTCTGCAATAGGGAAATGGCTCTCTGGCCTAAACTGGACTCCTCCTCTAACCTGAGCACACAGGTGGAGAGTCAAGCCACCTCTTGGATTTTCTGTACTCTAGTGCCACTAGGACTTCTGGTTGATGTTGGACACTGCAAACTATAATTTAAGGATACTTCCACTAGGGCTTCGTCCCATGTGCCACCTGATAGCATGTTCTGACCTCTGTATACTGGATGCTGCAAGGGTTAGGTCATTTCACTCCTAAGGCGCAGACCTCACATAGGGGTTCTACAGTGTTCAGGGCTCCTAAGTCTATTATTTTATTATTCCTAGAAAGCTCTTTTCTACATTGTACCCTTCTCTTACTTCTACTTGACTCTGGTATCTCTATGGTGTCACATCTACTTATTTGAAGTTATAATACAACATGTATATCATTCTAAACTTGGCAGAGCAGTATATTCAAAACACTGTAATATACTGAGTATTCAACATACAATACATGCAGGCAGACTAAAATTCTTAAATAAACAGATTACATGTCCACTTGGCACATACACACTAGAATCCTGCAATTTATCATCTTATTACACTGATAAGAGTTAATTACTTGACATATGAGTAATCGTCAATAGCACCTGCAACTTATCTGTAATTTCTCAAAGAACGTGCATATCAACCCAAATCTTGATTTTTGCATATCATAACTCAATTAAGAGTTAATTACTTATCATGACAAGAATTATTACTAATAACTGTGAACAATGATATCACAATACTTGATTCATTGAACACCCTACCCTTTGGGTTTCATTTAATCACAACCAATGCTACAAAGAAAGGTGTAATACATCTATCATGTACTTTTCAAATCTTTATAGCACATGATACCTGGGATCTCAATCCCTTATCACATTACTGGGAATTATCATCCCTTCACATCATTATCATAATTACTGGATCTAGGTATTCAAACCCTTAGATCATCACATAGCATTGTTACCTCTGTAACAGGTAACCATTACCTCTAGGTCCTTCGACCAAGGTATTCATTTCACTGGTTGTATCAGTATTCTCATGTCTCACAAGGCCATCACACATCTTGTCACCTGTCACTAGGCAACAACTTATTCCCATGGCTTCCATAAAGATTTCATGTGACATAAACATTCACTGAATAAAGACTACTATCAACAAATCATATAAAATTAATATATGTATGAAACCTTGGAACTGAGATGAATTTGGGTTTCCATTCCATTCACTGGGATATCATGCATCAATAATATAATTGAATAAATAAAGTCTATCATGTCAAGAAAATCCCTTCATATGGATTTCACAATATCGATTCGCAAATATCCAACTTTCCTCGCATCTAGGGTTTCACCCTCTTCATTGAGATACCAAACAAACACTACTCACTTTAAATGAAATCCAATATAGTATCTGACATATATGTACTATGAATTTAGATAAACAATCATTCAAACACAAGGGGACCTAGATAAGCAACTTTCTCTATTTACTTATACATCAAATTTCAGTCATAAACAAATTCCCTATATTTCAGTTTACTCTTATAACCTCTGTGAATACTTAGGAAGTTCTCATTAGAGTGCATTGCATACATTTCTAATATGATTTATCATCTGAAATTCATTCAAACAAAGGAATAATCCATTTCAAATCATTTTGCAACAACTTAGAACAAATAGACAATTTAGGGTTTGTAGTCGCGTACTAAGCAATTAAAGATTATGGTTGATTTAACCAATTTTCATGCAATATACAGTTTAAAGGAAGTTCCCACTCACCCTAAGGTGTGAAAACACCTTAAAAACGTATCCCATATCTGAAAATCTCGAATCCATCAAATCCCTAGCAATTCACCGAATTCTTCTTCCTTTCAACTCGGAAACCCTAATAATGAGGGTTATGAAGAAAGAGTGAGAAAAGGGGAAGTTTTGATACCATTTTAGATCAAATCAGAAGAGGGAAGGAATTTGTACATGTGAGAGAAGATTCACCATGAAACTATATCCAAAGAAGCTAAACTTACATGATTTCATCATTCCTTAGACCGCAAAACCCTAGGTCAGCATCTCCATCAATTTCTCCTCTCAAACCCTAACTCTCTCTCTCTCTCTAGGATTTAGTTTCTATGGATTGAATCACGAAATATGAGAGCTCCTTGTGTGTTAGTTTGACCATACAGAGCAATTGAGCTGCTTGGGTCAATTGCACATTGACCCCTCACTATACTTTCTCTTATTTCAGCTGAATTTTCTATCATAAAAATATTACTATAATTCGTCTACTGATAAGGTATAAACACATCAAAAAATTATGGAAATTTTACATGTTGTTTATTATTGATTTTCAGATCTCTAGTTAAAATTTCAGAATATTTGGATTTACCAATAAATAAATAAAAACAAAACACTACACTGCTGGAAAGCACTCTGTCAGCATTTTGGTCGAAGTATAGTTTGACCGAGAACGACATTCAAAGAACACTCAAATATTCTGAAATTTTCTCCAATATGCATTATTGAGTTATCCATATCATGTAAAAAATTCAATTAAATAAAAAATTTGTAGAAAATATGAAAAATCATTTACCACACTATTATCCTGATCAAATTCCATATTCATGTACTATTAAAACCGTAATTTTTGCCGATTAGGGTTTACATTTCTCAAACCCTAATTATTCAAAATAAAGTCATAGTTAGAGTTTCTTATTATATTTGAAATATCACAATTGATCTACTATCATTAATCAAGTCTAAATGATGTTCAATCTAATCAAGCATGTAATCATTCAGGTAAACCCTAGTTTACCAATTAAGCACAAATGTGGTCATTACACAAGAACACAAATCATCAAATGATTCAATATATGTGATATGTCTGTAATAAATAAGGATATCAAATGAGAAGTATACTGAGTCAAATTGGTTCTAAAACAATTGAAGAAATTAATAGATTGCCACACTAGAACCGAGAGGCACCATAGAAATAAAAAGGACTAGGTACAAAGCACATATAATATAAATTGTGATTGCCAACTTAATCTCTACAAGACAACTAGTTGGGTTGTTGATCATAACCATGCACTTAATCCACAAGAATATGCACACCTTCTTAGACTCATCCATATTGTTTCAAACATGCAAGGAGCTATAGCAGAGATCAATGAAGATGATAGAATTCAATTATGTAATTCCTACGATGCAATGTCTTTGGTCACTGGTGGACGTGACAACATTGGGTTTCTTCGACTAGATTTAAGGAACCATTTGAGGCGGAGGAGATAAAAGACAATGATATCGGGTGAGACCACTGCTTTGCAAGAGTCCTTTTGTAATGAAACATAAACCAACCTATCATTTTACTGTGATATTGAGGTTGATAATGAAGAGAGAATTACAAACATCTTTTGGGCTGACTGGAGGATGAGGTTTGATTATCAGCTATTTGGTGACACAATTTCTTTTGGGATAATTTTCTAAACAAACAAGAGATACCGACCATTTACTTAATAGAATCATGTGTCTCAACATTTTATATCTTGTGTTCCAGAATTGACATCTTGTATTCTAGTATTCGACATCTTTTGTTATCGTATTCAACATTTGTGTTCTGGTGTGCTACTATATGTGTTACAATATTCAACTATGTGCTTGAATATTGAACCATATTTCTTTGCATTATTTGAACTGACAAGTTATTTTTCTATGTAGTTTTATTTATTGATTTTAACCACCATTGTCAGGGTGTCATATTCAGTGCAACTCTCCTTGATGATGATACTATTGAGTCCTTTGAATGATTATTTTAGACATTTCTTAAATGCATGTTAGAAAAGGCACCTTTAATTATTTTCACAGATCAAGATGTTTCAATGGCTTGGGTTATAAGAAAAGTTCTCCCTGATATGTTCCATGTGCTATGTACATGGCATATACAATAAAATGCTCAAAAGAACCTCACTCAATTGTTCACTCCTATTTTGCACAACCAACTTACTCTCCTCATGTATGCTGTTCAAAATTAAGATGAATTCAATTTTTCTTAGACAAAGATGATTGAAAAATGCTTCCCTAATTGGTCCCATCATTCAATTGAGAGAATATATGACTACAAAAAAATGGTCCTTGTCTTGGGTAAACAACATTTTATTGTTGGAATGAAAATGACCCAGCTTAGTGAATCGTGCAATGGTTTTATGAGGCTATTTCTCCAACCAAATCACAACTTGGTTTAGTTATTCACATACTTTTTTGAAATGCTTGCAAGTAGGAGGAGTAAGAAAAAGAATAAGAGTTTCATGTAGCTGATAAATTTATAAATTAAATTTTTCTATAGCCCAATTGCAAAAGGGCCACTGAGGTTTATATGCCTAATATGTTTGCAATCTTCAAATACGAGTTCATAGAATGATGGAGTATGTAATCAAGTCCACACCAAAAAATAAATTTGGATGTAAGCTTTCGAACTTTGTTTTCAAAAGTGATTATTACAATATAGTAGATGAGAGGACCGTATCAGTCTGACTAGATGATAGGAAGTTTGAATGTTCCTGTCATATGTAAGGAAGTCTAGCAATTCTGTATAGACACATTCTCAAAGTTTTGGATGTTCTAGGATCTTTCGAGAACAAAATTTGCAAGCAATTCCCCCTTACTAGATATCATGGCGTTGGACATATCTTGCTAAGAGGGATTAGTATACTTGACTCCATTTCTGATGTCAATAAACCATCTGAATATGGGTAATACTATCAACATCTATGCCCCAAAATGGTTTAGCTGGCCACATCGATTTTCATGGATGATGATGTTTACCAAATGGTAGACAATGAGATTAATTTGTTAAGTTCTAAGGATGACTTACGAAGGGATCATGTTTCGCATTGCACTACAGTTGAAGATGTATTGACTCCTTGACACGAATTTACCGTGCATAAAATGCAAGTGCACGTGCCAAAGTAATATAGGCCTTTGTGAGGCCCGAGTCGAACTCAGGGGATGGATTTTTTTTGGTAGACTACTACTAACTATTTGCGATCAGCTAGACCGATTAGAATGGTTTGAGAGTTGTTTGAAAAAGAAAAGAAAAAGAAACGAAAGAAAAACAATCGATTAAATGGTTGGTTTGATCAATTAAAGATGGAATCTTTAGGATTGCGGTATCACCGCAGGTTCTCGTTGTACTCATTCCTACACAATTATCCTAATTCATCTCCTATTCTGGGTAGTGGCATGTAGTCAGAATTGTTCATTGTCGTGAAACAATTCACTACCTAAATCTAGGTTGGTTCCACGGTAGTAGTAACCTATACCCTAAATTAGGTGCATGAAGGTCACACTCTGGGTTTCCACCATTAACTGTACATCGCCTTGTTCAAAGGATTTATTAGTTAATGTGATATCTGCCTCTTTTCAACCATTAATTCTTCTTTCAAAGTAATAAAGGAATTAGATTATCATTAGGGTGATCAATCGTAATGATATAACTGAGAAAACGACATCATGCCACAGATTTAAGAGACAAACTATGATAAACTATGTAAAAATTATCATACAATGATTACCCGGGCTACTGCCAGTCCTAAAGATAAAGGGGATTAGCCCCACATTGTTCATCTCAATGAAAAACATGATGAGAGAAAGGGAAAACATAGGGAAACGTGAATAGATGTGATGTAAAACATAGGGAAAATCCGATGCATCACACATGAGCTCAAAGGGTTTAGCCCAATCCGGCATTTAGACAACCGGTGCAGAAATTAATTTTTCTTTAAGGACATTAAAGGCATGTATGCATTTCTCATTGAAATCAAATGTGACATCCTTCTCAAGTAATTCAGAAAATGGTTTAGCGATTTTAGAGAAATCCTTAATGAAACGGCGATAAAACCCTGCATGACTGAGAAAACTCCTCACCCCTTTCACTGAATTTGGTGGAGGTAGTTTGGAAATAACCTCAATCTTGACTGGATCCACCTCCAGTCCCTTGCTAGATACCTTGTGTCCAAGCACAATTCCTTCGCTAACCATCATATGACACTTTTCCCAATTAAGGACTAGATGCGTGTCCTCACATCTTTATAAAACTTTATCCAAATTATACAAGCATTCATCAAACGACGCACCGTAGATGGAAAAATCGTCCATGAAAACCTCTAAACAGCGCTCAACCATATCAAAAAATATAGCAAGCATACAACACTGAAAAGTGGCTGGTGCGTTGCATAACCCAAATGGCATGCGGTGATCTGCAAAAGTCCCATAAGGACAGGTGAAGATAGACTTCTCAAGATCCTTCAGGTCTATAGACATCTGATTATAGCCAGAATAACCATCCAAAAAGAAAAAATGAGAGCGGCCAACTAGCCACTCTAAAATCTGATCAATAAATGGGAGAGGGAAATGGTATTTTAAAGTGGCAGAATTGAGGCGATGGTAATCGATACACACTCTCCACCCGGTTACCAATCGGGTAGTGACAGGTTCATTTAGAAGATTTTGAGTAATAGTAATTCCCCCCTTCTTAGGGACTACCTGTGTTGGGCTTACCCACGTCGAGTCTGAAATATCATAGATGATTCCCGTAGAAAGGAGCTTAATCACCTCCTTCTTGATGACCTCCATCATGCTCGGGTTGAGTCAACATTGTAGCTGAATCACCGGCTTGGCTCCTTCCTCAAGCCAAATCTTCTGCTGACAAAGAGTAGGGGTGATCCCCTTAATATTAGCAACTGACCACCCAAATGCACCGTGGTGGTTCTTCAGCACGATCATCAACTGTTCTTCCTCCTCGACACTCAGACATGCCGAGATGATCATCGTGAGCTTCTCATCATCTGCTAAGAAATCATACTTCAAATGAGGGGGTAGCGGCTTCAACTCGAGATTTAGGGGGCTGACCAACGAAGATTGAAGCGGTGGTGGCAGTGGCCCTAGATCCTCATAGTGCTTGGCATAATAGCAAGCAAGCACTTGAAGCATCTTTACACATTCTCGTAAAGACGTGTTTCTCATCCAATCATCCATGACATTGAATAGACATGCCTCAAGGAGAAATTTCGGATATGAGTTGATCATCGAGACTGCTATAACATCATCCTCACTAGATAGAGAAATTTCTTCCTCTTTGTCGTTTGGATAACCCACGACTTTGCAAAGAGATACAACTTTTGTTTGTTCCATGATATCCACGGCCAGTGTCCCCTTGTCTACCTTAGTCATCACATGAGCCATATCCAAAAATGGCTTCCCTAAACAAAGAGAAATGTTCTGATCAAAGTGCTTCACCATACAACATTGCTCCTTTGCCTTTGATTGTTTTGTACTTGGTGGCATGACCATCTCAAATCTATCATCTGCTATACCCAACGTTAGACGGCCTCTACCCATTTCCAATATCATATCAGTAGTAGCCTGGAAGGGTCTTCCTAAGAGCGACTCATTCCCTTATTCATCTTGCATCTCCATAACTACAAAATCGGCTGGAAATACAAATCTGTCAACTTTCACCAAGACATCCTCACAAATTCCTTACGACCTAACCCCAGAATTATCCACGAGTTGAATCGTCATGTTGCTTTGTCTAGATTCTTTAAGTCCCATCTTCTTAAAAGTAGATAGGGGCATCAAGTTTATACTTGCCCTGGAATCCCACAATGCTTCACCAAATTTCACCTTGCTGATGTAACATGAAATATTGAAGCAGCCCAGATCTTGTCGCTTTGATGGCAATGTGCCCAAAATGAAGGTGCTAACCTACTCTTTAAGAACTACCACCTCAGTATCAAGAATCTTCCTCTTCTTGGTAATTACATCCTTCATAAACTTACCATAAGAGGGTATCTGCTCAATCGCCTTCAACAAAGGAATGTTATCAGAAAGTTTCCAAAAGCTGTCTAAAAATTTCTTAAACCGTGCATCCACTTTCTTGGCTTTGAAGCTGTTGGGGTAAGGGACGGGGACAACCTATGCCCTATGGTGTGGTGGCACATATGAAGTACTCTTCTCAGTCTCTTGAATAGTTTCTTCTTCTGGAATGGGCTCTTCTATGACCTTTTCTACAACATCATCCACTATCTCTGTGGCTGTGACATCCTCTACGGCCTCGCCCATTGCTTCTGGCTGTGTTATGCTTGGTTCATTGACCTTAGAGTTTAAAGACTTCTTCCCACTCCTCAACAGAATTGCTTTGGCTTGTTGATTCCCTCTTGGAACATTTGTATTTCCTGGGAAACCTTGTTGTGTTGGTTTCTTTAAACTTGAAATATCTGCTGCCATCTGTGCTAACGACGTCTCAAGTGTCCTCATTTGAGCCCTATGACTTTGCAGAGTTTTCCCAAACTGATTCATAAACTCCCCTTGTTTCTTGATTTGTTGACCAAAGGTGCTCATCATCTCTTGATTATTCTTTATCACCTGGTTGAGCAAATCATTGCTCTTGTCCTCTGCCATGGGCTATGGCTTGGTTTCCGGATCATGCAAAAAATTATTTGGATTTTTCCACAAAAACTTTTTGTCTTTCCTCCAAGAGTAATCATTATTTCTGTACCCTTGCTGTTGACGCATGTATTTGACCTACACTTCTTCATCCTTTTCCTCCTCTTGTGCAAGTAACCTTTTAGCAATTAGGTCCATCTTTTCATTGAGTTCTTTGATAACTTTGGCATCTTACGCAACCTTAACTTGTTCCGGAGCATCTCTATCACCCCATGACTGCTTTTTAGCCATGTTTTTCAGAATTTCCCAACACCTTGTATCAGTGTTATTCAGGAAGAACCCCGATCCTACTGAATCTAGATTGCTTCTATCATGCTCAGAAAGAGCAAAATAGAAAATCTTGACCTGCTTTTCTTTGTCCAGCCCATGATGTGGGCATCTCCTCAGCATTATCTGGAATCTCTCCCAAGTCTCAGAATATGTTTCACCAGCTTTCTGACTGAAATTGTGGATTATTCTTATAAGATCATTTGTCTTCTCAGGCAGGAAAAATCTCTCAAAGAAAACTTCAACCATGTGGTCCCACAATTCCACATACTCGTCGTCCATATTATGTAGCCATTCTCGAGCATTTCCCGCCAGAGAACTGGGAAATTACTTCAAGTAGAGCATATCTTGTGGAAACTGGTCTATCTTGACCATATCATAGTTCTCCACGAATTGGCTTATGTGGGTCACCGAATCTTCATTTTTGAGCCCGTGAAACGCATTGGACTTGACCAAATTGATTAGGCATGGGTCAATTTTGTAGTTAGGAATGTTGATGGCCTGCTTCTTAATTGGCCCCTTTGATGCAGAAGAGGACGACACCTTGATTTTCTCACAGATTGTTTGTTCCTCAGCCATTGCTTCGGTGTCAGAATCTGAATTCTCGTAGTCTAATCCCAAAAACGGGACCTCCGGCGATGACTATGTGTAGTCTGTGCTATGCGTACTCACCATGCACTAGTACCTGCACAATAATAAATTTAATTAGGCATAGTGCTAGATGATTAGAGATTATGAAAGATAGACGATTAGTTTCCAGAATTTAAAATTTAAAAAAATGTGGCCTAGAGTGGCCGCTTGCATCCCTCATAGTGCCGAAAATCACCGTTCCCCGGCAACGGCGCCAAAAACTTGACACAAATTTACCATGCGTAAAATGCAAGTGCATGTGCCAAAGTAATATAGGCCTTTGTGAGGCCCGAGTCGAACTTAGCGAACAAATTATTTTTCGGTAGACTACTACTAACTATTCACGATCAGCTAGACCGATAAGAATGGTTTGAGAGTTGTTTGAAAAAGAAAAGAAAAAGAAATGAAAGCAAAACAACCGATTAAATGGTTGGTTTAATCAATTAAAGATGGAATATTTAGGATTGTGGTTTCACCGCAGGTTCTCATTTTACTCATTCCTACACAATTATCCTAATTCGTCTCCTATTCCGGGTAGTGGCCTGTAGTCAGAATTGTTCGCTGTCGCAAAACAATTCACTACCTAAATCTAGGTCGGTTCCACGGTAGTAGTCACCTATACCTTAAATTAGGTGCATGAAGGTCACACTCTGGGTTTCCACCATTAACTGTACATCACCTTGTTCAAAGGATTTATTAGTTATTGTGATATCCGCCTCTTTTCAACCGTTAATTCTTCTTTCAAAGTAATTAAATGTATTAGATTATCATTAGGGTGATTAATTGTAATGATATAATTGAGAAAACAACATCATGCCACGGATTTAAGAGACAAACTATGATAAACTATGTAAAAAGTATCATACAACGATTACCCGGGCTACTCCCGATCCTAAAGATAAAGGGGATTAGCCCCGCATATTTATCTCAATGAAAAACATGATGAGAGAAAGGGAAAACATAGGGAAACATGAATAGATGTGATGTAAACCCCTGAACGGAGGAGATTTGGGCGTTCCTTGGCATAGGGTGAATGTTTTACAGCCTTCCGGCGGTGGAAAACATCTTCTTCAGCTCTCGAAACGATCGAGGTGTCGCTCTGGGCTCCGTTCTTCTCTCCTCTCCTTCTTGATACTTTTCCCATGGCTAATGACGTGATAGATTGCTTAAGGCCACCTTAATTAGATATATGAACCACTTTAGGTCGCCCAAAAATCACCATTGTATGATTAGACATGATCTTTAGCAAAACCTGATCTGACGGCGTCGATACCATCGACACGGGTTGATGGTATCGACCTGCATGAGGCACCGACGCTTGCACGATTCTTGGGGTCCTCTCTGTTGTTGCCTCGATACCATCGACGGTGTTTCGATGGTATCGACACCTTAGGCGTCACTCTTCTTTGGAATCTGACGCTGAAGCTAAGTTTGCTGAGGCGAGGTCGATGGTATCGACCTTGGGTTGATAGTATCGACACCTGGACATCTAGCTCACTGATGCTCTCTTGATACCATCGACAGTCCCATCGATGGTGTCGACTTCTGGTTGCTCTTCTCTGGCAATACACTGTGAGCAGGTCGATGGTATCGACCATCCGTCGATGGTATCGATGGATGCAGATATCCGAATTTCCTGAAATGAAGAGAAGAGCACGAAGCAAATCCCACAAATATGATCTTTTATACAGAATAAAAGGAAACAAGGTAAATTTGATGTAAAATGAGATTATAGACTAAAGGTAGTGAATCATGCGATATTAATTACAAATATGATCAAAATACACATAAAACATATGCGAAACCAGTCTATAAAAATGACTCAAAGCCCCTGCATCAAACTCCCCTAAGCTTGAACATTGCTCATCCTCGAGCACAAAACTGTAGAATAGAATTCTGAGAGTCAACTAAAGAACATATTAGCATAAAAGACATCTCAATATGACTCCCACCTGTCATGCACATGCCGACCCTTCCTGACCACAGAACAATAACTACCCTAAAGGTGACAATAATCATCCATAAGAAATGTCCACCCCAAGATCATCAAACACTACCAAATAAAGCAGTTGATATAATGAATTCCTTCGGTTCAGATTTAGTGCATCTTGTGATCTCCTATCTATGTTGCTCAAGTCTTAACTACCATCTAAATGGAAGAAGATCTCCTGGTATACAATAATGAGGAGATAATCATGGGTGGCCTACCATTTTGAGAAACGAGTGGATGAAATGGGAAGCTGTGGAAGAAAGAGAAGCACCAAATAGTTTTATCATGCAAAATCAACAAAATGGCCTAAATGATGCATATGCATATGAAAATGACCTAATGCCTAAATTTTAGGTAGAATGATGCATGCACTATCATTTCGTCTCAAGATAAGATGGAATGACTACTAAAACTACATTATGTGTGAAGGAGCGACTCTCTCTCTAGGGTTCTTGGCTCTGCCTTCTCTCTAGTTCTTCCCCGACGGCCGCCGCTGGGGGGAGGGGTGTCTCCTCGGAGCCTTCCTCCCCCTGGCTTTCACCTCGGTAGGCTAGATCTTGATGTTGGTAGTGGTCTACTCTGGAGCTAGGAGCCGGCGCCCTGTTCGAGTCGTAGGAGCTTCTCTCGACTGGATTGGTTGAGTCGGAGGCGATGTGCTGTGAGGTTGACCTAGAGTGGGGGTTCGGTGTATCGACCATGTCGAATCCACTCCATTCAGGCATGATGGGTGGATAGGAACCATCCCTTTCTGGCGCTGGGCTCTCGTATTGCCCCTCCAAATTTGTCAACGAAGCTTGGAGTCCACGCGTCGCCTCTGTCACTACCCTTCTTCCAGTGGTTGAGGGCTCCTAGCTCTAGGGCGAAGAGGCCCCTAGGATCGGACTCAACTGGATCCTCACGGATCTTGGCGGCGGGAGTGTCCACTCGCCAACTTGTTGGGCGACCTGGTTCCCCTCCTCCGACAGGTTCGGTCCAACGGTGCCCTCATCTTCACACCTGAAGAGGCGTTGTGCTGCACTCTCTAATGGTCGTCTCGACGACATCGACATGGTGGCGTCCCCATACTCGGGGCTCTGGCTAACCGAAGCGCGACATCCGTTCATGCGCATGCCTTCTCCACTAGCGGTGCCCTCAACAGGACATAAGGGACATCTTGTTTGAACGTCTGCTACGCGTTCGATGAAGTGTCATGTGTTTGCAGGTGCCTTGTGTGAGGTTGGATTCAAGGGGGGTTGAGTTTCTTCATCTCCTCTTCGGATCCTCCCTGCTGTTGTGTGTTTCTTCTCATAGGGTCCAGGTATCTGATGGTCGTCGATTGTTCGGAAGCGAGCTTCGTGGTTTGCTGTTTGTAGCTGTCCTGGGGTTTGCATGTCCATTGGAAGATTGTTTAGTCCTCCATGGATCCCTTTTGGTTCAATATACATCACATGGTCGCTATTCTGAAGTCAGTCTGCGGATTTTGAAGGAGATGTTGATTGTTCTCTGTCTCCTCTTCTTCATACATTCTATGTGAGCATATAGCAAGTGGAGAAAGGCTTCAGAGCACATCAAATGTCAATTTCTTGGTTCTTTGACTCTTTCAACCTGGTTACCTGTTTGGTGTGCATATTGGATATCTGACATCTTTGCCGACTTGGGGTTTTCTCCCCTTATGTCCTGGACTTTTGAAGGTCTCTGATCGTGTGCAATAGGGTCTAATCTCTGTCTGACCTCATCCGGATGGGTTTGATATGTATGCATTGCTCTGTTTTCTTTATTTCTGGGTGTTCTTCAGGCTGAACACAGGGTGATGTATAGGTTTCAGGCCCTCAGTTTGTTTGTTTGACGGGGCTTAAGTCGTATTCTACATAGGTCAGAGTTTTTGTTTCTTTAGTATCTTGATCACTCATTTGTAGTATCAAGTTTTTTTCTGGTTTCCTATAATGGGGTGCTTTCTGTACCTAAAGTTTTTGGTAATATAGCAACAAGATTTTTAGCTGACCAAAAAAACTACATTATGTGCTTATTCCTCTTTTCTTTATGTATACCCGCAGGTGAAATGAGCTCCTTTCTCCCTCTTTTTTTTTAAACATTTCTTCTCTTTTTTTTTCAAGCCCTCATTTTTCAATTGACTAGAAGAACATTCACCATAATTTTTTTCGGGCTTATTTCCATTAGCTAACATCATTGATGCCCTACAAATTACTTTTCAGAGGGTATAGAATAATTTTCCTATTTTTCTTATTTTCCAGAAGAAATAAGGCACAAAAAGTCCTATATGTTCTAGAGTATGCAAAATGCAACTATAATGACATGCACTTGAGAATGTGTGAATGCATAGATACAAAATCTAGCTACAATGAAATCCTATCTACATGTCATGCAATCAAGAGATGAAAAACTACAAGTGCTTCTAGTTCTTATGGTGGATATTGAATGAAATGAAATGGATAGATCACAGGACTAATGTACAAAACCATTGGAATAGATTATATTTCCCTCTTTACTGACCTGTGTAATAATACATCAAAGGGTTTCTCTCTCTCACTTTCGATTAAAGTCCCATTACCGTCTGGTCAGTTTAGGCTCAACATCCATGTCCATCCACATTTCTTGAATCATAAGGATGTACGATTATGATCTTATGTTTTAAAGTTGACAAACACAATTATTTTCATAGGTTAAGTGCTCAGGCTCAAACAAATTCAACTTGCAAATTCTTGAAAAAATTTCAATTATGCTCTGATTTCAGATAATGGCACCCATAACTCCCATGTGAAAAATATTGAGATGACACATTAACATTAGACATCCACGGATACACTAGATAGCACGTGGATCCTAAAAACTAAGAAAATTTCTAAAATAAAGGAAAAGGAAATAAAAGATAGAAGTTGTTCCATCTCCTCCCCTAAGCTTGAATTTGACTATGGCCTCATAGTCAAAAACAATCTTAGCAGGTGGAACAGTGATACCATTTAGTGCTCCGGTGGTGGGTACTGTGGGGTGGTGGGATCCCAAGATGGGTATTGCCCCTGGAAGTTTGGATCATATGGGGGCATCAGTGGTGGCTGTTGGTAGCCCCTGAAATAGTTTTGGCTCCAGTAATGACCATAAAATGGTTGTTGCTGCTGCTCAATCCTCCCTAGCCGGTCGTAGACCTGTTGTTGATTTGTGAACAGCTGACGCTCATTCTCAAAGATGGCTTGTTGATTCACATACAACTAATTTGTAGTCTCCTGGATATCGGCGAAGGATGTGGTATGCTGCTGCTATGTCTCCTGGATGCTCTGTAGCATGTTGTACATTCCCTTCATCGAATAGACATCCTCTCCTTTCTGAGAGGGTTGTGGTGGCATAGGCGGAAAAGATGATGATGCACCCAGGTAGAAGCGTGGCCACTTCCTCGGTGCCACTCGTGCCCAAAGGGGAATGAGAGACTCTTCTTCCTCCTCATCGTCGCATACATCATCTTCTTCATTTGCAGCTTCAACCTCTTCCTCAGACTCGACAATAGGAATGATGGGCCACCGAAAGTGTTGGCCCTCCTGAATGTTGAAAATGGGGTCCAGGAGTGATAGTCGTAGATATTCCTTCCCGATGTGGAAATGAGCATATGCCACACCGCCATCGATGATAATAAGGCTGGAGCGGTGTAAGTGCTCCAGATCGACTTTATTTTTGTTGACCAGTGGAGTGAGTTGTGATAGATCTAGCCCGAGATAGAGAGCTAGTGGCGTGATAAGCCCCCCAAAGTGGATAGGGGCCCGTCTGGTACTCCTCGGCACATCCAACACACGCGTTAAGAAAAACGCGCCCCAGTTGAGTTCCTCTTTAATCAGCAGTTTGTAGAGGAAAAATAGATCCATCTCTTGAAATTTACTCAGTGCCAGATCGCTGTGAGCAAATAAGGTGACGCATAACATGTGATGCAGAACCCGAAAAAATGGGTGCTCGAAGTTGGCCACGGCCGCATTGTGATAGCTCATCGCCTTTCCTGCTAGAGTGGTCACCAGATCAGCAAATATAACATCATAGTCTGCCTGACTGTCTGGCCTCCTATGCTGGTTAGGATAATGATACCAGTTGTAGATAGAATTGAACTGGTCGAGGGTAATGGTGTAGTTGTTTTCGAAGCGTCGGAAAGACACTCGCCCTTTGATCCACTCCCGATCGGTGGCGATAAGGTTGTTGGGCACGACGCAGATGTCAAGAGATGCCATGAATTCCGCCATCAACTCCTTGTAAGTTGGCCATTCGCCGAAAAAGGGGTGGCCCTTGGCCTGGTACTGGACTTGGGAAGGAAACCTATGGGTATGCTTAGCCTGACCCTGAAGGACATAAGCAAGGTTGGCCTCAAACTCGAGGTAACGAATCATAGCCCGATTAACATATCGGGTAGGCTCGATTTTTCTCTTCAATAGCTCCTCATAAATCTTCCTCACTTATGCCGAAGGGTGAATGATCCTCGGATGAGGAATCAAGCCTGGTGGTGGTGGAATGAACGTCTCAATCTAAATGGGGGCCGTCCGCGAGGAAGAAGCTCCTGCTGTCCTCACTATGATAAAAGAAAGGAGACAAAAGAATGGAGCTCGGTGAAGGTTGGAGTAGATTGGAGAAGATGATCTCCAATGTTGATGAAGAGCTTGGTGAATATTTCTTGATTGCTAGATGCTCAGTGAAGACCTCCAGTTGCTCACATGTGCTCAAGTGCAAGTAGGAAAGGAGAAGGTCTGAAGGTGTGAAGAGAAAATGAATTCAACCCCTCCTTTTATAGTTGAGATCGCCGCCACTGTTGATTTGTCGATACCATCGATCAGGTGTTGATGGTATCGACATTTGTAGCACAATCTGGGTATTCGCTGATATCGACAATCATCGATGGCTGGATGTGGGGGCCCAGATCGATGACGCATTGATACCCGTCGACCCATCCCACAGACTGAATTCTAAATTTGGCAAGCACCATTGATATCTTCTCATGGATTAGTGACGTGTCAAGTTGATACCATCGACAAAGTGTCGATGGTATCGACACTTTATGTGTCCTTTATCTTCACAAGGCCCCGACGATGCTTCATTGTTGCTTCCGGGTTGATACCATCGAATGTCCCATCGATGGTATCGATTTCACTGAGACGAATTCGTCTGAAAATCTTCAGGGATCTCACGAGTATTGACTCTGGGGTCGATACTATCGACCTGATGCTCTTTTTTTTTCCGATGTTGTTGATGGTAGGTCGATACCATCGACAAGGCCATCAATGGTATCACCTCAGAAAATTTTCTGTAGCCTCTTACCTACACCCACGTCACTACCATCGACACTGTGGTCGATGGTATCGACTGTTAAACAATATTGCACACTGAGCAAACTTATTAGGGTATCATTTTTACACTAATAACGAAATTAATCAAAACTAACTTGAAAACACGACAGAAAATAAAGCACATAGAAAAATGTAAACTACCGATGGTTGGGTTGCCTCCCAACAAACGCCCTACTTTCACATCTTAGGCTAGACGCAATCAAGCTCATCATTCTTCCTTAAGTGCCATGAGCTTAACCTCATGCACTTTTCTTGTGTAATCCTCTCCATAGTAGAGCTTCAATCTTTGACCATTCACTAAGAACTTCAGCTCTCCATCTCTCAACATAATGGCACCATGTGGTCAGACATCTTCCACCATAAAAGGTCCACTCCACCAGGATTTCAATTTCCCGAGATGCAACTTCAATTTTGAGTTGAACAATAACACTCGATCACCCTTTTTGAAAATGCGCATTTGAATGTGGCGGTTGTGGAGTTGCTTTGTCCATTCTTTATAGATCCTCAAGTTCTCATAAGCATTCATCCTAAGCTCATGTAACTCATTGAGCTCTAACATTCTCTTCTTTCATGCAACATCATAGCTCATATTAAGCTTCCGTAGCACCCAGTGCGCTTTGTGCTCTAACTCGATCGGCAGATGACAAGCCCGCCCGTAAACCAGTCTAAAAAGTGTAGTGCCTATAGGGGTTTTAAAGGCGGTCCTATATGCCCATAAAGAATCCGGTAGTAGTGCACTCCAATTCTTCCTCGAAGATGCCACTGTACGTTCCAATATCTTCTTGATCTCTTGATTGGAAACCTCGACTTGGCCTTGCATCTGCGGGTGATACGGGGTACCAACATTGTGTTTGACCCCATATTTACTCAATAAGGTAGCAAAGTTCTTGTTCGTGAAGTGGGTGCCTTCATCACTTATAATCATTCGTAGCACACCAAACCTACAAAAAATATTTTCCTTCACGAACCTGCACACTACCGCAACGTCATTAGTCCTTGTGGGTATTGCCTCTACCCACTTCGACACATAATCAATGACAAACAAAATATATAAGTTGGAATTTGAGCACAAAAATGGTCCCATGAAATCGATGCTGCATAAATCAAATACCTCAACCTCTTGAAACACGTTGAGGGGCATCTATTGCTGCCTCAAGATGTTGCCCGCCCTTTGACACGAATCACATCTTCTCACATAGTCATAGGTGTCCCGAAAGAGTGTAGGCCAATAAAGGCCACTCTCCAACACTTTGGCCGCTGTCCTTGTGCTCGCATGATGACCGCCAGTAGGTAGTATATGACAGTGACTGAGCACACTATCATATTCACCTTCTGGTACACACCTGCGTAAGATGCCATCCCTACACTGTCTCAACAAAATTGGGTCATCCCAAAAATAATATCTTAAAGAATGGAAAAATCTCTTCTTTTCTTGATAAGTCCAATTGTCCGATATTTCCTTACATACAAGGTAATTCACAATATTCGAAAACCACGGATCCTTAGATTTTATTGATAGGATTTGCTCATCGGGAAATGTCTTAGTAATGGGTATATTGATATCTCTCTCATCTACCCGCTCTAACTGAGACAAGTGGTCCACAACCACATTTTCAATGCCCGCCTTATCTTTAATTTCGATGTCAAACTCTTGTAAGAGCAAGATCCACCTAATCAATCTAGGCTTGGCATCTTTGTTTTCCATTAAGTACTTGATGGCAGCGTGGTCCGTCCAAACCACAACTTATGACCCCACTAAATATTGCCTAAAATTTTCAAATGTGAAAACCACAGCAAGTAGCTCTTTTTCAGTGGTGGTGTAATTAAGTTGTGCATCATTTAAAGTTTTAGATGCATAGAAAATCACTGCGGGTTTGTTCTCAAAACACTGCCCAAGAACATAACCTACAACAAAATCCGATGCATCGCACACGAGCTCAAAGGGTTTAGCCTAATCCGGCGTTTAGACAACTAGTGCAGAAATTAATTTTTCTTTAAGGACATTAAACGCATGTATGCATTTCTCATTGAAATCAAACGTGACATCCTTCTCAAGTAATTTAGACAACGGTTTAGTGATTTTAGAGAAATCCTTAATGAAACGGCGATAAAACCCTGCATGACCGAGAAAACTCCTCACCCCTTTCACTGAATTTGGTGGAGGTAGTTTGGAAATAACCTCAATCTTGACTGGATCCACCTCCAGTCCCTTGCTAGACACCTTGTGTCCAAGCACAATTCCTTCGCTAACCATCATATGACACTTTTCCCAATTAAGGACTAGATGTGTGTCCTCACATCTTTGTAAAACTTTATCCAAATTATACAAGCATTCATCAAACGACGCACCGTAGATGGAAAAATCGTCCATGAAAACCTCTAAATAGCGCTCAACCATATCAGAAAATATAGCAAGCATACAATGTTGAAAAGTGGACGGTGCATTGCATACCCCAAATGGCATGTGGAGATATGCAAAAGTCCCATAAGGACAAGTGAAGATAGACTTCTCTTGATCATTCGGGTCTATAGAAATCTGATTATAGCCAGAATAACCATCCAAAAAGCAAAAATGAGAGCGGCCAACTAGCCGCTCTAAAATCTAATCAATAAATGGGAGAGGGAAATGGTATTTTAAAGTGGCACAATTGAGGCGATGGTAATCGATACACACTCGCCACCCAGTTACCAATCAGGTAGTGATAAGTTCATTTAGCAGATTTTGAGTAATAGTAATTCCCCCCTTCTTAGGGACTACATGTGTTGGTCTTACCCACGTCGAGTTTGAAATATCATAGATGATTCCCGTAGAAAGTAGCTTAATCACCTCCTTCTTGACGACCTCCATCATGATCGGGATGATTCGACGTTGTGGCTGAATCACCGGCTTGGCTCCTTCCTCAAGCCAAATCTTATGCTGATAAAGAGTAGGGGCGATCCCCTTAATATTAGCAACTGACCACCCAAATGCACCGTGGTGGTTCTTCAGCACGATCATCAACTGTTCTTCCTCCTCGACACTCAGACATGCCGAGATGATCACCGGGAGCTTCTCATCATCCACTAAGAAAGCATACTTCAAATGAGGGGGTAGCGGCTTCAACTCGAGATTTAGGGGACTGACCAACGAAGATTGAAGCGGTGGTGGCAGTGGCCTTGGATCCTCATAGTGCTTGGCATAATAGCAAGGAAGCACTTGAAGCATCTTTACACATTCTCGTAAAGACGTGTTTCTCATCCAATCATCCTTGACATTGAATAGACATGCCTCAAGGAGCAATTTCAGATATGAGTTGATCATCGAGACTGCTATAGCATCATCCTCACTAGATAGAGAAATTTCTTCCTCTTTGTCGTTTGGATAACCCACGACTTTGCAAAGAGATACAACTTTTGTTTGTTCCATGATATCCATGGCCAGTGTCCCCTTGTCTACCTTAGTCTTCACATGAGCTATATGCAGAAATGGCTTCCCTAAACAAAGAGAAATGTTCTGATCAAAGTGCTTCACCATACAACATTGCTCCTTTGCCTTTGATTGTTTTGTACTTGGTGGCATGACCATCTCAAATCTGTCATCAGCTATACCCAACATTAGACGGTCTCTACCCATTTCCAATATCATATCAGCGGTAGCTTGGAAGGGTCTTCCTAAGAGTGACTCATTCCCTTATTCATCTTGCATCTCCATAACTACAAAATTGGCTGGAAATACAAATCTGTCAACTTTCACCAAGACATCCTCACAAATTCCTTACGACCTAACCACAAAATTATCCACGAGTTGAATCGTCATGTTTCTTTGTCTAGATTCTTTAAGTCCCATCTTCTTAAAAGTAGATAGGGGCATCAAGTTTATACTTGCCCCGGAATAGCACAATGCTTCGCCAAATTTCACCTTGCCGATGTAACATGAAATATTAAAGCAGCCCGAATCTTGTCGCTTTGATGGCAATGTGCCCAAAATGAAGGTGCTAACCTGCTCTTTAAGAACTACCATCTCAGTATCAGGAATATTCCTCTTCTTGGTAATTACATCCTTCATAAACTTACCATAAGAGGGTATCTACTCAGTCGCCTCCAACAAAGGAATGTTAACATAAAGTTTCCGAAAGCTGTCTAAAAATTTCTTAAACCATGCATCCACTTTCTTGGCTTTGAGGCTGTTGGGGTAAGGGATGGGGACAACCTATGCCCTCTGGTGTGGTGGCACATATGATGTCCTCTTCTCAGTCTCTTGAACAATTTCTTCTTCTGGGATGGGCTCTTCTGTGACCTTTTCTGCAACATCATCCACTATCTCTATGGCTGTGACATCCTCTGTGGCCTCGCCCATTGCTTCTGGCTGTGGTATGCTTGGTTCATCGGCCTTAGAGTTTAAAGTCTTCTTTCCACTCCTCAACAGAATAGCTTTGGCTTGTTGATTCTCTCTTGGAACATTTGTATTTCCTAGGAAACCTTGTTGTGTTGGTTTCTTTAAACTTGAAATATCTACTGTCATCTGTGCTAAAGACGTCTCAAGTGTCCTCATTTGAGCCCTATGACTTTGCAGAGTTTGCCCAAACTGATTCATAAACTCCCCTTGTTGCTTGATTTGTTGACCAAAGGTGCTCATCATCTCTTGATTATGCTTTATCACCTGGTTGAGCAAATCATTGCTCTTGTCCTCTGCCGTGGGCTATGGCTTGGTATCCGAATCTAGAAAAAAATAATTTGGATTTTTCCACAAAAACTTTTTGTCTTTCCTCCAAGAGTAATCATTATTTATGTACCCTTGCTATTGACGCATGTATTTGACCTGCGCTTCTTCATCTGTTTCCTCCTCTTGTGCAAGTAACCTTTTAGCAATTAGGTCCATCTTTTCATTGAGTTCTTTGATAACTTTGGCATCTTCCGCAGCCTTAACTTGTTCCGGAGCATCTCTATCACCCCATGACTGCTTTTTAGCCATGTTTTTTAGAATTTCCCAACACCTTGTATCAGTGTTATTCAGGAAGAACCCCGATCCTACTGAATCTAGATTGCTTCTATCATGCTCAGAAAGAGCAAAATAGAAAATCTTGACCTGCTTTTCTTTGTCCAGCCCATGATGTGGGCATCTCCTCAGCATTATCTGGAATCTCTCCCAAGTCTCAGAATATGTTTCACTAGATTTCTGACTGAAATTGTGGATTATTCTTATAAGATCATTTGTCTTCTCAGGCAGGAAAAATCTCTCAAAGAAAACTTCAACCATGTGGTCCCACGATTCCACATACTCGTCGTCCATATTATGTAGCCATTCTCGAGCATTTCCCGCCAGAGAACTGGGAAATTACTTCAAGTAGAGCATATCGTGTGGAAACTGGTCTATCTTGACCATATCACAGTTCTCCATGAATTGTCTTATGTGGGTCATCGGATCTTCATTTTTGAGCCCGTGAAATGCATTGGACTTGACCAAGTTGATTAGGCATGGGTCAATTTTGTAGTTAGGAATGTTGATGGCCTGCTTCTTAATTGGCCCCTTAGATGCAGAAGAGGACGACACCTTGATTTTCTCACAGATTGTTTGTTCCTCAGCCATTGCTTCGGTGTCAGAATCTGAATTTTCATAGTCTGATACCAAAAACGGGACCTCTGACGATGACTGTGCGTAGTCTGTGCTATGCGTACTCACCATGCACTAGTACCTACACAATAATAAATTTAATTAGGCACAGTGCTAGATGATTACATATTATGAAAGATAGACAATTAGTTTCCAGAATTTAAAATAAAAAATGTGGCCTAGAGTGGCCGCTTGCAGCCATCATAGTGCCGAAAATCACCGTTCCCCGGCAATGGCGCCAAAAACTTGACACGAATCTACCATGCGTAAAATGCAAGTGCACGTGCCAAAGTAATATAGGCCTTTGTGAGGCCCGAGTCGAACTCAGGGAACATATTATTTTTCAGTAGACTACTACTAACTGTTCGCGATCAGCTAGACCGATTAGAATGGTTTGAGAGTTGTTTGAAAAAGAAAAGAAAAAGAAACGAAAGCAAAACAATCGATTAAATGGTTGGTTTAATCAATTACAAATGGAATATTTAGGATTGTGGTTTCACCGCATGTTCTCATTTTACTCATTCCTACACAATTATCCTAATTCATCTCCTATTCCGGGTAGTTGCCTGTAGTAATAATTGTTCGCTGTTGCAAAACAATTCACTACCTAAATCTAGGTCGGTTCTATGGTAGTAGTAACCTATACCCTAAATTAGGTGCATGAAGGTCACACTCTGGGTTTCACCATTAACTGTACATCGCCTTGTTCAAAGGATTTATTAGTTATTGTGATATCCGCCTCTTTTCAACCGTTAATTCTTCTTTCAAAGTAATTAAAGGTATTAGATTATCATTAGGGTGATTAATCGTAATGATATAATTGAGAAAACAACATCATGCCATAGATTTAAGAGACAAACTATTATAAACTATGTAAAAAGTATTATACAACGATTACCCGGGCTACTCCCGATCCTAAAGATAAAGGGGATTAGCCCCGCATGTTCATCTCAATGAAAAACATGATGAGAGAAAGGAAAAACATAGGGAAACATGAATAGATGTGATGTAAACCCCTGAATGGAGGAGATCCGGGCATTCCTTGGCATAGGGTGAATGTTTTACAGCCTTCCGGTTGTGGAAAATGTCTTCTTCAGCTCTCGGAACCATCGGGGTGTCGCTCTGGGCTCCGTTCTTCTCTCCTCTCCTTCTTGATACTTCTCCCATGGCTAATGACGTGATAGATTGCTTAAGGCCGCCTTAATTAGATATATGAACTACTTTAGGTCACCCAAAAATCACCACTATATGATTAGACACGATCTTTAGCAAAACCTGATCTAACGACGTCGATACCATCGACGCGGGTTGATGGTATCAACCTGCATGAGGCACCGACACTTGCACGATTCTTGGGGTCCTCTCTGTTGTTGCCTCGATACCATCGACGGTGTGTCGATGGTATCGACACCTTAGGCGTCACTCTTCTCTGGAATCCGACGCTGAAGCTAAGTTTGCTGAGGCGAGGTCGATGGTATCGACCTTGGGTTGATAGTATCGACACCTGGACATCTGGCTCGCTGACGCTCTCTTGATACCATCGATAGTCCCATCGATGGTATTGACTTCTGGTTGCTCTTCTCTGGCAATACACTGTGATCAGGTCGATGGTATCGACCATCCGTCGATGGTATCGATGGATGAAGATATCCTAATTGCCTGAAATGAAGAGAAGAGCACGAATCAAATCCCACAAATATGATCTTTTATACAAAATAAAAGGAAACAAGGTAAATTTGATGCAAAATGAGATTATAGACTAAAGATAGTGAATCATGCGATATTAATCACAAATATGATCAAAATACACATAAAACATATGTGAAACCAGTCTATAAAAATGAATCAAAACCCCTGCATCACTCCTCAAAGTGAGTTTAAAGTCAAGTCAATAAATGGTTCATGAAGGGCCAATCCTATCAAGAAAAAGATTGGAAAGTACTATGGAGAATGCAAGACAAATTGCATGGGTGAAGATGTTTCGACAAAGAGATAGAGATACCAGAGAAGGAGCAATACCTAATTTTGACTTGGGTCTTGAGGAATGTTACAATACTCTAGCATTCATATAACTTGTATTCCCGTATTGAATCATAGGGACCTATTGATGTATCATGTCTTACACTCCAACATTCATATACATGTTGTTGCATCATATTTTTTCCATTATTCAATCATGTCTTATAGCATTGAATCATATGTATTCTAGTATTTGATCTTAGTATTCCAATATTGTATCATATTTGTTCTATTATTCAAATATGTGGACAAGAATAGTGAGAAAAGGAACAATGAGTAGGAGAAAAGGAATAAGGAGAATGAGTAAAGGAACAATGAGTAGGAGAAAAGGAACATTCCACTCCTTGTTCCTTTACTTCCCTTCCTTCATCCTTTACTCCCTGTTCTTTTTATTTTTGTCATCTTCCTTGTTCCTTTTCTCAATACAAATATAGATACAATACAAAGCAAAACTGTTAGGATCTGAAAACTCCATTGGTCACAAACAATAGGAGCACCCATCATCTATTGTTGTTACATATCTAGAGGATGCACCTTCCCTACCTATCCTGGTGCCAACGACCCTTGCAAGCCCTAGTGTGCACCTGAACCTGATGCACCAATCTAAAACACCATGCTCCCATTGTCGCACTCAACCGACATGCTTGGCTTCCAAAACCTATATCTTCCCCATTAGGTTTGGAAGGATTATAACCAATTTGGATTGAAAAGAGGTACGGTTCCCCATTAGGTTAGGATTGGAGAAGGTTTGGACTGAAGTTATGATCAGGAACAAATGAAATACTCCATTTCCATGAGCTCCAATCAACCATTGTTATGGTTGTTAGAAATATCTATAAAGACTTCACCATTTTAGTGCATATTTGGCGGTGGAGTAGGAGGAGATTTGGTTGTGGTTGTGTTGGTGGAATAGGTGTTGCTTTTGCGATTTGAGATGGTATTGGTACCACCATTGCCCTGAATTTATAGCCAGTTTATGATTCCCTTTGAAAGCTAGGGTTTTGTAATCTCACCTTCCCTTGAGCATCAATAGTAGTCATGAGGCACCTACCTACAAGAAGTAGTAAATGCACCCGTGATAGCGGCAACCAATGACTGGACACTGGCGCTGGAGGTGACCATACCAGGGAATTGTAAGTTTATTTGGCATTTATTTGCCTCATTGATCATGTTCTCCTCTTCCCTTTCTCCTATTCCCTTGACCATTTCCTCTTGTTGCCATTACTTTTCTATTTCCATTCCTTTAATCCCCATTCTTGTTCCTGTAGTCATCGTACTTATTCCTTTTCTCCCACTCCCTATTCCTTTACTCCTCATTCTTGTTCATGTAGTCATCATACTTGTTCCTTTTCTCCCACTCTCTGTTCCTTTGCTCCTCATTCTTATGCCTATAGTCATCATCCTTGTTCCTTTTCTACCACTCCTTGTTCCTTTGCTCCTCATTCTAGTTCCTCTAGTCATCGTCCTTGTTTATTTTCTCCTGCTACCTATTTCTTTACTCCCTATTCTTGTTCATGTAGTCATCATCATTGTTCCTTTATTCCCACTCCCTATTACTTTACCCGGCATTCTTGTTCTTATAGTCATCATCCTTGTCCATTTTCTCCCACTCCCTCTTCCTTTGCTCCTCATTCTTGTTCTTGTAGTCATTGTCATTGTTGCTTTTCTCCCACTCCATGTTCCTTTTCTCCTCACTCTTGTTCCTATAGTCATCGTCCTTATTTATCTGTGGAGAAGGAGAACACGATCAAGGGAGTAAGATAAAGGGAGGAGGAGAACATAAAAAATGAGGTGGACAAAAGGCCAATAAACTTACAATTCCTTGGTATGGTCACCTCTAACACCAGTGGTAAGTCACAGGTCACCCCTATCACGGGCGTATTTACTGGTGCTCGCAGGAAGGCACCGAAAGGTGAACCAATACCTTTTGACCACTAATGCTTCTCAAGGGAACATAATCTTGGTAACCATAGCTTTTAAAGAGAATCATCAAATGGCTATGAATTTAGTTCATCTCAGAGCATGGAAACAACACCAACACCAACTCCACCTCCACAACCACCACCACCACCACAACCAACTCTCCTCCTATTCCACTACCACATATGCACCGAAATAGTGAAGTCTTTAAAGATCTTTATGACAACCACAACAGTGGTTGGCGGTGAATGGAAGATTTCATATGTTCCTGATCATAACTCCAAATCTTTCCCAATCCTTCCTAACCTAACGGGAAACTGTATGGGTGAAGGAAGCCAAACCCTATCATTATATCCTCAATTTTGGTAAAAATTGAATTATATAAATGAATTAATTTGTAATTGACCGAATAGTATTCTTATAGAAGATATAATAATATGAAACCACTTTGTGGCATGGGTGTAACCCATGGCCCAAGAGAGGCCCATGAGACTATATGCCTTGCAAAAATGTCCTAGTGGAACAAGTTAAAGAAAATGAGAGATTTCACGCTTAAATAAAGAATGGTGTTTTTGTTATTTATTAGACAGCTGAAATATAAGATAATTGTCAAGTTCTCAAACAAAAATAAGTTACATAGTGTTTTAGATAATTAAAGAGGTAATTATCTATCCAAGAGTGGCAACACAATTTTAAGGCACCAAACATGAATATTTTGATATGACTTTTGGTATACTTGAAAACAATAATGCAAACAGGAGAATTCTAGAAATTGAGAGAGAAAGTACATTCCATTAGATAATGGTATTTGTTTTCATAATTTTTTAAAAGGTGCAAGTTTTGTATGTAAGAGATATCCCAATAAAAGCCCACAATTTGGATGTAGGTGGGGACAATATTTATAGGTTTCCATGGAATAAGAATAATGGAATTAAGGAATACATCAAGGAAAGAGATAAATAATGAATCTAAAATTTTAAGTCATATAGAGTTTCCCAACTGCCTAATAAGCCAACTACCCAAAATGTGAATTATGCCTAAAATACTTCCTTTATGGCTTTTGTTTACCAAAAGTATTACATTTTGTGAAGGAGTTTGATTAGTCAAGATTCTAAGAAAGGAATACTTAGCTTCTGGAAACTATAAGGGAAATACACCAAAGAATTGTTGATAGTTAATATGATTAATCAACGTCGACCTTGCTCCCAAGAAGGAGGAAGTAAATCAATTTACCTCTCTCCTCATTGTTATCCTCCCAACCCTAGACCCCTAATGATGATGATACCCTCCTTGAGTCTGTTCACTTTTCTACATATCCTTTTCTCTTTCCCTTAATTATTTTTCCTTATCTCCCCATCATTGATCCTATTCTCCCCTTAACTGTTCCCGTTCTCCTCTTCCATGCTACTATTCTCCTCCTAATCTTCATTCTGTTTCTCATCTCATCCTTCTTATTCTCCTCCTACTTGATCCTATTCTCCTTTCTATAGTTCCTTTTCTCCTACCCTTATTTGTTTTTCCCCATCTCCCATCATTGATCATGTTGTCCCCCCTACTTGTTTTCGTTCTCCTCTTCCATTCTATTGTTCTCCTCCTAATCCTTATTTTGTCTCTCATCCCATTCTCCCTTTATCCTCCTCCTTGATCATATTCTCATTTCTATTATTCCTTGTGTAACACCCAGACCCACTGCCCAAGGTGTAGTAGAGTTTTAGAAATGACGATTGGCCCCACATACCACCACTGGCCTTAACTGTGTGCTTTGTCCTCACTCACACGTAAGCTAGGAAAAATTTCCCGACTGGTTGCCCATCCTAGTACTACTCTAGGCTTATTCTTAACCACATAGTTCTTTAGTAATGGGCTCCATGAAAAGGAAGTGCACCTTGGTGATATGAGTAGTCTAATCATTCCTTTTAAGATCATTTTATCTGAGGCCTCAAATCCTGAGATGTTATAATCTCCCCCACTTAGACTCTTAACATCCTCATCAAGGCTCAACTATATGGCCTCATAATCTATCCCTATTTTAGTGTGAACCCAAATGGCCCATGTACACCTATCTCCCAACCATGGGTACCAGTGCAAGGGTGGCTCCATCAACTAGGATATTCCTTTCCAACATGCCTGGACCGTATGGCTCAAAGTCTGTCATGACACATACCCAAGTGGGGCAAACCTACTAGAGGGGAATTGTCTATGATACCATTTGTAACACTTGGGCTCACTTCCCAAGGCTCTAGTAGAGTTCAAGAATGACGGCTGGCCCCACAGACCACCACCAGCCTTAACTATTTGTTTTGTCCTCACTTACACACAAGCCAGGAAAAAATTTCTGACTGGCCAACCATCCTAGTTCTACTCTGGGCTGAGCATGCTTAACCGTAAAGTTCTTTAGTGATGTTCTCTTTGAAAAGGAGGTGCACCTAGGTGATATGGGTAGTTAAATCATTCCTTTTAAGATTATTTTATATAAGGCCTCAAATCTTGTGATGTTACACCTTTTCTCCTTTACAGGATGTGGTGTTTCGAAGGACTAGTGGAGTAGCTTGTTGCCCGCATGTTTTCTATTTCAATGTAAATTCCCAAGTCTATATTGTTCCTTTTCTCATTCCCCTATTAGCTTTATGAACTTCTTGATAATATTCTCCTCCTACGTGAACCTTCTTATTGATCCTCACACATACAAAATCTAACAGACATACATATCACAAACGACACTTAAACATATTAAAATTGGCACAAAATACAAGTCGAGCATGGCTAGTAACATAATTGATTATACATTGACACATAATCCACATACTATCATTGCAAAAAGTTATCATAGTTATATTATAGAAGTTAGATAGTATATGACATTAATATCCCCTTTCTCAGGCTTGTATCGTATGATTTTGAATTAAATTGAAAAGGACATTTATATGACTACATACTATCCTTGTAGCCATCTTCGTACGTATTTGAGAAATATATTGTGGATTATACCATTGGATGAATTTATTCCAATCAATTTTGACATTCTAATGTTTCATGATTAGCCTAGTAAAGACCCCATGACTATATGCATCCCTGTATTCAGGAACAACTAGAGTATCCATTTCCATGTGAACCAATATGCTACCCCTCTGGTGATAGTGAGAAAGGACATCATGTACTTCACCACCTCCTCACATATTGGTCCATAAAGAGTCCATTTTTCTTGCTCCTGAGTAGCCAGGCTGTTCAGTAAGACAAACTGCTTCATAGGGAAGTCAAAGAGAAGAACAAAATGTTCATGGTGGCAGATCAAAATCATGTACTATATTTTAAATTCAACAATTAAAGTAAATGTGAGAATAGCCACCATATACCAGAAAGGATATGATAGATGTATAAATAACTTACATTATCAAAAAATCTATGATCTAAGGGGTGCTTATTTATGAAGCAGTCTAATTGGAATATGCATGAATAATGTTAAATTCACGATCCTTGTTAATTGTATCAAAGGAGAAAAGGTTGAAAATAGCATTTTTCTGCAAAATGAGGCAACATAGACCTCAAACAAAACACACTCATAAAATCAGAACGGGAGCATAGTAACTAGAATACAACAGTGAATGAAAGTTGGAACAAGACCCATGACAACATGAAAGATGAGTGGGAGGATAGGAACAACAGATAAGAGACAAGGAATGATAGTGGGAGTAAAGGAAGAAGGATAAAAGGAATAAGGATTGCACATGAGAAGAAAAGGAACAATGGAGAGGAAAAAGAAGAAGGACGAGGAGAATAGGAACAAGGAGGGGGAGAAAGGAACAAGGAATGGGAGTAAAAGAAGGAGGAGAAAAGGAATAAGAAAGGGGAGAAAAGGAAGAAGGACAAGGAGAAAAGGAACAAG
Source organism: Alisma plantago-aquatica (assembly GCA_963693085.1). Taxonomy (NCBI): domain Eukaryota; kingdom Viridiplantae; phylum Streptophyta; class Magnoliopsida; order Alismatales; family Alismataceae; genus Alisma; species Alisma plantago-aquatica. Next base: position 1,412,915,003 of record OY856409.1, on the reverse strand, counting down.
GAGGTAGAGAAAAGGAATAAGGAAGATGAAAACAGGAACAAGTTGGGGGAGAAAAGGAGCATGGAGGATGAGAAAAGGAACAAGGATGGGAATAAAGGAACAAGGAAGGGAAAAAAATGAACAGTGAAGAGGAGAAAAGGAGTAAGTACTAAGAGAAAAAGAACAAGGAGGGGGAGAAAGGGGCATACACATAGAAACACTGGAAGATGTAATCTCTTCATCCTTCCATTCATCTGCTTATTACTTCTTCTGTTCATTGCATGAACATGTGTGTCGATGATGTCATCAGTGATGAAGCACCCTTCCATATAAGAACATATATCTTCCATCATCAAGGTTATAATACCCTCCTCCGTATAGCAGACATAATCACTGCAAAAAAAACAATAAATAAGTATACTTACTAATTTGTTAGAAGAAAGGTAAGTTGAGACCAAAGATGCATGGCCTGATCTCTGTAATGTTGTTATGACTTATCTAGTTCAACATTTCATTATTCATGGGCTCGATAGTAAGAAACTCATTGTGCATGGCTTCAAACAAACAACCTCCAGAATGCCGCTTCAAGACTGAACTCTTGGATTTCTGAAGACGGGGTTCAACATAGCACTAGTAAGGCTGGCATTTTGATTTTGGTCTGTTGTGCATCTTGATAAGATCCCTCCTCCTCATTTCTGGAGATAAGAAAAGACAACTTTTGCCTAGGGCGCTTGTCGCTACCCTCTATCTCAGGCTGGAACATTGCTTCGCAATGCTCCCCCTCCTCATGCTGGACACCATGATAGAGTGCTAATGTCACTGACCTCAGGTGATATCATTTCAGGATGCTTCTTGGTGTTGCGAGTGGAGACATAAGTGAAAAAATATCACTTTGCTTAGAACTCGGGAGGGGGCCTGGATAAAGCCATTTGCGTCTCACTAGGCTTCTCATTGTCACTTGAAAGAAATATCAAATGGGGGATATTTTCTCTGGACATGCTCACGGTGGATGTTGTTGTTGTTGTTGCGTCTACTAATTCTCATTTGGTCATCATTGATGTTGTTTCTGCTACGGCTGCAACTGTCATTATTTCTCCAAAGACAGTGAGAGAATGGTAGGGAAAATGCAACCATCATCATCGTTTGAAAAGTAGAGGTAGATTATCATTCTTTCTTCTAGTGGATCATCGACTATCGAGTCTAGTGAGGCTTCCCTAGCAGATGAAGTGAAGCCATGACATGGGCGTGGTAGTTGATGGTGTCAAATGACTAAGTGACCCCTGTAGAGATCGGGCGATTACGCTGGCAAGCAAACCAACTGGAACCTTAAATTCCAAATGTGTGTCCAAAATGTTGTTTAGGACATCTTGACTAAATGGGGGTGTCAACACCTTATCTAGGTTGAACTAAGCCTGACGTGGATGGGATCATGGGATTCCTAGTACTTCTAACATAACTATTAGTATGTATGCCCGGAGAGCCAATCATATGATGATTGGAGTGTGGCATTGGATACCTGATTTGATAATATTAAAGGTGATTCTATATATTATGTTTGTTTCAATCATGAGATGATGAGACAAACATAGTAGATGTCTAAAGAATGATGATTACTTGATGACATATGTCTTCAAGTATGTGACTTGAACAATGAGATCATACATATGATAAGAGTACATACATTCTTATTATTTCCCTAGTCAGATATTGACACAGAAGCAAAATAGACAATAGTAATACACAAGACTAGAGTGTGTGTTCACTGATGATAGAGACTCATTAGTCATGATATGTGATATCAAGTCAAGAACATAGGTATATGTTAGAGAATAGTATATCAGACAGACCCACAATGAGAGTGATACATGGAGACCATGTAATGGTAGTCAGAATCAATTCTCATCGTGATAAGTGGTGATTGTGGTTCTTGGACTTGAAGTCACTACATTCATCACATGTCGTTTGTATACTTTGACATCATCCACCATCATCCTAAATAAGGGTTGCTATAAAGGTGGTGCTTGGGTGCATTGTGACACACATGGATTGAATATGAGTGATGTAGATGGGATTTGTCCTGCCTATAGGAGATTGATATCTATGGAATCCTAATAAGAGAGACTGAGAAATGTACGGACATAATCATGTGATTCAATATTGATATTTAAACTCACATGTATCTCAGACAATCTTCTCTAGTTCAAGGAACATAGATTGAATGTTGAGAGGATGACAATTCCATGCCTCGAGCTTAATCCGGATATCAATTATAAAGGAACTATACGATCATGGTAACACTAATCATGGATTGTAGGTTGAAGTTTTTCTTCAACTTTCCAAATTACTTGGATAGCAATGATGTGTGAATAGGCATCACACTTTGCTTATGATGTCATAATTGGTTATGGACATTCACTACCAATGTAATTATGGACCTATGGGGTCACACACATAGGATACACCTAGATTAAAGGAGTATATTCAAGAATGATGTTTAATTTGATTACTAAAGGTGTTTAGGTATTCAATTAAATAAGTAAGGTTCAAAATTGATTGAATGGACTCTGAACCGACTGGTTCAAGTGTTGAATCGATCTATTGGAGTGTCAGGTCAATTGGAATCAATATTGGCTGTTCAATGGCTGAACCAGGTAGTGAGATGACTGGTCATCAGATGAACTACCCAGTTCGGTTGTCAATTTGATTGGATTAATGATTGGTGTTGACGTCATGTTGTGCATTAATTATACATTGATTACCAATTTGATTCATAATAGGAAATTGCATGAACCAATCACTTTACTTGGCAAACTGAGTGGCTCGCACACCAACCAACTGGTTGGGTGTGCAAACCAACCAGTTCGCAATGCGTAGGTTACAAAGAATTCATTATTCTAAACCCTTCTACTCCGGCATTGATTGGGAGCCCTGATCCTGGCCTCTACTATAAATAGAGGGGTATTGGAGGCTTCCCAACACATACAATTGAGAATTAATTGCTCGAACAATTGTTGTCCTCTTTGGTTGTGATAACCAATAGAGATCTCAAGAAAATCCTATCCATTAAAGGGAGGGGCAACTAGGGAGAGAACAAATGAGAACAATTGTGGGAGAGCATGTCATTGACTATTACGTTAACAGAAGGGGACAACTCCTTCCTGTTGGCTCTGGTAGTGCAATGTGGAGTTCCCGATGGTTCACATGGACTTCTCTAGAGGCAGGAGACTTCTGCCTCCAGGAGAACTCTGTTAACCGCCATTCATGGTGGCCAAACGAGGAGGCCGATGGAGACGACCGTTGGAGTGCTTCTAATGAAGAAGGAGCAAGTTGCTACCTGAAGAAGAAGCATGCTGCTACTGCAAGGGTAATGTCGCTAGACTTGCTCCAAGACTAGGTATAACCTTGAAAACCTTCCTTCCTAGATATATTTTTATTGATACAATCTTGCTATCTAGGTGAATCAGCTTTAAATTTTTATTTCCGCTCCTTATATGTTGCCCTAATTTCCCTATAGTGGTATCAGAGCCACATCAATTTATGTTGTATCTGGGATTTAGATCAATATGATTGGATTTACTTTATTGCATACAATGTGAATTTTAAACTAGTGAATGTGCATGTTTGATTAGTAACAACATACGAATCCAGAAACTTATATATATATATATATATATATATATATATATATATATATATATACACACATATACATATACATACATACATATATACATACATATATATATACATACATATATATGTATATATATATATATATATGCAATTTACACACATCACCCTAAAATAGGTTTTGATGGTGGATGTGAAGCATGGTTATGGCCAATAACCCTAGATATGTGTGTGCATGGTTGTGGTCGTTTATTTCTATTGTTACTTGGTCTGCATACCGAGCCTCTCTATCCTTTCCAAATGTAAATTAGAGCTCTTCTTCCTATATCCCCTCGAATGTAACTTGAGGTTTTCCCTTTTACAAGGTAATAAGAAATAGGATAGTTTTAATTTATGTTTTGTCGTGAGAAAATGTTCTATACTAGACAAACTGATCGGATCATGAGACGAACTGATCGACTAGAGGACCGAGGAGGAAAAATGACTAGAGGATGAACCGATCAACTGGTGGCCCAATCAATCGGCTGGAGGAGTCCAAGCATCAGTTGATTCTGGAACCAGACTGTAAAAAGTGGGATCTAGAAGGGGATCCACTCAAATGGTATAATACATGATCCATGTAATGATTAAGCAGTGAAAACAATACTATTATATAGTTATATTCATTTACAATTGTTCTATGCCACAAAGGTGGCATTACGAATAAAAGGTATACATTTAAATCATCTAGGACCGAATATAGAGGGTAACTCAACCATTCCAAGCTATCCTTAAGTCCAAGATCTTGTATACAATCATTGTGCATCCTTGTATTCTATTGAACCTACACTTGGGTGGAAGGGAACATCACCCAGAACATTGGAAACAAGATATGGGTCCGCAAAAGCTGAGTATGTACATATAATAGACACTTTGGGCATTATATTGGGTTAAAAGAACAATAAGAGATGTTCCCACAAGAAGGGTTTTTTTTGTAATTAGGTAAGTTCAAGATAATTATAACAATAGAAATGAGGCACATAAATATTCACATTACAAGCATGAGAATAAAAGTGTCTTGACATAACAGTTATCAACAATCTCAATATAAAACAATAGCTTTTTATGTGCATAACAATGTAGATTAAATATACCTAAAATAGAGCCATAACACCATAGGATCATGGCCGAAAAGAAATAAGGGTGGAAATGCACACCCGGCATGGAATATGCACACCCTTTATAAGTATGGTTGTACATAAGTACCACTATTCTAGATATTCTAGTCAAACATGTAGCATGCATAAATAGAGTGGCAAGACTAGCATTATAGTCAATTTCTCATAAATGGAAATCAAAGCAGGAGGGGTCCAAGAACCCATTATAAACAAGGTATCACAACAATCAAATGAATATAATGAATTGAGAGCAGGAAAAATATAAATGTCCAAGCATATGGATTTTCAAGTAGAATAAAATCTCAAGTGATGCCTCATTAAATGAATGTAGGTTTCAGTCAAATAATGCCCAAAATAAAATAGAGGATGTACATACGTGATATTCACAGTTAAAGATTAACTCAATCTATATACTTGGTCCACGTAGTCGCGTTTTCATCCTAGAAACATATTGGGTATGTTGGTCAAACCAAAGTGACCATGTGTACACATTCCTAGTATAGATATGCATATAGCTCTTACCCTGATTTTGGTCATTAAAGGGCGCATTAGGGATTTTAATCTTGTAAAGTGAATATATGATCCATTAGAGATATATTTTAGTTCTAAGATCCATCATGTCACATAAATCTACATATCTCTAGATTATATGTGTTGGTAAAACAAATATGTAATCCTTCCATTTAATTCTTAAATGTTATTCTCTCTCTACAACTATATGATCCTATATCATTCCTAACATCATATTTTCATGTGCATTAGTTTGTATATCCATTGCATTATCTAATTACCATAGAATGTGTATACATATATGGGTACCTAGGGTTTTAGATTTCCAACAAAATATATTATTATTATTATTATTATTATTATTAAGTTTAGAACTCAAATAATTCTAAGTATTATTTGAAATGTCATTAGCATAGACTTAAAATATTATCAGGTTCTAGGCCACACTATTTTCTAGCATACTACATACAATTATAGGTTCACTTGTACATATAGTTTTTCAAAGTTTGTTCAACCAATATGAAGGAGTCTTGTATGTGTAAGACAATATATTATGTAATTCAACCAAAGTTTTCTAGCATACTACCTTTTTGTTATCAATATATTATGTAATATGTCACTACTAACTAAATTTATAAAAGTAGCATTGCAAGGAGCAAGACACGTTCATATTACATGCACGTATTACCAATTACTCATATCAGTACACCCTTAGCATGATAAGTATATATGTACATATACCTTAAAAGGAGTCTACTAAGTTAATCAAGTTAATGTCTACAATTTTGTATCCATACACTACGTTTCCAATGTACTTGTCATTTGAATTTAGAAATTGGAATATAGGAAGATGAGGATTGACCTTTTAGAAACGATCTTCCACAGGAAGACCTAGGGTGAAGGTCCCCTCCATGGAATTGCTTTATGGGTGATTGACACCATCTTTTGATGCTTCTATTGATAGTGATGCCGACCATATGAGGAGTGGCAGCAATGCTCCTTTAGTGACTGGCCTTGCCGCCAGCCTAGGGTGTTGACTGTTTCTCTGGCCGAGTAGGTTGCTGGGGTGTTTTATAGGGCTGGGGTTGTGGTGGACTGGTTGCGACCTGAAAAGAAATGTGGAAGTGAATTAGCAGGTCGTGTGGAAGGAAGAAGATGAAGGGGGAAGATTTGGGGGCTGCAGGTGTTGGAGGTTGATGACAAATTTCTGAAGTGCTGGATTCGGTGGCAGCTTTTGAAGGGACATTGATGGCGGCGGCTAGGCTTTGATGGGAACAAAGCAGAGGAGGGTCTGCACCGGTGGTTGAAACACCACAAATTGTGACCACAAGATATTGGCAGCAATACACGAACATTGTCGGTCAATGTGCCTATTGGTGATCGCTCATGTGATTTGGCGGGTGTAATGTGCACAAAGGATGATGAGTCATGTGGTCTACTGCTGGCTACCACTAGAGGCGATGGTGATTCCTTGTGGTGGTTGTGGTGGTGAGGAGAGGAGGCAACACCCCCTTGAACTTTGCCAGACATTACAGTTATGCGGCAACAGATCTGCAGGCCATGTGTATTGCTATGAGGAGGAGAAAGAGGAGAAGAAGGATGGGTAGCGTTCGGTAACCTCCCTTTCTCCCGTGCTGGCGCAACTGATCACCAACAACACGAAGATGAAGGAGGCGAGTGAGAAGCTATGCAGGTCTGGGGCGCTTCCTGGCTTTTTTGGCGTTGCTGAGTTTAGGTAGAGGATGACAACGATGTCTAGGGTTTATGGCCAAGGACAATGAGAGGATGAGAGATGGGGAGTAGGGAGGTGAGGTGTGATGATGGTCTGTAGCCGAGGGTGGTTTTTGGAGTTGGCGGCGGCCTCTGCAAGTGCGTTTGCAGTTCTTTGCCACCTAGAGGATGGTGAAAGGAGAGTGAAGAGCAGGAGGGCAGTAGGGTTATTGGGTCGAGGAAAGGACAAAGTATGGAGGAAGGATAGGAGGAGGAAAGGAGAGGAGAAATGGCCGGCGCTGGCGTTTGTAAGCGCAGAAGACGCGCGCAAGTCGGAAGATGTGTGACCAGTCTCAAAGTCAGATAGTGTGTGTGTTAGGGAAGGAAGACCAATGGCATTCTAATGTAATAATGACATGAAATCATGTATATTAAAGTTGGAATCTTCAAACAATTAAATGAGTGGTGAAATGAAGCTTGATTGATTTGAAAATTGGTATCCTAGCTGATTAGAATGCAAGGAATTCAAATTTGGCATCAATTTTATATTTTGAAAGTACTTAATATTAAATTTCATTATTTGTATATCAAGCATTAGTTTAATGTATTGACTAATCTTAATCGGTCGGTTGTGACACTATAATACCTATGAAATCGGTCTATTCTATTTTATACTTCTAGGAATATTATTAGTTTGTCAAAATTAGTGTCAAACTGATTATTTAGGTATATTGTGTACATTAAGTATCGTTACCAATGCATTATGGTTATTTTACCATATATAAAAGGCATTTATGAATTCATGATATTGTTGGCTTCAATTATTTCTAATGCATTGTGAACTAGGTAAATTAGGAGTTCTTTATTAACATAATAGAATAGGGGTCTATAAAATGGGAGTGATATACGGTATACCTAGATTCAAGTATGTTGCACAGATGACCTCTTCAGAATAACCCAATTGAGCGACTAGGATGCGAGCCAACCAATTCAACCATTGAAACGATCAACCTAGATTGGCCCAAGCACAGATCTTTATCAAAAAAAGGTTGCATATGATGTGGACCTTAGGTGGTAATAATTCCTAGGGGTTCCAAGAAATTACAATAGTATGGCCATAACCATTGCTTGTGTGTTTTAATTATTGCATGTTCTCATTTGTGGTTAGTAGCATGTATATGATATGTACCATGTATGTGGTGATTGGATATCTATATGTATTTATATATAAAATCCCTCAATATAATATTAAGTGTTAGATGCTTTCCATAAGCAACACACATGAAAAGCTTGATCGACCAAGTACATGTTATGCTAAAGTGTGGTGTGCCATCCATCTCGTGAAAGTGTGATGGTAGATATGTAAGTTATGCCAAAGCAGAGTGCATATTCTATCGTGTTGGCTTTTGGGTCAGGCTTAACTGTGTGTCCTTAATGAGATTTAGCACCAGAGGCATGAAGATGGCTATGGCAAAGAGTTTTGCATATCATCTATCCAAGATTTGCATGAGATGCAATTGACAAATGTTGCCTACCTTAATAATTGGTCATGAGGGCCAATGTTGGTTGGGTATTAACTTAATTGTTTTGGATCTTGGCTCACTAGGAGGTTGTACACTGCAATCTTCTGAAGTGATACATGAGGGTCATCAATTTTAACAAAATGATGGGAGGAATAATGAGTTAAAGGCCTAATTAATATCGCTAACTTATCAAATAAAAAAATAAAAAATGTTTTGAAAAGTTGCAATGTTTCTTTGTAGAATCTAATATCAAATACAAATATGTTTACATTGCAACCGGTCCTTGAGAAAGGACAAAATGGGATAAAGTTACACAGCTGGTTAAGGACTTTGAGAAATGTTATCATCAATGAGAGAAAGATCTATGTCCTTGAAAGGCCAGAGCCAGAGGAACCCACTCCAAATATGCCTAATGATGAAATGGATGCTTATTTGAAGCATGCCAATGATGCCATAGACATTGAGTACCTTATGTTATATTGTATGTGTAACATCCTAGGATTTGAGGCCTTGGATAAGATCATCTTAAAAGGAATGATTGTACTAACCATATCACCAAGGTGTACCTCCTTTTTCGGGAGCCCATCAGTAAAGAACTCCATAGTTAAGCGTGCTCAGCTTGGACTAGTACTAAGATGGGTGATTGGTCGGGAAATTGACCCCAGCTTGCACATGAGTGAGGATAAAACACGTAGTTAAGGCTAGTGGTGATCTTTGGGGCCAGTCGTCATTCCTGAAACTTTGTTAGAGACTTCGACAGTGGGCCCGATCGTTATAAATGGTATCAGAGCCAATTCCCCTCCAGTAGGTGGGACCCACATGGGCCTGTGACATGCTAGTCTTTGAGCCGCACAGTCCACACATGTTGGAAAGGGCTATCCGAGTTGATGGAGCTGCCCATGCATTGGTAGTGTCCACGTAGGTTGGAAAGGGCTATCTGAGTTGATGGAGCCTCCCTTGCATTGGTAGCCATGATCGGGAGTTGGGTGTACATGGGTCATTTGGGTCAACACTAAAATAGGGAATGATTAAGAGGCCATATAGTTGAGCCTTGACGAGGACATCAAGAGTCTAAGTGGAGGAGATTGTAACATCGTAGGATTTGAGGCCTTGTATAAGATCATCTTAAAAGGAATGATTGGACTACCCATATCACCAAGGTGCACCTTCTTTTCTGGGAGCCCATCACTAAAGAACTCTATAGTTAAGCGTGCTCAACTTGGAGTAGTACAAGGATGGGTGACCAGTAGGGAAGTTGACCCCGGATTACGCGAAGCACGCAGTTAAGGCTAGTGGTGATCTGTGGGGCTAGTCGTCATTCTTGAAAGTCTGCTAGAGCCTTCGACAATGGGCCCAATCGTTACTGTATGAACTATGCGTTGCATGAACAACATGGAAATGTGGACATCCTTATGATGGTAACATATCTGTAGAATCATGCAAAGCAATAAAGGTATAATGTCTTCAAAGTGTTGTTTGAGTGCAAACTAACAGAGGGAGATCGAGTAGAGTCCCATGTGCTAAATATGATTGTGCATGTGGAACATCTATAGTGGCTGGATTTCTTTTAGGCCAAGAGTTGACCATGGATATGATTCTGGGATCCCATCACTAAAGAACTCTATAGTTAAGCGTGCACAGCTTGGAGTAGTACTAGGATGGGTGACCAGTGGGGAAGTTGACCCCGGCTTGCACGAAGCACACAGTTAAGGCTAGTGGTGATCTTTGGGGCCAGTCGTCATTCCTGAAACTCTACTAGAGCCTTCGACAGTGGGCACAATCGTTACTGTATGAACTATGAGTTGCATGAACAACATGGATGTCTTCAAAGTGTTGTTTGAGTGCAAACTAATAGAGGGGGATCGAGTAGAGTCCCATGTGCTCAATATGATTGGGCATGTGGAACATCTATAGTGGCTGGATTTCTTTTAGGTCAAGAGTTGACCATGGATATGATTCTACAGTCACTGTCAGAATCATATATAGTCATCTTATCAAGTGCTTTCACTTGAGCAACTTGTCTAAACTACTATCAGAACTACTTGGCATGTTGATGCCAAAGCAAGAATGAAGAAGGATAAATCTATGATGGTGATAAGAAGAAGTGAGTCCAAGGGAAAATCAAGGCCAAGAGGTGTTCTATGGCTAAACTAAAGTCCAAGTCTTCTGCACTCAAGTTATGGAGAAGAGTAATTGTGACGGAATTTGTCCTTTTCACTTAATGGAACAAAGGAAGAAGAAAGAGATAGAGATCTCTACTTTAGGAACCAATAAGAAATAAGCTAGAATTGTAAGGAGCAAGAGTTGTAGCCACTAAAGTTAGAAGTTGTCATTCATGGGCATGTAATAGAATTATGTACCTGTCGTTAATGAAAACATCATGTATCTTGTATGGACAAGAACTGATGTTTCATTTCAAAAGATGAGATCTTATATGACAATGCCCTATGCCTGATAAACTATGTTTGATAGTTGTAGAGAAAAATGTGTATGACACATATATTGAATGAGTTGATGACTCAAACAACCAATACCTATAGCATTGTTATCTAGAGCGCATAAATGAGAAATGCATTTCTAGAATCCATATGATGGTTATCTAGACTCTCTTGGTTATTGAACCAATTGAGACAAGCATACCTTATTTGTTGTGCAATATGATAAAAACATGTTCACTAGATGTAGTAGGAGAGAGATTGTTCTATTAGGGGCCATACATACTGATGTATATAGACCTTTTAGAATAAATGCTAAAGGTAGTTGCAAGAACCTCATTATATATTTACTTATGTTATTAGTACATATGGAAATTTTTATTTAATGAAATACAAGTATGAATATCTTGAATTATTCAAGGGGATTGTGAATGAAGTATGCAACTAAATTGGTAAAAGTATTAAGATACTTCAATGTGATTAATGTTGAAATATTTTAAACCAAGAGTTTGAGAACATTCAAGGGAGGTGATGATAATGTATCATGATGAACTCTACCTGAAACACAATGACAGTGTATCGTGAGAGTGTATCAGTCAATAGTAATCACACCTTGCAACTCATGGTGAGATCATCAGTAAAATCTAACTGATCTTCCAATTTCTTTTGGGCACATGTTTTACACCAAAACAATGTACCGTCTAAAATTGGTTCAAAAGACACCATATGAGATATGGCATGGAAGGAGTCCCGATGTGTCTTTTATAGTGATTAAAATTAAAAGCTTATGTAAGAAAATAGTTTCTTGTAAAGGTTTGTCAAAAAATTACATAAATGTTATTTTGTTAAAATACTACTCTTATCTCAATCCAATAAGAAAGTTGTTTGTTGATCTGGATGGTTGTATTCCTAAAGAGGAACTTAGTTCCAAAGGAATCAATGGGAGTAAAAGTAGAACTCAAAATGTTCGAGACAAACAAGAAAATATTGAACCTAAAGAGGTACAATGGGAACAAAGAGAGTCACAAGTTGTTGTAGAATCTCAAGTTCCTCATGTAACACAAAACCTTGTAGTTCTAGTATAACACACCTTGAGCTTGAAAGATTATGATATATTATAACTCAAAATGTGGTGAGTTGATCATAGATGATGAATCAACATCCTACCTAGAAGCTATTGAGGAACCAAAATATGAGAAATGGCTTGAGGCCATGAGATCCAAGATGGAGTCCATGTAAACCATCAAGGTATGACCTTGATGGCTCCACCTGAAGGGGTAAAACCCATAAGGTGCATTTGGGTCTTTGAGAGAAGACCAACATGTAAGGGTATATTGGTTGCAAAGAGTTTCAAGCAAGTTCAAGGTGTTGAACATGCTAAAGTCTTTCACCAGTTACCATAGTTCAATCCATCAGGATCATACTTGCAATTGCAACTTCGTATGATTGTAAGATTTGGCATATGGGTGTTGAAACCACATTCCTTAACTGGAATAATTATAATGATGTGTACGTGACATAGCCTAAAGGTTTTATAAATCTAATAATGCAAATAAAATATATAAGCTACAAAGGTCAATCTGTGGATTGAAGCAATCATCAGAGTTGGAATGTTCTATTTAACAAGACAATCAAAGGGTTTGACTTGAGTCAAAATGAAGATGAAATTTGTGTTAACAAAAGATTTAGTGGGAGCATATTTATGTTCCACATAATGATGGGGAATAATGTCTTTATCCTATAAATGTTAAAACCTGATAATGAAAGTACCTTATCTATGAAGGGTTGAGGAAAAACATCCTATGTGATAGGGATTGAGATCTATAGATATAGATCTGGAAAGTTTCTTGACCTCAGAAAGAACACATAAATTGGGAAGGTGTTGAAGGGTTCAAGATGCAAGACACAATGAGAGAAAACTTGTCCATGTTCCATAGAGTCAGTCTCTCAGGATCCTAGTGTTCCAATTGTTGTGAAGAACACAAACATATGGATATACGTAATATGCCTTCGCAACTGGATCTATCTTGAATGCAATGTTATGTATCCCGCTATCTCGTATGTATTGGACATGACGAGAGAATATCCAATTATATCATATGCATTATACATGCTGAGAGGATATCTTGCTATCTCATATGTATTCGACATGACAAGAGGATATCTTGTTATGTCGTATGTAATGGACATGATGAGAGGATATATATACCTATCTAGAAATCTCATATGTATTGGACATGACAAGAAGGTATATGTCAGATGCCAGTGAGAGTCACTGGATTACTAATAAGGGTATCCTTAAGTTATTAAGAAGCACTTAAAGGATTAGTCCCTTGGTTATGGTAATAAGGAAGAGTTGAATGTAAAGGGTTACAACGCGAGCTTCCAAATTGACAAATTAACGATCGCAATCTGTATTTATGTTTGACCTTAAACAAAAATTGTAAGATGGAAAGAGTTCTGAGCTTAAGACATTTGTTTATATCTATAGAAGAAGATGAGTATCTCTATGTTATGAGAACAACAAAGGATTCTATATGGATTAAGAAGTTCAAATGGGAGAACTTATGTGAGGTTCCAACCATTGATGACACAGTAGAAATACTGTGACAACAATGGAGCTACTGATTAGGTAAAAGAATCTCAGATATCATACTACGACACTTCTAACTCATATGAGTAATTATATAGTGAGGAGATGTGAAACTTGCAAATACCAACTTTAAACAAACATTGCTAAACCCTCTATAAAAGTGCTTGTGTAGCAGAAACATGATGGACATGTTAAAGATCACTTGGAATAAGATTCGTGGGTGATTGGCTCCATGTGTAAGTGGGAGTATGTTGGTATGTATACCCAAAGAGCTAATCATATGATGATTGAAGTGGAATTGGATACCTGATTTGATAATATTAAAGGTAATACCGTCTATTATGTTTGTCTCAGTCATGAGATGATAAAACAAACATAGTAGATGTCTAAAGAATGATGATTACTTGATGACATATGTCCTTAAGTACATGACTTAAACAATGAGATCATACATATGATAAGAGTACATACATTCTTGTTATGTCCCTAGTCAAATATTGTTGTGGAAGAAAAATAGATGACAGTAATAGATAAGATTAGAATGTGTGTTGATTGATGACATAGTTTCATTATTCATGATATGTGATATCAATTCAAGCACATATGTATATGTTAGAGAATACTATACTGGACAGATCCACCATGAGAGTGATACATGGAGACCATGAAATGGTAGTCATAATCATCTCTCATAGTGATAAGCGGTGATTGTTGTTTTTAGACATGAAGTCACTACATTCATCACATGTTGTTCATGTACTTTGACATCATCCATCGTGATCTTGAATAAGGGTTTCCATAAAGGTGATGCTTGGGTGCATTGTGACACATGGGGATGGAATGTGATTGGTGTAGATGGGATTTGTCTCTCCTATAGGAGATTGATATCTAGGGCCTCTTGATAAATGAGATTGAAAAATGTATGACCGTACTCATGTGATTCAGTATGTGATATGTGAACTCACATGCATCTCAAACAGCCTGCTCTAGTTCAAGGAGCATGGATTGAATGTTGAGAGGATGGCAATTCCATACCTCGAGCTCAATTCGGATATCAGAGACAAAGAAACTATACAATCATGGTAAAAATGATCACAGATTGTATGTTAAAGTTGTTCTCTAACTTTTGAAATTACTTGGGTAGCAATGATGTATGACTAGGCACCGCTCTTTACTTATGATGTCATAATTGGTTATGGACATTGACTGCCAGTGTAATTCTGGACCTATAGGGTCACACACATAGGATGCACTTGGATTAAAAGAGTATATTCATGACGATGTTTAATTAGATTACTAAGGTGGTTTTATTCAATTAAACAACCGAGGTTCAAAATTAATTGACTAGACTCTAAACCGACCGATTCAAGTGTTGAACCAATTGGTTAGAGTGTTAGGTCAATTGGAATCAACATTAGCTGATCAATGGTTGAACCAGGTAGTGAAACGACCGGTTCACATTTCCCAACCGACTGGTTAATGGGATGAACCGCCCAGTTCAACTATCAATTCGATTGGATCAAGGATTGATGCTGACATCATGTTGTGCATTAATTGTACATTGATTACCAATTTGATTTAGAATAGGAAACTACATGAATCGACTAGTTCGCTTAGCGAACTGACCGACTCGCACACCAATCGACCGGTTGGGTGTGCGAACTGACTGTTTTATCGTTCGTAGGTTCTAGAAAATTTATGATTTTAGACCCTTTTCTCCTGTATCGATTGGGACCCTGACCCTGACCTCTACTATAAATAGAGAGGCACTGGAGGCTTCAACACACACAATTGAGAATCATTTTTTTCTGACAATTGTTGTCCTCTCTGGTTGTGGTGACTAATAGAGAGCCCGAGTGTAATGACCACATTTGTGCTTAATTATTAAACTAGGGTTTACCTGAATGATTACATGCTTGATTAGATTGAACATTTTTTAGACTTGATTAATGATAGTAGATCAATTGAGATGTTTCAAATCTAAGAAGAAACTATAACTATGATTTTAGTTTGAAGAATTAGGGTTTGAGAAAATATAAACCCTAGTCGGCTGAAATTAGGATTTTCACCAAATAGGCTCACATTGGGGAGAATGAGAGAGGTATGCAAAGGAGAATGAAAATAATAGTTGAAGGATAGGATAACACGACCGTGGTGGGTCGTTGGTGGCACGATCATTCTAGGCCACACGTCCGTTTTGAAAGAATTGAACTATTGACCAACTTTTATACTCAAATCTACTGAAACTAATGCACCACGGCCGTGGTATGCAGCACGGCTGTGCTGGGTCCATCTTAGCATGGCCGTGGAAGCTAGCATGGCTGTTCTGGGACATTTTCCCTTCAACCGACTATTCTATAGATTTCTGGATAGCAGTGCACTATTCTATTTTTATTTATTTATTACTAAATCCAAATGACCTGAAATTTTAACTGGAGATCTAAAACTCAATCATAAAGAACATGTAAAATTTTCATAATTTTGGATGCATTTAGACCTTATCCTTAGATGAATTACAGTAATATTTTTATGACAGAAAATTTAGCTGAAATAAGAGAAAGTATATTGAGGGGTCAATGTGCAATTGACCCAAGAAGCTCAATTTCTCTATATGGTCAACCTAACACACAAGGAGCTCTCATAATTCGTGATTCAACCTAGAGAAATGAAATCCTAGAGAGAGAGGGAGAGTTACAGTTTGAGAGGAGAAAGTGATGGAGATGTTGACCTAGTGTTTTGCGGTCCGAGGAATGATGAAATCATGTAAGTTTAGCTTCTTTGCATAGACTTTAATGGTGAAACTTCTCTCACATGTCAATATTTCCTCCCTCCTCTAATTTGATCCAAAATGTTATCAAAACTTCCCCTATTCTCACTCTCTTTTCATAATCCCTCATTTTTAGGGTTTCTGAGTTGAAGGGAAGAAGAATCAATGGAGTTGCTAGGGATTTGATATGAGATCAAGATTTTCAGGGATGAGCTGCATTTTTAAGGTGTTTTCACACCTTAGGGTGAGTGGAAACTTCTTTTAAACAATATATTGCACGAAAATTGGTTAAATCATCCATAATCTTTAATTTCTTAGTACGCGACTACAAACCCTGAATTGTCTGTTTGATCTAAGTTGTTGCAAAATGATATGAAATGGATTCTTCCTCTGTTTGGATGAATTTTAAATGATAAAATCATATTAGAAATGTATAAAATACATCCTAATGAGAATTCCCTAAGTATTCACAGAGGTTATAAGAGTAAATTGAAATATAGGAAATTTGTCTATGACTGAAATTGTTGTATAATTAAATAGAGAAATTTGTTTATCTGGATCCCCTTGGTTATGAATGATTGTTTATCTGAATTCATAGTACATATATGTCAGATACTATCTTGGATTTCATTTAAGGTGAATAGTGTTTGTTTGATATCTCAGTAAAGAGGGCGAAACCCTAGATGCGAGAAAAGTTAGATATTTGCAAATAGATATCGTGAAACCCATTTGAACGGATTTTCTTGATATGATAGACTTTATTTATTCAATTTTATTATTGATGCATGTTATTTCAGTGAATGGCATGGAAACCCAAATTCAGCTCAGTTCCAAGGTTTCATACACATATTGATTTTATATGATTTGTTGATAGCAACCTTTATTTAGTGAATGTTTATGTCACATGAAAACCATATGAGAGCCATATGATAAGTGAATGAGGTAAATGAAACCCTAAGGATAGGATGTTCAATGAATTAAGCATTTTGATTACCATGTTCTCAGTATGTGATGCACAACCCAAGATTTCGGTCGATGTGCACATTTTCCAAGAAAATGCAAATAATTTATGGGTGCAAATGACGATTACTCGTATCCCAAGTAATTATCTCTCATCAGTATATTAAGATGTTTAATTACATGATTCTAGTGTATAAGTGCCAAATGGGCATGTATTATGTTTATTTAAGTATTTCAGTCCGCCTGCATGTATAGTATGTTGATTTATCAGTAAATTACAATATTTTAAATATATACTGCTCTGCCAAGTTTAGGCTGATATATATATTGTATTATAAACTTCAAATAAATAGACACTGTACCATAGAGATACCAGAGTCAAGTATAAGTAAGGGAAAAGATACAATATAGTAAGAGCTTTCCAAGAATAATAAAATTATAGATTTAAGGGCCCTGACACCGTAGAACCCCTATGTGAGGGTTGTGCCTTAGGGGTGAAATGACCTAACCCTGGCAGCGTCCAGTATACGGGGGTCGGAACGTGCTATCAGGTGTCACGGGGGGAGGAAGCCCTAGTGGAAGTCTCCTTAAATTATAGTTTGTAGTGTCCAACATCAACTAGAAGTCCTGGTGACACTAGAGTACAGAAAAGTGTGTCCAACATCAACCAAAAGTCCTGGAGGCACTAGAGTACAGAAAAGCCAATAGGTGGCTTGACTCTCCGTCTATGTGCTCAAGTTAGAGGAGGAGTCCAATTTACGGCACAATAGGAGTGTCGAGGCTAGAGAGCCAGTTTCCCTATTGTAGACCAGAAGAGTAGCTAGACTTAGCTATCCTGGGGTGTCGGCTAAGTCTTGTACGGTGAGATCGTAATTCTCTACGAGTCTTCATATATAGAATACACTGCATATGATCAGGACATAAGCTAAAATATGTTCATATAGGTTTAAAGAGTTTCTTATAAGTAAAAAAGGGTAAGAAAGATTCGAGTATAGTTTTCCAGCAATTATTCTTTGTATGTTTCTGAACTATTAGTTCTCTTTGAAATTAATCAAGCATGCTCATATATTGATTTTCTCTTGTTGATATCTAGAGTATCCTGACATATTTATGATTGTCAATGATTAGACTCTTTAAAGCTTACTACTATTATAATTGATATCAGTTGTTCAAAAGTATATCTGTAATTATATAAGTACTTTAGAATGTTTCTTTGAAGTACTCATTCACTGAGCGAGTAGGCTCACCCCTTACAATTTTTCGGGATATCACATGGACTTGAAGAAGGTCATTGCATCAGAGTAGATCTGTCACAAGAGTTAAGTCTGAGTATAGTTAATTTCAGTCGGTCCTTGTCACTCTAGGTCCTAGTATAGATGTGAGAGTGTTATAAGTGATGTTTTGTATCTTTGTTTTCTTAATATATAAGAGAGAATGTATATGATTATCATGTCATATGTACCTGAGAATGAATGTATGGATGTGTATCGTTTATGTTGAGATCATATTAAAGTAATCAAAGTTTGATTCTCTTGCAAAGTTATTTATGTGATTGGATGCGAGAAAAACAAAGAGTTTGAAAAAGAAGAAAAAGTTAAGGGTGATCTTTGTATTACGTTGAATGCTTAATTTATGCCCTAATCTCATGATTAATGGTAATTGTGAGATCGGGGTGTAACACCGAGTGTGTCCTACCATGCTAAAGGGAGGGACAACGAGGGAGAGAACAATTAAAAATAATTGTAGGAGAGCATGTCAGTGACTAGTACGCCGACAGAAGGGGACACCTCCTACCCATTAGATCTGATAGCATAACATGGAGTTCCGGGTGATTCGCATGGACTTCTCTAGAGGCGGGAGACTTTTTCCGCTAGGAGAACTCCGTCGACCGTCATCCGTGGTGCCAGGCCAGGAGGCCGGTGGAGACGACCCTTCGAGTGCTACTGATAAAGAAGGAGCAAACTGCTTCCTGAAGAAGAAGCACGTTGTTACTGCAAAGATAATGTCGTTGGACTTGCTCCAGAACCAAATATAATGTTGCAAATATTTCTTTCTAGATACATTGTTGTTGACACGATCTTAGTTTCCAGGACAATCATGCTTTAAATTTTTATTTCCGTTGTCTTATATGTCATCCCGATTTCCCTACAATAACAAGACCAGATATTCCCAACTGCAATTCAACCCACAACAATTTTAAAATCCTGTCCCTTTTATAAAAAAAAAACACTGGTTTAAGAAGTGGTGAAAGAGTTGAGGTCTGAATTTGTTATTTGTGTTTGCCAGCGGAAACATTGGCACAAGCACGCAAGCTTTTAGTAGTGTAACGATGTGGACGGGTGAGGTGCATAATTTCCCACTAGGAGCCCCAACCTTGGCTGGCATGAGTGATCATGCAATGGCCGGTAGTGGCCCGTGAACCCACAAACCGAACAGAAGCACGGACACAACCAGAAACCCACTTCAAGCACAAATCGACAACGACAAACGAGCCACACACAAACGGACACAAGCCAACCGCCGAAGCTGAATCACCATTCTGTTCCCCCAACCCAACCCACTACAATGGAGGCCATATAAGCTCGCACACGCACACATGACACACCACACATACACGCACACGCACACAGCACACACCACAAATACACCAGTACACTGGATGACCAAGCAGAGGTGCGTTACCGTTTCCGTGCAGCGGCGTCATCTACATACCCCACAAAAAGAAACGACGACCATTGTACGCGACCACACAGTGAGACATTGGAGCTTAATAATGCCGAGCCAAGTTCGATACGTTGTTTTCCAACTGGCACCAAGTATAGTTATCATTGTATCAAGTGTACAGAATAAGTTGCCAGATCGGAGGGCCCGTTGGCTTCCACGGTACATAAACAGAGCAACGTGTAGCTGCATGATTGACATTTCATATACAACATACTGACATTGGTATATAACGCGACCTTTAGCGTACGTTGTCTCAGCCAGTTCATCATAATTGAGGACAGAACTCAGGTCAATGGCGGACATCGTTTGTACAAAGTCACTCCCCACATGAAAGTAACGTGCATGCATGGATGAACCTTACATCTATGTCCATTTTGTTTCGAGAGGTTTCAGTTATTTAAATCTTGCTTCGAGAGATTTCAGTTATATAAAGGACGTTGTATCCATCAGTTTATCATAATTGGGGAAGGAACTAAGTTCAAACTTTAAAGTCTCGTGGTTTGAAAGAAAAAGAAAATAAGCTCACTTATAGAGACATCTATATCATTTTGGTCAACTTCACCCAATCATCGTGAACGTGATCCTCGCGTGGCACTGAAATTATTTACAAGAGGATTGAACCATATGGAAATTGACATCCACCCAAGAAGCCGCTGTTGCGTGGTCTACTATCAATTCTATCATTGCTTGGTCATATGCCTCGTACATTGTATACTTGATTAAAATTTGAGGCTACAAACCGAGTGACGCACACCCTCTAGAAAAAGCTGGAAGGAATTTGTTCCTTACGCTATCCTTTTGCCAAAAAGGAAATATTCCTAAGACAAGTAAAACTTCCGAAAGAAAGTGCAGAAACTTTCCGCCCATGCTACGACATTCCATTCCGGAATGCGTGGTCAAAAGACCTAGTTACTGATTTGCGGATTAATTAGTACAATTAGGATTTATTTTAAACAAGAAATACACAAAAGACGTTTTTTTAGTGTCATTGTCCGGGGAAGGTAGATTGAGGAGTCCCTCTCCACCCCCCTCTCTCTCTCCCGCCCAACACTTCTCACTGGTCCGTGTCCTCGTGTCCTCTTCTCCTCCTCACTCCCTCTGTATTGGGATTTTCGTTTCTTAAAAATTCACCCCTTGCCATAAAGAGAGGTTGTTCCTTTTTTTGGCTTTTCTTGCTAGAGTTATGGTGTCTTGTTGTGAGAGTTAATTGTCTTGTCTTATTGTGAGAGTAATTTCCCGAGATATCTAGGTATTAAGTTTATTTGGGTTGTTCAATCAATAGTGATCCATACGACATCACATATGAATGAGATCCTCAATCTATAGTCTAATCCAAAGATATATATAATCTACAATAACTTTTCCGAGGGCTTGCAAACACATTTAATTTTTATGGTGTTTTATTCTATAGATGGTACATTTTGTAAATGTTTGATATCTAACAAATCCTTCTATTAGTCGTCTATTCGTGAGTCACTTATGGCTGATTTTACCATTTTTTATTTTGCAACTACCTAAAGTTAGAATCCCATGCATCCTTCCCACCCACCAACCCACTCTTTCCGGATCCAACCTCATTTGCTTTCAAAAATGCTTATTTTTTTTTACAATATCACACTTCTGAGTGATTATTACAAGCATTGATTCAACATTATGGATATGTAAAGACCCATAAAAGACAAATCTCAAGCAAGGAACTCTCCATGGGTAAGATGAAATGCGATCAATATTTTTTTTTATAATTCCAAAGTTACAATGATTGAATCTCATGACGTTTGATTTGAAGCTAATTCACACGTTCTGACTCCCTAAACTTATTTTACCCATATATTCTAACTTATCTTGTTGGATGTATTCATCTACATAATACACAGAAAGTTTCTTCACAAGTTGTGCCATGAGGAATGATTGGATTTCTTTTAGTGATATAAAGAAACTAACCATGATCGCACGTGTACATGTATCCTTACAGTAAACACGAAACATGAGTCCTGACTCATCTCATAAAAGTCATTCTAACAAGGTATATTTGTTGCCATTTATCATCAAGTCTGAGGGGAAATAATTTACATATAAAGTTCTTTACGGAATTAATACTAAGTGTTAGGCTTTGGCAAAAGCAATGTAGTAATAACCAATTCAATTGAGAGAACATGTTTAGTTCTGAAATTCAGTCTCTTCGAGTGTATGGGTAACACATGCTCTCTATGATCAAAATCTTTCTCAAAACTATGCTTAGGATCATTTATGTATACTACTTCTTATGAGAATTTTATTTACCTCTTTTTTATCTATAACAAACGGATTCTAGAAAGTATTTCCTTTCATGAGAGCATTTCGTATGGTATCATCATTTTCTATTAAAAAAGTCCTACAAACCAATGAATAATTTTTTGTAGACTAATATTGTTGCAACTTGATGTGGTATCTTAAGGCAAATATGATCAAAGATATATCTTGCAATACCAATAGTAGGCCCATTTGAATTTGTTATATTGTTATTCATGTAAACCCTCGGGATAATACATGAAGGCCGGGGCTGAATCATAAAAGTTCCCAAAACGGAGCCCTCCTGCATTATAAAGCCGTCGTGCAGAGAACCGAGGCCGAAAGCAGTTACAGAGCAAGTAATCGACAGGCCGCAACCGACCACCATCTATCCACTCGACGAGGCGTCTCGTTCCCTTCAACCAATGTCGTCGACTCCCGTCACGGCAGCACTATTCCTCATGGCCCTCGTGGTCATCACCGGCATCCCGGCATCAGCGGCCCGCACGCTTCTTGCAGAGCAGCTCCCCACCTTCGCCCTGGCGCCCTCACCCAGCAACTCCGCCGATGACCTCATCTCGACGGCGTGCCAGCGCGCGCAGTACCGGGACGTCTGCAGCTCAACCCTCCGTTCCTACCCGGGTAGCCACAACGCTGACCTCCACGGCCTCGCAGCCATCTCGCTGGACCTGGCTATCACGCACGCCAGGGAGACGCTCGTCCAGGCGAAGCACCTGGGAAAGGGTGGGAACTACAGCAACACCTACTCGGCCGAGTGCCTCCGCGACTGCCAGGACCAGTACAGAGACGCCATCTCGGACCTCGGCGAGTCCAAGAGAGCACTCCGGCAAGGGGTGTACGACACCGTGAACACCCAGGTGTCCGGGGCCATGTCCGAAGTCGAGACCTGCGAGGACGGGTTCGCGGAGAAGCCCGGGTACACCTCGCCGCTCACTGAGAGGAACGAATACTTCCAAAAACTGTGCAGTAACTCGCTCGCCATCACCAGCTTGTTGGTGGCGTGACTTGTCACAGCCTACTGGCATGGCGCGCGGTTTCTTCTCCCTTCCCATTCTATCCCGACCGTCCTCCTGGACCTCCTCCCGATCCGGATTGTGCGCGCCGCACCCACCGGTTGCGTGGCATTCCTGTGCTGGATTCCATTTGGCTCCATTGTAGCAAGGCATGCGCGCTGTCTTTATAAACAATT
The DNA here is from genome assembly GCA_963693085.1 of Alisma plantago-aquatica. NCBI lineage: Eukaryota > Viridiplantae > Streptophyta > Magnoliopsida > Alismatales > Alismataceae > Alisma > Alisma plantago-aquatica. Next base: position 1,412,891,537 of record OY856409.1, on the reverse strand, counting down.
GTTGTAATGTGGAAATACATTGTTGATATAAAGAAAAAGATGCTTGATACGTAAAGAATCCAATCTCTTCATATCTGCATTGCTTGGATATTGTCTGACGATGCTTTTGAAGAAGCCGCATACCACGAGTAAGAATTTTTGTGGAAAATCAAGTACACCGAAAGTAGAGTTTCGGAGGACCGGGACAGGAAGAGTTAACTTCTAAATAAAGTTATGATATATCGCTCAAAACGCCAGTCACATACGAACTACTCGTAATTTTATACTAGAGAGTTCCACACTAACAAACCTGAGATTCACAGACTGCTAAGAGCTCATTTGGATGTAGCAAATAAAGAGGTACTGGAGTTTCATATACCATGATTCTGAAGTTGCCGATGGATAACTCCGTATTTGGTGTTTTAGCAGGTGCATTCTAACAAGTAATCCCACCACCTTCATTATCTTTCCAATTCAATGCAAATTTGGGAAGGCCATATTATTGTGCTCAGCTTGATCCCCCATCTCCTCCTACCTCTCCTATCATTATGCCAAATATCATGATTTTCCATTACTCGTTCATTCCTTGCCACATTGTCCTCCACACTTAGCAAACACCCCGCCGGTCACCTTGCATTTATCACTTTTTAAACACTTCTGATGAATTCCTCTTAACCACCCACCCTTTCTCATCTCTCCTCTTATGATCCAGAGATCATATTTAAAGTCATTGGTGGCCTCTCTTCACCAAAATATTTACTGTAGAAGATGGCATGAATCTGAAAGAGGACAACGGGTTCAGCTAAAGTTACTAGAGGACAATGGGTTGAGGGCCATTCTTTTGGATGTGATCTTGATTGAAATATTTATTTGGAATAGAGAATTAATTATTAGATGGCATGCCTACCAATATGTTTTTACCCTATTACACTCTCGTTTTACCTATACGATTACGGAATTCATAGTAACAAGATGAATTATCATACCCAAAGATCCAAGGAAACTATCTCGACACAAGTTTTAATAAATGCCTTCACAGAGGCCCGAGCTACAAATTAGGCCACCAATCTTTTTCATGTGGCAATACTCAATGATCTAAAGATAAAATCTGAAGAAGTAGATGATATCACCATCACATTCCTATTTATGATATGTTGTATGCATCATAAGAAGGACATCAAGTCATCAGTAAGAACACTAAAAACATCAAAGTGAAACAAAAAAGAAATGATTGTGGTTTGCTTCACACATAGCCTCATGCTTAAGATCTTTGTGTATGGACGCATAAAAAGTTACCTGTCCTATCTTGAAGTTATTTAAAATGTTCCTAGTCAATGGAGAAACACATGTAAGAACAACACAAGTGTACTTTCCGTGGTTCAATCAATTAATAAAATGTCAACTGGTGTCTAGGAGTGACGACCATCATGACGTATCCCTAAAAAGGTGAGTGAAGCTTCTTTCAAAGCTTTTATCCCAACATGAGAAACAAGGTCAAAGAGGACATCTCAAACAACATCATGACGGAACTTAAAGTCTGGACGGTTGCTCCAGTGCACCGCGCGATCTCCAAAAGAATCAAGATTTGCATAATGACAAAGGGGGAATCACTCATTGTTAGCATATAGAGGGATCATCAATCGATATGGTAGAATGACACGATACTCAAATGGTGTCATAGATAATCCAAAATCATCAATATAAATAACAAGAAGAAATTATTGTGCATGGATAACCTATAGGGATGCCAGAACAACCACTTGTTGTTGAGAAAATTTTAAAGCCTTAAAGTGTTGGAAGATAATGTTGTAGTTGGCATCGCCCAAAAGAGATTTTATCTTGGGGTGGTAGAATTAGTACATGACCACTTGGATCAATAGAAGGACGGTAGAATCTCACAGATGGAAGCATAAGCAGTTTCTAAAATGTCACCAAATAGGAAAGAAACAACCTCAGGAAGAATATGGTCTTCAAGCTTTTTGGTGTGAACCCATGAAGAAACATAGGCATATCATCCCACATCCTAGGGATTTGTAATATTTGACCCCTCAAGATGCATAGGAAGTGTGACAACACTCCATCATATATCACCAAAACCTTAAACTTCACCAATAAAAATACATGAAAGGCAACGACGAAGTCCACAATCAAAATCTTTCAAGGAGGAAGAAACAAATCCAGGTGGCATTATTCGGAGAGAAAACAAAAACTTTGGAAATCTTGACACGTGGCCTAACGACGAGAAATTCACTTTGTGGATTATTAAGTGAGGCAAGGAGATGTAGGAAAATATGGAGACAGAATAGGCAGCAGAAATAAAAATTAAACTACCATTTTCTCCTTAAACTAATGGATTGCGTCAATAACTATGCTATGGGAAGGATGGTTAGAGAATATACCTAGTCCTGATGCAAGTCTAGTGAAAATCTCCTCATCGTGGTGGTGCACCCTTTCCTGAAGTTCACTACTACAGAAACAACCTTTGGCGTCGGTTGTTTAACCCCCTTTGGCGACGGTTTTCAAGCGACGCCTATGTGGGTGCCGCTAAAGGTCAAACTCTTCGGCGTCGGTTATATATAGTTGGCCGACGTCTATAAGGTTCGCACCACAAAAAAGAGCACCACCTAGGACACTTTCTGCGTCGGTTAACAACTTAACAACCGACGCCATACACCCAGACGAAACGGCGAAACATAGCCGTGCTTCGCTGCACGGTCGTGTTTAGTACTATAGGCGTCGATTTTATACTAATAAGCGACGCCTTTTTCACCACGACTATGCTATCCTGCACGGTCAGATTGTTTGTCATATTAGGCGTCAGTTTTTATCTAATAACCGATGTTGTAGGCCTTTGATGACGACGTTTTATAAATAACCGACGCCTATACTTTAATTTTTTTTTCTTATCAGTTTGCAGGCCTGCTGTGGCTGGTCAGCAGAATGAGAACATGCAGTTCAGTTTTCTGAACTGTAGGTTTACGACATCCATTGATATCATCCTACAAACAGGCCACAAACCTGCAAAATCAACAGATATTTTTTCACACAAGTAGATACATTCAGACATCAATTCAATTCTCACATTCACACATGTAAAAACATTCAAATACACGTAGAAACATTCAGACATGTATAAATATTTCGAAATATTCATTTACAAAATATCATTCAACATCGCTATCAGCATCCCGGTTATATCTTACAATCGCCACTGCTTGTATGGCTTTTGCCCATTCTTCTCTTATTTCATTTAATGCTTCCATCGTATATGGAGCATGTACATTTTTAAGCATTTACCTATAGTGTGGTCAGTTTTAAACACCTGCAAAGAGAATGATATATATATATAAGTAATAATATAAAAATAAGATTGATATATTTCATACTAACTAATGAGACTATATATAATACCTCATGTATGGTATTAATATCCAATGTGGCATGTCAGATAATCATATGCATAAATCGCATCACATAGTATGTGCATGCCCAGCTGTTGCCTTGTGTAGCGCGCTATAAATTGAAACATACAAAATATTAAAAAATACAACTAAGCACAGTTCACATAAATAATATATACATTGGAGTCGGGAACTTACTTTTACATTCTCCCAAATTATTGGCTGGTTCTTTCTCCTGGGGACATTTCCTCCAGTATTTTTGAATGCATCTAAACCCCTACATGTTAATGTAACACAGTAAATTGCATAATTAAATAGTAATGTAATAGCAGATGTTAACAGATATAAAAATGAAATATTTCTCACCAGAATAATGGCATTCTCAATATGTGTCCAATTTTAGTTTTCAATGTACTTCCCGCAGGATCTAGATAATAAACAGTGAACGTCTCGGGGACAATAACCAGTAACTCCCAATGTCTACCGCTAGAGGTAAAAAAGTTAAAAATTAATAACTCAAAATGCACAATAAAAATGGAATTTTCTTAAGTCCAAATTATAAATAAAGTAAACTTACTTGACATTGAATGGAGCTATTATTATCGTCTTCTTTTGCTAACCAAAAATTCTAAAAGCATCTATACAGTATTGTTGAACACTATCAGGGTCTTTAGCTACCATACTAATCAATGATGGAATAAAAAAACCCACATGATCAAATGCAAATTGTTTGCATTGATCTTCAACTAAGTAGCTGCAAAACATGTATTACGTATGCATTAATATATAAGAAACCATATCATCGGATCCTATAAAAGGTATATGGATGTATAAATAAGATCTCACCTTATCCATATCTCTATCATTGATGTATTCAGCCAATCATACATAAACAACTCAATAATATCTTGTATAAATAAAGAGCTATCGTATGATTGACCTGCATAATCTGCTTCTAAAGAAACAATTATAGGGCAATGTATATTATGTGCCCGTAGCCAACATGCCATTCCCCTACAAGCAGGACCTAACGGGTATTTTAGGTCAGTTGGAACCCAACTTGGTAATGCAGGAAGTGGAGGTGGAGGCCTAGGTGCTCCGGGTGTCTTCTTTTTAACCTGTATATATAATTTCAATTCAGTTGACCTCATATATACACATTAACAATCTAAAGTAATGCAAATTTATCTTACAATTTCAATAGTGTAGACGACATCTGCTTTGGGCCACAATCTCACCCCGCCTTCTGCCTCACCAAGTGTATCAATATCTGGGTGGGCATATGGAAATGCAACTTCCCTCCAATCGGGTAAGACACATATCAGGATCACACGAACGTAGCCCTGCGGCATTGGAGTCGCATGAAATGTTGTCCCAGGAAGGGACTGGTAAGCATTCTCCTCTGCAACAACATAGTCTTGCATTCTTAAGCGGCATGGCTTCAATGCCTACAAATTTACGTAAAGAATGTTATACATATATACATATCACCTTCCGAACATATCATCTTGAAAAGACTAGCTACAATATCATAAACAATACTTACAGCAGACGTGCTAGGCGATGGGTCTCCAGGATTACTCACAGTCTGTGCATCAGGAGAAGAGTGGGTCGCCATAGGTTGATTGGAAGCCTAAGATGCCTGCCACCGCACTATTTCTTCCTTGACCTTCTTAGCAACTATATCATTGACCTTCTTAGCAACTATATCCTCGACTCTCTTATTCTCCTATACATGGATAAAAGAAACATTAGCTTCTTATTATTGAATTCCCTTTTGCAGTAACATTCTAAAAAAAGAATAGGTTACCTCTTCTTGTGAAAGTCCCGCTCTGGGTTTGCGCTGGGATGGCCCAAAGAATGCTTTGATGCCCACACCAGCGCCTGCACCCGTAACACATCCAGGATGCTCTGGGTTACCCAGAGCAACTGTCAATTCATCCCTTGTGCCCTGAGGGATGAACGTGCCTTGTTTCCAACAGAGAATGGACTGGAGTCATCATACTTATCATAGTACTCTTCTTCATCTATAGGATCTTCAATGAACTATCTTTTACCATGAAGAACAACTGACCATTTATCATTTGCAGGATCATCGATATAGAATATTTGTTTTTCCTGTGATGCCAATATGAATGGTTCACCCTTCTCGCCAATCTTTTCAAAGTTCACCAAAGTGAAACCCAATTCATCCACTATAACTCCTTTGGTGTTATCAAACCAATTACATTTAAAGAGTGGAATTCTAAAATATATGTAGTCAAACTCCCATATGTCTTCAATGACACCGTAATATGACATTTTAGCTTCACGTGGACTATTATCCTTTGCACTTGCAAAATACATAGTCGACGCTTGAAGAGTGACCCCACTGTTTTGGACGACACTCTTATCATCTTGGCGCTTTGTGTAATATGTGAACCCATTAATGTCAAACCCCTTCATAAGACATAACATTCGGTTTTGGTTTAAAGGTGAGGCATTTGATAGTTTCTGTAATATCATTTGGTGTTTGAGATAGTTGATGTAAGACTTTATCTTCAAACCACTTAGTAAAAGTCTTATTATGCTCTCTAGCAAGCCACATTGAACTTTCTCGAGGATGTTGTCTCTTGATGAAATTGGTATGTTCCTCGATATAAACACTCACTTCGTCCATGTTGTGTAAAATATACAAGTGAGCTTGTTCCAACTTCTCACGACTGATTACTTTCACCCGTGATCCCAAAATTCCTTTTCCCTCCTCAATATTCTTGTCATTAACAGGAGTGATATTACCACTCAAAAAGTCATTGAAAAAATCCATAACCTCTCTCGCCACATAACCTTCAATAATACTCCCTTCAGGCCGATAACGGTTTCGAAAATCACCTTTAAAAACGTTCATGTATCGTTCAAAGGGATACATCCAATTCAAGAAAACTGGTCCCAACATTTTCACTTCCCTAGTCAAGTGGACAACAAGATGTACCATGATATCAAAGAACGAAGGAGGGAAATACATCTCAAGCTGACATAGGGTAACAACCACTTCTCTTTACAAATTATCGAGAGTATCAGGGTCAATAACTTTGCTGCATAGACCGTTGAAAAAGAAACAAAGTCTGGTGATTACAAACCTTACATGCTTCGATAATATAGATCGAATTGCCACGGATAATATTTGTTGCATTAGAGTGTGACAATCATGAGATTTAAGACCTATCAACTTCAGATCTTTCATTGATACCAATCTACAGATGTTGGATGAGTAACCATGTGGCACCTTAACATTTACCAAGCATTCACAAAAAGCTTTCTTCTCCTTTCTAGACAACGTGTAACAAGCGGGAGGTAAGTATGTTCTTTTATTACCCATTTCACGTAATTTTGTTAATTCTGACCTTATTCCCATATCACGTAGGTCCAGTCTGGATTTTATCCCATCTTTAGTCTTACATGGTATATTTAAAAGAGTACCAATGATGCTATCACAGACATTTTTCTCAACGTGCATTACATCGATACAATGTCTGACTGTCAAAGAACTCCAATAAGGAAGATCCCAAAATATTGACTTCTTCTTGAATGAAGAATTGTCACTCCGTGTGGCCATACTACATTGTGATTTCTTACCAAATTCATTGACAATGTCTTTTACTCTTTCATAAACAACATCCCCTGATATAGGTTTAGGTGCACTCCGTTCATCATTCCATCCATTGAATGCTTTGCGCTTCCTACGATACGGATGGAATTTTGAAAGAAACCTTCGATGGCCAAGATATACAGTCTTTCCGCCATGTTTTAGTCTTATTGAATCAGTGTTTTCTTCACATATAGGACACGCTTTAGCTCCTTTAACACTATATCCAGACAAATTCCCATATGCTGGAAAGTCATTAATAGTGCAAAAAAACATAGCGTCCAAATGAAATGTCTCTCTTCCTGAAGCATCATAGGTCATCACACCTTCAGCCCAAAGTTTCTTTAAGTCATCAATCAGAGGTTCAAGATAAACATCGATATCATTTCTGGGTTGTTTAGGGCCTGATATCAACAACGACAGCATAACGTACTTATTTTTCATACACAGCCAGGGAGGAAGATTGTATATAACAAGCATGACTGGCCAAGTGCTATGCTGGATGCTCAATGTCCCGTACGGATTCATCCCATCTATACAAAGCCCAAGTCTTAGATTCCTATCTTCTTCACCAAATTTGGGGTACAATAGATCAATCTTCTTCCACTGTGGGGAATCAGACGCATGTCGTAGGATCCCATCATTATTTTTCTTAACATCTGCATGCCACCTCAAATTCTTCGCATCTTTCAGATTTGCAAACAAGCGTTGAAATCCTGATATTATAGGTAGATACCACAACACCTTGGTAGGAGAACCAGTTTTGGACTCCCTCGAAGTCGTCAATTTATACCGTGACGCACCACATTTTGGACAATCTTTCAAATCTACATAGTCCTTTTGAAATAATACACAATCATTCGGGCATGCATGTATCTTCTTGGCCTCCATTCCCATTGGGCACAACATTTTCTTTACCCGATATGTTGAGATTGGCAGCTCGTTTCCTTCAGGAAGCCTTTCTTTCAACAAAGTCAACAATTCAGTGAAGCTTTTGTCGCTCCATCTATTGTTAGCTTTCAACTTATACAATCTCAACACAGCGCTAAGCTTCGTAAACTTAGCACAGCCTATGTATAACGGTATCTCAGCATCATGCACAATGTTTCTAAAGATAGGAGGTGGATCGGTGTGCTCTACCCTACAACTATCCAGCATCGCATCAACGATGTCTACTGGAACTGGTTCGTTCACATCTACATCATCGGACGCAATTTCTTCTTCCACCCAATTACTGCAATCGACATCTACTGGTTTCGAGTTTGAAATCTCTCCATGCCAGTGCCATTCTGTATAGCCTTGTACAATCCCGTTGCACATGACATGACTTTTGATTTCCTCACCAGTGTTGACTTTCAAGTTGTTACCGCAATGCCTACATGGACAGTAGAACCTATCTGTAGGTTTTTCCTATGTTCCTCGACAAATCTAACAAACTGATCAAGACCAGATATAAACTCTGGGGTGCAGCGATTGCAAATGGACATCCATGATCTATCCATTCTATGATCAAAGAGTAAATAAGTATATATTAGGATTAGGGTATACACTTACATCCTATCCAATATTTACTCCAACAAACACATGTGATGTCATTCTTATATATAATAAATGTGTACCACCTATCCCATCCTTGAACACCTAATCTCACTAGTAAGTGTATAATGTGTATTGGGTTTTCGAGAAAATTTCGGCATCATTTCCCCGCTGTTCTCTAAGTACATATGTACTTAGAGAACAAATGGGGAAATGCTATCGAAATTTTCTCGAAAACCCAATACACATTATACACTTACATCCTAAGTGAGATTAGGTGTTCAAGAACAGTCCCAAACTGGGGACTATCCAAGATTTACTCCTAATGAGTAAATCTTGGACGGGTTTCTAGGCCAACAAACACAATAATAGATATGTACATGTTAGGGTTTCATCACAATTAATTTTAGAGTTTCATCACAATTGATGTTAGGGTTTCATCAATGTTAGGTTTAATCAAATCAAATTAGGATGCTAGAATTGACAAGTTTAAATCTTATTTCAACATGCATCAAAATTTACTGAATAAAGTCAAACATTAGGATTAGAAGCACAAATATATGCAAGCAAAAAATTTGTTCATATCCTAGGATTTACATAAAGCATTACATAAAAAATTGTTCATATCCTTACCAACAGCAAGCACGGTCGTGGCTGTGTTGGCCTACCACGGTCGTGCTGTCCAGCATGGCCGTGGTAGGCCAACACAGCCATGGTCGTGCTTGCATGTTGGTAAATAGCTAGGGAGAAGGAAGCAAAGAGGTAGCGCTACCTGGAGCTAGCATGGAAAGCGCAGCGGCGAGCGGCGGTAGTAGTGGCGGAGGAAGAAGAGAGAGCCTATGTGGCGGGCAGTGAACCAGCAGCAGTGGCACCGGGAATGAGCAGAGCAGAGCAGCAGCGGCATCAGCGAGTAGAGGTGCACCAGCAGCAGTGGCGGCGGCGAGCGGAGAAGCACCAGCAGTAGCGGCGGCGAGCGGAGAAGCACCAGCAGTAGCGGCGGCGAGCAGCAGCGGGGTCGTTGGCCAATTTCAGGAGAGCGGCAACATCAACACAGCAATATCGCGATGAAATAGGAAGAAAGGAGGAAGAGTCGGGTGATCGGGATTATTAAGTTGGTCAACGGCGTCGGTTATCTACAAAACTGACGCCTATTATGATTTAGCGTCGGTTGATAGTAAAATACCGACGCCCAACTAGACAACCTTTACCCTAAATTATTTGGCGGGAACCATTATCAGCGTCGGTTATCGAAGGATAACCGACACTGAAAGTGGGACTTTTCATGCAAATTTTCATTTTCAATAGGCGTCGGTGAATTGTTAAACAACCGACATTGTAGGTGACCTAAAATGTTTTCGCTCGAAAATTGGATTTTGCGGGCGGTTTTAGGCGTCGGTCTGTTATAACCAGCCGACGCTGAATACAAAGTGGTACCCATGTCTGGCTGGTCTTCGAATATAGACGTCAGTTTGCATAAATAACCGACGTCTAATATTATAGGCATCGGTTTTCCTAAATAACCGACGCCCAGAAAAGCGTCACTGAACGCTATTTCTGTAGTAGTGGTTGCACTCAAATATCGTCTGCATCGACCTCCTGGTTGATCACCACGGGCTGACGTTGTCCTTCAAGCGGGAAAAGTATCCTTGCCTCTAGAGTAGTCAATGTGAACCACTCAGAACTAAGTCGTTCTATTAGAATGGAAAAGAAGGAGTTATTCCTTTATGTTGGCATACTAGTCACCAACTTGCTCTTCCACAATTGTTCTCCCTTGCTATCCCTCCCTTTATTGGGTAGGACTTGCTCGGGTTCTATCGGTTACCACAACTAAAAAAGACAAACAATTGTCAGTAGCAATTGAGTTGTGTCTCTTTAAAGCCCCCAATATCCCTCTATTTATACGAGGGTTAGGTTCATGGTTCCCAATCTATGCGGGAGTCAAATGAACCAAAGTTTCATGAATTTTTGTGACTTGCAACATGCGAAATGACCGGTTCATTAGTGAACCGATTGGTTGGCATGTGAGTTGATCAGTTCACGCAGTGAACTGGTCATTTCATCATGTTTTCCAATCATAATCGTCGACACTAATCCTTGATGCAATTGAATTGCTCTTGTGAACTGAGCGGTTCATCTCATGAACCGGTCGTCTCATGACCATGAACCGGTCAGTTCACTTAGTGAACCAGTCGGTTTGTGCCTTGGTTCATGTAGAATTCAATGAATGCAATATCTAATCAACCTGACACGCCAACTAGTTAGTTTAACACTTGAATCTGTCGATTCATAGTCCAGTCAGTTAGTTGTCACTTAAATTGAGTACCTAAACACTTTCATAGTCAATTTAATTATCATTCATGAATAAACTCCTACTCCAAGTGAATTCCTATGTGTGTGACCCTATAGGTTCCATATTACATCATAAATGAATGTTCATAACCAATTGTGACATCACAAGCAAAGAACGGTGCCTAGACACACATCATTACTACCCAAGTAAATGGAAAGTTGGATAACAACCTCAACCTACAATCTATTATTAGTGTTACATTATTTGTATAATTCCTTTGTCATTGATATTATGATTGAACTCGAGGCATGAGATCGTCATCCTCTTCAACTATTCAATCCTATTCCTTTAACCAGAGCAGACTGTCTGAGATATATGTAAACTTAATATCACATATTGACTCACATGAGCATGGCCATGCATTTCTTAGTTTCTCTTATCAAATGGCCAGGATATCATACTCCTGTAGGACAGACAAATCCCATCTACATCACTCAAAGTCATCCCCATGTGTCATAGTGCACCTGAACATCACCTTTATGGCAACCCTTATTCAGGACCACAATGGATGATGTCAAATTATACTTAATGACATGTGATAAGTGTAGTGACTTCAGGTCTAAGAACCACAATCACCACCAATAGTATAAGAGATGATTCTGAATACCACTATGGTCTCCATGTATCACTCTTATGGTGAGTCGGTTTGATACATTGTTCTCTAACAAGTATATATGTGATTAATTTGATATCACACATCATGACTGATAAGATTTTGTCATCAACCAATACACACTCTAGTCTTATGTGTTATTTATGTCTATCAACCTTACATAATGGCATCCGACTAGGGACATAATAAGATTGTATGTACTCTCAATATCCACATGATCTCATTATTCAAGTCACGTACTTGAAGTCATACATCATTACAAAATATCATTCTCTAGACATTTACTATGTTACTTCATTATCTTAGAACTAGGTAAAATAGAATATACTAGAAGCATTCGTTTATTATTAATCAAATCATCTACAAGTTATTCCATTACAATCATCATATGATTGGCTCTCTGGGCATACATACCAACAAACTCCCACTTTCCCTTAGAGCCAATCACCCATGAATCTTATTCCAAGTGATCTAACATGACCATCATGCTTCTTCTATGAAAGTGATTTAATGAAGGGGTCAGCAATATTGTTCTTGTTTGGTACTCTACAAATCTTCACATCTCCTCATTGTACAATCACTAGTATGAGATGGAATTGGATTTGTATATGCTCAGAATCTTGATGTGATCTGGGTTCCTTAGCTTGTGCAATAGCTCCATTTTTGTTACAATATAACTCAATTGTGTCGTTGATTCTTGGAACTACCCTAAATTTAGAAATGAACTTCTTGATCCAAACAACTTCCTTTTCTGCATTTGATGTAGCAATACACTCGACCTCTATTGTAGAATCGACAATTGTCTCTTTCTTGAAACTCTTTCAACTTACAACTTTGTTGTTAAGACTAAACACAAATCCATATTGCGATGTGTAATCATCTTTATCAGTTTGAAAACTTGCATTGGTGTAACCCTTTACCACCAACTCTTCCACTCTAATGTATATGAAGAACTAGTCCTTAGTTTTTCTCGAGTACATAAGGATGTTCTTCATGGCTGTCTAGTGAGCATCACGTTGATCTGACTGATATCTACTCATCATGCTCAAGGTATTGGAGACATCCAGACAGGTACACAAAATTGCATACAAAATTGATCCAATTGCTATTGTGTATGCAGTCATACTCATGCTTTCCATTTCTTTACAATAACTGGGACATTGAACTTTAGAGATGGTAACTCCATGACACATGAGCATGTTTCCTCTCTTTAAGTTTTACATGCTAAATCTATTCAACACTTTTCCAATGTATGTACTTTGACTTAGTCCAAGAAGCCTTCTAGATCTATCTCTATAGATTTTGATCCCTAAGATGTAGAATTCTTCTCCCAATTCTTTCATAGAAAACATATTTCCTAGAAAAGTTTTTACCTTTTGTAAAGTAGAGATGTCATTTACCATTAATAGAATGTGATCTACATATGATATGAGGAATACAATCATACTCCCACTAACCTTCTTGTACACACACGGTTCATCTTCATTTTGACTAAAGTGAAACTTTTTGTTTGTCTCATCAAAACAAAGATTCCAACTCCGAGATGCTTGCTTCGATCCATAAATTAATCTTTATAGCACACAAACTTTATTTACATTCTTTGGATTAAAAAAACCCTCTGGTTGTATCATGTACACATCATCAAGAAGAACCCCATTTAGGAATGCAGTTTTAACATTCATTTGCTAAATCTTATAGTCATGATAAGTTGTAATAGCAAGCATGATCCTGATGGACTTAACCATGGAAACTAGAGAAAAAGTTTCATCATAGTCAATACCATGAACTTGTTTGAAACCTTTTGCAACCAATCTACCCTTATAGATTTGTACTTTACTATTTATGTCAATCTTCTTAACCACTTGCACCCTATGGGGTTTACCCCTTCAGGTGGATCAACCAAGGTCCATACTTTGTTGGCATACATGGATTCCATCTCAGATCTCATGGCCTCAAGCCATTTCTCAGACTTTGGTCCCTTATTAGCTTCTAGATAGGTTGCTGGCTCATCATCTATTAACAACTCACTTTCTTCTTGAGTCACAATATATTCAAATCTTTCAAGTTCAAGGTGTGTCCTACTGGATCTACGAGGTCCATGTGTTACTTACAGAATTTCATATTCCAAAACACTTTGTGATTCTCTTTGTTCCTCTTGTACATCTATCAGTTCAATTCTATCTTGTTGGTCTCGAACCTCTTCAAGTTCCACTTTCCTCCCACTACTTCCTTTGGAAATAAATTCCTTTTCTAGGAATGAAACATCTCTGGCAACAAACACTTTCATGTTAGATAGGGAATAAAAGTGATATCCTTTAGTCTCATTAGGATATCTAATAATATAACATTTATTAGTTTAGGGCCAAGCTATTCAAGAAACATTTTCCTTGCATAAGATTTACCTCCCCAACTCCTCATAAGATACACATTCAGATGCTTCCCATACCATATCTCATATGGTGTCTTTTGAATTGATTTAGATGGTACTCAGTTTAGTGTAAACGTGGAGGTTTCACGATCATAACCCCAGAAGATAGTCGAAAGTTCAACTAAACTTATAATTGATCACACCATATCCAACAATGTGTGATTCCTTCTTTCTGATACGCCATTATGCTATGGTGTTCTAGGTGGAGTCCACTATGATACAATACCACGAGCTCGCAGAAGGTCCTCAAACTCTTGTCTTAAGTATTACCTACCTCGATAGGAATGAAGTGCCTTAATACTTTTTCCATGTTGGTTCTATAATTCATTCATAAAATCCTTGAGATTTTTAAGAGTTTCTGACTTATGTTTCATTAAGTAAACATAACCGCACCTACTAAAGTCATCAGTGAAGGTAATGAAGTACTGATATCCACATCTAGTAGTTGTTCTAAAAGGGCCACATACATCAGTATGCATGAGTCCTAATAGATCACTAACTCTCTCATTGTTACCAGTGAAAGGATTCTTGGTCATCTTACCCAAAAACCAAGTTTCACATGTCTCTATTCATTCAAAATTAAAAGAGTCCAAATAATCATCTTTATGGAGTCTAGATATGCGATTCTCATTTATGTGCCAAGGATGAAAATGCCAAAGATAAGTTTTATTGGAGTTGTTGAGTTTTAGTCTTTTAGTATTTATGTTATAAACATATGCATTTAGATCTAGAAAATAAAGACCATAAGATATTGGGACATTACCATAAAAGATTCCATCTTTTGAAATAGAACATCGACCATTCTTAATATGAAATGCATATGCATCCTTGTCCATACAAGATAGAAAAATGATGTTTCTATTTATGACATGTACATAATAGAAATTCACTAACTCTATTACAAGCCATGTGGGAAGAGATAAACTATAGGTTCCAACTATAGTGGTTGCAACTCTTGCTCCATTTGCGGCTCGTAGTTCAACCTGCCCCTTTTCCAAAGGCATACTTCTTTTCAGATCTTGCATGTTTAAGAATGTGTGAGATCCACATCCTATATCTAGTACCCAATATGAATAAGTAGACAAGTTTATCTCAATAGAGTACATACCTAAAGTGTAGATCACCACCCCCATCTTCTTCTTCCTGAATGTCTTCAAGTACACATGATAGAATTCTCTTGTACTTTTCTTTCTCCTTATCTTGCGTGTTGAGTATTTGGATTCAGGCTTAGCCTCAGAATTCTTCATGGCCTTGCTTTCATCCTTGGAATCAACTCTATAGATCTCCATCATGGATTCGTCCATCTTCATTCTTACTTTGGCATTAATCAACATACCAATCAAATCTAACGGTGATCTAGCCATTTTACTCAAGTAGTAACACTCAATATAATGGCTACATGATTCAGGCATTGATTGCAGAATCATATATGTGGTCAACTCTTGGCTCAAGGAGAATCCCAATTCTTTTAGATTTTCCACATGTCCAATCATATTGAGCACATGGGTCTGTACTGAGTCTTCCTCTGTCATCTTACACTCAAAGAGTGCCTTCAAGATATTGTACCTTTCTTGCTTCTTGTGCTTATGGTTCAAGTTCTTAAGATGTGTAACCATCCCAGGTATCCCCATGTCCTCACACTTCTCATGAAACTCATAGTTCATGCAACTTAGCATAAGGTGCTTTATATCCAAGGCATCATTGGAATGCTTCTAGTAAGCATCCACCTCAGCCCTAGGCACATCAGGAGCAGGTATATCTGGCAGTGGTGTTTCTAGGACATAGATCTTGCACTCTTCATTGAGAACCCTTCTCAAAGTCAAAAACCAATCATGGAAATTTGTTGTTAAGTTTGTACTTCCTAAGGATCAATAGTAATGATGATTTGATTGCCATTTGATTCCATAAGAGAATTTTTTTACATTTTTCCAAATACCCTTTTTGATATGATTTGATTTGATGATATTCAATTAGGTTTTCAACTAATTATCATTTCCACTATTTTATTCAAATTGATAGCTATCACATATCAATTGGGAAGATTGTAGCGTACAACCTTCTAGTGAACCAAGATGCAAAATAATTCAATTGTTACCTAGCCAACGGTAGCATCCATAATCAATTATTAAGGTAGGAAACTTTTTCCAATTGCATTTTATGAAATTCTTAGATAGATGTTATGTGCAACTCATTGCTATAGTCATATGCATGCCTCCTGTACTTGATCTCATTAAGGACACACAATTAAGTCTGACCTGAAAGACAACACGATAATAATGTACCCTTCTTGGTAGGACCA